>OV049925.1:49746957-50946957 GCA_920104205.1 Eupeodes latifasciatus
TTTAAAGACCCCGAAGGGTTTTTCACTACACCAAACTCAATCCTAACCAACCCCAACCCCAACTTCAACTCCAGCCACCTCATGACTCTAAGCCTTACAGTCAAAGTGGATGTCAATTCAACGATTGCATTGTTTCGGAATTAAACGAAGTCACAAAAAGAGCCCCGAAAATTCGAATTCAAACCCAACACAGCATCAACAAAATTAGTTCGCTTTGGAAAATTTCATCAGGACTCAAAAACATGGATCAAGTCTCAAATCGCATTCTAAATTTTTTGACTGTCGAACTTTTGAAGTTGACTTTTGGGTGTATATACAACTTTGATGCATAGAACTACGGCTAATGCTAATTGGGTACTCGACAAGGCACGTGGGTATCGAAAACAATGTTTTTACTCCCACCAAACCTGCAAATTCAAATTAAATCATAACAAGTTGAGAGTAGCAAGAGGAAGAGGAGCAAAGGGGGATGGGAAGGGGGTGGTCTGGAACCCTGAGGGCATATTCATTTCATGATGATGATGATTGAACGAAACCTTAGGAACCCAGCCAGAAAAATGCGAAATTTTATCAACAAGCAAATAAACAAACAAACAAACAAACAATTAATAAGCATAGACATTTTTTCGGTCCCAATTCGAGTTCAAAATTCAGAGTTGAAAAATATGTACAAATCATGTATAGGTAAAAAAGTCATATTCCTGTGTGATGCAATGCCTTTTGTTGGTCGGTATTTTCGTTTTTGAAAACAAAAAATATTTTTCACGCAAAAAAAAAAAGGTAAACGACTACAATAACTGTGCAAATTGTTTCCTGTTTTGCATATATACAGCAAGACCTATGAGAGAACATGGGATGTACACTGTACAGTACATATATGAACTGTACCTGAACCTGAATGTATACGGAGGTGGAGACCTTATTGCCAGCTCTTGTGGAACTTTGTTTAAAAAAACACAAAAAAATACTTTTTTTATGAAACATTAAATTAAACTTAAACATGGCGCAATTTAATTTCACAGTTCTTAAAGCGTGCCTCTACTTCTTTTTCTATTTATTTAACGGTGTATACAGGTATTCAGTAAGTTGCTTTTTAAAATTTAAATTTTATTTAGAATTTACATTAGGAAATAAAAAGTCAAAACAATTTAAGGGCTTATTTAATTCTGTATGTTTTAGGTAGCTATGAAAAATCACTTAAAATAAGATTCACATTGCTGAAGAAATGACCCTTAAGGGACCGACAAAATTAACTTATAAAGAAAAGCATTTCAATGTCAGGGGATATAAGGGTGAGATAGAATCAAGGCAACTGCCGATGACGAAAATGCTTCTGGGCGAAATCGGTATATATGTATGTATGTACGTACATACATAAATATATTTTTGAAATTTTATCAACTAGCCTAAGGGTTGGCTTTTGTGAATAGACACTTTGAGTGGAGTAAATTAAAAGGAGATATTCTTAAGAGGAAGAAATTCAAGGTATGTGAAAGTATGGCATAAATAGAAGTTTGCTATTTTTTAATCTTGACGTACGAAAGACATAAGATTTTCGAAAATCGAACATTTATTAAGTCAAAGAAGAGAAAAGCGAAAGCGAAATACCATCCGATTCTTCGATTTTAAGCTTCAGATGGAAAGTACAAATTTCATTTTCTCGTGAAACAAGATCAAAAACTAAGTTTACGTGGGAAAAAAACTTTGTTTAAGTAGTGTCAAAAACAGGTGTGAAGTGAAAATACTGCAAGGATTATTGTTTTATGCTTTCAAAACTTTGTATGCCAAAATATGGTACTGTATTTTTTGAAAACAATTAAAAACTACGGCATTAATAAAAATGGACTGATTCACGCTTCAACAACGCTTTGTAAAAATTGTTTAGTAACAGTTTGCAAAATTAAAGCACATTTTAAAGTCGTCGTGAAGCACCTTCTCGATCAGCAATAGTCAAATTTGTTGGAAAACGTAAGCTGTTGGAACAAGTTAGAGATATGACAAATCCGAAGTGTGTATGTACAATATACATCAACCCCGATCAAGAGTCTCGTAGTACTCACGAAAATCCGTCGCTATGTGGAATTAGGATTTCCACAAAAAAATCAAAACGTCATTTGCATAAAGACTAAGGTTTTAAGGGTTTCAAAGTTTAGTTAACTCAAGAACCCAACGTCGTATTTTGTTGACGACGTGATGAATCTCTTTTCACTTCGTATACTAGTTTTGTTAGCATCCTCAACATTTCACTGTCTAGTGCGGTTTTTGACTGGGGATTGGTCTTTACTTTTTGAGCTTAGATTAATGATTTGTTGTGAATCGAATTGGAATATATTGATGTGGAAGACGTTTGTTTTCAACCAGAACGCGGACGGGCGGTGCTACACAAAAAACCAAAGAATCACAATTTTCCCAGAAAAATAACTTGACTGTGCTATTTTTCGAAGAGGAATTCACAATTAAACAACGGAATCTTGAAATTTAAGTGGGCCATCTACCTTCGCGGTTTGAAAAAATCGATTTCTTTTGTTTCCATATTCTAATGTAGACATAACTAAAATCATGCTCTGTGGAGGATTTCATTGAAACCATGCTTTCAAAACTAGAATAGAAGATATCCTAAATCTGTAAAGCGTTACTTATTCACAAAACATCTCGCTAGGTCTAGACACAAGCTTTTTCCAAACAAATTTTTTCGATTTTTTACAGTTCTTTTTAGATTGAAAAACATGGTAAAAAAATGAATTTTTTTTTCAAATCGCTGCTATTTTGTGAAATTTTCAAATACTCAAAAAATCTTGTGTCTAGACCTAATCAACGTTCTAAAATTAAGTTAAGTTAGAAATATCGTGCCATTCAACGACGAACGCATCAAGTGTAAATTTTATTAAAAAAATCATCCTTTTTTTTGTTTTTCATTAAAGTTCAAGAATTGACTAATCAAATAAAAAAAATTTGTTCAAATATCATGTGTAGTTTTTTTTGCAATTTATCCTTGAACAATAGGCCTGAAATTTGAGCGCGAAGGTAGACGACCCCTTTAACACCTTTCAAATGTTTTTTTTTTTTGGCTTACGTGATAATTAAGGTCTATGCCAATACACCCCAATCAATTTAATAGTTTTTCTAAATAAGTCATCTCAGTTATGTCAATTAGCCCTCTCGGATACCGTGATGAATTGACTTACGGCTTATGTCAGACGTGAGCTTCAGCAAAAAACCATCTACAACGTCTTGAAAATTTGGAGTAACAGAATGCACTATTGCGAAGTCAACCGAGGCTGCCAACTGAATGAGGCACGTTTTGTTACAAATAAAGCTTATTTTTCTTTCATTTCACTAAAATACATATCTACCAAATCATTGGAAAATTGATGTAACATCTTAGAGACGAATATGCTTCTGAAAAGGCTTAGCATAATAACAGAAGAAAGAAGACTCATTTCGAAAAATCAGTTAGGATTTAGAAATGAACATTCCCCGATAAACCAATTATGGAGGATGTGGTTGAAAAGGCACAAGTATGCTCGGCTATATTCTTAGATGTTGCTCAAGCCCTTGACAAGATTTGGCACTTGGTACTTAAGAACAAACTGTATAGGGACCTTTCCAGGCAGTACTGTGGAATATTGAAATCTTATGTTACGAACCGACTCTTTAGAGAACGTTACGACCAAATTTACTCGGAACTAAAGAAAATAGAAGCCGGTGTACCGCAAGGAAGTGTCCTAGGACCAACCTTGTATCTTTTATATACAAGGGGTATTCAAGGGAATATCGTGACCACCTTTGTACTGTAAACAGTACAGAAGTACTTTTCTCCAATACTGCCAAATACCTTCTACTCTGGATGCAATGGAAAGAGCACATCAAAAACTGGTTATTAAAAAAGAACTAAGAGGACATGACCTATCTATCCAAAAAAAAACTAATGTTGCAAGTACTAAAATCTGTTTAGACTTATGGCAGCCAAGAAGAACCAAGCTAAGAGCTATAGGAAAGTATTACAACTACAAACATCCTTTTAAAGTGAATTTTAAATTAAAAAAAAAAAAACAAAAATCATTTATCTATCTTCCATAGATTGGTCTTGAATTATCGATTATTGAAGTGCGGTAGGAGTCCCACATTACATCGGATGGAGACAAATCACTGCATTTTTAACAAGAAACTTGTAATTGTAGTCAATTTTATATTATTTGAATTTTATGTCACAAAATAATGTGCGTCAAAATTCTCCAATAAAGCCTAGTACGCAGCTGAAGTGAAACGAATTTTTTCGGCGGTCTCCAAGTGCAGAGCGAAATGAAAACGAAAACCACAGCGGAAAAATATTTGTGGAGAGTTCTGTCTGGAAGTTGAAGTTCAATTTTAAGCCTAGTACGCTGCTGATGCGAAACGAAAATTCCCATACAAAAATGAAATGACGAAATTATAAACGAAAATATTCGAAAATTTTTTCAATAAATAAATAAAACGTCAAAATTTCGCAAGCAATTAATATACCGGGCAATTAAATTGAGAACGAAAAGAGTGGAGAATTGTACTACGAAATCTAGTACAGCTATCCACTAAAATGACACATTTCGTCGTTCAGCTGCGTACTGAAAAACGAAAAGCACAGCGAAATTTTTCGTTTATGATTTCGTCATGTCATTTTTGTATGGGAAATTTCGTTTCGCATCAGCAGCGTACTAGGCTTAAGGCAGAAAAAATAGTAAAACTTTTTAAGGAACCGAACTATGCGAAAATACACTTTTAAACAGTACAGTATTTTGAAAGAAGAAATATTGAGATACATTATTGTGAGATACAGTTTTTTATTTGTACAATATTTTGAAATGGAGAATAAAAACAAATATCATACAACTTCATATACCGAATTTTCAAATGCAGTGCTCAATTAAAAAATTGTTAACTTGATCAATTGCTTCTGGACAAAGTTGGCAATCATACTTGAACACTCCACAAGGGTTGTTCCCTGGGAGGGCTATGCAAACAATGACAAAGACAAAAAAAAAACAGACAAATTGTCAAAAAGTCATTATTTTCGCCTTCTATAGTAGAAGCCTTGGTACTAACATCTTTTTTTTTTTTTTGCAGACTTTTTTGCTATGCTTTGAAATAATACAGACGACAATATTGTTTGACTTTGTGCCAGAGTCTACAGAGCAAAAATTTACTCACGCCACGCCATCGTTCCACCGTTCTACCCATCATACCTCACCCGCTTTATCATCTGTGTCTCGTCCAACAAAACAGCCAACTTACTAGGGTGGGCCTGTTTTTGAATACTGGCGATGAAAGGCAAATTAATTAAGTGACATAAATTTCACTTACAATTTAAGGAGTAAATAACTATCAGATACACCATCTACATCAGTCTTGGCCAGATAATATAATATACTCCATAAACATTATTGAAAGAGACACAGAAGACGACTCAAGTCTCAAGAGATGAAGGGAAGTGCGTTCAAGATTCGTGCCAAGATTTTCTTTCCAAAAGTTGGCCTGATGGGCAAACATATCTTTACCTAATGGAAATCCATTTTCATAAAGACGTATAGTGCGTCTTCGTGGTTTGGAAGAATTATGGAAAACAAGAGCATCACGTACTCAAAGATTATAAACCAATACTTTGATGATGGGCTCTTTGGTTTTTTTGATGATGATGCTTCTTCGAAAACTATATATTAGGCTTCAGGGCTTTTTTATTCGCAGATAAGTGTGGTGTCTTTCAGATTCAGATTCGGGATGATTTTTCTTTTTATTTTCGTTTTTTCTTTTGTATTTCAGAAAGTTTTCCACATCCATTCTTGTGCGTGCCAATTTATTCTAAGGCAAAAAATTAAAGACAAGAAAATTGAACCAAAACTGTGCTTTATAGCTTTGAGTTGAAAAAAGTTTCCATCACAAGTAAAAGACGACACAACGACACGACTTCGAAGACGACGCGACGCACCAAGTTCAAGTTGAGAAGAAATGCTAACATAACTTTGAGGCAAAACTTCTCAAGTGTTCTTTATATTAATTGAATAAACGAAGAAGGAAGGATTTGCGTAAAATTTTCGGTGATGTTGTTAATTCTTTACACTTCAAAGTTTATTTAATTAGAGGAGGGAATGATAGGTTGATTTTGTCATGAACTTTGAAAGAAATCTACTACAGGGATCACCACCAGAAGTTGTATAAGTTTATGTTTGGTAATCCAGGAAAATATTAACTAGAGGAAATTAAGTCTCCTTGAGATTTCCTTCCTTAAAGCCTATAAGTACCTATTCCCACATAACTTCAAACTTAATTTATGTATCTTAAAAATATTATAGAAGTCTTCCGACATTTAATAAGCTGATGATTACAACGCCACGGTCACTCACATCGTATCTTAAGCCAAGTGTTAGAACTTAAAATTAGAAGAACTATTATAAAAATAAGCTGAATCAATTAATTAACAAATTATATGTAAAGATGAGATTCTGATTGTTCTCGCTCTTTCTTCTTCGCTCGAAAGGTATTAAATACATAATGTGGTTAAATATTTGTTTAATTGAGTAATTATGTCGGCTTCCATTGATCAATTTAATAAACAAAACCGACTGTTTCGTGTTCTTAATCATCTTCATCTATATTGATGCATTTTAATGCCGTAAAACCAATGAACTAGTATCTTTAATGAAAGAAGAAAATACTTAATTAAATTTACATACTACTCGTATCTACCTCTTATCTACATAATACATAGTTAGTTAAGTTAACCGAAACGTCTACCTCCATATAAATATATGTGTATAGATTTATTCAAAAACAACATGGAAACATCACGCAAAAGCTTCTCACTGCCAGTCTGATAAAATCCATGAATTATTCACCGAAATGAAAAAAAAAACGGTGAGACATTCATTTTCAAAAGTGTACGAGTATTATGTATGCATGTTCTTACGAATATTCCCCGAAAATTAAACATAACGGTGCCATCCCATCAGGCCCCCGAATCATCGTCATATGAACGCTTCTGGAAAACCAACTATGAAGAACCGAAACGAACAAACCAAGGCAGCGAACGACCGAACGAATGAATGAAAGAAAGAAAGAGTACACAGGAGAATTTTATGCAAATTTGTATTAATCTTCGCGTGGGATTACTTCACTTAATTAACACATCCCCCTTGGAGCAACACTAAGCAAATGTCCGGCGTCTGTTTTAATTTACATATCCCGCAAGATCCCGCAAAACAGGACTGCGACTGATGGCGAATATTGTGATGTTTATTCCGCACTGCTACCACATCTGTGTACATATGTACAGAAATCGTGTGTCTTATAATATTTGTTTTTTGTTGTTGTTTTTCTTCAATATGGTTTGTAGAGTTGCCGCAGTGTTAACACTTAGAGGCCAAAATCCCAAAAAAATAATAATACCAAAGGTTTTCAGATATTTGAGATCCTTAAACGTTGTCAGGAAGAACATATTGAGACATAACATTTTAGTCGGGATTTTCAGTTTGGGAATTTATATTTTGGGATTTAAAATGGATTTGAAAATGGTTTCTTTAAAATCTTCTTCTCCTGTAACTTTCCAAATATTAAGGCTTTAGAATTGGGACATCAATCAATCGGGAATTTTAGATCACGAGTTGATTTTCAATACCTATGCGATTTTTAGATTCTGGAGTTATGATAAGAAATTTAAGAAATTGGAATTAAAATTTTGAGTCGAAAAATCTGGTGTTCTAAATTTTGGACCATAAAAATTGTGATATAAGGGATTTTGCTTCGCCATTATAAAATTGAAATTTTCGGACTCTGTGTTGAAAGATTCTAATTTTCAAATTTCTCACGATACTGGATTTTGAGTTTTTGGAAAAGAAAAGCTTTAAATAGGTACATTTGATTTGATATCTCACATTTGTATGTAGTCGATTTCCTAGATTTTGAATTTGAAAACTAGGAACTTTAAAGTATTTAGAGGATTCCAGAATTCAATATTTCTATCGCAGGAAACAGGAAATTGATTCAAATGTTTAAGATATTGATGTTGCAATATGATTTCTTCAGATTGAAAATTTTGGAGTTAGGATTTTAAAATAGATTCAGTACCTATACAATAAATGCTTGACGTTCCAATTTTAATCGTTTCCAATTGTTAGGCTTTAAAATTTAGAAGCAAATAATTTTTGAAATCTGAATTCTGAAATGTATGAATTTCGTGTGAAATTTTGTTTTCGTAACATTTACCCTTATAAAGTTATAAAGAAGGTGGTTCTTAAATCTTTTAAATCATAGGTTATTTTGACATTGACAGCTGTTTCCCGTTCGGATTATTGCCAGAAAGTACAAATAATACCTAAGCGTAACGAAATAAATCGAATTACGGTTGGAACATTTTGGGTAATATTAAAGACTTAATAAACAGAGTAAGTTTGAAGTCCAAAAAGTCGTTCTTTTTAAGAAAATTCGTGTGAAATGAGACTAAAACCGCGACCGCTAAACGCAAGTTTGTTCAAAAAGTTCGTAAGACTCAAGGTCTCTGTAGTTTTTTTTTAGAACAATCTCAAATTATAAGCTTCCAAGGTCAAATTAAATGTAGTACCTGTTGCGTGATGATTAGTTCGTAGGATTGTCATGCTAGAGGTCTTGGGTTGAATCCCTGCCTGTATATGTACATTTTTTACGAGTACTGTCTCTTGCGAAAAATTGACAAATCCCCCAAGAGTAATTCTTATCATGAACAGTGCTTTCTAAAATTAGTCTTTTGGATTCAGCATTAAAACTGTAGGTCCCCTCCATTCTTGAAATAACTTGCACACAGGAATGGTTGAGAGTTGTAAGACACTAGGCATTGGTTTTCTACGGACTGTTGGGGCACCTTATTTATTTTATTTAAGAATGAATCTACTCAGCAATTTATTTCGAAATCTTCAAAAAGGTTTTGAAAAATAAGTGTGACAGAAAGCGCAAGTGTCAAGCCAGTCGTGGCAAAGATTTGATGGACGTTTTATTCTATGGTCTTTTCGCCCAAAATAACATAGCCCAAATTAAAAATGTTACAGCGTCCAAAATATTTTTTTTTTAACATTTTGTTATTGTACGATTTGGTCAATATTACCGAACCTTAAGGCATTAAAAATTTTTTTTTGGGTTTTATGAAATTCCAAATAAAAAGAAGCGTTCGGTATTATTGCCCAATAATATAACAAAGTCTAAAATTAGTGTAATATTGATAGAATTTATTTTAAAATATTTTAATCCCAAATAACTAAATGACATATCGCCCAAAGATGTCATGACGTGTTTCAAAATTTGGGCATTCTAACAAAATTTTTGTTTAATTTGGACTTTGCATATACCCAGCTTCCCATCTACCCCAAATCTTCCGTACGTTCGCCACGTTTTTTTCGTCTTCCATAGCTCAAGAACCAGTAGAGATATCGACTTCAAATAAATTTTGTTATACAGAAAATAATGCAGAAAGATGCAGAAAGGACTCTCAAAAAATTGAGTGGCTGTATTTTTTTTATTTTACCAATTTAAAAAAAAGGTGCAAATTTTGGTTAACCAAAAATATCTCACGAACCAATAAGGCTACAGACTTGAATTAAATTTTATATTATATATTGTAACGTGATTACAAACAAATATATTTTTGGAAAAATATCTAATAAACGGTTTTTTTATAAATCAAAAAAACTGAAAACAAATATTTGTCACCTCGAATATTTTACGAACAAAAAATTATTTTTTCTCCAACATAATTTTATGCACCGAGAAATAACGTTTTTAATATCAGGAAAAATTTTGAGAAAAATCAAATTTACAGTTTTTTTAGAAAAAATAAAAAAGCTTAAAAAAAATGAATAAATGTTGGTAAAAATTGATTTTCGACTCAAATATCTAAAATAAATACTATTTTTAACATTCGGCAAAATTTTGAGAAAAATCCAATTGACAGTTTTTTTTATAAAAAATGAAAACCTAAAAAAACATTGCTCAAAATTGAATTTCAACTCAAATATCTTTTCAAAAATTTAAGATTATGGCTTTAATTAATTTTTTCTTATAAGAAATGTTGTTTTCAACATTCTGTAAAATTTTGAGAAAAATCGAATTGACAGTTTTTTTTTACAAAAAATGAAAACCTAAAAAAAACATTGCTAAAAATTGAATTTCAACTGAAATATCTTTTCAAAAATTTGAGATTATGGCTTTAAACTAATTTTTTCTTATATTCGAATTCGGTAGAGTTTTGAGAAAAATTGATTAGACAGTTTTTTTTTTACAAAAAATAAAAACCTACAAAACAATACTAAAACTTAGTAAAAATTTACTTTTGACACTTAAATGTATCACCTATTGTATCAGGTCTTAAAGTAGTTGAAGGTCAAAAAATTATTTTTATTTCTAAGCTTGATCCTGCAACAAATGCTTTAGATATCAAGAACTTTATCAAAGCCAAAATTGGTACATTGGATCATGTACTTATGGAAAAAATGTTCCACAGAAATTATTCTAAATACTCGTCATTTAAGGTTAGATGTCCGGATTCTGCCTTTCATCTACTTAGTTCTATTTCTTTTTGGCCCACCGGAATTATTATGCATGAGTTTGAGAACAGAAATTCCAAAAAACAATCACGCCATTTTCCACAACCACTGACAAAGTATGCCAACCGCTTCAACAACAGCAAAAACTGATGATTTATTATCAGAATGTAAACGGACTACGAACTAAAACTAATCAGTTCTATATAAATGTAAACAACTTACCTCACGACGTAATTGTGTTAACTGAAACCTTGCTATGTAACTCAATTGCTGATACAGAACTCTTTGACAAGAACTTTCAAGTTTTTCGGAGTGATCGATATTCAATTGACGAATCTACAAGAGTTGGAGGAGGATTATTAATAGCTGCTAAAAACTCTTTTATAAGTTCGTTGGTAAACTTCCAACTACAATATATACAAACAAATCTATGACAATTTGGAAAATTTATTTGAAAATATAAATGCTGAAGATGAAATCTGCGTATTAGGTGACTTCAATTTACCTAATCTTGATTGGTCCAAGAATGACAATAACGAAGAATATTTTCCGACCAACCCATCTACTGATATCGAATTTTGCACAGTCGACACAATGGCCTCTCTAGGACTCATTCAGCTGAACTCAATCAAAAACCACAATTACAAAATACTGGACCTTATTTATATTTCTGACATCGTAAATGCTGACACTGCTGTTAATCAAAGCGACATAAAACTTTTAAAAGAAGATCGACACCATCCTGCGTTGACAATATCCTTAAATTTAAATATTTGTAATCTTGATACCTCTTGTGATAAGCAAATTGAATTTGACTTCAAAAAATGTGATTTCAATCAACTTTTTACCGACTTAAATCATTTGGACTGGGATTCAATATTTATAAATTTGAACTTAGATGATATGGTATTGAAATTCTATAAAATATTATTTAATTGCTTTCTAGAGAGCGTTCCTCTTCGTAAAATTAAAGCCAAAGATAATAATCCACCATGGTTTGATAGGCATCTTAAATGCTTAAAAAATAAAAGGAATAAGGCGTGGGTAAAATATAACGAATCACATACTAATGTTGATTATGGTATCTAACAATAAATCAGAAATGAATTTGTTAACTATTCAAATTGTCTTTATAACGAGTTTGTTGCAAATACTGAACGGGAACTTAAGACGAATTCACAAAATTTTTGGAAATATGTTGACTGTAAGCGAAAATTTGACGGGTACCCTCCAAACATGACATATAGAGACAAAACAAGCCATGATCCTCTAGAACTTTCGAATATGTTTGCAAATTTTTTTAAAAGTGCGTATGAAGATTCTTTTTCTACAAATCACAGCTCAATAGATTTAACAAATACTTCTCAGTTTCCTCACTTGGCTCAGATAAATCTAACAATCTCGGAATCTACTATACTAGACAAAATTCTAAAACTTGACGAAAGCCTTAGTCCAGGCCCTAAGGGACTGCCTTCATTTATGCTAAAAAAGTGTGTTAAATATCTTTCGTACCCATTGTGTATTTTGTTTAACCAATCATTTAATTGTTCCCATTTTCCACTCTTATGGAAATATGCATTTCTAAAACCAACGTATAAGAAGGGTCCCAAGCATCTTATATGCAACTATCGTCCTATAGCTAAGCTGTCTGTTATACCAAAATTGTTTGAAGCCATTGTTTGTGATGTTCTTTCCTTTAACTGTTCTTCTGTTTTTTGTGACAATCAACATGGTTTTGTGAAAAAAAATCGACCGTTACAAATCTACTCGAATTTACAACATATTGTATTGACACTTTCGAAAATAAACAACAAGTTGACTGTGTATTTACAGACTTTAGCAAAGCATTTGACAAACTTAGCCATAAAGTACTTTTAGGGAAATTGGAAAAAATTGGACTAAATGATAAATTAATAGCATGTATATCTCCTTACCTAACAAACAGATATTATTGTGTTGTGTTGTGTTCAAAAACGAATATTCCAATCTGTTTATTGTCAATTCTGGTGTACCTCAGGGTAGCCACCTTGGTCCATTGTTATTTGTTCTGTTTATAAATGATCTCCCATCTATCTTAAGAAATTCTATGACACTAATATACGCTGATGACGTGAAAATACTACTTCGTCTATGGGAATGGTGCAATACAAATCGTTTATTGTTAAACATTGATAAGTGTAAAACGATGAGTTTTACACGTAAACACAGTATTCTTGACTATAACTATAGGTTAAATTCTTCAAACCTCGAAAAATTGACTCACTTCTCAGACTTAGGTATCATTTTGGACTCAAAACTGTCTTTTGCTGACCATTTCAACCACATTGTGAAAAAAGCTAATAAGACACTAGGCTTTATAAAAAGATTTGGCAGGGAATTCCGAGATCCTTATGTACTTTAAACTCTGTATGTATCGTTTGGCAGATTAGTCCTTGAATACGGTTGTATAGTTTGGGCCCCTTATTACTCGAATCATATCCATAGACTTGAAGGTGTTCAAAGAATATTCCTAAGATTTATTTTACGATTTCTCCCACAGACACATGAAGTAGCTTTGCCTTCCTATTCCGTTAGGCAACAACTTATAGGTCTTCGCTTACTAGTCACCGTAAGTATTTGCAACTCTGCTTTATTGTTGGAATTATGAATGGATCCATTTCATCTCCATCAGTTTTGTGTCGATTCCACTTTAATGTAAGCCGAAATTACTTCAGAAATCGTGTGCCAATTCGAGCAAATCTTAGCCGATCAAACTATGGTTCTAATAGTCCAATTAACCAGTTAATAAGCATATATAATGAAAATAATTTTCTTTTAAATTCTATTAATCAAAATATCAAATCAGATAGCTTCAAAATACATTTTTTCTCTCACTATTTAAATAATTCTTAGCTTTATGTGTCATATTATTATTAGTAATGTTTAAAGTATATTTTAATGTATAGAATATATTTACATATATATATTTTTTTTTTTTCTAGATATAAGTTTTGTTTGTAAACCTAGCGTTAGTATTTAACGTAATTGAATAAATAAATAAATGTTGTAAATGTTGTAACTTCCAATTCATTCATTAAGTGACATATACAACCTATAAATGTCGTGGGAAATTCGATTGAAATTTTAAATAAAAAGTTCAAAAAAATCATTTTCTAAACATCAAGGAATAGTTTGACTCTTCAAAATACGTTTCTTGGAATTTAAATTTAAATGGCAACTCTGTTGTTCCTTATAAGTAAAACCATTCCAACCCTATGTCCACCTTGCTGCCCTATTGTACATCAAATGTAATTATGTCTGCGACGTTTTCATATAATCCTCTATTTTTTAATTTACTTCGATTAATTTTGAACAAAATGAAAAAGAAGAATACTAAAAACTATCCCAAGGGATGAAGGACGTGCTAAACACACAACACTTTGAATAATATCGTAGAACATAAATTTAATTAAGGACTGGTCGTAAGTAAGTATATAGCGTTTCTCGTTAAGATTCCTTTTTTTATTATTAAAGAACAATTCACCACCGGATAAAGTTCATTTATGAAGCGACAATGATTTACTTTAAAAGCGGATTACCGCCAGCTGGAGGCTTAATATATGTGACACAAATTTTATCACTTTTACTAAATTCATCATAAAACAACATAAACGTTTTGTGTTTTTCATATTTTTTATTATTCCTCCGATTTAAAAAAAAAAAAAACAAGAAGAACGGTGACTATAAAAAAGAAGAGCAATAAAAAAGTATAAATAAATATGTAATGGTGTTGCATGTGGGAGGTGTCCGCATAAATGAAATTGTTGCACGAATACGGGCTTTCGTACGTTACCAACATTTATAGGTACCCGTACCCTGGACTCATCATAATGCGGCAGGCAGTGTTTTACAATGCAGATGAGGTAATCTGGATTAAATTATTCCCTTTTTTATAAATGTTCATACTTCGTTTTGTTATTTTTTTTTTAAATTGTCTAAAAGGTATGCAAATTAATTTTTTTTAGATTTTTTTTTTTCAGTTTCATTTGCAAGAAAAGCTAAGCGGTTGGGTGCACGTTTAGTGACCAAAATGATTTTATAATACTCGAGTACAATTTCAAGCTGCTTTTTTTCTGTCCATGGTGCTCATGTTAAATGGGGACATTCGTGGGATTATGCTGTAAGGTTCTTTTTAGTCTCATGAATTTCATTCTTAAATCTTTTACAATTGAATTTTATTGACTTAATTTTGATTGTAGCAAATGGAAAGTCATGTTTTGAAATTTGTTGTTTTTTTTTTTTTTTGAAACAAAAGAGGAAAAAACTATAATTAAATTAAATCACTCTTCGACACTTGAAGCCCTCTTTTTTTTTGTAATCGGGTGGGATGTAAATTTTGAACTAAGACATAACTTGAGCACAAATGATTTCAGTTTATCTTGGTTAAATAGTCCTTTTTCCAAGATCTGTGCTTTCAAAGATCCCCAAAAATTGTTTAATGGGCATATTCAGTTAATGGTCGTCCTTGAAGAAAACTATTTGCATATTAAACACTTCAACTTGTAATCATGAGAAGACGTAGAACTATACAAAAAGGAATTTTTTTGTATGTTTGTCTTGCTAAGATTCGGAATAGAAATAGAAAAAAAAGAATACATTTGGATAAGAATTTTACGATCTCAGTATTTTTCTAACTGCTTGATTATTTTTTAAAAATGAATTTTGGCAGAAAACTTCGTAAAATTGGGGTATTTGTTTATGAGTTGATATAAATATGGAAGTAAGTGAGGGAGAATTTTTGAAGGTCATTGAGCTGAATAAAATTATTATGAATAAAAGTTTTGTATTCAATATTCGTTTGATAAAGGGTCATTCTATAATAGGTTTCATTTTAAACATCAGCTTTTGGAGCTGCCATTTTTTAATATTTTACAACCGAAATCTATGACCCCTTTCGACTTTTTGGTTTGAGGCCATGTGAGAGATAAGATTAATGCCAATGTTACACAAAGTTTACTAAAGAATTCGTGAAGTTATAGCTAGAGTATTCATTTGTAACGGGTTATCTATTTTGCGGTTTCACCAGGTATAGGGCTGGAATTCGATATCTGTCAAACTAAATTGTTAAACCAATAGCCTGAAATTTACGAAAACGGATCGCTTAACTGTCGCACAACACATACAAATTGTTTAAACCTATTACAAAAAAGGTGATTCTGCCACAGCCACATATCGTGCTTTAAGAGGAGATTGGCAAAATTGTGAAGAAATTTGAAGATACACCATCATTTAGCTAGTACCACTGAAAATATCGCTGCTGTAAGTGAAAGTGTTGCCGAAGACCCGAACGTGTTGATTCCTCGTCGTTCTCAGGAATTAAGACTTTCATAAGACACATTATGGCGTATTTTACATTTGGATCTACACCCACATCCATATAAAGTCCAGCTCACACAACAACTGAAGCCAGGTGACCATTCACAACGTCGCAGATACGTCGAATGTGGACGGCGGCGATTTTCGAACAAAATTTTTTTCAGCGACGAAGCACATTTCTTACTCAGTGGGTATGTTACTCGTAAAAACAAAATTGTCGTATTTAGGATTCTGACAATCTTCAAGTAATTGAAGAGGGGACATTACATCCACAAACTGTTTGGTACGCTCTTTGGTCCGGAGCTGAGGTGTGATTGGACCTTACATCTTCGAAAACGATGATGGAACGACTGTCACTACCTGACCACCAAGATCATGCGATTTGACACAGCTGGACTTTTTTTTGTAGGGCTACGCGAAAAACCGTGTTTATGCAGATAAATCGAATATAACCTCAAAAACCGATGCTTGCAACAATTGGCAATAAGTTGAAAGCTCACTACGGGTACGGTTGCAGTAACATATCTTTTTCATGGAATTAAGTTCATGGATCAATTGTGAAGCTTTGGCTTAGACTAAATCTTTCACGTGGTTCCAAAAAAAATCAACCTTTTATATCACAAGATCCCTGAAATAAGACGTTTCTTTCAGTTCCGTCCATAATATATCATTTTATCTCATTCATTCACTGTGAAGCCTCATTTTCGAATAAGTGCGGTCCCATCACACTACTAGCCTAAAAACCGCACCAAACATTGACAAACTGAATATGGAGAGGCTTTCAGCAATAATTCTAGGATTTTCAAAGCCTTAAACGCCTTTTTAACGTAGCTTTTAGGTGAAAATGATTTTTTTTTTTTATTATTTCAAAGACCTAATCAGGGAAGATTCTGCGAGATGTTTCTGGCAATTGATTTGATTGAATTTGAATTTTTGATTGTATTGACTGAACTTTGAAAGAATTATGACCTAAATCTGCAAAATATCGTTTGCGAAATGACTAATTTTAAAATCAACGAGGAATTGACTAACCTAGGTTTTCGTAAATGCTATAGGCTACAACAGCAATATTTTCGGTTCTAGTTGAGCGAGGCACTTTGTTGAGATTTTGTACATTACTGACTTGTTCTAAAAGCTCAATTTTGTCCAATATTTTGACTGCTGCCGGACAAAAAAAGGGTGCCTCAAGATGACCCAAAAGTGCTTAAGTTTTGCAAACTGTGATTTCAAAATGTTCACCATTTTTCCAAGTGAATTTAAATAATTTCAGTGCTTTGTAGAAGTGTTTTCGTAAAACATTTAATAATAATGGAGTAGTTTTTACTTTTATATTAATAAAATATGAAATCTTTAAAAGTGACAGCTGCCAAAATTGCAGTTAATTCGAATAGAAACCTCTTATTGGAAAAAATCTTGTCACACGAAATACCCCATTTTATTTTTTTATATGTAATTTATTTATTACCCCTTTATTTTATTTTATTATAAAAAAAAATATTTATAATTGCATTTCATCTATTTTTGATGCCATTTCATCAAAATTTCATTATATCAAACCGTTTTCTTATGATAATTAATTTGGTTCACTGGGGCGTATGAGTGTTTATTTTTTTAGGAAAAAAATATTTTTTAAAAGAAATAAGATAATAATCAATATGTGTTAATTAAAAAAAAAAAACATAAATTATAACATAATTTATTTAATATTGAAATAGGAAAAAAATAGATAAGCTAAAAGACTATTCCTCTGCATAGAGAAACCAAAACGCCTTTGGACAATTTTCTAAAACTACACCAACCATAGGTAGATATATAACTACATCGCCACTATGACTCTTTTATACACTTTCCTTCGATTTTCGACCCCCCCCCCTCGAGCAACGTTGCACTAATTAAATCAGAAACAACCTAAAACACAACTAACCCAATTTGCGATTTCACTTTTAATCAAAAAATTAACAAACATCAATCTTACGATCGATTTTTCTTCCATCCTCTAGAGCTGCACTGTGCACAGCAAATACAAAACGTTGCATTATTCTATCGATATGGTGGTGCGCTTAGAGATTCAATCGTTAGTGTTCCTAGCAGCACTCCAAATGCACATGGACTGCAAAAATCTCCTATGAAAAAAAAAGAAAGACTGCGCCAGTAATCTACTGAACTATGTAGCTTCTGGCATTTATTTACCTTATATCAAAAATGAGGCCACAAAACTGCGCTAAACGTGCGTAAGCACAAAACCATGACACAAGCACTCGTCGATAAGGTAGTTCACAGCGCCATCACCATCGCCGCCGTCATAGACTCTCTTTACCTTACCTCTCGTGTAGGCCGACCGAGACGACCCACGGGAGAAGCAAAATTTTATCTAAAACGACACCAAAGTCGACTCATAGTTCCATATCTCTCGACGAAGCTACCGAGGACGCACGGGTGCAAAAACTAAAACAAACCGCCTTCCCGCCGCCGCCACCGCCGTAAAACACAGTATTCACGAACTTCTCTGATTAGAAAAAACAGTATTTTTGTGTCCAACATCCAATTCTCAGTTGTAAACGGCGGATCACTATTTTTTCGGTTTTTGTTCGTATGAAATGGTGCGGAAAAATTCAAATAAATGTCCGCGAGCACGTGATCTGCCCGCGCCATGCATCTGTTCATCTACTTATCTGCATCCACATCCACAACTTTTTGTTTGAGCTTTTTTTATCTTCTCGCATAAATTACTCGCGGCTCTATGTCCCGCTTGGTGTATGAATAGCGCGAACACCGTGCCCCAACAATCGAACTGTGAATAGAGTTCCATTGGATGCAATCATCATCGGTGTTGGGGCGCATTGTGCACAATTGCATCCACACGTCCGCGTCTGTTTTCGCTTCCAAAGCCAAAGTCGTGGCTCGTAAAAATAAAAAAATAAATCAGACATAGTTTCGCAGATACGGATACGATATCGCGCCTTGCAAATTTTTTCCTGGTTCGCGCATTCAAATTTGGAGTCCCGTATAGTATAGGTAGTGCATCACCAGAGACCGGTGCGGTCGGTGGTACAGCACTGGCAACGAATCAGAATCAGCAGCAAGCGAGATAGCAGCACGTAGCTAGCGGCGGTAATTATTGTGGAGAGAACATTGCGAACGTGCTGCTGCTCGGAAGCTGATTGAAAAATTAATTGGGTTCTATTCCAGACGGCCCGGCCGTGGCCGCGGCGAACTGGAAAAATTGTTCTACAATAAATGACAAATGGAATAAGGCTATACGAACGCGACTATATGACAGGAGTTGAGTACGGTGGCAGCGGCTATTGCGAACGTGCACGTGATTTCGATGTTTTATAGACCCTAAACGTTTGATTTGAATATAAATACCTAAACGAACATTTTAATAGATAAAATATACAAGAAGAAGTCTGCCTATATGTCCACATATATTTAGGTACCAATCCATAGCAGCATGTGAGAGTGAAAGGGATGACAGGACGGAACGAATGGACGGAATTTGATTGAGCAATTTCTAACTTTGACAGTGTTTATGGAAGTGTGATATACACTTTAAGTGCTCTACTCTGCTATGTTATGGTTTTCTGTCTTCAATATATAGTTTTTTTTTTGTTTTCTTTTTCCAACTTCTCTGCCTATTTTGTGGAAAAGCGTAGCGAAGTAAGGGAATTGCGGTTCTTTGAACTTCTATAACATTGGATGTCAGTCAAAGTAATTAAAAGTGACATTCTCTAGTCAGAAGTTAGTCAATCAGTATGATGACAATTAAGCCGTTCTCTTTGATTCTGATGTCATTTTATACAGAGTGAACTAAACTAGCAGGCTTAATTAACAATTTTGATTTAAGACGTGGAGAGATAGAAGGGGGGGCGGTGTTAGTGTGTTGCTTAGAAAATAGTTTTGATTAGAAATTTTAATGGTCACAAAAAGCATTTTTTTTTTAAATTAACAAAGTTTAAAAAAGACCTTTTAAGAATAGATGTAGAAATTGGGTATGGGTTGCACGTATTCGGTGTAGAGTTTGTAGTTAGAGGTATTTCGTTACGCAAGATATGTTTTGTAAGGAAGAAACATTAAAATAGCAACATTATTTTTTGTGTTTGAAGTTGTCGCGATTGTAACATTCAATTGTGACGATTGTGACAAAATGTAACAAATATGACAAAATTTGAGGTTCATCATATAAAATGTCAACACAATTGTTTGTCCATGTAACATTATCGTGACGAATATAATAAAATGTGACAAATATGACAAAATGTAAGGTTAAGAATATACAAAATCAACAAAATTTTGTATTTGAAATAGTGGGGTATGTGACATCTTACTGTGACGAATGTGTCAACATGTGACAAATATGACAAAGTATGAAGTTCACAATGTAAATAAAATTCAATAAATTTTATTATATTCGAAGTTTTTGCGTTTCTAACATTTTATTCTGACGAATGTGACAAAATGTAACAAATATGAACAAATTTGAGGTTCATCATATAAAAAAAGTCAACAAAATTATTAGTGTTTTTGTATATGATGTATATGAACATTATTGTGACGAATGTGATAAAAATGACAAATATGTCAAAATGCGAAGTTCACAATATTGTTTGTGTTTGAAATCGTCGCGTTTGTAACAACTTATTTATTGTGAAAAAATGTGACAAATACGACAAAATGTGACTTTCACCTCTAGATAGACAGGAGCAGAAAGTTTTATTGTTCGTACAATTTTAGAAAAAATGTCTTCGTATTAAGTTGATTTAACGTCACATGATTCCCCGTTCTAATGTGTACCATATTCATAATTTTTGTAGAGAGCAAAATGTTTGTAGTGTTAAAATGAATACATTTGTTTTAGTTTAAATCTATCGTAAAGTTTATTCCAATTACAGAAGATTAAGAATTGGAAAACAAACATGTTGCGAGAGTGACATTGATTTTTGTTACTTATGCCCCCAGAACTTAATTTTTGGATTGTTATGTAGCTCACATAGCTGAAAGCACTTTCTCATGAATGAACCAAAATAATAAACGATTTTCTAATGCTGCTTTTTCTTTCTATATTTTATTAACATATTTCATTATTATTGAATTTATCCAAAATAAGCTGCAGCAACCGCTGCAGTTTTAACAACATCCCAAACAGTAGACCAAAAACAGCGAATTTCAGCACCACTATTTCTATTTGCACCAAGACTAATTGAGTTTACACCTCTATACAAAAGAGTTATATATTCGGGATCTTTGATAGCAGCTACAAGTTTAGCAAAATCAGGATTGGTTTCATTTTTCTTATGAACAAAATCAGAAAATTTCGATTCTGCAATAGTTTTTTTCAAATCAGCCATAATATTACCAGATATGGTTGGTCCAATAATATCACCGACTTTAAAAGGTTCCAACCATTTGCGAGTGATGTCCCTTGACTTTTGGGTTATGTGAAGTAAAAGGGTTTCCAGATCAATATTACGGCGATTGAAGTATTCCTTGATATTTTGACCCTCCTTGGTTTTTAAAAAGTTCTTCACAAGTTCATCATTAGTTACTTTAGCCATATGACGAAGTTTATCAGCGTAGGATGGGTACTTTGCGACATATTGTTTCCCAATTGAGACGATTTCCTTCATTGGCAAATGGGAAACAACTTCATCAATATCAGATTGTAAATTAGCTGAACTAGCAATTATTGCCGATAGCAAAAAATTAACAATTATTATTGAACGCATCTTGAAATGTTGTGGTTTCAAGTTTAAGGTGACTACTGGTGTTCTGCAATAAACTTTTGATTTTTATAGTTTGACGAATGGTCAACCAATATGGAAAAAATAGTGAACTACATTTTATCGATGAGTAAATTTACTAATATTTACTTAGCTGTGATATCATTTTTTTCGGAAAAGAACAAAGAATTTCAATTAAAACTCAATTCAATTAAATTAAAATAAAATCAAATCAAAGCAAATAAATCAATTTATTCAATATTTCGGAGTGTTGGACAGTACTTTAATCAAAATGCCGCAGACACTTCTAGTTTATAATCAAAATATAAAGTATCTTTTTCTAAAAACATATAACATGGTCAAACGAACAGTATTTTACAAATTTTTTAAAATGCGCATTAAAAAAGTCGGAAGCTTTGCTTCACCGTATCGAGGAATATTCGATAGATATTTCGACTCAGAAACGGAAAGAAATTGGAAGTGTTCGGAGCTTGAGACTAACTACAATACGAATAAGTAAGGAAATAAGGTAATATTTCACCTAAATTGAAAAGCGGCATAAAGTGAGTTGTGGATTATAACATCGGCTAATAAGAATTTCAAAACCTTCTTTGTTTTTTCTTTTTACCAATGTTCTAGATTAAAAAGAGAAAATACGCATCATTGTTACAGTCCTCCTTATTACACATGGGCAGCAGTACTAGAATACCTTAATCGATAAATTACTGACGAAATTAATCTTAACTATTAAGCACGTTTCACACCAGTTCGTTATTAATACTGTTCTTTTACTAAAAAGATTACTACAAAGTGATAACCTAGCTACCTTATCAAGATTTTTCCGGATAGAGAAGAGATTCATTCATACGAAGAGAAAATGGTTGATTTTTAATTTCTTCCAAGAGTGGCAATAAAAGTATCGATAAAATTTGCTCAAAGATTGATTAATTATCAACTTACTTCTTCTTTCATACTCAAATATTTAGTTCTCTCAGAACCTAAGTAAACAGTATTTAAAGGAATAAGACGTTAACACAAAATCAACACGGATTCTTTCTAACAAAAAGAAAGTGGTCGATTTTCTATTTCTTCCAAGAAAAGCAACAAAAGTATAGTTTTAATTTACTAATATTGCTAATAATGATAGCCCACTGAGTTTTTTTTTTTTTTCCATCCAACTGCTTGATTTATTAGAAGTTAGTTGAGTAGTTCTTGAAGGATGATGTCAACGTAAAATTAACTCCGAATCCTCCCTAATACTAGTTCATCTAAGATTGACAACAAAAGTATCGATCAATTTTGCTTAAAGATTGACAAACCACCAACATACTTCCCCATTCCCAATCTAATATCTGTTTCTATTAGAAGATAAGTGAGCAGTATATAAAGGTATAAGATGGCAATGTTAGATCAACACCAATTCCTCCTCAAAAAAAAGAATGGTCGATTTTCTAATTCTACTATGATGATGGATATATATATCCGAAACGCGTCGCATAAATAATAATATATGTTGTGATAATAATTAAAGTAATTTAAATAAACAAATAAAGAAAAAATTTTACAAAATTTGTTTTTTTATATTTTAATTTAATCATAATATTATTCAAAAAAATACACAACATGGAGACAGCAACACAAACAATAATATTTTAAATAAAAGAATCGATCAAAGTTCCTTAAAAACTCGATCCATCTTTCTCATTTCCACTCCAATATTTTGTAGAAATTAAGTGAGCAGTCCATGAAGGGATGATGGCAACGTAAAATTAATAATAATTTCTTTTCTAATAAAAGAAAATGGCGTATTTTCCAATTCTTCTAAAGTTTGCAAGAAAGGTATCGATCAAATTTTGTTTAAAAATTGAGAAACTAGCAAGCTTCTTCCTCATTTCACTTCAAAATGTTGTCCTACTAGAAGCTCAGTGAACAGTCTATGAAGGGATAAGATAGAAACGTACAGTTAATACTGATTTCTTCTTTAATACAAAAGGTTCTTGGTTCGCCAATTCTTCTAATACTGACAACAAAAGTATCGATGAAATTTCCTGAAAGATTGGATTTCTAAATTCTTCTAACATTAACAGTAAAGGTATCGATCAAATTTATTCAAGAACTATCCACTTCACTATATAGTTCCTTAAGAAGTAGGGAGAAATCCATGATAAAGATGACCGTTAAAGACTTCAACGACTTTTCCACATTCAGCTTTTATAAGATCAAGAAACTATGATAATTCTTGAAGGAGAGTTTCAAGCCCATTGAATACTTAAAGCGTTTCTTAAAAGAAGAATCAATGAAAAAGATGAACTTAGAAGATTTTTAATTAACACTTTAAAGAGTAAAAAATGGAATAATTTCGGAATAAGTCCCTCAATTCCTCTCTAGAGCACACCCAAAAGTCCGATTTGAGTATTAGTGATTCACTACATCCCAGTTCTAAGAAAAACACCACAAAATTAATTCAATTTGTTTTTCGAAAGAAACCATTTTTTTAAAAGTGATAGCTGGAAAACTTAGCAGTACTTAAACATATTTTTATATTTCCGGAAGAATATACCGCGGTACTATTCTGTGTACCTATAATCTTCCTCGACTTAATAATGAAAAATAGAATTACTTAACGACTCCCTTGACATAAACTTTTCAGCCGAACTCATCAACTTATTCCCCTAAGTGCTAGAAGCAATAACATAACATTAAACCTACAAAAACAAACTTAAATAATTGTTGTGCCAAAAGGACACGTCTGGCTTTGGCTTACGACCCAAAAAATAAAAATAAGTTCCCCCCAACACATTCATAAAAGTAAACTTCCGATTCAATCAAACAACACTCCCCTAGGACGAGGACAATAGACCAACCAACGCCATTATAAAGACCAACACTGACTTCGACCTATTAAAGACCTACTCGCTTTATTAAATAACAGTATTCAAAAAGTTTCACACTGCGAAGCCTCTCAGTGTAGTACTACATACGGGTATATTTACCCTAACCGAAAAAAACGAAAAAATATACCAAAATAACAGTAAAATAGTAAAAACATTTTCGCCACGAAATCACAATTATTTTCGGCCGCAATACACCACAGCGTTAAAAGTTTATGACCCTGCGGTTAACCTGGCTTCGTACACTATGTATAGTTGGTTTGGTTGGTTAAGTCTGGGTGGCATTTGCTTTGACTCCGAAGCGTTGCGTTGTGCCTGTGATGTTAAGCAGAGTTACTTTTATCACTTGTTTTGCACACGCTTCGGCTCACCACACACAAAACGAAAACACTGTTCCACTGTCACCCCGCCAATTGTTGTCGAAATGGATGACACCATTCAAAACTACTACGTGACCAAAACACTGGAAAACGTCAGAAGTGAGATATGATGATGATGGAACAAGAATATTATACACCTTCATTCTGGCTTTGGTTCTAGCTGCTGTGACTCTGTGTCTAGCCTGCTCCTGGCATTGTCGGGTATAGGGAGGATTCTCATCTTGCCATTTTGCGGATATGATGGTGCGATGGTATCCATTTTCGCAAAATATTGTCATCAACACATCGCAATATGATGGTGGAGTAGACGTTTCTACATGACTTCATATCTGTCTGACATGACGCAGCGGTTAGGGTGGGTAAAGACGATTCGAGTCGGTTCTCATATAGCTCGAAGGGTTTTGGTTTTGGTAGGGATTGGTTCGTTTCAATTTGGCGAAGTGTGGTGCTGTCAAAGTTGCTACGATTTTTATGGAAAATAACGTTACTCTTTGTGCGTTGCGTCTATCGTCGCGTCGCTTTATAATTTACCTATATAGAGTTTCAGTGTTCTTCATTGTTCTGATGTGTCCTCGCATAAGTCGCACACATAAACCTGCTGTTTTCGTTCAGATAAGGCGCGCGTGCACAAATTAGGAGAACATTAGATGGAAGAACAGACACAAGAACACAAAAAAAATTATAAATCCTTTTGGACAGGAAGAGAAAATATTATAATTTCAGGATCAAAACGATGCGGTGGCAGTGTGCGCCAGATAGGAAGTAAATTTTATGGAATCTGAACCTTTAGTATATAGTGAGTCGGTTCGGTATAGTGAATGGATGGCGGTGCGACAGGACGACGATGACGATGACAACGGCTTCGTTTTCATATACTAATAACAAAAAAGGATATACACAAACTATAGAGTGCTATAGGCAAGCCTGCCTTGCGATGAACAACACTCAAGAAAATTGGAAAGGAATGTAATTTATTTTAGACACCGGAAATGGGATTTTAATGCGATCGCCTGGAACCGGGGAGAAGACGGAACGAGGACGATGAAGCACGGCACTATCATACCGCATGGTGGGAAGATGGTGTGGTTCACTTTGGTGGCGGCGGCGGCGAAGATGGTGATGGTGATGCGGTGAAAAGATATGGCCAGGCTACAGCACGATAGCCATAATCATTAGGGGACACGAGAGCAACGAAACTGCTACGTTCCGATGGGAATATTTTGTGCGGTTGTCCCGTTGTGGCCGGGTGATAAATTCCCTCCTCCGCCAAAGCAAAGGGATTTTAAATGAGAAATTGAGAGGAATTTCGTTGACGGCATAATAAAATGAATTGTTCTTAAACTTTATACACTCGTATATAAAATAGAAGCGCTCACGGCGGTGCTCATGGTTTTGCCCCTTGGTCGCATCATGGCAGCTATAGAGCACAGCACCACCAAGGTTTATGGTTGAGATTTGAATTTATAATAAAAGTATAGTTTCAAGGATTTGGAATAGTCCAAAAATAGCACAGACAATTTTGAGAAGAAAAAGTGCTTATTTTACAAATTCATCGCACTATGAAAATCGTGTGTCCTTACAGAATAATTCAACAATAATAAGAATAAGGAACCAACAAAAGAAAAAGATGAAGAATTGAGACGTATGATGGGCCACTATAATATAAGATGGGTTTTAAAAGAGGAAAGATAAAGAAAAACAAATTTATTATCACAATCGTTCTCTAGAAACTAGATATTTCGAATCGTTTTTTAAGCATTTAATGCCTGTTAAATCATTCGAAACCGCAGCAGAAGCGCTTAAGTTATGTGCATTTATTTTAAAAGGGTTCAACGGGTTTTCTCTATTTCTTGGAATTGAGTTCCTTCGTATTCAAAAATAATGCTATGTAAGTTTTATTTCAGTTTTAAAATTATCATCTAAATGAAAAAAATGGCGATTTTTAGAACACATTTTCAAAGAAAGAAGTAATGTTTATATTGAAATGATTTTAGTCCTGAAAAATAACTTATTCAATTCGAAAAAACCTCGACGCAAATGAATCAAAAGTCTGTACGACAAAACGTTATTAAATTCGCCTTATTTTTATAGATATATCTAATGATCAAACCCAATTTTTGTAGTGGCCTCAATAAATTTTACAATATTGGAAAATTGTCCTGGAAAAAAGCTGTGTTTTGAATTTAAAATGTATTTGAATATCATTTTATTGAATAATCATACAAATTTTTCAAAACAGTCAAAGTTTAAAAAAAAAAATACAATTTTATGGAAAGGTGGTGTAAACACCACATCTGAAATTCTAAATTTCAATTATTCAGGAAATTGGGGCTTTATTTGTGCTAATTTAGGGATGCAATTTCGAGCACACAAATCTTTTTTCATTAACCCTTAAACTTGTGGTGTTTCTAGCTTAAGAGTTTGGCACAAGTTTGGTCTAAGGTAAGGGCTGAAGAAATCAATATCAATTTATTCTAATTAAAGAGTTCCAAAGGTAGCATTCAATTTCTGAATCATTAGTTTTTCTTTTTTTAATTTGAAACCTTGAAACACTACAAACCTAAAAAGGAAAGGATTTTCAATTAACAATATATCGAATGAGCTTTACGAGTGGTTATGTAGTTTTTAGTAGCATTTTTTGAGCTGATATTTCGTAGTTTTTGTTTTTTCTTAGAATGAGTTAAGAATATGATTCAATGAATATGACAAAATTATATTTTCAGGAAAACTTTCTTTCCCGATTTGAAAAGAGTATTTTTACAAAAAGTTCCATTCAAAACGGGCATAGTTCTTATTTTTATCTATTTTTTTTTAAAATTCACGATTTGTTTCTTGGCATTTGAAATAACAGTGATTAATACAAAATATCCACATCAGTAAAGACGATTTTTGAGGCTCAAAAAACACAGCAGTTATCGACAGATAACGGGTGTTTTCTTAGACTTGTGGTTGTCAATATGTCTCTAACATCGTGTGCTTTAACATAACTGGGTTAAAGTTTGTAGGATTATTTGAAGTTGCTTGAAGACGTACATAGATAAGCCCGAGACGATTGATGTTTGGAAGAGAATATTGGGCGTGCTATTGATGACAAACGGCCTTAATTGCTGGAAAAAGAGGTCGAAAATTGTGTCTCTCAGCTCGATCCAGGCGAAATCATTTTTAAAAGATAATAGCAAACTCTTCTTTTTACATTTTTATATTATTTTCTATTTTTTCAAACTTCTTTCAAAATTGTCGAATATTTGAAATACAAAAAATTTAAATATCACAAAGTTTTGTCTTAAAATTGAAATATAGTCAAGACATACTCACAGAACTGATTTTATTTATTCACATGTAATGAATGAATATATTTTGAAAGTATTGGGTATATAGAGGCGGGAATGGGCTCAAAAGTAAGGAAATTCAAATCGTAGTGTACAAATGGTAAAAAAAAACTTACGCTTTTTGAACACCTAGAACCAAAATTGGATCCACCGAATTTATGGAAACGGCTATTTCCGTCCAGACAGAAAAGATTACTTGACTAAAAAATAGTGTATTAGATATAATTGTTTCCAATTTTCTCAAAAAATAAAATATATTTTAAGATTTGGATTTTTTGGTATGTAATCAAAAATTGACAAAGACATTGGTTACTGAAAAAATTGGTTACATACAAAATTGAAATCAATATTAGTTTGTTGAAATAATTTGCCTGTTATTTTTAACTTTGAGATTAAAAATTATTTTTTCTGAAACTATGGACAAAATGCACATTTTTAAAAAGGTATTGTAAAAGAACCGTTTTACGACTTTTGGAAAAGTTATATCATTTATTATAATATAGGTGTTGCCAATGTTTTCCAATCTTTGGTTTTGTATGTCAACTCATTTTTTCTTCTTTTGGCCGAATCTTCTCCATCCAAAGATATGGTATATCTTATGACAAATTGTCTACTTTGGTTATTAAGTCGATGATTTTCTTTTGTTAAAAAACAACGTATTTACCTAATTTTTGAACAAAAGTATTCTGAAAACCGTATCTGTAGACTCAAATTATGGTTAATTTATTTACCTTACACCCAAATGAGTTTTGGTATCAAAACGGCGCACTACAGCGCTAATTGGATCTCAGGCTAGGTTGCCTTGAGATCGCCATTTCTACCTACCTACCTACACCCAATTTCTTCACATTCGTTCTAGTACTCAGTCCAGCTAGGTCAGGTACTACGACTGATATGTAATCCTGTCATCTAACAAGGTTAGAAGTAGTACCAGTCTGTCTGTCTGTCTTTTGATGTTGTATTTCATACGCGACTTATTGAAAAACGAATTGTAAACGTACATTTAAACCAATAAAATTGAAAAAGCCAACATGATATGCCGCTGTTGTGGCATGGTGGTAAAAAATATTTTAAAAATCTTAAAACAAATTTTTGACACTAAAAGCTAATTCGATGTTTGAAACATAAAGTCATACAGCAGTAAATAACGAATTATACGAGTACTTATAGATACCAGAACTGAAAATAGAATACACAACAATAAAATAAAAATTAATTATTTCTCAAAAAAAAAAGCTGTCGAAAAATTATCAAATCGAATGGACCTAGCCTCTCGATGTTGCTGTTCCAGAAAATACCCAGTTCTAACTTACAGTCGGTACTTATTTGAGATAACTATAGCTTAGTACTTCAGTGATGAAAACAATAGGTACCGATTCAATTTCTAACAAGTGACTTGTTGCTTAGGAATGAGCCCTTACAAATACTCGGACCTAAATTGATAGGACTATAGGTCCTAGAACTTCTGTGAAGAAATAAGATGATACCGATTTTAGAGTTGAGTAAATTTTCGAGGTTTTCTTGATTTCTTGACATGTTACGTTCGGCGACAGTCGAGGTTGGAAAAATAAAATCAAAACAAGTAACCAAAAAAAATTAGAAATTTTAGATTTAACGCAAGTTCTTTTCCTATTTAAATATAAAGTTACTTAACTTGTGGAACTGTTTGACATTTAGGGAAAATTTAAACGAGACGGTTAGAATTTAATTGTACTTATTATTAAAAATTTCAAAAATTCATTTAACCTTCCGACCACAACACTTTTAAAATATACATACACCACAACAGGGGTGGCATAGCACCCCAGCCAAGAAAATATATAAAAAAGTACTTTAAAGATCAACATACAATTTTTATTTAAACATAACAATTAATATGATTTATTGAAAACATAAAAAAACTTAATTCATGAAAAAGTAAATATTTTTACGAAAAACGGTAGAAAAAAGAATGAACCAAAATCAAAATTACATTTAAAATAAAAATGCCTGGGGTGTTATAGCACCCCTGTTGTGGTCGGAAGGTTAAAGGCCCAACTATAATAGACTTAACCGAGCTTAAGGGAACGAACCAATACGCAGCCTTATATGTCACTAACCATAATAGACGTTCTGCTCAGTTTCATTAAATTTCGGTAAGAAAGAGCCATTTAAATGGCTAGAGCTTAAGCAAATGTCAAATTTGATACGCATTTGCTTAAGTTACATAAATCCGTTATGGTTACTTTTTGTTTTGACGATAACTTCTGATAACTTTTCGTTCGGTTTTGACATTAGCTTACTTTTGGTTAAGTCTTTTATAGTTGGGCCTTAAGTCTTTTGAACTCTTTAACGCACAAACTAAGTGACTGAGCACTTCAATATTGAGATCTATATTATTTACATTTCATTACAAAAAAAATAACTATGCTTTTTACTTTAACTTACATTTTTATTGACTTCATATTGGAATAGTTTTATGAATATTTAAGAAAAAGTAGAACTCACCTGCAAAGAAAAAAAGAAAAAAAAATATAAATATTTTAATCAAAAGTTATGCATAGCTAAAATTGAATATCAAAATATATTTGTGCTTTTAGTGTGACTTTAACTGTATTATGTCAATAGGTATAACGCATAAAACCTACCAACTATAAGTCAATATTTGTTTTTGAAAGGTTGGGGTGAAAATACTGTATGGATCATAATACTGTATTTAAAATACTGTATCTCAAAATACTGTATTTCAAAATACTGTATGTATTGATAATGTCAATAGGTATAACGCATAAAACCTACCAACTATAAGTCAATATTTGTTTTTGAAAAGTTGGGGTGAAAATACTGTATGGATCATAATACTGCATTTAAAATACTGTATCTCAAAATACTGCATTTCAAAATACTGTATGTATTGATAATGTAAATATCATCAAAATGATTTTTATTTTTAGTCTATTAACAGTATTTGAAATACAGAATTTTGAAAACAGAACACTTTTCAAAGAAAACATCATGATAATTTCTCATTAGCATAATGTTCTAATATACTTTCCTTGGACAATAACATATATGTACCTATGATAATTCATAAGTCTTTCAACTAATAAAAACAAAAACAAAATAAATGGTATCTTCTTATTTTCTCTTTTCCATTTCCTTCTTCTTAACTGTTTGTTTCTCTCTCACTTTTAAACATGAATTGTTCTTATCATAATCAAAAATTACATAAGCAATTGTACCAAACTAATTGATCTGTTAAAACCATCCAGTATTATACAGTATTACGAGCTACAGTATTTTGACAATACAACATTTTGAGATATAGTATTTTAAATGTACAGTATCTTGAAATTAAGAATACTAACCATACAGTAGGATTGGGTTCGAAATCCTGTATGGATCATAATACTGTATTTAAAATACTGTATCTCAAAATACTGTATTTCAAAATACTGTATGTACAAAATACTGTATGATCAAAATACTGTAGCTAAAAATTCTGTATCTTAAAATTCTGTATACCAAAATTCTGTATTTCAAAATGGTGTAAATAGGCTGATAAATAAAAAAAAAAGTGCACACTTTTTTACATTATCAAAAGATTTTTATTTGTCAGCCTATTTACAGCATGTTGAAATACAGAATTTTAAAAACAGATTACTTTTATAAAGAATACATCATAATATTTTTTTATTGGCATATTGTTCTAATATACTTCCCTTGAACAATAACATATTATAATTCATAATTCTTTGAATTTTTGTTTGAGTTTCAATAAATGATATAATGTACATAAATACATAAATCGAGTTCTGCTTTTGTTGTTCTCTATAATGGAAGCTTAAGAGCGGAATTTTGCAAAAATACAGTATTTTTGGATAATATTTTGCTCATACAGCATTTTGAGAAGCAGAATTTTGAGATACAGTATTATCAGATACAGTATTTTGACAACACAGCATTTTGAGATACAGTATATTAACCATACAGTATTATGAATATACAGTATCATACAGTATGATACAGAATTTTAACCATACAGTATTTTAAAATACTGCATTTCGACCCACTCCCCATACAGTATTATGAATTATGATCATACAGTATCATAAAGTATTACACAGAATTTTGACCTTACAGTATTTTAAAATACAGCATTTCAATCCGCTCCAGTTTTTGAATAAGACACCCATGTATCTACAGAAAACATAAATACTATATACCTTAAATTGATTTGTCTATAGCTTCAATTAAGTTATTTACGAAAATAATAATATGCCACTGTTTTCATTGGCAAGTTATACCTTCCAACTTACTTATGCTATCCATTTCTAACCAACAATTCTATAACCACAAATTGTTGATTTTCTCTTAATTTCTTCTATACCTTCCTTACCTTAATATTAACCTGTCTAGACTCAATATGAAACTAAAGAAGCATCACAAAGTTCTTGTATATAAACGTAAAACAATGCCACTCAATGTGAATTTCACGTGCTTAGTCATTAAGATACCAAAGTATTGCCATTAAAACAAACAACGATTCCTTCATTAATCTTCAGTTGAATAGTTCTTAGGTTTGTACATACTTAAGATCTATAAAAGTAACATAACCTGAAACCTTTAACAACCCTTAACGTCTTCCTTTAATTTGTGATATTAAGTACACAACTGTAGTTGTTATAGATACATATATAGGAACACCTACTAAGCCTGTCTAAATCTATAGAGACAAATCGTCGTCAATGAAAATAATTTATAAAGGTTAAACAAAACCAAACCAACCAACCAACTTACACAATATAATTTTTATATGGGTTTTTCCGATAATATGATGATGTGAAATTGTACAACTGACCTAATTTATTTGCCGTGACCTAAGCAATGAAAAAAAAGAGGGTAGTGTATTTATGTACATATATAGAAAAAGCAATAACACCCTTTTTATTCGACATGCCATTAAAATTCACTATATAACCAAAAACCCGAAAGCAGGTGATGATTTTCCCATCCCATAAAATTGTTGAACCAAATGACACCCTTAAGCATATACGAGTAGAACTTGGAACATGGCACAGGCATGGCACACATCCCATATCACATGTACTAGTTACATAATGCAATCAAATTAAATCAACAGAAAAAATCGATCAACTATTGCATGTTGCTGAGTATCGAAACAAAAAGAATCTATGTATATCAAATTCCAACCCTTAGACAATGACAGGGCCCAGAAATGACATCAAACAAAAAAGTTCACTATAGAGTTTCCCCTTTAAAAAAAATAGTGAGGGAACAAAAAAAAATCACAACACTATTAGCTGATGGAGTAGCCCAGGTCAGTATTGTGTTCTTGTTTTTGTTCTATGCTTTCTCGCTAACAAAACGATAAAACCGACCCATCATCCGAGAATGTCATTTATCGTCTCTATGACACATTTTGACGATTATAAATCCGTCGTTATAGTCGTCGTCGTTCGTAGCTGGAATTGAGGGGTGTATGCAATTGTCAAACACAAAACAAATCCAAGAATAATCCTCCGAACAATGACACGAGTCACAAGTGTGTCACCTACAACAAACACACACTCATCGTCAACGCTATCAAAACTGCTATCCCCCGTGCGCTACTGAATTCACGTCGTCGTTGTCGCGTCAAATTTTCCATTTTCCCATCATCACCATTATTCTCGTCTGTGAACAACTGCAAAACTTTTCGAAAGTGATATCATTTACACGACGACGATGATGCACCAGAACTTCACTTGCAGCAGTTGCAATAACCTACCTTCCACCTAAACTACATACACCTTGCCTCGACTCGTGCCACTACGACTTAAATCTAACAGAACTATTGACAAAGGACAACGAAAACGTATACAAAACAAAAAAAAAAAAACACCACCCATTTCAACCCTAAGGGTAAGGGTTGGTATATAACAAAAGCATCAGACAGTAGTTAGTGTTGTTGATAGTTTCAGATGCATTCAGTGACAGATAACACACAGGAGTTCGCCATTTTTGTTTTGGAATTCTTCCATTCTATTTCGTTGAAAAGCGTTTTGGGGTTGGGGTTGAAGTTGGTAACATATGCATCATTTCGCTGATCAAATTGCTAGCTGCTGCAAAATAGTGCACTTTTATCCCATTCTTCCCAGCTTCCTTTTGTGAAGGTATAAACCCAGGCCTCAGATGTGGATATAGACAGGGTGCAATTTGGAATGGTTATAAAACGTACCGTACATTACGATGTGTGTTTGTGTGTGTGTCGATGTCGGTGAGAACGACACTGATGAATAGGGTTGTTAAGTGAAAGCGCATTTTGGTTGTCGAAATTTCCCAACTGGGAATATACATTTAGCTGAATAACTGAATGAATGAATATGCATGTTGATGTGATGAATTGTTCCGTATAAAGACTCAAACGTGCTGATGCACATAACGGGAAGGAAATTTTAAGCTAGAGAAATTATTCTAAACCGAAACCAACGGACGAGCTAACTGGGAGGTAGGTAATTTCTTCGTCCTTTTTTTGGGATGTTTTTTTTTTTGTTTTTTGAAACTTTATTGCCCATAAATGGAAGTGAATTGCAAAGTTCGAAGAGTAGAACAGCGATTTATGGGGTGTGAATGAGTAAAAAACGTTCATACGTATCAAGGCCTATAAAATGTTGAACATTAAAAAAAAAAACAGGCAGAGCAGGGCAAAAGTTTGTATTTTTATTTTTTTTATTTTTGCTATTCATGAGGAAACTTTAGGATTTTTTTTTAAAGGTTCCTTCCTTTTATTTATTATGTACCTAAACCTTACCTACATGTGTTGACTTTGGTTCTATGCGGTACCTATGATAAATACATTTAGGGTTTGTATGAATGTGGGTCTTGAAAATTGAGGTTCATTTATACAAATATAAATATTATAAATCTTTATATATACCTTTTATTTGAAAGGAAACACGTTGTTTTCCAAAAAAAGGGCTTCTCTTTTATACTCACTTTTAAGTGCGTTCCCGAGTTATGATATATGTATGTGTTTTTCCTTTACCTTAACCATAGGTTTGTATCTCTGTACTCTGTTAGAATGAAGGTAAATTGGTATATATTTGAGAAAGATAGGTCTACAAAAACCTTATATTCATCTTAATTTGTTTTGAAAGGAAATTTGATATGATTTAGATTGGTTTTGGTATAGGAGCAGCCTAAGTTTTGAAAGGAGCTCCAATTCATTTTGTGGTATAATTTGAGATATATATTTTAAGGACAATTTATTATATCTTAAAAGTGATGATAAGACAAAAAAAAAGAAGCTAATAATTCATATTTTATACGATGAGGTATATTGTTACCGAAAACCGATGTTTATAAATAGTAGAGGTGAAAAATTTTATGAAAATATGCTAATAGCTGATTTTATTACAAAATTGGAATGAACGATATAAATTGTGTTTATTTATGTTTAAATTAATGCAAACTGAAGTGAAATTTTGACCACATTAAATGGGTTATGAATGCCTTAAAAACGTTTAAATTATAACACAGTGCAGGCGTTAGGAAAATTGGGTTTAAGATATAATAGAGGAACAGTAAATTTATGAACCTTTAAAATAACAACAAAATTCATAAACAAATACATATAAAGTTAGATTTTGAGTCGTTAGAAACAATTTGCAGGGGGAGTAGCTCATCACATTGAATAAAAACGTTTAACTCTGCGTAGCTCATCTCAATTAGAATTTTATTTTAGCAAATTAAGGGTTTTCTTATAAGATATGTAATTTTGAACAGCCTGCTATTTATTGCAATACAATTTGTTGCGGTAAATTTTACCACAACAAGTTTCACCTCCCTTTTTGCTAATCACCCTTAACAATTCTTACGGCGGCAGCCTCAAAATTCTGGAAGAGTTTAGTAGAAACCTGGACCATCAGCCAGTGACCTGCTCTTCTAGCATTTTGGGAAAGCAAATTTAACAGGTCTTACCAAAGTGTGCGAAAGGATTCCACACCAACGAACTGTGAGATGGTTGGCCCACATATTGGTTAAACAATATCGCCTGAAGACGATACCCATGCCCAACAATGTGTGTAGAAAAGTCACACCAACTTTAACGTAGTATGGCCCAGGGACAACCATAAAGTATTAACGATAGATAAATCACTTCAAGAATATTTTAATAACTTTCATTTAAATTATAGGCTTGGCTACCGACTTTCTTCAACACGACATAAGTAGTTTTTCCTCAACCAAAATCTAGCGCGTGTACATAGGTACTCGGTAATGCGAGGAATTCTACACGATTTTCCAGAAAGTCTTGGCTGGAATAGGTTCGAAAGTGAAGAGCTGAACTCACTCACTGAGCTACGGGGTAATCGCATCACCTCTTTAAAGAGATCGCTTGCGATGAAAGACACCTGGCTTCTCGGTCGCACACCCCAATCTTATGGATGGAGGAAGTTGCGGGACGGAGACAGATCGATCACCACGCATAATATCCGACAGGATCGTGGATCGGAAGGGTCAAGCTCGCCATTATGATGGCCACTTTTTGGATTGCGCCCAAAGCAAAAAGACTAACGAATAATTGTGTGAGGGGATTTTTTAAAGGACCTACGTAAAGTATTTCTTTTGTACGAAGTTTTTTTTCTTAAGTTTTTTAATTGAGCTGAAGATTTTTGTGTTCTGCTGTGAAGAAAAGTTGTTGAGGAAGGACTACGATAGCTGTTGGGGAAGTCGCAAAAGCTAAGTATAGTGTTTTCTTTTTTTTTTCTAAGAATATTGTTTTTTGGTGTCCTTCATTTTTTTTTTTTTTAATTCGTCCTTTTGACCTTCGAGTCAAAGTGTTAATTTCCCGATATTGCGGGACGAAATAATTTTCTTCGAGTGATTTCTTTTATCGGTTTTATTATTATATTCATAATTTTCCTTTTGTTTGCAATACATTTATCGAGAATTGACCTTCTGTCAATCTCAATAATTCAATTTGTATCTTTCTCTTTTATAAAAGATCCTGGTTTTTAATCCCGGCTTCGGCCAAGGTTTTCCAGGCAATAAAACATAACTTAAATTTCCCATCTGGAAAATAAAACCTTTCTTTTATTTCCGAACTTGATTTGAAGACTAATTTTTAAGCTCTTGGTTTTGGTAAACTTCCATTAAAAAGTTTCCTGGCGCCCATGGTAATCAATACGACGGTGAAATTTACCCCTTCGTATTTCGATATCATTTTGATATCACTTTTATTTCAATTTTATTGATCACCTCGATTAATAAAATATTCACCTAATCGAAACCCCCCTTAAGCTGAGCTACCGTGCTGGCAATACTTTTATTGCTATCTGTGGTGAATTCTTTCACCTGTTTGTCATATCGACTGACGTTTCTCGTAAAGTGTCATAATAACTCTCGCGGCACATCGGCGGTGTGCAATTTTGATTTAGTTTAATTTAAATAGTTTAAATAAAAAGGAATTTAATTCGCGTTCGATCTTCGACAATATTGGATTTGGAAATCCAATATTGTTTAAAAATAATCGTAACTATATTTAGTCCGTAGCCGTCGGGTCAGTATAGAGGTGGAAAAATTTGCAACAAATTGTTAAAATAAGATTAAAATACTAAGATAAGACTTTTCATACATTGTTTTCAAATGAATAAATTAGGAAAGCTTGACTAATGAAAACTGCGACTTTATTAAAAATTTAACGATACACACTACATTATACATGTAAACATTTTAAATTAAAGTTTTTGTTGTGGCATAAAATGTTTTTTAACCGTGCCCTATTTCTCAAAGAAAGAGCCACAAGTTGACACTGGGATCTTGTGCTTATTACTTTTAGACCTTTAAAGATAAGGTCTATGTTAATACTCCCCAATCGATTCAAGATTTTTAAGATGGAATTCGTGAAGTTATCGTGGATAGCCGGAAATTTGCGAAATGGTCACCGAACTTTGTATAACAATTGTCAAGGAAAATAAGAAAATAAAACTTGGAGGTACACTTTGGAGCTTATCTTATTCTTCACAGTTTTTCGTTAAGTTGATAGATTTGGAGAAGAACGGTAGCAAAGTATGGGGGTGTAGTGAATTTTGTTCAAACATTTAATGAATCATATTATTAGTTGTTTTTTTTTTTGGGGGGGGGGGGATTATATTTTGATAAATGTTTATGCCTGAAAAAATATTGTTTATTAGAAAACCAAGTATCAGAGTAGTATTTTTAGAGAAACAAATCCAAACAATTAAATATTTAGTTTGAATTTTGTTTAATAAATAATATAAAGTTTATTTATTTAAAAAATGATCTAAAAACAAACTTGCAGGTAGTAAATTTATCTTAGAAATGGGATATTAATGAGATGTGTCTACTTCAACTAGTTCGTAAGTTATAGCAATCCAAACTACTTTTTCATCATGATGGGAGTGACTTGACTTGACTTGAACTTTTTGTGTGTCTATAAATTACAAAAAGTGTTCTTAAATGGTTTTGATCAGTTTAAAATGAGAAGATTGTTTAATGAGAAAAATCAGTTTTGTCTGTTTTTCAATATCAAAATGAAACCTCTTATTGGAAAACCATATTGGGTTCCCGAACATATTATTTTTAATTGCAACATATAGGAATTATAAGGCTAGATTTCATTCGTACAATATTTCTAACTCAAGATTCCAATCAAACATGACATGAAGATGATAAAGAAAATCGATAGAAGTGGGTCAGGCGATTCCACCTGTCTGCCTGTCCTCACCTTTACAGCATTAAAAATTGTGTCGATTAAGTTCAAACTTAGATATTAGATCTTTAAGCAGATTCGCGCCACCGGTTGTTTTCATTTTTTTTTTCAAGACCAAAAATAACAGCAGTCCCCTAAAAATTCGAAATGTCTCAAAAACGACCCGATAGATTTTTATGAAATTTTCTCCAGAATTTTTTTTTGTCTTAACTTAGCTCCTTTTAATTTAAAAATATATTTTTGTATTGCTCCAGATGGATACGGCTCATTGAACCATTATTTTGGTTTTAATTTTTCTCAGGAAGTAATGAACCGTTTTAAATGATTTTCTTTTCTGAACAAACTTTTATATTGTCAACAAAAATATGTATTCATTTTCTTTCTAAATTCGACATGTCAAAAAAGAAATTCAAACACATAATATTATACCAAAAACGGTTAGGTCTTTTCGCAAATCTTAAACTGTTATAAAGTCCAAATAGTTAAACAAAAATCGTCAAAAACCCCAAAGCAAATGGCTTAGTGCCAAAATAAATTTGCAATAAAAGAACTCACAAATTGTAAGTTGTAATTTTGCCCACCAAATAATGGGTGATTTTTTTGAGGTTAGGATTTTCATGCATTAGTATTTGACAGATCACGCGGGATTTCAGACATGGTGTCAAAGAGAAAGATGCTCAGTATGCTTTGACATTTCATCATGAATAGACTTACTAACGAGCAACGCTTGCAAATCATTGAATTTTATTACCAAAATCAGTGTTCGGTTCGAAATGTGTTTCGCGACAAATTTTGTTCAGCGATGAGGCTCATTTCTGGTTGAATGGCTACGTAAATAAGCAAAATTGCCGCATTTGGAGTGAAGAGCAACCAGAAGCCGTTCAAGAACTGCCCATGCATCCCGAAAAATGCACTGTTTGGTGTGGTTTGTACGCTGGTGAAATCATTGGACCGTATTTTTTCAAAGATGCTGTTGGACGCAACGTTACGGTGAATGGCGATCGCTATCGTTCAATGCTAACAAACTTTTTGTTGCCAAAAATGGAAGAACTGAACTTGGTTGACATGTGGTTTCAACAAGATGGCGCTACATGCCACACAGCTCGCGATTCTATGGCCATTTTGAGGGAAAACTTCGGAGAACAATTCATCTCAAGGAATGGACCGGTAAGTTGGCCACCAAGATCATGCGATTTGACGCCTTTAGACTATTTTTTGTGGGGCTACGTCAAGTCTAAAGTCTACACAAATAAGCCAGCAACTATTCCAGCTTTGGAAGACAACATTTCCGAAGAAATTCGGGCTATTCCGGCCGAAATGCTTGAAAAAGTTACCCAAAATTGGACTTTCCGAATGGACCACCTAAGACGCAGCCGCGGTCACATTTTAAATGAAATTATCTTCAAAAAGTAAATGTCATGGACCAATCTAACGTTTCAAATAAAGAATCGATGAGATTTTGCAAATTTTATGCGTTTTTTTTAAAAAAAAAGTTCTCAAGCTCTTAAAAAATCACCCGATATATTGGTGCTTCCTTGCAAATATTTAAGGATATGTAATGAATGCTACATAAGTTACAGCAAAAGCGAATAATGAAGACCACTGTCCTTATTGGAGGTAAACATTTTGTTACTGTATCGTTAATTTAGTGGGGTGGGCTTTTCACGTATGCTGGCTTTGCAACCACCTTGCTTGACATTTCTGGAATTTTTGTTTTGTTTTATATTTGTGTTTGGGCATTCAAATTTAAAACTCAAAATGTCGAAGTGCCCAAAATAAACAAAATTTTTGTCAGAATTACAAAATTGGTCAATAGAGCCATTTTTGGGCGATATTTTATTGGGAAATACGACGACGACGCAACGGAGCGTTTCTTTTTATTTAGTTTTAAGTTTAAATCGTATACCACAACAAATCGGTAATACGACCGTTTTAATTTGGGCGATATGGTTTTGGGCGAAAAGACTTACGATTTTCGAAAAAAAAAAAAAAAAAAAATACTAAGGTTTTCTGTGTTCTTGGGTTCAATCTCTGCCTGTGTCACCTAAAAAAAAGGGTACTGCCTTTTGCAAAGAATTGACAAATTTTCTAAGAGTAATTCTTGTCAAGTGATTTCTCAAATTAGCCTTTTGGATTCGGCTTAAAACTGTGGACCCCCTCCATACCTGACAACATTACTCGCGCACAGGAATGGTAGAGAGTTGTAAGTTTCGTAAATCAAAGTTAAGTCATGAAAATAAACTATTAATATTCAAAGTTATTTTTCAAGCAATTATACTATACGGATCACCTGCTTGGGGTAGCTGCGCAAAAAGCCATATCCGAAGGTTGCAAACTTCTCAAAACAAGTTGTTAAAAATGATGTTAAACCTTCCTTGGCATTTTTCAACCAACGAATTACACATGTTAGCTAATGTTGAATATATTTCTGATAGAATTACAAAATTAAAAGAACGATATAAGGTTTCTTGCGAAATATCTGACGATGCTTTAATTTCAAATTTAGCTTCATAGTTATGTATAATATTCAAAAGACTGATTTTTGTTGTCTATTTATATTTTCTTTGCTGTTGTTAATTTATTAATTTATTTATCTTATTAATTATTAATTTATCTATTTGTAATTTATTTTTTAATTTTGTATTTATGTGTTAACTTATTTATTTATTTTTTAATATACTTATTAGTTTTGTATTTAATTTCTTATTTATTATTTTCGTATTTATGTGTTATTTATTTATTTATTTATGTATTTATTTATTTATATATTTTTTTATTTATTTATTTATTTATTTATTTATTATTATATATGTATACATTTCTAAATGCTATTGATTTGTGCTCATTGACACTTTATTTGTTATTTATCTTTAATTGTATACTGATACAGTTCTGTTAAAGCTATAATTGAAGTTTCGCACTGTTAGTTTTTGACTGCACTCCACCCCTTCTCTCTGTTTTATATATATTAATGTATGTATTTATTTATACTCTTTTGTTATGCTCTTTAATGAAGGTTTTTAAGTAGCTTTTCCTTCAACCAATACTTTATCTTTAAATTTTTTGTTAAAAACTCATTTAAACTTGGCAGTAGTAAGGTAGATAATATACCAATCTCTGTAAATTGTGCAATATATATTTAAGATAAGGAAATAATGTAATATTTTTAGCTACAATAAAAATCAAAATCAAAAGAGTTGTAAGTGAACTGATGCGCCACTTTATTAATTTATTTATTTCTGTTTTTTTGAGAAATTCAATGGCATTTACATTTTAGAACTTAGAAGATGAACTTATTTATCGGGTATATTTTTAAGTATTAAAATATAGGTAGATGCTTTTGCATACGGGATTTTCGTGCGATCCAGTAGTGCATTTTATTTTGTATTTCAACGGTCACTTAGATTTTGTTTAATTCATATTAGTTCTGTGTATTAGTAAAATTTAATTTTACAATACAATTAGTACGTGAGAAATTTGAAACCATGCAAACAATTTTTTTTTAATTTCTATAATAACAAAAAGTACTGAATCAATTTCTGAAAGGCTAAGTTTATATGTTATGGTAACAAAAAAAAAACACTTGAAGTTGAAAAAGAAGCAAGTATTTTTAAGCGAACGTACACTATGTTCTCTCTAAAAGCTATTGATAAGGATCTACGAACCTTGGAACACCATCAAATTTCAAAATTTGCCAATTTGACAAATGGAAGCTATTACAATAACTTCTTATTCGAATGTCGGTACAAAACTCACAACTTCCATAAAAAAAAATAAATAACTTAAAAATTAAATAGTTTTAAAAATTGTGCTATTTTTAAAAGTTAGATTGGAGTTACTTTTTTTCAGGTTGCCAAGTTTGCAAAAATAATTCACAAAACAAACACGCCAGTATTGATATAACCCTATAAATAAATTAAATTCAAGAACTTGCTTCATTCACTATTAGTTATCAAAAAAAAAAAATCCTGAGGCAGTTATATTTAAAAAAAAAAAAAACAAATTAAATTGCCTTGCTGAACATACTGTTCCAAAGCATAATACTAGTCAATTAATTTCACATAAAATTCCAATTCAGTTCATCACATAATTATGAATGTAAATAAAGAAAAAAAAGTTAAATGATAAAAAATATTAATAAAAGCCTTTCAACACCCAAATATACCTAAGTAAATATTTTGTACATACGAGTAGATACATATCTATGGAAGCTAAATCAATTTTAAAGTTTATTCAGAAGCAGGTTTTATTATTGAGTTCGATTTTTCTATACAATAGCAGGCGACACAATACATAAGCAAATTTATACAAACAATTTTAATAAAGTGACGTCGACTATATTCGAGTACGAATAAACGATGATGGCAATAGAAAAGTTAAAAAAAAAAAAAACCATCAACCCAAGTCTCTATATTGGTAAAAAGCGTTTAGCTGTGCTCTCTCACTGTAGCAGCAACCTAATTAGCTTAATCTCATTCTATTCAAATTCAATAGCACATTAATCATAAAATTTCAAATGAAAATGAAAATATAGCATAAAAGGCTCAAGCTTGTCATATACCTACCTAGACCTACATACCTACTATAGAAAAGAGAGCTTAAAAAGATATACATGTATAGATACATGTATCTAGACCGAACGCGAGAAAGGCAGGATCAGGACTTAGTTGAGGACTAGGACAGTAGCATAACAGTATAGTGAAGAGATGGTGCCTTTATACAGTTGTTTGATATTCGGTGGTTGATAATAATAAATTGATTTATGCTAATATTTTGCAAATTGCTTTTAAATCATTTATTCAATGGAAAATATAGAGTTGTATATATACATAGATTTGTTGCGTATATAGTTCATGAAGATACACATCGCTTTTCGTGGTTCTAGATGCTTTTAAACAGGGTGAATATTACTATTATATTACACATTAAAGGTCAATTTACAGTGACATGAAAAATGCTGATACAAAAGGGACCTAATATTACTTTTTTAGCAGGATTCTTAAAATTGATCAATCCAATGACAAATATTCCAAATACAAAATTAAATTTCCAACAAAAATGATCTTAACAAGTTTTCTCGTATCATGAATAGTTTTTGGGTAAAATCACTTAACGTAATTTCTTCCAGCATTCACTGATACCTGAACCACCCTGTAATTGATGGTATACTCGTAACATAGGAAAGAAGATAGGTACTTATTCGTCCTTATACACTCGTATATATGTACATATCTACTACCTTTTTAAATAAAAATCATCATCCTTATGATCGTATGTCCCGTTTAAGTGAATCGGAATAACTTTTGAAAGCAATTTAGTCTTATAAGGGCCACAGACGACGAAGAAGAAACAATTTTTCCGATGAAATCTGAAGTTGTTCCGTTTTACAAAAATAATTTCCTATGAAAATGGAGAAAATTATGCCAAAAAAGGAGCAAAGAATACCTACAAATGAAAATGTGTACGACGACACATGTACATCAATTGAGGATGATTATCATCCGGCTTCGCCTTGTCGTCCTTTTTACTTATTTCATTTGTCGAATATTGAAATTGAATTTTGTGGTAAAATTTGATTGTCCTTATGTAGACTTGTAGATAAATGTATAGAGATAGAGATAGAAAATGGAACCAGATGAACAATCTTTATAATGCAATGTAAGTTTTGAAGGCGTTTGAAGTAGGTACCTATTTACCAAACTGAACCGAACCAAACGAAAAACTAAATTGTAGGAGTAGATGTTTTCTCCCCCCAAAAAAGGATATGCAATGTTCGCAAAATGAATTTAAATGAGGATTGCAATTTGGTTTGATTGTGTTTACTGCACGCAAATAGTATTTAAATTGCGGAACAAGGCTGTAGGTAAAGGTCTTGTGATGCATTAGAAATGTGTATACGTTATAAGGGTCGTTGAGATCGTAACCTTCCTGCAAACACATATAAGTTCAGTTTTCTTTCAAAATAGCTAAGGATAAAAATCATTCATATGTATATGTTGGTTTGTATAAAACAGCTACAAAGAAACAAAATTAATTCGTTTGAAAACTAAATTCTGCAGTGATAGAATTTTCGTTAAAGGATTAAGATATGAGTTTAAAAAGATTTAGATTAAGATGAATTTCAATATGCAATAGACATGTGATATTCACACACTTTAATGTCATATTATGCAAAATTTTGATTGGATAATTGTATTAAATTTCTGGATCTACAAATGAGTTTATCCTTTTTTGGGGCTCACAAACAGATGAGATTTTCCATCGGAAAAAAATGTTATGTTTAAAAGGATGAGAAAAACTGGATTTGAAACTTTTATATAGAGTTTTGCAGTTAGAGGTTTTGGTCAGGATTTGAAATGAGAAATCAATGAATGTAGCTTTCATTGTAAAGAAGAAGGTATGCATTTAACAATAGAAAACGATATCACTTAAAAGGACGCCACTGGTTATGATTGCAGCACCATATTCTATTGATGAAATTTTGAAGAACCAATTCGAACATGTATTTATACATATGTATTCGATAACACCACGAAATGCATCTTTAAGGTCTTGAATCATTTCGCTGGTCAACAAAATTATATTTTTATTTCTGTTACACATACGACATAAGACTTTTTTAAAGTATAAATTCGTCCTGGATTCGAATCATGAGTTTCCATCACACAAGGTTTAAAATATGCAACTTTAAAAATGCTAAAGACAACCAAAACTGATGTTTTAAAAGCTAAGTTGAAGCACAACATATCCCTTAACAATAAATTTTATGATGATTTTATAAAGTATACATTTTTGATTTCTAGATACAGTTTAAATTATATTACTATTGTACTTAATTTCTCGAAATTCTTTCTAGTTATTAGTTTTTATTTAAATCAATATGACTTTTTATAGTTTTGAAAAAAAAAAAAAAATATTTTTGGAGTTAATTTTTAGCGCTGATTGCGAATCTAAACTTTTATTTTAATTAACTGCTCAAATTTTAAAAATACCTGATTTCAAGATTATTTTTTTATTTTTTAATAAACTACTCAAAACAAAATAGGACCCACAAAGTTTTTTGGCTTTCGTCTGACAAAAAAAAAAATAGTGTTTAAATTTTTGTTTTTCGTTATTATGTTTCAGTTAAGTTTTAAATAATAGTGACAAAAATTCTTTATTCAAGTTACACTGAATAAAACATTTTTATAGGAAAATTTACCAAAAATAAACTTCACATATCACTATTTTTTGTTATGATTTCTGGTCCTTTACGCGCCAGTTATAGCTATCATTGGTTTTCATCATTGAAAACAAACAATGGAATTTTGTTGGCAGGTCGTTTATAGCTTTCCTTTAAAATTTCTGTCATTGAAAAAAATTTCCTGATTGAAAGCCACCGACAAATTTTTACTAACAGAAATCTGTCATTGGAATTGTGTGTTTGGAACACAAATTAGTGGAACGATTCGTTTCACTTTTGAACATAAAAGTATCAGCTATTCAGGAAACTGAAAAATATATTTTTAGAGAAAAATAAATGCGTAATTACACTTTTTTTTCTTTGTGTGATTTCCGATCGATCAATATATAATTGTCATTTTTAATCAAAGGGAAACACCGTCAAATATCGATTCAAATTTTTTTCCGGATCGATTTCAATGATAGCTATAACCTGTATGCATTGTATAAGCCTATCTGATACGCTTTAAATCAGATGCCTTACATTTTGTTGGGGTATTCGCTCCCAACAGGCTTTTAACTAGTTTATGAGCTCCTGTGTAGTGTTGATACTGCTGTGGCTTTTTTTGATGCTTATTTTTAACTGGTCCCATTGATTCTTTATCGGATTAAGGTCTTGTCTTCTTGCGATGTCAAAAGTGTAGTATTGCCGTCAGAATAAGCTGCTTGCGTGTTACGGGCCATATGGAGTCGAGCATTGTCTTTAATATCAACAAACCAATCTCCAACTCTTTGTAAAAATTGGATTACAACAAGTCATGTTACCATTTCAATGTAACTGGCGGCGGCGGTAACGGTGCCCTCATCCAAGATAATCTGATCTGTTCTGCTTAGCAAACTTATTCCAGCCCCTACGATGGTACTGGGGCCCCCAAATCGGTCACTTACGTGAATGGACAGGTCGCTAAAGTGTTTACCAACAATTTGAGTTTGCATTCGTCTGTAAAGAGAACAGACCTCCAGTTGTCCAAGATTCAATTTAATTTCTCACGGGCATACCTTAATCGCGCTCCCCGATGGGCCAGTGTAAGTTTGGGCTGAACAGCACACGCTTTGGAACGTTGAACATCTTAGTGGAGTCGATTGCGAATGGTTTGATCACTGACTTGAGTGTCAGTTGACTGCCGCAGTTGAGTTTGTAAAGCCCGGGCGGTTACGGTACGCTTCCGACCGGCATGCAGTTATTCGAATGTACTGGTCCTTTTGATGAGTTGTGGCCCGAATTCTTCCTGATCCTGGTTTCTTTGCTACACTCACGGTTTCCTGAACGCGTTCCCACACGTTTCGGATAGCTTACCGCGACACACCGATTCGATTTGCAACAGCCATTTGAGACACTCCTTTTCTCTAGCATATTTACCGCTCTAATTGCGTTTTCAGTATCCAAATGGCATTGTAATCACGTTTAATCACGAAGAAATAAAGAACAACAATTAAATAAAGAAACACTTACCAACAACGCACACTAGAATCGGACTGAGAAAACATATGCAATAATTTTTGCATTGATTGTTTTTTTCGAGCGATCGGCTTTTTTTGCCTATTCACTTGGAGGTAACGGTAAAATTGTTATTCAAAAAATCGATATGGAATCATACACATTAAACTTTTCAATAAAATGCTTGCTTCGACAATTTTCACCAATTAAGTATTTTTTTTTTGGGCAAAATACAAAATAAATCTTGGGTGGGCCCTATTTTGTTTTGAGTAGTTTATATTTCAAAAACTTTATAAAATGGAATTTGTTAGATGATGGGTTCAACAGAAAAGAAAAACGAACTTAACAAATGTTTTGTTTTTTTTTTTTTTTTGGTTAAGAAACGTTTTAGCATAAATGACTTAGCGTTTCTTTCAGATTTTCGTAAGATAGGTGAAATCTAACATCTTATAAAATTTTGTTCCAAAATTTAATGAAATGCTATAAATATTTCAACTGAATATTTTAGATTTGGAAAACCATCACGAATTTTATTGAAAAAAGCTAAAGATGAAAAATAGAAATTTCAAATCTTACTTACTTATTTTCTTTAAAATTATTTAATTGACGTTTTCTATTCTTTGGCTTTCAAGAAAAAAAAATGCACTTTTGATTTGGTTAAATGCCCTTTTTTTATCTCTTTCGTTCAATACTAACAACTTGAGTCTAGAACAACTGCTAAATATCGTATCAATTTAGTCTTAAGACAATAAGACAAAAAAAAAAATGATTTGTTTTGTCTTAAATTCTCAAGTCTCTGTGATCGGTTTGTGACTTAAGTCTTCTTTGCCTAACGTCAAAGAATTATGATAACCACTTCGAGAAATAACACTGTCATGAATTTTTTCTTGAAAAATTGTGATTGTTTCGTTATTTATGTGGCACATCAATATCTTCCAATTCTATAGCCATACAAAATTAAGTTTTTATAGGGTAATTCATTTACGGTACCTGATTCATCAGCCTCATTTTCGAACACCTAAAGTCTAATCACGATCACACCACCAAAAAGTGACATGCTGAAGATAGAAAGGCTATTCAACTATCGTTCTTAAATTTTGCGAACCCTAAATGAGGTGATTTTGGTTATTAGTTCGGACGTATTAGTGTCCGGGCTACTTCCCTGAATATGATTTTTCGAAAAAAAATCCGTATCATTATAATACATTTTAAGGATACAATCAGCTACAAAACGACTGGTAATCGACAGGCTTGAGTTTCTGTGTGAACCGAACTTTAGAAGCCTTAAGACATCAGCCTTCATACAAAATACTGTGTAATGTCGTTTTTGGAATGCCTAATTCCAAATATCGATGGTGAATCGACGAACATGGGGCTACGTCAACACTAAGGGCTACAGCAGTAATATTCTCCGTCGTTTTTGAGTGACGCACACAGTTTTGACTTCGATTCTTCACATCACTAAAAGTAATAAATATTTCAATCATTTTCTTTATTTCCATCCCAGAAGGTCTTTAACTATGACCCAAAGGTGTTTTAGTTACCAAAATGTTTCCGATTTTTGTGTGAATTTTTCCGAATTTAAAATTGTTTTCGAAGAGTGTATCGCTTAATTTTAAGTAATGGTGTAGTTTGTTCTTGTCAAATATCAAAAAATGACAGCTTCAAAACTGACATCTTTCAATTAACGGGATATTAAAAATAAAACTTCTCATTGTAAAACTCTTTTAAAAGACCGCTTTTTTGGTATGATAGCCTACATTTTTGAAATAAACTCGAAAAATTTCCAATCAACCGGCACATTGAATTGAAGTCCATCATGCGTTTGACAATGTCACTGGCTACTCTTCATACTTTATATATTTAACATATTTTTAAGACCTCATAAATCCATTACCAACATGATTAAATGACAAAACTACAATTTTTAACCACACTCTTTCCATATACATATGTATACAAACATAAAATCCTTAATCACCATTAAAAAACTCATTTCAAGTGATGCCTAAAATTAACCACTTTAAAAAAGAAAATACATATATCAAATACATACATGGATTTTCTTTATTTTCACCCTTAATATGTGTGTTAAATGAAAATTGACAAGATCCAATTACAATTTCGATTAGCGCCTTCCACTTATATATGTAGGTATACCTATCACAAAACTGATTGCTTCCAAAGTAGATAAGTAGGTATACTTATATCCTATTCTAAATTTCAAGGACCTAAAAATTAATCATCGATTGAAAGATGACACCTCAACTCAATTAACCTCCATAATGGATAGGTTTACTTTTACTTAGATATATATTTTCAAAAATAAAAATACCTATTTTTAAATAAATATTTAGGATAATCTTAAAATATGGTAAACAGCAAACACATCGAACTTCCAAAAGAGACGAGAAGAAATCCTTCTACAAATTATTATCTCTTTAACGAGGAACCTTTTGGTAAAATAAAACGCACTTTAATAACAAACAACAGCTGTCATTATATCCCACGACCAAACTATACAAAAGCATAAACAAATATACAACGAAAATGAAAATGAAAAAAAGGACTACACTATTAAGTGCAAACAACACCAAATGAATAATGAAACTGAGACGCGACTGTTGTCTTTCAAAAACAACTACAACATATTTTCATAATTTCCAAGGAAACACCATCAGGACATAGCAAGTCCTCGCCGTCGTCATCGTCATCGTAGTGGGTAAAGAGTATACCGGAAATAACCCTAAAAGAAGGAACTAATTTACCAAAAATTTTATTTAAATGGTTGTTTTAAGGAAGAATAAAGTATCCGATTCGCATAAAAGATTCTCAAAAACCTACAACAAAGTTTCTTTTGTGTCTAGAAGAAGAGAAAAGAACGAAGAATATTTTTGCATCTAAACCAGAAACATAAACAGAAGGACACCACATAGTATACACAACAAACGATGAATACGAAAAACAAAGAAACAATAGGAAAACAAAGTCGGAAGAAGTTGTCCTTAAAATTTGTTTGTTTTAAAGTTTTCACACTACGACTCCATAGAGAAAGATCTTTGTCTCTTCTTCTTCACTTTGGTTGATGCCAAATCCAATTGTGCCATACACGGACGAAATTCTCAGAAAATAAAGGGGAGGAGGGAAGGAGGGGGCTATGTTATACGCAGATAAATCTTATTCACAACCTCATAAAGTCAAAATAATCGGTTATCCTTTTTGTTGCTACAAATAAAAGACAGACTTTAAGTTGCAGAACCACACCATTAGTAGAGGAGCTAAGCGGGCAACAGCTACAACTACAGCAACAGAAACAGAAGCAGTAGCAATAGCACCAGCTGATAAGGAAGGATACAAAAGGAAAGTATTATTTCCCCCCATTACAGTTATATAGTCCTTAAGGACAATTTAAATGCTATGCCGGCCGCGCGCCGCCGCCGCCGCAGCCACAGATATAACAACAACAACAATATCAAGAAGTTTGTATAGGAACCTATACTAACCGCTATAGATAGAAATAACAACTTCCTGGAAAGTTCTGACAAACTAGCAGTAGCAGGACACTCTTGTCGTAGGATATTATCATTCGTATCAACAAAATCTTTACTAACTTTTCTCTGACTCACTCCTCACTTCTCTTTCTCATCTCTCATGAACAAGGACACCAAACTTATTACTACTAGTTTCTATGTACTGTATATGCATATACGATTATGTACATATGTATTTATATAACAGAACTCAATTGCAAGATGTTGAAAATAGTCCTTGAATCTGCTGTTGACTCCGGCTATGAATTCCGTTACATTACTTTGTCTAGAGATGAGATTGGATGTGTGTGTGTGAGTGAGTGTGTGCATTTTTCTTCTTTAATTCTTCTTTTTTTCTATAGTTGGTTACTGATGTGGTGGTACATTCACTATGCATCACTCCTTCGTCCTTCGTTTATCGTCCTGCTCCTATGATCCTTATTCTTTGTTAGATGAATCTCGTTTGCAAAAATTTTAAACTTTATTTTACACCATTCACACATACAATGGATATGATGAGTGAATAGGGGGTGGGGGGGAGGTGTGTTACTGAGGAGTTAACAGTGTTAAGAAGGTTGAGTAGTCTATAGGAGGGTGCTTCTGTTCCTGTCGTTTGTCCTGGTAGTCGTCGTCGTCCTGGTTCCTAGGTCCTGGATTTTGAATCCTGGCCGTCATCACTCGCTTTTGAATATGAGACATAATGCAGTAGGAGCAAAAGAGAGGCGGGAGGGGAGGAATGAAGGTAATGGTGGTGGTGAAAGTGGGTGGCAGATGTGTTTGGCAGAATTTCTGTTGCTGCTTTCATATCCATGTTCTTTTATAGTTAGTTAGTTTTTTTTTTGTTGATTTTCTTCCTTTTTATTTGCACTTTTCACACACTCTTGTTATATTAGTCGTGTGCATATGGAAAAGGTTGAGGACAGTGCTGCTTTCATAGTTTTCAGCCGTTGTCGCCGTCATCTCCGTGTCCTGATTCTCAACTTCGTCGTCGTCGACGTCTGGTTTAAAGTGAATATCCTGAAACTAGATATAACTAACCGAAAACTCGTGTTAGTGTCGTCATCTTCCTCGTCATATCCTAGATATTTTACGTATATTCTGCTACTAGTTTAGTGTTAGTGACGTGGTTACCGCTGTGTGATTTTGCTTTTAGTTTTTTTTTTGTCGTTTTTATCTACAAAAGCAAAACTTTCTTTTCTTATCCAACAGTAAAGTTTTATTTCTCTTAAAACTAAGTTTTAAGATTTTTTTGTATTCGAAATTCAAATGGAATAGGTACTAACCAGAAAAAGTTTTGTGAGCTTATTGGAAATCCGATTTCTTCCATAGCATAAGTTCGTAAAAAAGACTTAATCATACATAAATTATTAACATGAAGAGGAACGACGCACGTCTGTGCCGCAATATGTTAACAGCTGAAGCGATTTTTCTCGAACTACAGGACGTTTTTAAATAATTTTGAAAAAAAGGTAAAATTTTGTACATTTCATCAAATTTAATGACCGTACAAATGGTTCTCAAAAGTGCAAGTTTAAAAATTAGGATCATAAAACAAATGACCTGCACATTGCGCCCATTTTACGGTAGACGTCTTGACCCTTCACAGTCGACTCTTTAACGTTTGGTGGTCAAATTTGAGACGACCGGTTCGGTAAACAATCACAAACTACACCGTAACAACAGTGAATAAAAATTGTTAAAATTTACTGCAAAAATTGTAGTCATCTAGAAAATGGAAAAACTTAGTTGTTAGGACTAGTTAGGTGTTCAAGAACAACTGACAATATTGCTGATGCTGCTCGGAAAAATAATGATTGTTAAAAAGCATCAACGTGTCACTGGTTTAGTGTGGTGTGATTGGACCTTACTTTTTAGAAAATAAAGAAAACATGACGTAACTGTTTCGTTGAGACTTGTGAATGGATTGCGCTCCAGACCTATGATTAATGTCGGAATTGGAAGATGTTGACAAGCAACGAAACAATCGCATTATTGCAGGACAAAATTTCTGACCGAGTTATTTCTTGAAGAGATGATCACAATTGCATTCGAGATCTTGTGATTTACCACCTTAAGACTAAGGCAGTACTCCAAAATCGATTTAAGACTTTAAAGATGAAAGATCATACAATAGCGACTAATAACTCATATTGTAGTACCCGTAGACTGATGGTTAGTGCGTTGGACTGTCATGCAAGGGGTCTTGGGTTCAATCCCTGCCTGTGCCACCTAACTTTTTTCACGGGTACTGCCTCTTGCGAGGAATTGATAAATCCTCCAAGAGTAATTCTTGTTATGAAAAGTGCTTTCTCAAATTAGCCGTTCGGATTCGGCATATAAACTGTAGGTCCCTTCCATCTCTGGCAACATTACTCGCACACAGGAATGGTTGAGAGTTGTAAGTCACTAGGCCCTGGTTCTTCATGGACTGTTGCGCCACCTAATTTATTTATTATAATAACAATAACTCATATTTTGCTTATTGACGAACTCATTGAGTAAAATAATCTTTTGCGATTAAAAAAAATCATTATTTTGGAGCATCTTCTCCAGAGCCCAATCGGAGAACGTATGTCGGTTTAAATAGTCCATCGGCTTTAATGCTTGAGTCAGCTCGATCTTGTTTGGGATGTAAACGAAGATCCTTCCTCTAAATACGTCATCATATGAAGTCTGAGCGATGCCCAATGCTTGAGAACTCTACGGAATTGACTGATTTGGATAGTTTCCTACACACACCTGACGGCAGTGATAATTTCGACACTTCGACCAACCCGATTATCTTACTGACACAGCAATATTACATAACGAATATACAGACTCAAATTTTTAAACTAAACTTGACTAAACGGTCGTAATTCTCGACCTAGTAGACAGGTTACTAGGTCGAAAATTACGACCGAAAATTGGAATTAACGCTCTGAAAGTTGCGGTAACCGACTCCGAATTTTTCTTGAAAATTTTTATAATTTGCAGACCTTGATCGTTTATGGACTTTAACATGATAAAAATGTTCAGTTTACTAAAATTGATAAAGACAGTCCGATGGTTACTAAAAGGGGGCGATAACAAATTAAATTTAAAGTTGTTTTTATTTATTTATTTATTTTATTTCATGATGTATATGCTAACACGGTAAGATTAATCTTATAAATTCGTGATTGTTTATATATATTATGTACATTGTTCAAGTTTAATTATTTTAAAAAAAAGAGCAAAAATTAACTTTAATAATTTTTAAATATATAAATATAAATTTTAATGAATTAAAAAAAAAAGAATACAAACAAGAAAAATAGAACGGAAATTTTATGCGTTCTTTTTTTTTTTAAAAAGTTCTCAAGCTCTTAAAAAATCACCCATTATATTAAACAATGTCCTCTTTTCAATGGAGGACAATAAATACACAATGGGTGATTTTTTAAGAGCTTGAGAACTTTAAAAAAAAAAAAAACGCATAAAATTTGCGTAAAGCGCGAAACACATTTCGAACCGAACACTGATTTTGGTAATAAAATTCAATGATTTGCAAGCGTTGCTCGTTAGTAAGTCTATTCATGATGAAATGTCAAAGCATACTGAGCATCTTTCTCTTTGACACCATGTCTGAAATCCCGCGTGATCTGTCAAATACAAATGCATGAAAATCCTAACCTCAAAAAAATCACCCGATACTATTAAATGCTACCTTTAATTTAGTTTTGCTGGCAGAATCACAGTTAAAATATATTTCACAACCAAAAGTTAGAACTGGGATAACTAGTGTTTTTGCGAGAATCATTCTTGTGTTTAATGGTGTAAACTTTTGAAAAGTCCACAAATTCCGGAGAATTCCGTATGTTCTTCCAACTATTAAATTAATATGGTCATTCCACGTCAATGTTCTGTTGAAAACCATTCCTAGATTTTTTGATGAGTTTACAAATTGTAAACAAATGCTGTTGAGCATTACCGATGGAAAATAAGATATATCTAACACTTTTTTAGAGATGACAAGACATTTACATTTGCTTGGGTTAAGATTTAAACCATTTCTTTCTGCCCAGCTAGAGATTCGCTCAAGATCCTCGTTCATATTGAAAATACAGTTTTCTATAAGGCCTAGTGCACAGCTTTGATATATTTGAATATCATCTGCGTAAAAATGTTTTGAAGAGTGCATAATTATTGACTCTATTTCGGTAATATATAAGGAAAAAAGGAGTGGAGCCAGTATCGATCCTTGCGGAACACCTCGTACTATGGGAAGGAAATCGGAAAGCTGATTATCGAGACAAACGGCTTGCTTCCTATTGGTTAAGTAAGAGGACAACAGTTTGATCGCTTCTGGAGAAAAGTTGAATTTTTGACGCAGTTTATTTAGGAGAACGGAATGGTTAACCATATCAAAGGCCTTCGAGAAATCGAGAAGAACCAACACACTGACACAATCCTTATCAAGTTCGGATCTTATATCTTCAATGACTTTCATCAGCGCGGTTGTACAACTGTGTTTTGGTCGAAAACCTGATTGAATATTCACTAAGAGGCTATTACTCCGTACATAACTATTAAGTTGAGTTTGCATTATGCGTTCGCAGACTTTTGATAAGAATGGAAGAATGGAGATCGGTCTGAATTCATCACATAGGGAATTTTTTGGGAAGGAATAATTTTAGCTGATTTCCATTTTTGAGGAAAAATTCCAGTAGTAAGAACGGTGTTGAAAATATGTGTTAAAAAAGGCAGTAACAAAGGCAAAATGGCTTTGAGGAAAATAGGGTTAAGTTGTGAAGCCCAAAAAAAAAAAATGTTAAAACATTTTTTTTTTTCGACCATATTACAACACCCTCAATATAAGCTTGAATAAACTTTTCTTATTTGAAGAAATACAGGGTTTTTCAACGACGAACTGAAGCCGCATGACCACCAGAAGCGTCGTATGTTCGTGAATTTTGCTGAGCAACAACTTGAAAATGATTCGGGTTTTCTTCGAAAAATCATCCTCAGCTATGAGGCTCATTTCTTGCTGAATAGGTTCATCAATAAACAAAATATGCGGTATTGGTCAGGCAGCAATCCACACGTACGTAAATGAGTCATCATTGCATCCCGAAAAATTACGGTTTGGTGTGGTTTATGGGCCGGCAGCTTCATTGGGCCGTACTTCTTTCGTGATGATCAAGACCGGCACGTTACTTGGAATGAGGATCACTACCGTTCAATGATAACCGAATATTTTTGGCCACAATTGGATGATATGGACTTGGAGGACATGTGGTTCCAACAGGACGGCGGCAGCGGAGCCATAAGCCACACAGCGAATGTCACAATCAATTTATTGAAAACTAAGTTTGGAGAATGTGTTATCTCACGAAGTGGTCCCATTCGCTTGGCCGCCTCGGTCGTGCGATTTGACGCCGTTAGACTATTTCCTGTGGGGCTACGTCAAGTCTATGGTCTATGCCAACAAACCAGAGACGATTGATGAACTTCGTACGAATATCGAACGTGAAATTGCAGCAGTTTCGGCCGATTTATGCTTGAAAACCGTCGAAAATTGGATTCAGCGTCTGGACTTCTGCAAACGTGCCCGTGGTGATACATAATGGCATGGAACATACTTTCACAGAAATACAAAATTTCATTGATATTCAAAACTTTAGTACCGCTCTTATTGAAAAACCCGATACAACACATCAACTTTCATTCGTAGTTTTTCAGAAAAATAATAATCAGAAAGAGAAAGCAATTTCCTAAGGCTTCGAAACTAATAATAATAATTAATGAGTTATTTTTTTTTCCGATAAAAGCTAATTTCGCAACCTTTGGCCTATCATAAAATTTTATTAAAAAAAAAAAAAACGATTATTCTTAATTAGATGTTCTATAGAAATTTTAAATTTATTTCAGCAACGACAACCCTGATTGGCATAGTTTTATTGCAGCAAAGCAGTGCAGATGTTGGCCTTGCTCATTCACCCACCGTCTCGTCTCGTCTCGTCCCGTCGTCGCGTCGTCATCGTCGTCCTCTTCCCTACTAATGCTACGGAACTACATATTTGTATGTTTGTATGTACTATTCGTCCTGTCGGGGGATGAAATTCCTGTTTTATTTTTTGTTCCTGTAGAGCATGGTGATTTATTTGGCACTATGGCCAACAACAAAAAAAAAGATCTCACTCGGGAGCTGAGACGGGACAGATGTGTAGTGTAGAAGTGTAGCGAGTCTAGAATATATTTGTAGCATATTCATTTGTAGCATATTCATTCTACCGACCGCCGCGCCGCGCCACCTTCACCGATAGAGAATAGAGCTCGGATTTGGGATATTAAATTGCAGTTTTATATTTTTTGCCTTTTGAAACAAACATAAAACTATACAGGAGGTGGTCTTGGTCCTGGAATGGATGATGGTTCTTATGGGATAGAGTGAGGTCCATACATTCACGTCCCACGGCTCAACCAGCCACTGGCTGCTGTAGAGGCATCGGCAGCGGCATGCATCGGCATAGCGAATACATAGTCGCGAAGGCGAAGAGTTGATTAGTAGTACCATATGGATGCAATTTTGTGAGTTTTTGAACATGAGGGTATACCTACTCGTACATATAGATGAGTTAGACAGAGGGTTTTTGTTTTCTATAGAAAAGATGATGAGATGTATTATAATGCGAATATGTTGGTTGTTGAGGGCTCGATGACAGACATATGTATGAGAAGTTTTTTTTATTTTTATTTTAAATTTTTGAAAGAACTTTTTTAATGTTGATAAACCAGAGATATGGATGAGGATGAGGATGATTGCAAAACAGTGCGTAATTGGATTAATTAAGTTTCTAAAGCGAAAGAGAGTTAGCTCTTTGGCAGTCTTTTGAAATAAGTTTTTTTTTTTGTTTGATGCTGTGCATCCCCAAAACATACACACAACCCACACAATGATACAAAATATTATAATGTACATATAGTTTATACCCTTGTCTTTTGAAATGTGTACCTATGTATTTAGGTAGATATGTATATAATTTATATAAATTAATTATAAACATTTGAATAGGCTCAATTAAATTTTCATCTTAAAAGGAAGTCATTTAAAGCCCATTAGTCAAAAAGATGAGACTTTGTACTAAAAATAATGATATTGTATACTGAAAACCTACAAAGTTTAAAAATTAAATATTTCATGGAAATATGAGAGAATGGAGGGATTTATCGAATTATAGAGTCTACATTGAATGAAGATAGGGTAGGAAAAAAGAACAACATCAAGAAGTGGATAGATTTACATGGCATCATTTTCAATGTCTTGGCTATATATTATGTACATAGGTTTATAAAATGTCTATGAAATAATATTAAAATAATTGAGGATATGAAGAGAAGTTACTTTTACTTTCCTACATTCGTGTCGTATTTCTTGGAAGGTAGGTATGTAAGGACCTTTTTTCAATGGTTTCAGTTTTTTTTTTTAAGAATAGCTATTTTAAGAATTTATCTCGTAGGTATATGTATATTATTATATTAAATTAAAATTCAAAATTCAAAATACTGTGTAAAAATTAAGAGTAAAAATAAAATGGTATTATTAAAAAGGTACTTGTTGTATTTTTACAAATTTATATTAAAAATATTTTCCCTAAGGTGGTTTGTTTCTTTTTGTTTTCTTGCCTATTTATGTTATAAGTCTTCAATTTAATTTAAAAACAAACTTTGGATAATACTTTTGGAGATTTTGGTTACTTTGAAGAAAATTACAAGCAATTATCTTTCATCAAAATATTGCAATTTGTATTTGGTTAGGGTAGAAAAAAAAATCTAAATTGTCAATTTCTAGGCTCTTCTTTGAGAAATTTGATTTTCCAATAAATGGTTTTATTTTTAATAGGGCCCTGTTAAAGCAGCTGTCATCTTTTAACATTTGACGATATTAATAAAAATGGAAAAAAATATTAAAATTTGACTGCAAAAATGGTGAAAATTTTGCAGTCACAGTTCGCAAAACTAATTCGCTTTGGCCGATCGCAAAGAACCTTCTTATGACAATAGTTAAACTGGTGAAGAAATAAGACATTACACGGTGTTTCGTGAAAAGTTCCCAAAGTGCTGTTAACACAAATACTCAAACCAGTCGATCAAACTTCGTTTTTTTTTTCTGATTGGATCCTTGACATGCAAAATGATCTGGATTTTTATCGAAAAATTAAAAGTTTCCTAAACGTGTTATTATTTAATACTTAGCTTTCATTTTATCTTGGGTTGTCGTTAACAAAAATTTCGAATTTTTGCAGTTATTTTTTTTAGAGTTTAGGTTCTAGAAGTAAGATTGAATTTAAAAAACTAGTAATTCTATGTTAATTTTTTATTTAATAATAAGGGCACACTTAAGGCGGTTTCTACCCATATTATAGAGGTTTTAAAAGGCGATTTCAGTGCACATAAGTTTTGAATTCCTAAATATTGCAATAACTGGAAAAGATAGCATATAATAAAGCATACCACATTCACGTCGTACGGGTAAAGAACGAATCTGTATACTTGACAGTAGGGACGAAGTAGGGCTCGAGGGAATACTGTTGAGCACGAGTATTACAGTTGAATTACTTGAGGGGAAGAATGCAACTGGCTATTTCACAAAAGCCTAATCTGCTCAAATAACGGTTTGTTTGTTTGTTTTTTTTACCCCAGTTGAGTTAGGCGTTTTCTTTGGGGCTGATGCTTTTAACCTTATTCGGGATGAAAGTTATCATTCCCCAAAGAATCAAACTTTTGATCATACGAGTATCTTCAGAGGAGTTAGCATCAATATCGCGGAAGTATAGTGAAATAATTCTTGAGACCGTCTAAGATTCTCTTTGTCGTATTGCCAAACTCCTACGAACTCTTTTTCTAACTGGAGCGTTCAATTTCCTAAATTGCTATTGATTTTAAAAATATCAATAAATAACTAAAGTCAAGTAAAAAGAAGCTTTAATCAGTCTTTGAAAATGATAGTTCAAACACTTCGATTATTTTTTTTTTATTAACTTCCCATAGGAAGTTATTGTAATCGGTCCGATTTAGAATCGAAATAAAAGATTTTTAGAGAGATGTATGTGCGTGAGTGTGTACGTACGTTCGAGAAGTTTTTTGTCGTCCATAGCTCAAGAACTCAGTGCAATCATATTGCGATGATTGGAAAATAAAATTAAACGCTTCCAAGACACAGGCCCTCTTCACTAGAAAAAGAAAAGCCTGTTTCCTTCCAAGCAATAGGCTTCAGTTGAATGGGGTTCAAACTGAATGGAAATCGAGCGCTAAGTATCTTGGGGTACACCTGGACAAAACGTTGACATTTAGTTTGCATATTCAAGAAACACTAAATAAACTTAATGTGGCGATAAAAACTCTATATCCATTTATAAATCGTAGATCCAAATTGAGTGTTGAAAACAAATTGTTATTATACAAAGTAATATTTCAAAGTATAATGCTATATGGTTCTCCTGTATAGGGAACATGTGCTAAAAGTCATATTAAAAGGCTGCAAATTATGCAAAATAAAATTTTAAAAATGATGCTCAATCATCCCTGGCATTATTCTACGGAGGATCTGCACCAAGAAGCAAAAATTGAAAAAGTTGCATTTCGAATCTCAAAATTATATGAGCGATATAAAATATTGTGCAGTTGCTCTGACAACAACTTAATATTAAATTTATCTAATTAAGGTGTTGTAATTTTTCTATTTACTTGTTTATTGTTTATTTATTTATTTATTTATTTATTTTATTTATTTATTTATTAATTTATTTATTTATTTATTTATTTATTTATTTATTTATTTATTTATTTATTTATTTATTTATTTATTTATTTATTTATTTATTTATTTATTTATTTATTTATTTATTTATTTATTTATTTATTTATTTATTTATTTATTTATTTATTTATTTATTTATTTATTTATTTATTTATTTATTTATTTATTTATTTATTTATTTATTTATTTATTTACTTATATATTTATTTATTTATTTATTTATTTATTTATTTATTTATTTATTTATTTATTTATTTATTTATCATCTGTTTACTTGTTTATTTGTTTATTTATTTTTTTTCTTTTCGTGTTTATCTATTTATTTATTTTTGTCATTTATTTATTTGTTTAATTATTTATTTTTGTTATTTGTTTAATTATTTACTTTTGTTATTTATTTATTTGTTTAATTATTTTTTTTGTTATTTATTTATTTGTTGATTTATTTATTTTTGTTATTTATTTATATATTTTAAATTATTTATATACATAACTGTGATAAACATAATTATGTTTTTATTTTTTTTTTGTTTTTTTTTTTCATTCATTTATTTATTTTTCTTATTTTTTTCCATTAATATTTATATTATCTGTTATGTAAACAACATCTTTTTTGTGATTCACACGACCCCATTTCTCTCTTCTCTCTTCTTAGGGAAAATATACTTATTTTTAAATTAAATGAAGGTTTTTCGTGTAGCTTTTCCTTCTAAAAACTTCTTGTATCTGTGATATTATTATTGTATAGATGTTATAAGTTTTTCAGTAGTAAGGTAGAAAATACCATTTCTCTGTAAATTCTGCAATCTAGTTATACGAAAAAATTTATATAAATTCAGTTACAATAAAGAAAAATATTATAGCTCAAGAACCAGTAAAAATATCGACTTCAAAAAAATTGAGTGGGTGGTTTTTTTACCATAGAAATTTAAAAAAATGTGAACATTTTGACTAACCTAAAATATCTCACGAACCAATAACGCTAGCAGCTTGAAGTACATTTTATATTATATATTGTAACGTGACAAACAAGTATATTTTTGGAAAAAACTGAACATATATGTGTCACCTCGAATATTTTATGAACAAAAAATGATTTTATCTGCAAAATAATTTTGTGCAACGAAAAATAATGTTTTTAGCATCTGGTAAAATTTTGAGAAAAATCGATTTGACAGTTTTTTTTTATATAAAAAAATAAAAACCTAAAAAAACATTACTAAAAGTTGGTAACAATTTATTTTCGACTCTAATATCTTTTCAAAAAATTGAGATATTCGCTTTAAATTAATTTTATTTTATAAAAAATATTGTTTTCAACATTCGGTAAGATTTTGAGCAAAATCGAATTGACATCTTTTTAACAAAAAATAAAAACTTAAAAAAAAAAACATTACTTAAAGTTGGTAAAAATTGATTTTCGATTTAATTATCTTTTCAAAAATTTCAGAATATGGCTTCAAACTAATTTTGTTTTTTAAAGAAATATTTTTTTCAACATTCGGTACAATTTTGAGAAAAATCGATTAATTCTTAACAAAAAATTAAAATCTAAAAAAAAACAACAATACGAAAACTTGGTAAAAATTGATTTTCGACTCAAATATCTTTAAAAAATTTAAAATATTGCCTCCAAACTAATTTTATCTCACAGAAAATATTGTTTTCGACATGCAGTTTTTTTTTTTTTAAATCCAACAAATAGTTTTTTTTTCATAAAAAAATAAAATCTACAAAAAATAGTAACTACGCAAATTTGGTAAAAATTGATGTTCGGTTCTCGATATCTCGTGAACAATAGAAGATATTGACTTCAAATTAATTTCATTCATCCAATTTGTATTTGCTTGTACGAGTATAAGAAATAAAAAATTTTAAAAAATGCTACTAAAATTGGTCAAAATTGGTTTTCTACTAAAAATCTCGTTAACAAAAATAGATTTTGAAATCAAACTATTTCATTATATGCAAAGTTTTGTTGGTAATTTTAAAATTTGTAAGAATAATTCAACTGTCAACTTTTTTTAACAAAACACGAAAACCTACAAACTTTTAAGCAAGACAAAAATAGACAGCCGGTATGGGAAGTTATCAGTGTGGGTCGCATCCCAGCCTTTTTTTTTTTGAAATTTAATTTTGAGTCAAAGTGCAACGTGGAACATAGCTGTTTTGACTCATTATGCATCAAATTTAAGAACACAAATATATCTTGTGTGGCTAATATCTGCTGTTATATGCATTTTGCATTCAAAAACGAACTAATGCACCTTTCTAATCTCTCCCTTTTTTTCAAAATCACTAAAATGTCAAAAGTTAATCTGTTCGACAAACAACCTTTAAACAAAAAAAAAAAAAAACAACAACTTATCAAAAGTCTCTACTTATAACTATAACTAATCAAATTTCAGCTAGACATAAAAATCGCTTGATGTCCTCAATAAAAAAGAGGGAACACAAAAACAAAAAAACGTCCGACTTTTTTTCACCGATAAATCCATATATAGAGGATGATGACGATGACGTTGCACTTCACTTCACTTCAAAAACTCACATATGCGCCTCACATATTCAAAAACAGAACAGACAAAAAAACAAGGCTCATAAATATTTGTCATATGTATATCTTTTTATACATACATATAGTATATCCCTGGAATATTTTAAATATTCCCTATAAATCTTATAAATCTACAATATCACCATTTTTATACAAAATTCAAAAAAAAATTTTAGATATATGAAAGAAGAATGATTTTCAAAAATTTAATATGAAATACAAATTTTCAAACTATGAATGTTGTATATGTACGAGTATGACTTGGGAAAAAAAACATACATAAATAATTTTAGCCGACAAACAGTGGGGTTGAATGCTTTAAAACCTGACATAATTCTAAAATTTAATTAATTTTTTTAATTTATGATAAATATATTTTTTAAAACAAACATTACAGAAATCAATGAGATATGGACGCGCATCAATTTTAAGAAAATAATCCAATAAGCGTTTAAAATTTTTCTGACGAAAGCATTGACAAATTATTTTTCAAAGAACGATATTGCAGTTTCGGGTCAATGTCTTCTACTTTTATACTTTTTACTAAAATGATATTTATTTGGAATTAGAAGATGATATTTTTCTTTCGCATTTTACAGCTTCATTAAGCAGACCATACAAGAAATGTACGACCTAGATGTTATGAAAGGAAACAAATATATGTATATTCCTACGGAAAATGTCTTGAATAAAGTTTCTGTGTAAAAGTTGGAGAAGTTGAACAGTTCGTGCCAATTCATGTCTGTCATGTCAGGTTGGTTAAATTTTAAGGGCCGATATTGAATGTGAACCACACCTAAACTTCAAGTTTTTTTCTGCATTTCATTTGACATTTCTCAATTTCAACCATGGAAAGATACATAATCGAACAACGTGTTAAAGTTATTCAGGCTTATTATGAAAGTAGGCTTTCAAATCAAAAAGCATATCGTGCAATTCGTGATTTGTTCGGTCAATTTAGGGCCCTTTCACACAGCGTTGCCGATGTGGCACGATCGTGCCATTTTGACACGGAAATTTTCTCGTGGCACGGTGGCACGAAAAGTTTAAATATGGCACGTTTTTTTTACCCCAAAAATAAATTTATTAGTTTCAGATATACATATCTACTTTTCACAAAATTATCTTTAAAATTTTTTAAAAGAAGATTATGTTAATTCTTTAAAAAGACAAAGATTATATTTGCTATGAAATCGAAAACTGTAAACCAATAGATGACATTTTTTTGGGAATTGAATGCACAGAAGAGCTTCAAAATTTAGAGGCTAACGAAAAATTGAATGTTTTAAAAGATTGTCAAATATTCTATAAAGAACTTTTACAAGAATTTGAAAGAAAACTTAATTTAAAGGATAATGCGTTTAAGATAGTTGATCCAACCTTTTTAAAAAATAATCCAAACATACAAAGTATTTTGTCTCAATTCAATATTTTGGTATCAGAATTTTCTCATCTATTAGAGTGCGGGAAAGATGTTCTTTTTGGTGAAATAAGACAAATTTTTGAGATTGGAAAGCGTTTTTCTTGAAGATTCAAAAACGTTTTGGCTTAATAATATTTTTAATAATAATACCTACTCATAATGTGATGTGAAATAGGTAGTTATGAACTTGACAAAAACTCCTGTTTCTGGACAATGCCTACACGAATAGAGGAAGCGATTTTTTTTTGTAATAGTAAAAGTATTGAATTAAAATTTATTTTTAAAGAACAACTTGAATTTTTTTTTATATGGCACGAAAATTTCATAAATGGCACGTTTTTTTCAAAAAATGTGTCACGAATTTTTTTTTTTGGCGGCAACGCTGCTTTCACACCAAACGAATCCGAATCAATCAGAATCACTCCGAATCAAGTTGAATCTGATTGACCAAGATTCGGCTTCGAGCACTCCGTTTAAATGTGAAGGGATTCTTTTCCCGCCTTCAGACCAGACGAATCTGGTTCAATCAGGTTTGATTCGAGGTCGCACTTGATTCAACCTGTCGGATTGCTTGATTCTTGAATCAACAACCATACGAGATGGACGTGGAGTTATTAATTTTAAAAGTTAAAGAAAATAGTGCGATTTATGATTCAGGTTGATTCAGCTGGTGTGAAAGAGTGGAGATGGCGAATCAGATTCAACTTGATTCAGAGTGATTCTGATTGATTCGGATTCGTTTGGTGTGAAAGGGGCCTTATCATCCAAATGTGCGTACAATCAGAAAAAATCATGCAAAAATTTGATCAAACCGGGTCTGTAAGAGATGTGAAAGCAACAGTGCATGCTTGTACAGTTCGTAATGGAGCAAATGAAGAGCCCTTCGCCTTAACTCGTCGTCGTGCCGAACAATTGCAACTCTGACGCTCGTCGTTGACAAACATTATGCATAAAGACCTGAGATGAAAAAGAACTTTTTATGGCCCGAATTGGAAGATATGAATGTGGACGATATGTGGTATCAACAGGACGGTCCCACTTCCCACACAGCTAAGGAAACTATGGCTCTTTTGCACGAAAAATTCAATTGTCATGTTATCTCACGTGGTGGCGTTGTCAATTGGCCGCCAACATCATGTGAGTTGACACCATAAAAGGTCTTTCTTAGGAGTTATTTAAAAGAGAAAGGTGTACGTCAATACGCCAGCAACAATTCAAGCACTAAAGGATGAGATAATTCGACATATTAACGGCATAGAACCTCAATTATGCCTCAGTCTCAACTAAATTTTGGACCAACGGATGGAGGTGTGCCGCCGAGTTCGTGGGGGTCATTTGGCCGATACTTAGTGTCATAGATATCATAATATAAAGAAATGACAATAATTTCCTTAATAATTTGTATTTCATTAAAGGTCAACATCGGCCCTTAAATTTAACCACCCTTTATTAGAGATCAAAGATCCGTGCAATCAGACAACAATTTACCCAAAGGCATATCGAGTGACGTTGTTGTACGATTATTAAGAACAATTCCTAGAGGACAGAAATTTAAACTCTTCTTTGGTAATTTGTACACCTCAACACTTCAACGACAGTTGAAAAACTTACTAAAGTTGACAATGTGGAGATTTTATTAGTAACCTGGTATACAACAACAGAATTGTTAACTTAACTTTAAAATACGTCGGAAGTAAACTATATCGAGACTTACGAGTATGCCAAGTCAACAAACCAATTTCAAATTATAATAAAAGTGTGAACGACCCTCGAGTTCTATGAAAAGGTGTATCCAACTAAAGAAATTAAAATCTCATGTTGCAGTTTTGCCAAACCAGGACACAACAGTTTAGATAAACTGGACTACTTGACTATATGTGAGTAAAGACAAAAGATTCCCAAACGTAGAGTTACTAGAGTTACTTTTCGAATTTCTTCCAGTTTTAATATAAATTGTGTCCCACTGTATGACATTAGCTGATGGAAGTTCATTGGCATTAAAAATAAAACACCACCGCCGCGGCGCTCCGTCCCTGAATCCCAAATAATAATATTAAAAAAAAAATTAACGACCTAATAAATGACTATGCACATCAAGAAATAGTTACAGCCTGGCTCTTTAACAGCAACAACAATGAAACAAAAATATAATAATAAAAAAGGAAAACTCCTCGACCTTCCCTCCCATCATCATCATCATCATCACCACCATAATATCTCATATGTATACATATAAATAGAATCCATAAATCAAGATCTCGCGCACACACACTATTCTGTCATCGGATATAAGCCAGGATAAAAATATAAAACTTGTGTGTTGCGTTGGAAAATCCTTCCCTCTATACGTGAAGTCACGATTAAATTTTTAATTCATTAAGAAAGAAAAAAAAAATATAAAAAAAAGAAGTTAGACTTCACATTTTTTTATAATGTGCATAAAGTTCAGGGGTTAAACTTCAACTTCGACCCGACAACGACAACGACAGCGACAGAAGCGACTACAACGGAGACTGGCTTTTCCCCTAATGGATGCTTAAATCACAGTCACATCTAAGATTAATGAAGACCCTCTTTCTCTATCATTCTATAACTTCCAAGGGGAATATAGTAGGCATACGACGTTTGTTCGTACTATGTAAACCCTCCTAAATCTTTGTGACTCCAGAGGGGGTAGGTACTCCAAGCCACATAAATTGTTAATGTACAATGAAGAACTTATGCAGCGCAGTACTGTGAATTTAAAACTGAAAGTATATAAAAGCAAAAGGCAAGAAGATGATGAAGAATATAATCCTCCCTCGGGACCTTTGACAATCCAACCAACCAACCATCCAACCAACCCCGACAATGGCAACAGCAACGACTAAAATAACAACAACAACTACACGTTGACAACGCGCGTTCTGACTATTATCATGGTGACATTAATATAGGATCATAGACCAGCAGAAGCAGTAGCTAGCAAACGCAAGCTATTGCTAGCTCGATGAGAGCTGAGCTGTCACATGGAAGTGTATCCATGACATAAAGTACCCTATCTCGTATAGATACTTTTAGTATCTATTCTAAGTAATTAAAGGCAGAATGTGGTTGTTGCGGTGTTAGGTGTTGCTCTGCGCTGCTGCTGGTTGTTCTTCTTCAAAAAAAAAAAATTAAAATCATAATGATCGACTTACAGTTATTAACACAGTGCAATTGTGGGGTAGAGAAAGACTTCCAGAGAGGGTTGCGTGAGATGATGTGGTTGTGATGGTTATAGGGTTTTATTTTGTCAGCCATAAGAGATAATCCTCTTTTGCTCACAAAGTTAAACTTAAAGGCAAAGGCAAAAGCAAAGCCAAAGGATGCAAGTGACTGGTATAAGTGCAGTGATTTTCTGTTTAAGCTTTAGACATTAATTGCAACTTCAATTGAGTTAAGAACAGAGAGACAGAGAAGAACAGCAGCGGCAAGACGAGAGGAAGATGAGTTTCTATGAGGACAAGGAAAAGGTTAAGTTGTTACAAGGTATTTTATTCGTGAAAGATATGAGAGAAGGAAGAGAAGAATTAGAAGATGGGTGGGGATTTAGTGGAGATTACCACAATGAAGAAGTGAAGAAATCATAATTGCAATTGATAATAATCCTTCTTGTTATTTAATTACTCTGATTTAATGAAAAATTAAGGTCAATCGACGACGGTTAAGAAGAAATAAAGATCAAAAGGAAAAAGAAGGAACTTAAATGATTTTTGTCGACTTTTAAGGGCATTGTACAAAGACTCATAACTTTGATTATTGAAACTTAGATAATCCAACCTTAAAACAGTGCAGCTTAAGATCCACCCCATATGTGCTTTTCTTATAATTGGACTCAACTTAAAGCGGTTTGCTTTATTTTTAACACGCCGAAATAAATGAGAAGGGTTGGAAAGGTGTATTTGGTGTAAATTGGTTTTGAATTTGTATAGGTATGGACATTGCAATGACAGGGAAAGATAGAACGTGGTAAGGCATTCCACATTCGCGAAGTACGGCTAAAGAACGAATCTATGTACTTCTTAGTACGGCCGAAGTTGACCTAAACTGTTGAGCAATTCTAGAAACGTGTTAAACTGTTTAAGGGAAGAAATTTAACTGGCAATTTTACTAGAGCATAGTATTTTGAAAAAGGTGGTGAAAGAGGATGAGTCAATAAATTTTATGACGATATTTAATTGATTTATTTAAGTTACCGTCACCGAACATTTTAAAGGCTCTTTGAATACTTTTAAAGGGCTTAACTAAGTTTTTTAAGCACCAGCCCAAAGTTATAATCAAGTTTTGTAAGCTTTAGCCAAAGTAGAAAAAAAATTGCTTGCATCGTCTCAGAAAATCCAAACATTTTGCGGAGAAAAACGGAGTTCTGGGACCCAGCAGTATGTATATTGTGGGTTTCAGACTTGATTCCGTCCAAACAACTTGTATTGACGAAGAAAGTGTTTGATCTGGAGCGATGCAAAGAGACCGAAAACACGCATTTTCTATAAGAAATCGAGATGCCAGAATTTATCACTTTCCTTCAAAAAATTTTCTTAGCCGCTGTTTTTCAGGGCTGATTCTTTTCCTTATGATTATTGAATTTTTAATTCAAGTAAAATTTTCTGGGTGATGTGTTAGTATTGGCTACTTTGGTTTTTCTACAATATAACGGTTGTGTCCAATTTAGGCTGCCAATATTTTATAAAAATCCGTAGGCTTGCAAATGTTGCGAACTTGCAAAAATGAAATTGGCATTGACAAAGTGCAAAGTTGCAAAGGGCAGAAGATCAAAATAGTTATTATACTTACAAGTTTTATGGTTCCGTAACTATACTTAGGAACAAATTTAAACTTTGTAGAAAATTTTGTATTCGTTCTTTTTGGCAATTTAAGAACGATTAAAGCTTTTTTTGGAAAAACCACTATAACTAAAACTTAATGTATGCATAATGGATCATCAATAAATTACAAGGGTGGAGAAAGAAGCAGAATTCTTGGGGTTTAATATCAACACAGGAAAAACTAAGACTCATCCTCTCTGATAAACATTCTCAGCAACAAGTAGAGAGTTTTCAGTGTCTTGGAAGTATTGTCTCTACTAAAGGCGGAACAGAACAAAATATCGCTAGCCGTATCGGAAAATCTAAGGCTCCGTTCGTAATGTTGTCTAATGTTTGGAGGTAGAACTGTCTTAGCTGAAACGCCAAATCAGTTCAGTTATACGATCGCAGCACATAGAAATTATCAGCAACGATGTTCAATGTGTTTCTACAAAAGATCTTAGGGGGGTTTCTGCTGCCCCAATCGTATATCCAATGAAGAACGATGTAGGATAACGGGTCAGGAACATATTGACACTATTATACGAAGGCGCAAGTGGCAGTGGATTCGGCACACGCTTCGAAAAGGTAATGACTGCATTGCAGGGCAGGTAATTCAGTAGAATCCACTAACTCTAGAAGGAAAGCAAGAAGCATCAGAAGACCAAGAACACCGAGAAGAACAATCGAGGAGAAATCGTCGATATTGGGAAAGAGCTGGAGGGAACTCAAACAAATCGCTGGAAACTGCACACGATATGGGACAGTAGTTGAGGCTCTATGTCCCACTAGGGATCACCTACGGGATTTATACATAGGTCCAAGGACCTAATTAGTACTGTCATGCCAGCGGCCTGGGTTGAATTCCTACATGTGCCACTTAAGGAATTTTTTCACGATTACTGACTCTTACGAGGAATTAAGAAATCTTCTTGTCATAGAAAAATACTTCTCAAATTATCAGTTTAAATTTGGTATAAGAATGTAAGTCCCTTTTATTGCCGACATTACTCTCATACAAAAATGGCTGAAACATGTAAGTCACTAGGCCCTAATTCTTCACGAGCTTTTACTTTACTTAAATCATTTTTATTTTTTAACTTATTATTGAAGCTCTGAAAAAAGAACATATGTATTCAAGTTGCATATTCAACCACCAGCTTTATGAAGTGTCTGATCTAAAGCAACTTAGTCATGTAAGAAGAGAGAATCCAATTCAATATTCAAGACTCAGTTTTATCACAGACATTGAACAAATATGATACCACTTCTTATCGACTTCTATGGCATTAAATAATTTTGTAAAGCCTGCATTTATTTAAAACATGGATTTATATGTATATGCTCTTTAATCTTCCTAACATAACTCTTCTTAAGGTCTTTATTTTCTTCCACAAATGCGGAGGTGTTTTAAAATTTTATAATTGATTTGAATTTGAATTCACATTCCAATGTCAAATGCAATTAATTCCCAGCTTGTCCGATATCGAATTACCTTATCTTACCCGCATTCTTTTTTTTTTCTTCTTCAATTTAAAAAAAAGAAGATGTGAAAAGAAGAAGACATCAAAATGTTCCAAAAAAATGTCAAAGAGTCTTTTTTTAAGGTAAACATTTAAAAATTCAGACAATCAGAGCAGATGTGACTTTTGTTTTAGTTCTAATACTCATAAAATAGGTGACAGATGTATGCTTATAAATACAGATAGAAAGGTTACCCACATCAATAAACATTTTAGCGTGCTAATCATATAGTCTACGAGAATTTGACCCATAAGACAATAAGAAGGATCTAAAACAAGGAAAAGGACCGAAACATAAATTCATCATGCTTAAGATGCAGACGAGGCGCACACGAATGATTCCTCACCACAAGCTATACCCTTATCAATATTTCAAAAAGGGCAACTCGAAGAATTGTTGGTGTTTTTTTTTTATTGTGCTGGGTTTGTTTTGTATCTTCTCACAGAAAATTAAGATAAATTAAAATCCCTCATGCAATCTTTGTGGCACGAACGACATAGTGCACCACTAACATTATTTGTCGTCGTCGGTTGGTTAGTCGTCTTCATCTGTATAACTTTCGTGTCCAGCAGCATCATATTCAATTGGTATGGTATATTCTCAGATCTTTGGCATACATCATCTGGAAGAAAGATGACAGACTATACCTTGACAAGCTCCATTATTGCTATCGCTCATCATTTAGTAAAATGTTGTATAACTACCAATGAAATATGAAAATGATGATGATGATGATGATGATTCTTTTTGACATAATGGCAAATGAATTTCAATTCTTAAGAGATATTCGCATTCGTTAGATGTTTGCTAACCATTAAATCAAAAACAGATATCACATATGGATCAATTATTTCCGCCGCGCGCCGACCGATGCAGACCACGCTTCGTAGGTATAGTGGGAGAGATGTTGGTTCAAAATGGAATCAAATCTAAAAGTTGCGAACTTAATAAAACGATTTAAAAATACTTTTCTTTTTAACTCTTTACATCCACATTTGATAAAACTAATTCAAAACAGCGCAACGCTTTGATTTAACAATCTTTAATCTTTAATCTTTATTGAATACATCCTAACACAGTAAGAATACACTTTTAAATCTGTGATATATCTATGTACATTATTAAATAATTACAATAATAATAATAATATTTCACTAAAAGAGTTCCGAAAATGCTAATGATAAAAGTAATATAATTTTCAATTTAATTTTAAATGCAAAAGTTTAAGTTGATAAAGTAAGAAAATAAAGAAAATAAAATAAATTGTATACATATATTTTATAATCTCACTTGAGATTGCTTGAAACAAAACATATACGTTTTTTTCACTCTAGTTTGACAGGAATGTCCCCAGTTCCCTCTTAAATCGATGTGTGTCATTCAGTTCTCTTAGGTAGCGCGGAAGTGAATTCCAGAGCCGGATGGCAGCAAAGAAGAATTGTCGTGGTAAAATCAAGTCTAGAGATCTGTTTGATGTCGGAAACTTGATTTTGTTATAAAGGCAGCTTGGTTGTTTTGTTCTTATTATGCTCTGAAGGATAACGAGAGTTCTAAACTTGATATAGTCTTCAAAGGTCATATCCAGCAAGTTTTTTGCTAAGTGTGATACGTGGTCATATCTCCTTAGACTTGCGTATAGTGCTGTTGAAAGCTATTTGTAGTTTTCTCCTACTTTCACTATCAAAGTTGGAAAAAATTTCACAACCATAAACTAATGCACGAATAACCAATGATTTCGCAGGGAGCAATCTTGTTATCATGGCTGTAAATTTTTGTGCGCACCACAAAGTTCTTAGGACTCCATAAACTTTTCCTACGATCAAATTTATGTGATTATTCCATGTAAGTGTACGGTTAAAAATAACACCAAGGTTTTTTCCACTATTCACAAATTCAATTCTTGAGTTATTAAGCAAAATAGGCGGAAAATATGAAAGGTCTACTATCTTTCGTGAAATTACTAAGCACTTACACTTATTTGGATTGAGCACGAGACCGTTCTCCAAAGACCAGTTTTTGATATGTTTCAAATCTTTATTTAAAATGTTTGCACAGTTTTCTATTAAACCTAATGGACAACTGAGGTAAATTTGGATATCGTCAGCATATAAGCGCTTAGACGAGCGAAGAATAATGGAAGCAATATCATTAATGAATATGGAGAACAGAAGTGGCCCAAGAATTGATCTTTGAGGAACACCTCTGGCCAAGGAGACAAAAGCTGACGAAACATTTCCAAGAGTAACTGACTGTTTTCTTCCAGATAAGTAAGATGAGACTAGTTCTGTAGCAAAAGGAGAAAAATTAAAGCAATAGCGTAATTTCTTAAGGAGTATAGTGTGATCCACCATATCAAACGCTTTTGAAAAATCTAAAAGAACTAGAAACGTTACATAATCTTGATCCAATTGTTCTCTTATATCTTCAACGACACTTAACAAGGCAGTTGTGCAGCAATTTTTTGCTTTAAATTCAGACTGAAATGGAACGAGTAGGTTGTTTGCAGTTAAGAACTTATTATTTTGATTATGCATTATTCGTTCACATACCTTAGAAAGAAATGAAAGAATCGATATAGGTCTAAACTCTTCACCTGTTGAATTCTTTGGGATTTGAATTATTTTTGCCAATTTCCATTGCTGTGGAAAAATAGCTGTCATAAAAATTCTATTTATCACATGAGTGAAATAGTCCAACAACAATGGCAATATGGCTTTGATAAAGACTGGGTTTATTTCATCGAGCCCGGTAGCGTTTGATTTGACAGACAATAATCCTCCTGAGCATCCATTAGCACTGCCTCTTGGATTCAAATAATTCCCCTTTGAGCTCACTTTTGGCAATCTAAGTAAGTCTTACATTAGTGACAATTTATCCTTTCGTATCGGCTATTAAATCACTGTTTCTGTGAAATTGAAAGTGATTTTAGTTGTTTTTGTTTAAATGTAATAAAACTGAAAACCAAAAGTTTTCAACTAAAAATTAAGTTTCGAATAATAGTAAAAATAAATAACTAGGCATTTTTTGCAAAACTTAATACCTTGAATGATAAGATATTTGTTTATATGTTTTGCTATAAAAATATTTTAATTTTTATTAAAATTATACGAGCACTACGGTTTCAGGAAATAAACACCAATACCTCAAATATTTTACCAACAAAAAACAATTTTATCTCCAAAACAATTGTATGCAAAGAAAAATAAAGTTTTTGTTAAAATTTTGAAAAAAATCGAATTGACTATTTTTTTTACGAAAATAAAAACCTAAACAAAAAATATTACTAAAAGTTATTAAAAATTGATTTTCGATTTACATGTCTTATTCAAAATTTAAGATATTGGCTTCAAACTAATTTCATCTAATAGAAAATATTGTGTAAAAATCCGAGAGTCAGTTTTTTCATAAAAAAATTGTGCGTAAAATTTGTAAAATTGATATTCTATTCTCGATATCTCGTGAATAAATGATGGTATTGACTTCAAAGTGATTTCATCCTGTGTTAAATTTTCTTAGAAATATCCAAATTTTATTTATTTACATAAAAAATAAAAAACTTTCAAGAAATAGATAGATAAGTTCTTTATTTTTTTCAATTTTCTTATAAGTACAATATTTCATAATAAAAGATATACAAAGCATGGCTTTATAAGCCGTCTGCCGGAAAAAAACTATTTAAGTAAAAAAACAAAAAAATACAATATTTGAGTTAAAAATATGTAAATATAAATATTAAAAAAAAATTGTTTTAAATTATTATTTTCATAATGTGACTTTTAGTTTAGTCAAAACAAAAAAAAAGAATCTTTGTACATCTTTGTATATATAGTATAAAAAAGCAATAACAGGTAGTTATATGTTCAATAAAAAGTGTGACTTTTAGTTTAGTCAAAACAACAAAATTAAAGAAAAAAGAAAAATATTTGTAATGGGCTTTTAGTTTAGCTAAAACAGATAATGATTTGTAAGTGAGAAAAAAAAAGCAAAAAATAGGAAGAAGAACCGCATATTTCTCGTTTTTTTTTTTTTTTTTTTTTTTTTTTTTTTTTAATTCTAAGGGCTTTTAGTGTGGTTGAAAAAAGAAAAAAAAGAGAGGATACAATCACTTTAACATCTTGTTACAACTCAAAACAAATTCAAACACTCGTTTCGATATTTTCTTGCATGTGAGACATAGCGTATCAGCCACGATCTCCGTTTAGCACACCGACACATTCCTCTTGGGAAAGAAAACTAGAATAAAAGTAGAGCCTTCGGATTTCCTGTAATATTGGACAAAGTGCTAAAAAATGCAAAACATCTTCGTTTTGACCAAGGTTGCAAAGAAAACACACAGGGTTTAAGTCTGTTCTATGTGGTCTATAATTCAAATCGAGCATTTCCGTTCTGATCTTGAAGATCAAGCTCATTTCAGAAACTGTAAATTCTTCTCTAAAATAGTTTCCTTCACCAAGTTTCAGATTAAGTTGTCTGTATATATTCCTATATGTTGATGCAGTCCCTCGCGCAACACAAAGCCCTATACATTGAGTCATCTATAACAGAGATACATTCATATAATGCATTTTTAATGCTTCCACATTGTCCACTGGCAATGATATTGAAAGGTTATGTGCTACAGCAAGATCATACCAGTTTTTGACCGGACTATATCCACAACTAAAACAAATTTTAAGGAGTCTTTTTTGCAAGTTTTGGTCGGACCGCTTCATAACTTTGATCATAAAATCGGCGTTAACCTTTAAGTTTTTCAAGAAAATTTGAGGTAAGCCTGACTCTAGGTGGATAGCATAATTAGGAGTGTTGATAGGTAACCTAAAAATTCGCTTAAAAAAATACCTCTGTATATTTTCCATTTCCTCCAACTGTTCGAAACCATATACTTCATTTCCATAGCAAAAACAAGTATTCACGGTGGCATTGAAAACTTTGAATTTTGAAATTAGATCTACGAGTTTATTTGCGAAGAACTGGGACCACATTGTATTTATTGCAATTTTTGCAGCGGTTGTTTTTTCTTTTATAAAGGTTTGAATGGTAAGATTATGTGTCATTGTATAAATGTATACCCAAGATACTTAAATTCATTTACGACCTCATTTATCTCACCATCTAAAGTCCAATTCCGCCCATAGCCAATTGATCTATTTCGAGATCTGAAAACCATTATTTTGGATTTGGTGGTATTTATTCTAAGATCCCATAGATCACAAAACTGGTTTTAGCTTGTTAATCTGGAGCTGTGGAGTAAGCGGACTGTCTGATAAAATCACTAGATCGTCAGCATAAAGCAAGACTTTAAGAGTAGTTTTCGACATCGTTCATATACAGTGCAAACATGATAGGGCTTAGAACACATCCTTGAGGGACACCTGCTTCACAACTAAATTCTCTAGATACTTTTCGACCATTCTGAACAGATGCCATCATGTTTTCGAGAATTTTTTTGGTAGATTTTGATAAATTTAGTAGATAGGTCAATTGCTGAGAGCTCATAGAGTAAGGACCTCCTATTAATAGTGTCAAAAGCCGCTTTTAAACCAAGAAATGCTACTAAAATTGGTAGAAATTAGTTTTCGAATAAAAATCTCGGTAACAAAAATTAATTTTGAAATCAAACTGTTGGTAATGTTAAGTTAATTTTTTAGAAAAATTAAACTGACAACTTTAAAAAAAAAACACGAAAACTTACAAAAACAACAAACAACTGATAAGAAATGATCTTCGACTCAAGTATTTAGTGAAAAAAAGAAAAATATTGACTTCAAGTTATTTACGAGTATCTCGTACAAAATATTGTTATGAATATTTTATTAAAGTTTTAAGCAAGACAAATCAGTGTGAGTCGCATCATAGCCTCTTTTTTTCAAATTTGGATTTGGGGACTTATGTTATCATGAAATAACTTTTTATTTGAAGTAAGAAATAAGACTCATAATTGTATGAAATAAATTTTAGTTAAGGGAGTTTATTTCATATGTTATATGAAAATACATCTGAATTCTTGGGGTGAAAAACTGTATCATGAAAAACTGTATCATAAAATCCGTTCGTAATGCAAAATTGTATGAGATTTTCCACTACGAACGGATTTCATGATACAGTTTTTCGGGATTCGTAAAAATTTCCGATTACGATGGAATTCATGATAGGGCTGATTAACTCCCCTTAGAAATTTACTGTAATCAGTCCGATTTGTCGAATTAAAAATGTTGTTCTAAGTGTTTGTGTTTTGCAAAAAAAGTTGTCAATTTGATTTTTCTTAAAAATTAACTTAGAGTTAACATCAATATTTTGCTTATCACAATTAGTTTGATTTCAATATTTGTTTGTGTTTCTGAGATTTTTAAGCCGAAAGCCATTGTTTTAGTTTTTAAGGTTTTTTATTTTTTATAATAGAAAATTCAAATTAGTTTTTCTAAAAAATCACTTTATGTTAAAAATAATAATTTGTAAGGAATTAAATAATTTTTTAGTCAACGTTCTTCATTTATTTAAGAGATATTCGAGTTGTAAATAAATTTTCAATAATTTTAAAGTGTGACCTGCTATCAAATTGGTATTAATTTTAAAAAATGAACAAAATACAAAAAAAAAAAAACTTATAAATAAAAAAACTAAAAAGAAAACTCTTTGTGAACATGAATACATATTTTACGAACAAAAATTATGTTCCCCCAAAAATAATTCTATGCAACGAAGAATAACATTTTTGATATCTTAGAAATTTCGAAATGAGTTCTAAAAATTGTTAAAAAACTTATTTTCGACCAAAGTATCAAAGATACTTGTTTTAAATTAATTTTATCATATTTAAATCATTGTTCTTAACATTTTTTATTAGAAAAATTTAATTGACAGTTTTTATTTCTAAAAAATCCTACTCAAAATTATTAAAAACTGGATTTTTGACAAAAAAAGAAATTGAAATCAAAAATTTTTAAATTTGTAGGTATTTTTTTTTTAAGAAAAATTTAATAGAATTTTTTTTGTTACGAAAAACAAAAATATTAGTCCAGTCAAGGAATGTGGTGTAGAGTGCGTGAGCAGGTAACTAAGCGATTCCTTCAGAAACTTGTTCAGGGGACTTAGGTTGTTAACATACCAAAAGTCCTGACTCCTAGGTGAAGAGCGGGGGGGGGGGAGTAGGGGGGGGGTAAAGGTACGAATTTGGGGTTTTTCGCTTATATCTCGAAAACGGTGCATCGGAGAGAAATATTTCTAGAGAATAAAATGGAGTTCTTAAAATTATCTAAAACTTTTATATCATATGTTTTTTTTCTAATTCCTAACCGTTTTCGAGCTATACCCTCGGAAAAAGTTGAAATTTACAAAAAAAAATCAATTTACGTCAAAATATTCATAAACATTGCATCATATTGTCTAAACCTGTTCATAAACGAAAAGTATGAATAGGAAAGAAGTTGTAGATTTTTAAATTCCCTTTTAGAATATATATACATATGCTGATTAATGTCCAACCCGCCTAAAGTTACAGCTATTTTAAAACTTGTATAGCATTTTGCAATTTTCAGAAAATAAGTTTGTACGAGTATATCATATTCTTAACCCCCAACCTTTGTTCGTTCATCTAATAACATATATGGCCACTCATAAGCAAGTTATTAAATAAAGTAGAAAAATAATGGTGATGACAAATTTCACACTTTATTCTACAGATAGTTTCGTTACACCAATACAATAATAATTGTAAGCCCCATTGTTCTCAATATATTCCTAATGTTTTACTCTCAACTTTAAAAGTAATCAAATTTTCATCCTTTGAACTTGAGGGCCCAGGCAATGATTGTTCTTCCATGGCATCTTCTTCCTCAGTAGCGGGTGGCTCTTGCTGAATGGGCTCTACATCGTCTTCATCGCCCCCATCGTCAACAGGCACACTGTTCAGACACTTCCCTTGACAGTGGAGGCACGCTGCAGAACAGGTGAGCATCGCTTTTCGGCTGCCACATTTAGTTTTCAGAAGAACCTCTGGTGCTGGTAGATTTTCCATTGTAATTGCCACCAGGGTGTCTCCTACACGTTTCCACCCCCAATCTTATGCAGAAGCTCTGGAATCTTGGATGTGATTGGGACGAGGAAGTTCCAGCCCACATCAAGAAGAGTTGGGAAGCTTTTCAGCTAGAACTCCCAACCATAAAAAAGGTGAAAATTCCGCGATGGAATCGAATGAGCCCATCAAATCAAGCAATCGAGTTGCATGGCTTTTGCGATGCTTCAACCAAAGCATATGGAGTAGTGGTTTATGTGCGAGTATTAGATAACAAAGGAGATATCCACAATAACTTACTTCTAGCAAAGACGAAGATTGCTCCGAGCAAGCGGACGATCACGTTACCTCGTCTTACATTTCTATTCATTCCGGATATGGAATGGATACATTTCTGATGCTTCTTTTGATATCGTTCCGAAAAAGTCTAATAAGCGTTTAAAGCCGTGGATTACGTATAGTTTGCTTAAAAAACTGAAGTATAAAATTAATTTAAGAAAAGTGTTTAAAACGCAACAGCAGTCAGATTTTAAAAACTAAATATAATAAAATTTGTGTTGAATTAAAGAAGGAAATTCCTATTTGTCGTTAAAAACAAATTCAATCTAGCTGAAGGAAATATTAGAAATGAATAGAAAATAGTGAATAGTATACTTAATAAATCTCAGTGCAAAAAACAACCATCTGTTGTCAATGTTAATGGTCGTGTAGTCTCAGATAAAATTGCAATTGCTAATGCATTCAATGAATACTTTTCAACGATTTCACTTAATCTACAAGCTAGTTCTAGTCACCCATCTTGTACACTTTGTAGTCCATTCAGTAATGAACCTTCTCAAAGCCAAAGTTTTGTGTTTGAGCCTATAACTAGTTTAGAGATTCTGAAGTTAATTGGCACTTTAAAAACTTCAAACTCTTCTGGTTATGATGGTATTTCAAATGTTTGTTTGAAAAATGTAGCATGTTTTATAATTGATATTTTGGCACATATCTTTAGCAAAAGTATTTTTTCTGGAGTATTTCCGGTTGCTCTTAAATGTGCCAATATCTTGCCACTTTTCAAGAAAGGAGCAACTAATGATCTGGGTAACTATAGGCCTATATCACTCTTGCCCTCGATAAGTAAGATTTTTGAAATGGGGCCAACTCATACTCAAAATATGTCATCAAATCCTCATCTGATCGTTTGCTTATACATATCCGCTGAAAGAGCAATGTTGGGTCAACTACTACCTATCGTGCACTTTTATCGATGAGCTGACAGAAGATATTGGCAATGCCCGATCCTTGCGCGATAACTTAACGTCTGCAAATGTCAAGTCAACTACGGAATTCATAGCCCTTTTACCTACTCGAACAGCATTATAGCATGTTATCGTGCATCTCCGACAACTCCACTCGAAATTGACATGATTTGAGAGGTTTCTGGGAAGGGAGGATGAGAATCAAACCACTGATTGAGTTTGACAATGTCTTCTGCATCTTGCGAGCCTGTCCAATGTCCTTGTGTTGTTCACTTGAAGTGAATGTGACTCCAGAAAACTCTTCAAGCGAAGTGCATATCTCATGAAAATACACGAACGAAGGTTGTGGGTTAAGAATATGATATACAAACTAATTTTCTGAAAATTGCAAAATGCTATACAAGTTTTAAAATAGCTTTAACTTTAGGCGGGTTGGATATTAATCAGCATATGTATATATATTCTAAAAGGGAATTTAAAAATCTACAACTTCTTTCCTATTCATACTTTTCGTTTATGAACAGGTTTAGACAATATGATGCAATGTTTATGAATATTTTGACGTAAATTGATTTTTTTTTGTAAATTTCAACTTTTTCCGAGGGTATAGCTCGAAAATGGTTAGGAATTAGAAAAAAACATATGATATAAAAGTTTTAGATAATTTTAAGAACTCCATTTTATTCTCTAAAAATATTTCTCTCCGATGCACCGTTTTCGAGATATAAGCGAAAAACTCCAAATTCGTACCTTTACCCCCCCCCCCCCCCCTCCTGCCCCCCGCTCATCACCTAGGAGTCAGGACTTTTGGTATGTTAACAATCTAAGCCCCCTGAACAAGTTTCTGAAGGAATCGCTTAGTTACCTGCTCACGCACTCTACACCTCATTTTGGGTCATTTATTGACTGGACTATATACAAGAAAAAAAAAAACAACTAAGAACTGGTAAGAATTGATTTTCAACACATTTGTATTTTCAACCAAATTAAATACATTGACTTCAAACTTTGTTCATCTTATACAAAATGAGGTCCTTCATGAGGTCCTTCATAGAGTAAATTATGCTGTTAACGAGCCAATATCTCGCTGTGTCAGAGAAATTAACCAAATATCTGATTGTATTGATTTTAATTTTCATTTGAGTAGGGATACATTTAAAAATATGCTCAGCCTATTGCTTCTGGTTAATTAACTAAAATTTATGTTAAGAAAAATTTTGTATTTCGATAGTCTGTAAGAGTTATTATAATCTCTTATTGATGAATGAATAAATAAATAAAAAAAGGCTGGGATGTAACCCACACTGATAACTTCCCATCCCGTCTATCGATTTGTCTTGCTTAAAAATTTGTCTATATGTATCAATTTTAACCAAATTTGCGTACTATTTTTTATAGATTTTATTTTTTATGAAGAAACGGACTGTTGAATTTTTATAAAAAAATTACTGAATATCAAAAACAATATTTTCTGTGAAATAAAATAAGTTTGCAACGCTATTTGAGCCGAAAGTAAATTTTTACAAGTTTTAGTATTGTTTTTTTTTTGTTTTTATTTTTTGTAAACAAAAAAACTGTCAATTCGATTTTTCTCAAAATTTTATAGAATGTTGAAAACAATATTTCTTAAAAGATAAAATTAGTTTGATGCCAATGTCTCAAATTTTTGAAAAGATATTTACGTCGAAAAACAATTTTTACCAACTTTTATACATTTTTTTTAGGTTTTTATTTTTCGTAAAAACAACTGTCAATTCGATTTTTCTCAAAATTGTTTCTATTGTTGAAAATAATATTTCTTATACGTTTAAAATAGTAAGAAGCCATTATCTCAAATTTTTGAAAAGATATTTGAGTCAAAAATCAATTTTTAACAATTTTTGTTAATTTTTTTTTCGGTTTTTAATTTTTTGTAAAAAAAATGTCAATTCGATTTTTTTTTTAAACTTTACTAAATGTTGACAACAATATTTTTTGAAAGATTAAAATAGTTTAAAGCCAATATCTCGAAGTTTTGAAAAGATATTTGAGTCGAAAATCAATTTTTACCAATTTTCAACTTTTTTTTGTTTGGTTTTTATTTTTTGTAAAAAAAACTGTCAATTCGATTTTTCTCAAAATTTTATCAGATGTCAAAAACATTATTCTTCGTTGCACAAATTTGTTTTGGAGATGAAATCATGTTTTAGTCGTAAAATTTTGGAGGTGACAAATTTTTTTTTCAGTTTTTTTGATTTATAAAAAAACCGTTAATTGGATTTTTTTTCAAAAATATAATTGTTTTGTATCACGTTACAATATATAATATAAAATTGAATTTAAGTCTCTAGCGTCATTGGTTCATGAGATATTTAGGTTTAACCAAAATTTTCACCTTTTTTTTAAAACTGCTATGGTAAGAAAAAACCACCCACGCAATTTTCTCGAGAGTCCTTTCTGCATTTTTCTGCCTTATTATCTGTATAACAAAATTTATTTGAAGTCGATATCTCTTCTGGTTCTTGAGCTATGGACGACGAAAAAAACGTCACGAACGTACGGACGTACGGACGTACGGACGTACGAACGTACGTACACACGCACGCACAGACATCGTTCTAAAAATATTTTATTTCGACTCTAGGGACCTTTAAACGTCGAGAAATGTCAAAATTTTCAATTTGACAAATCGGACCTATTACAATAACTTCCTATGGGAAGTTAATAAATAAAATGTTAATAATAAAATTTTGTCAAACTTTTACAAATATTAAATTGACAAAGACAAAACTTAAAACAAAAATACTAAAAGTACTTGAAATTGAATTTTGACTCAAATATCTTGAGAAAAAAGTAACATTACTGACTTCAAAGCTGTTTTATTGCATATTTATAAAAGTTTTTAATGTTTTTGTTTTTTTTTTTTTAAACATTTAAGTAGTGTTTTAAATTCTTAAATTTTTATACATTTCGATAGAAAAAAGTTAAAACTTATTTTTTTAGTTACATATTTTTTTAATTTCTTTAAACACAAAAACTGGCTTGTTACAAAAGACGTAACATTTTTACTACGCAGTTATCAGCTTTTTTTTAAATAAAAAAATAGTTTTTTTTTACTTTGATTTTATATAAAAATTGCGACATTTAAAATATGTTCAAAACTCGTTCTTGCTCTAACTTAAAAAAAAAAAAATCCTGGTACAATAAAGTTTGATTTCAAACAAATGTGTTTGTAAGTTTGTATTTAAAAATTGTTTTCTATTAAAATTAAGGAATTTACTAACGGGTTTTTTATTATTATTCAAAATCGGTCAACTGCTTTCCGAAATATAAAACACTAGCGGACCGTTCCGGCTTCGCACGGGTAGACATAAATAGGTACAGATAATGTAGCTTTCTAATGAAAAAAGATTTATTAAAATCGATCCAGTACTTTTTGAGTTTATTCGTTACATACAAAAATACAAATCTTTCCTCTGTATAATATTAGTGTAGACATAGAACAAGAAAATCCAAATCGATCTCATCAATTATTTACTTAAATAATAATTTAAATTTTTATATCAAACTTTTTCAAAGGAAAGAAAAACTCAAGAAAGTACGAGTAACTATCCTCAAATAAGTGTTCCTCACTTCAATTCGACTTAATCTCCACATTAAATGGCCCACTGTTCATTTCGCGAAAACCGGGCGGACATAAAGATTGTAGTATAGACAATCGTATATGGAAAGTTTTCTTAATTAGAGTTTTGAATTCAGATAAATGCCTGTTTGCCGCCTGCGCTGCTGCTCTCTGCCTGGATAGCTGGATTCAGCTTGATTGTTGATAGGTTGTGCCTCTTTCAATCTGTGATGGTATCTTTAGTTTTTTAAAGCTTTTTTTATGTATCGAGAGAAGTATCTTTCCAGCTGCTGCCCTTTTGTTCTAATTCATCATTTTGGTTGAGTATCATTTTTTGTTATTTAGATTTATTATTGTTTAACCAGCAGTTGTCAGTTGTCAGCTGTCAAATGAATGTGTCAGTATACTTTGTTTTGTTTGGCGCGAAAATAGTTCCTTTTTTTTATATTTTGATTTTGACTTTATTTAGTTGAAATAGTATTTTCATGTTATGTTTTTTTATTTTATTTTTATGTCTGACTATTGGTCTACCACAAAACAACCACAAATGTGTGTTGCAATCTGTCAGTGACATTTAACGACATCATTTTTCAATGTCACTAAGAGAGAGAGAGGCTATGTGATGGCGGGCGGGTGTTATCCAGAGTGCTTCTACTGTATTCGCGAAGGCGGTAATGGTGGTGGCAGGCACGAAGGTTAAATCTCTCCACCAGTACTACGTACCACCCTCTTCCTTTGTTCGCTTTGTCAATTTTTTGGTTTAAATAGAAAAAAATTTAAATTTAATTTTTGAAAAAACTTTAAACTAGCAGCAACAACAAAACTAACAACAAGAAGCTAAGTTGGGCGGTGAATTGTGTTGCAGATACATGTACGACGCACGGTGTTACGTGTATGTATAGACACATTGATTGATGCTGGCTGGCAAAGAGAAATAGATATCGTAATAGGGATCGCTTCCTCAAGATACGCGTACCATATACACACAGATATGAAATACTTGGTCTATCTTTATAGATACTTATTTGGAGTGAGTCTAAGTGGCCGATTTATTTAGCTGACGAGAACAAGAAGTCAATTTATCAATGTAAATTGTTTAATTGAATTAATGATTGTGATTCCTTCTAGACAATAATCTACGAGGTACCCTAATCTTGGGCGCACGGAGCTCGGCACTCAAGCTCAGTGCGTGCTGGAGGGCAATGCCTCTTCCGATGATGATGATGATAATGATTCTGACGAACAGGGCCATTTATCGCTCACTATACACTCAAACGAAAAAAAAAAAAAAAAAGGAATAACTGCGTCTACTTAGATTATTTTTGATACTTAAAAGTGAGATTGGGATTGAAATTGAATTTATTAGATTATTTACTTTAAAACAGTTTCTATTTCTATTTCTATTTAATTTTGTTTTTCTTGGGAGATCGTTTATTTTAAAATGCAGTTAATTAGGAAGCTAAAGCGGGTTCGGTCGTTTTGTGATGGGTCGACCGGCACGTTCTTAAATCTTTCGAAGAATATCTTTGATGGTTTTTTAATCACACAAAAATCAGTTTTTTAATCTTTATTTAAAGTTTATGTCTTAGCGCCAAGTTTCAAAGTTCAAACAAAAAATAAAAACTTAAATAACAATCTAAGTTCTCCATAAAAGTTAATGCACAAAACAATGCAAACAGAAGCTCTGTTGATTGTAAAGTTATAATGAGTCCTTAAAAAAAAGCTATAAATTTGTGTTCCCTATGCTGATGAGGTTTAAGATTGAAAATTTATTTCTTGAACTTTCCAGACCTTAAGAATGATGCATGGGGGTATATAATATGATTTTTTAATTAAGAACGAAGTGACTTATAGGAGGTTAAGGTGGAATATAATTATATAATACATTATGCTGTTAAGATTCATTATGTTTATATTATATTTTTAAGTCGTTTTGTTTTGATTTTTTTACTGTGAAGCCATATTTTGTATATAGTATGCAAAATAAGTTAGGGTGTATTTTCATGTATAGATAATTATAATACACAATATGTCTAGCCTACATGATGAATGACTTGGAAGATTGATGTGTTAATATTGTTAAAGTTTATAGGTCAAAAGGTTTTTGAAAACACTCAAGAATACTGCTGCAGCTTAGTTTTACAAGATAAATCGAAAGTTCTTAAAAAGGTATTGAATTTTGATTCTTCAGTTACAACAATAAATAAATAAGAAGTATGTGTTTTTAAAATTTGTTTTCAACAAAGGGGCAAGTGATTTTTTTGGGTTTATTTGATTTCGCAATAGAACATGCAAAAACGCTTTAGACGCTTAGGTGGCGGTCTTGGCTATATCTAGAATGATAGATCTTGACTACGCGCAACTTTTCCTAGTACAATTGAAAATTTTATTTTAAGCGGTTTAGGAGCTAGAGGGGGTACAAACGAGTACGTGATTTTTGTGGACGCTCAGGGAGCGGTCCAAAATGACCTGGTTATATCTAGAATGATAGATCTTGACTATATGCGCAACTTTAATCTTTTCTATTTAAAAGCCTTCCTTCCGACCCTATGTCTGTCTGATTGAATTCAAACGAGGAAATGAATGTTTTAAGTATATTCAATGTAGGCATTTTTTTAAAACCAAAAATACATGTAGTCACCATACAAACATGTTGATCAAAGTGGAAAGTTCGAATTTTCTCAAAAACCGTCCTATATAGACTTTTATAAATGTTGGCTTTTTTCAGTATAAGAAATAAATTTTTGTATTGTTCCACAAAAACCGTTATTTTGTGTTTAATCAAGAACTATTGAACCGAGACCCTAAAATGTCTAAATAATATTTGAATATCAAAATCATTTTATTTTTATTAAACAATTTTTCTTAAATTCTACGTTACAACATTTTTAAACAAAATTCAAATATAAAAAGTAAATTTTAAATAAAAAATAACAACATACCAAAAATGTTTCTAAAATAAATTGGAACATTTTATTAAAAAAAAAAATAATTAAAATGAAAAAAATAAATAATTGAAGTAAGGACTTTTTAAGACATTAAATGACATTTAAATTAAAGATAAACTTATTTTGCGATATATTTTAATATCTTAAAATATAGGTTATATCAGGTTTTCTAATAAGGACTTGACTATTTAAATAAAACGCAAACCATTTGAGATATTAAAAAAAAACTTTAATATCGACTTTAATTACAATCAAAACATTTATGACTGGAACTCGATTTCTTTCATAAGGTCACCGCGCTCAAGTTTGCAGCGGTCATTTCGTTGTACCAAATTTTCGAAGACCGGCCATACATTTTAGGCCGAAACGACAGCTATTTTGCGTTCAATATTGGTTCCGAGCTCTTCCAACGTAGTCAACGTGCGTCGGCTTAACGTTGCCCCAAAGAAAATAGCCCATAGCCCACACGATCTATGAGGCGGTCAGTATTGGCTTATTTTTGACATAACAGGCTCAAACTTCAACTCTTCAATAAATCGATTGTAACGTAACGATAATGCCGCAGCGCAGGCATGCAAATGGTACCAAACAGTTATTTTTTGCGGATGAAGTGGTGGATTTTCACCCAACCAATAAATTTTGCTTATTGAAGAATCCATTCAGCCAAAAATGGAGAGACGGTTTTACGATAAAATTCAATATTTTGGCGGATCTTTTTCAAAGCCCCACCGGCGAACGACTTGCGTCACTTCAAATAGTCCATCGGCTTCAACTCTTCCGTTAGCTTGATCTTGTATAGGTGTAAACTAAGGTACTTACGCAAAATAAGTCATAATGTGGACAAAGCGATTGCTATTTTTTGAGAACGCCGCAATTGACTGACTTCAATCGTTTTCTACGAACCCCTGAACGGCAGCGTTTTTTTTGACACTTTTACCAACCAGTGGTTTCACTAACACGGCAAAATCACTTTACCTTTACCACAATCAAAATTTTAAGTTTACTTAATAAATCGACAGTGACAGTTTGATGGTTAGTGACCCTGTCCCGTTCACAAATTACGAGTAAGTCAAAAGTTGTCAAGTCTCTATTGGAAAAACAGACTCTTTGTATACGGGAACAAGATTGTGCGACTCAATTATACGTTTTATTTTATGGTGTGATGTTATGTCAACAATCCGGAAACGTTTTTAAAGAGTAATTTTTTAGCTATTATTTTTTTTGGCAACAGCACTGGTTTAAACAGCTGACGCACGTTTCGTGTTTTGTTTCACTGTTAAACATCTTCAGTTTGGTCTATAATTTAACCATGAATCGTCTTACAAACGAACAACGCTTGCAAATTCTTCAATTTCATTACTAAAATGCGTGCTCTGTTAAGAAAGTTCATCGCGCGCTTCTTCCATTTTATGGTCAGTTTAATCGACCCACTGAAGCGGCTATTCGGGCTATTGTGACTAAATTTCGCACCAAATTTACATTGTTGGACATTAAACCACCAACACGCTTACTTAGAGTCCGAACTGAAGAAAATATCGTAGCTGTATCGGACAGTGTTAATGATGGCCATTAATTATCGATTCGTCGCCGATCGCAGCAATTGGGCATCTGTTACTCAACAACGTGGAAATTTTTGCGGAAGGATTCAGGTGTGATCCCTTTCAAAATACAGCTGGTGCAAGAATTGAAGCCGAACGACCTACTGTAAAAGTTAAAAGTAAGTTGGCCAAAGATCCACTTTTTTACCGAAAAATTGTTTTCAGCGACGAAGCTTATTTTTGTCTCAATGGGTACGTAAACAAGCAGAATTGTCGATTTTGGAGTAAATATCAGCCAGAAGCATTGCAAGAGCTACCAATGCATCCAGAAAGCCACAGTTTGATGCGGTTTATGGGCTGGTGGCATAATTGGACCGTACGTCTTCAAAGATGATGCGAATCGTAAAGTAACTGTGAATGGTGAGCGCTACCGTGAGATGATATCCAACCTTTTTTTTGCCCAAAATGCAAGAGCTTGATTTTCATGACATGTGGTTTCAACAAGACTGTGCCACATGCCACACAGCACGGGCAACAATAGACTTATTGAGTGGCGAGTTCGGTGAACATTTTATTTCACGTTCGGGACCGGTCAATTGGCCGTCTAGATCGTGCGAATTAACGCCTTTAGACTATTTTTTGTGGGGCTTTGTTAAAGCTCATGTCTATACAGACAAGCCCGATTCAATTGACGCTTTGGAAGACAACATTGAAGCATTTATTCGTGAGATATCGGTCGAAATTTTGGAAAGAGTAGCAAAAATTTTAGACAATTTTAGGCGCAGTCAAGCTCAACATTTGCATGAAAGAATCTCCATATAATTAAATTATATGGACCGCACTATCGATTTATATAAAGATTTCAATACTTTTTCAGAATTGTATGTGTTTTTTTTTTTTCAAAAACTTTCCTATAGCTCTTAAAAAATCACCCTTTACTTTGACAAAATGTTTTTCATCTCATTGCATTTTTAAAAAGAAACTTATATTTGACCTAGCCTATAGTTTTGAAACATGCAAAAGATCAAGCCATGTTTTTTATTTTATGTTTAACTAAGAAAGAACAATTTACTCGCATAATTCTATTATTTCTGCATACCAACCAAAAGACCATAAATGTCCAACAAAATTTTTCTAAAGAAACTTATATTTGACCTAGCCTATAGTTTTGAAACATGCAAAAGACCAAGCCATGTTTTTTATTTTATGTTTAACTAAGAAAGAACAATTTACTCGCATAATTCTCTTATTTCTGCATACCAACCAAAAGACCATAAATGTCCAACAAAATTTTTCTAAATAAAATACCAAAAAAGTCGTATAAGAATTTTTAGAACACCAATCTTGCAAATTTCCAATGCCATAACTTGTTTACAACATCGGGCTTAGGTACCTTCATATTCCATAAGCTTATGTATGCGTCTTTCGTAGTTATCTTATCTATCTTTTTATGCTTTGAACTTTATGAGTTAAGAAAAATAAAATTATATTTTATTTTATTTATCGTAAACGTTCAAATTGAGCAATGAAGTGTGGTGTAATATTTTGTACGTCAACATATCTAAATACCTCATTGAATTCAAACCTTTTCGCCTTATAATACGTAATATCTTACATGTACCTTACTTTACCACCTAAAATTTATTACCAAAGTTAAGTGTAAGTAAAGTGTAGGTAAGGTACCTGTTCAGTTCAAGTTTATATAACTGAATTTCTATATTTGATGACCAAGTTGGGATTTGTTTTTGATCTGACGATATTTTTACTTTCGGTTTTTCAAGTTGAAGTAAAAAAAGAAGAAAATATTTAAGAACAAATAAAAAAAAAATTATAGATATTGGTTGTAAATTTATATTTGTAATATTCAAGGATCGGATAGACACGTACGAGCCATATTTGAATGACGTTTAGCAAGTAAAATATTTTTATAGTTATTACACTTCTTAAGGTACATATATGTATATATTTATAACGAAGGGTGCGTTTAATGAGATGATTCAATCGATTCATATTATTATTTTTGTTTGCCTCTTTCGTTTTATGACCAAGTTGTAGAGGAACAACTGTAAGATGTAAGATTGGAAGAACGACAGACGAATATGTGTGATAACTTGTGTTCTCTTATTTTTTGAAGTAGGCATAAACCACATTCATAAAAGAAGTTAATGAAAATTTATGTGAATGTTGAATATTATACGAAAATAAAATAACGCAATTTGTAAACATAAGGTAGTTATTCTTTTGCTGTTGTGAGTCCAAAAAAAAAAAAAAAAAAAAAAAAAACAGTTTAAGTACTAAGTTTGAGCATTGAGTAGTTCTTAAATTTGATATAAAAAGACCTCATAGGGTATTTATCTAAAAGTTGGGTTTTCGTTAAAACTTTTAAAGTTTAAATTTTAACAAGCGCCGGACAATTTTTCTATCAGGAATATTACTTTGACTGAACTTGTCCAGGAAATAAAACGGCAGAAAAATAATAAAGCTCCTGGCTACGACCTGATTAACGGTCGTGTCCTCAAAGAGTTGCCTAAAAAAGCAATGGTTAAGCTCTTACAGCTCACTAACGCTGCTTTAAGACTTGCTTACGTACCCACGCAATGGAAAGTCGCCGAAGTAATAATGATCCCCAAACCGGGTAAGCCACCGAATGAGAAAAAATCGTATAGACCAATTTCTCTCTTACCAATTATATCTAAAATATTTGAAAAATTGCTTCTTAAACGAATGCTACCAATTATTGAAGAAAAACGTTTAATTCCCGACCACCAATTCGGTTTCCGGAATAATCACTCGACAATTGATCAGGTTTACCGAATAACTAACGAAATTGAAAAAGCATTTGAAGAAAAAAAGATTTGCTCAACTGCATTTCTTGACGTTTCTCAAGCTTTTGACAAAGTTTGGCATGACGGGCTAAAATATAAATTAAAAGTCTTTCCAGAACAAATATATAACATTCTTGAATCGTACCTAGAAAATAGATTCTTTCGAGTTAAACAAGGAACGGAGTATTCGGAGTTTAAAGAAATAAACGCTGGGGTTCCCCAGGGTAGCGTCCTTGGACCGATTTTGTTTGTTCTTTATACCCGAGATATACCCCAAACAGAAGGCACAACTTTAGGCACTTTTGCCGATGATACAGCTGTACTCGCAATATCGGATTCAATAGAAACGGCAACCTCTAAGCTTCAAAAGGCATTAAATAGCATTTCAGATTGGACAAAGAAATGGCGAATTGCTCTTAATGAAACGAAATCGACGCACACAAATTTTACGTATAAAAAAGTATATAACTTACCTATTTATATAAATTCTGTGCAAATTCCATACGCTAATGAAGCGAAGTATCTAGGCATGACTCTAGACGCGAAACTTAAATGGAAAGTTCATGTAAAAAAGAAACGCGATGAACTCGAAAATAAACTCAGCGAATTGACATGGCTTATTGGAAGATATTCCAATCTAAGCATTTATAACAAGCTTCTTATTTATAAGCAAGTACTGAAGCCAGTTTGGACGTACGGTATACAACTTTGGGGTTGTACCAACGAAAGAAATATACAAATTTTGCAAACATACCAAAACAAAGTACTTAAAATAATAGTAAATGCTCCATGGTATGTAAGAAATAGCGACTTACATAGAGATTTAAATATAAAATATGTAGAAAACGAAATTAAAAAATTTGCTACAGAGCTAAGATCACGACTTAGAAATCATAGTAATAACTTAATCCAACAATCTGTTAGCGAGGCGTTCGTTTTTCGGCGTCTGCACCGAACAAGACCTTCTGATCTAGCGCAAACAAATTAATCTCTCCACTCGAATTTTGTGGAATCTTCAGGTCCTCTCGTTGGGGAGCTTCCTGACAAAACGCGAACAAAATGACGCTAAAACTACTTGTTAAGCTGGACTTAGTTGTAGTAATAATATAGAAGATAAGGGAGGTGAGTTTTAGTCAGTAAAAATCTGACACTACTATAAGCATCGGGCTTATAGTGTCTCTGAAGATTTCTCACCTTCCTGCGAAAAAAAAAAAAAAAAAAAAAAAAAAAAATTTAACAACAATTTAAAAGTTAAAAAATAAAAAAAATATAAAATAAAAAAATATAAATAAAAAAAATATAAAATAAAAAAAATAATATAAAATAAAAAAAATAATATACAAAAAAAAATAATATAAAATAAAAAAAAAATAAAATAAAAAAAAAATTATAACTCATCGATCAAATAGCATTTGCAAAAAATAAAACAAGGGAATGATAGAAATAGAAGAAGAAGAAAAATAAAGAAAAGGATAGTTAGAGTTAAGAAAATATAAGCTAAGTTAAGTTAGCTGCTTTGGTTCTAAAATAGGATTTTAATACTTTTTTGGAAAATGTACATATCACTTACATACATATATCCCACAGATGAGTGGAAAGTGAGCTCCAGAGCCAAATGCAGTGATGAAAAATTGCCTTTCCAAGTTCAAACACGAAAAGCGTGGCAAAATTTCCGACGTCGATCTGTTCGATGTTGACATTCTGATTTTTTCAAAAAGATAAGTTGGCTGACGTGTTTTCAAGATTTTAAAAAAAAGTATCAATGTTCGAAGCTTCATGAAGTCATTTAAAGTCATATTAAGGAGAATCTCTTGCAAATGTGACAAATGGTCGTACTTTCTTTACCCAAAGACGTATCGAACGATACTATTGAAGGCTATGTTTAGTTAAGTTTTGCTGATGGAATCGCAGTTGTACAAAATTTCGCATCCATGAGTGAGAACAGGTATTACTAGGGTCTTTGCTAGCATTAGTTTGGTTTTAAATGGAATGATGTTTTGGGCAGTTGACAGCGTTATAAACATTCCATAAGTTTTACCTGCCAATTGGTTAATGTGAACATTCCAGGTCAATGTTCTATTGAAGATTACACCTAGATTTTTAGTGCAATTTACGAATTCTAATGGGTTCTCGTTTAGAATTATGGAAGGAAAGTATGTTAAATCTAATTCTTTTCTTGGTATAACCAGGCATTTGCATTTGTTTGCGTTGAGAATCAACCAATCAAATCTTTACATCGTTTTGGAGAAAGTAAGATTATTACACTTGATATTTCAAAAGCATTTGATAGAGTTTGGCATCGGGCTCTTTTATCGAAAATGCGTGCTTTCGGTTTTCACGAATCCCTGCTTCATTGGATTAGTAATTACCTTTCGGATCGTTCAATGCAAGTAGTATTGGATGGGTTCAAGTCTGAAAACCACAAAATAAATGCTGGTGTGCCCCAGGGCTCTGTTCTATCTCCAACACTCTTTCTCATTTTTATTAATGATCTCCTGTCTGCAACTTCTAATCCAATACATTGTTTCGCTGACGATAGTACTCTTAGCTTTTCATATTCGTTTTCAGACTCACATCCCTCTTCTTCGAATGTGGAACTGCAACGACAAAATATGATAAGTTCATTAAATTCCGACCTAAACAGCATTCTACAATGGGTATTAAAAAACCGCGTGGAATTTAATGCTTCGAAAACGCAATGCTGTCTTGTATCGTTAAAGCGAGATATACCCCAATTGCCATTATCCATGGATGGCACTTGCATCGAAGAGACTGAACATCTCGATATTCTCGGTATGTGTATCACCAACCACCTTTTGTGGAACGAACACATACGCGATGTCGCCAAAAATGCCGCATGATGTTTGAATTTTCTAAGGCGATGCAAGAAGTTTTTCTCCCCCTCTGATCTGGCTGTTATTTACAAGACCTATATACGTCCAAAGCTTGAGTATAACTCCCATATCTGGGCTGGTGCTCCTGCAACTTACTTAAGCCTCTTGGACAGTATTGAACGTAGAGCATTTAGATTGATTGGTGATAATACCATAATAGGATCATTTACGTCGCTCGAACATCGTCGTAAAGTTTCCTGTCTCACCCTCTTTTACCGTTATTTTAACGGTTTATGTTCTAGTGAAATAGCCAGCTGCATTCCTCCCCTTAAACAGTTCAACCGTAATACTCGCGCTTCTAGGAATGCTCATCAGTATACCCTCGAGCCCAACTTCGTCGTACCGTCAAGTATAGAGAATCGTTCTTTAGCCGTACTACGCGAATGTGGAATTCCTTACCACACTCTGTCTTTCCCAGCCATTGCAATATTCAGGAATTCAAAACCAATGTGCACCGACACCTCCTTTCAACCCCTCTCTCCCTTTCCTAGTGCTCACTGTGTCTTTACATAATAAGGGTAGTAATATCCCCTTAAGTGTGGGCTTATTATAAAAAAAAACCATAGCAAGACGGCCAGTAGGATATCTTTTCTATTTAGTTCTTGGTTCAAGGTGAAAGCGCAGTCGTCAATTAAGCCCAAAGGACAGCTTTTGTAAATTTGAACGTCATCGGTATTAAAAATGTTTTGATACTTCAATTATAACGAAACCGATTTCATTCACATATAATGAAAATAGAAGGGGGGATAAAGTTGATCTCTGAACCGGAAGAAAATCGGAGAGACGGCTTGTTTTCTCTCATTCAAAAAGGAATTAAGCTGTTTATTAGCTTCTGAAGACAAGTTTAATCTGTGACGCAGTTTATTCGGAAGTATCAAGTGATTCACCATATCGAAGAATGCTTTGAAAAGTCTAGTAGGACTAAAAAAGTTACTTTATCAATATCGAGTTCAGTCCTTATGCCTTCGATTATTTTAATTATTGGAATTATAGTTTTCTGTCGGCTTTTTGGTCACTATAGTTTTTGCAATGAAACAATTACGTTACATTAACTTTCCCAACGTTTCGGCAGGGGTTGCTGCCTTCCTCAGGGGAACTTTATTAACACAAAAATATACAAATAATTTAAGTTAGATAAATAGGATACAATTACAATATAGTTTACTCACTCAAGAAAGATTTAAAAAAACAAAATTTAATATTAATTACATTAATTAATATGAATTAAAAATAAAATTATAAATGTAGTTAGCACTTCGAAGAGTGCAGTTACGTCAAAATTAAATAAAGCACAATTTACATTTAAGAACAAAGAAGAGAGCAATATACAGCAGAAATGTTTTGTGTGTCTTGTTTTCGGTTCATGTTGTTTTTGTTATTGAGAATATGTAATGTTTCTAACATGTTTCGAAACGATACACGTTAGAAACATTACATATTCTCAATAACAAAAACAACATGAACCGAAAACAAGACACACAAAACATTTCTGCTGTATATTGCTCTCTTCTTTGTTCTTAAATGTAAATTGTGCTTTATTTAATTTTGACGTAACTTCACTCTTCGAAGTGCTAACTACATTTATAATTTTATTTTTAATTCATATTAATTAATGTAATTAATATTAAATTTTGTTTTTTTAAATCTTTCTTGAGTGAGTAAACTATATTGTAATTGTATCCTATTTATCTAACTTAAATTATTTGTATATTTTTGTGTTAATAAAGTTCCCCTGAGGAAGGCAGCAACCCCTGCCGAAACGTTGGGAAAGTTAATGTAACGTAATTGTTTCATTGCAAAAACTATAGTGACCAAAAAGCCGACGGAAAACTATAATTCCAATAATCAAAATAAGTACACAAATTGGTCAATAAATCAACTCAATTTCGATTATTTTAGTTAGTGCCGTTATACAGCTATGGTGTAAACGAAAACCTGATTTAACATCGACTAAAAGGTTGTTGGGACTGATGAATCGATTAATTGTTTTTGCATTATCCTTTCACAGACTTTAGAGTTTTTGGGGATAGGAATTATTTCTGCATTTTTTTTATTGATGTGAGAAAATGCCAGTGGTAAGGATTGAAATTATAACATGTGTAAAATAGGGTAGAAGCAGTGGAAGAATAGCCTTAATGAAAATTGGATTAAAATCATCAGCACTAGTGGCATTAGACTTTCTACTTATGCAATTTTCAACTATACGTCTAAGGCGTTCACACAATCGAAATTGAATAAATGTCTATATAGAAGGCGGAGGTATGGTATTGAGAGATACATGATATCTGAGCTGAAAATAGGCTCAATCAATGAAGATGATTTTTCGACAAAAAATTCTGATCATTTTGATGCATTTTTAGGACTAAATCAGCAAAGAAAAGATGCACGTTACTGGAAATCGAGCGGCTTTAATAATAGTATTCACTAAACTTTAAGAGCCTTAAGACCAAAGTTCTTATGCAATACACGTTGAAGTGGAGTGCCTTATTTCAAAGATCGGCGAAGAATCAAACAACCTGAGTCTTCGTCAACACTTCATGCAATATTATCAGTTGTTTCTAAGCCATTCACACTGCCTCGATTTTAAAAATTACTGGCTTGTACCAAGAGCTCAAACTCTTCTAGTATTTTCACTATTGTCTGTGAAAAGGTTCTTCACGACGACGACGACGACGCACAGTGGCCCGTTTATGCAAAACTGCTTGCAATATTCATTTTTCGAGTGGGTCTATAATGCAAAACTTTTTAGTTCACTGGACTCACAAATATTTGGAGCTTGAGTAATCGAAAAAAATATTCAATTTGGGTTATTGGTGTGCCTTATAGAGCAGGCCAAAGTTGAACATTTTTTATGATGATCATTTTTTTTTATTTTTTTATTTTTTTTCTTAACTTTGAATGAAAAAACTAGAAAAAGGGCTTCCAAACGCTTTTCGTTTTTGTTTTTATGTTATGCTTTGCCATTATTTAGATCGGTAGTTAAAACAAAAAAAAAAACAAAAAAAAATTTTTAATTGTTTAATTTAATTTTTTTGGAAACACTACTTTTTGCACACTTTTTCGACTTCAAATTGGATAGAAAAAAAAGGTTCAACGAGTGGTGCTAAGATCTCAACTGATTCAGAATCCTTATATATTCCTTTACATAAATCCAAAAGATCAACTGCGTCATTTTGCATCGAACTGAGCTAGGGAGATTTGAAGTGATGAAGTAAGTCATTTTTTTCCCCTCTTTTTTATGGAAATTTTTTTTTATGGTTTTCTTTGTTTTGTGTGTGGTGGATTTACAAAAGATGATTTTATTTTAAAAAGGTAAATCATTTTTATTTTTTGTTTATTACATAAGATTTTCAAGAGTTTTAGAACTAATTTTTTTAATCCTGTTATAAAATTTTAAATAACGCATTTGTTTTCGGGTACGATTGAATTTTGATCAGGTACTTTTATTGATAAGGATTAAGATTAAGAATTTATTGATAAGATTTAAGGATAAAACGATTTTGGAATATGTTAGTATACAGGTAGACAGACAGGTAGTTTTATTGGGGTGTCTTTAAATATAATTAATATAAGGATTAAACCGACTTGAGTGCAGGTATTTACTCTAAGGTATAAAAAGATGAAACATTTGACTAAAATAATCATTTAGAATTCAAACGAGCGTTCGAGCAGTTGCTTTTATTTTTCAAAACAATTTAAAATGGATATTCCGAATAAGGATTTGTTTGAACTTTTTGTCAATGTTACCACTTGCAATGAGTTTATATCTGCCGTGGAAATTGAATACCAACTACCAGATGAACGAATTAACGGAAACAAAGTCTACGCGGTCATGTCCGATATGCAAAAGGACACAAAAGAATTTCAATAAAGATGAATCAATTGAGGACGAACATAATTACGAATATGGAATCTCTCCACTGCACGCTAGAATCAGATGCATGGAATTTATTTTGAAGCTTGCGTATACTCTTCGACAAGAAGGAGAAGGTACTGATGAATCGGTTGGGACCAAGGAGGCGGAAAAAAGAAGAAAACAAGAGATCCAAAGGCGTTTTCGCGATGAGCTTGGCCTTGATGTGGATAAACCAAAGCAAGGGTTTGGAAACACTAATGACGGAAACACTGCAAGAATATTTTTTGAACAGTCAGATGCAACCGCTCGAATAACTGGAATCAATGGAGAAGTTATAATGACGCTCAAAGTAATATTGAACGTTTTAAATTGCAGAGAAGTAGTGAATGCAGTTAAATTTGGGGAGTATACAAAAAAAACTGCAGAGCTTTTAAAACAAAAGTATCCTGAAAAATTACTCACACCTACACTACACAAAATATTGGTTCATAGTCAAAATATCATTGAATATCAATCACTACCACTTGGAGAACTGTCAGAAGAAGCCCAGGAATGCAAAAATAAAGACTACAAGAAATATCGATATCAGAATACGTGTAAAGTTTCAAGGATTCGGCAGAATGAGGACCTATTTAACATGCTTGCAACCTCTTCGGATCCACTTATTTCTTCATTAAGGCATGTGAGAAGCCAAAAAATCTGAAAGAACGATACTCTCCAGAAATGATGAGTTTATTACACATTTCCCCGGACTTAGAAATTTAGTGTTTATATATTAATTTGTTTTGTCTTTATTTCTTTTTACACTGACTTTTGATATATGTATAACCAAAATACATTATGTACTCTTGAATACTGGAAAATAAAAAAAAATGCCTTAAAATTAAATAAAAAAAAACTTTTTTCCCCACTGTTTCACTCGAATTGGTTCTTTTTCTCTTTGCTCCACTGTTTCAATTCACTAAATTACTTAAAAAATTGATTTTGATGATTGCATATTAAAATACCGCTACGTTTATCACCTTTGTTAAAACTTTTAATTTTAACACAAATTTCTGAAACACCCTGTAAACAGTTTTTTTTGCTCTACTGTTTCAATTCACTCAGATTACTTAAAAAAATGATTTTGAAGATTGCATATTAAAATAACGCTATGTTTATGACCTTTGTTAAAACTTCTTATTTTAACACAAATTTCTGAAACACCCTGTAAACAGTTTTTTTTTTTTTGCTCTACTGTTTCAATTCACTCAGATTACTTAAAAAAAATGATTTTGACGATTGCATATTAAAATACCGCTATGTTTATGACCTTTGCTAAAACTTCTTATTTTAACACAAATTTCTGAAACACCCTGTGCACAGTTTTTTTTGAAAGTCACAATTTTTATAGCCTTAGAAATTTCCTTCAAGATAAAAAAAAAATTAAAGCAATATCTTTATTCGTTTAGGAGATATGATTTTTGCAACCAAAAAAGTCAAAACGGGCCACTGTGCGACGACCCAAAAGTTAAATAAATATTCACTATTTTTGTAGTGACACAAACCTGTGTCAGTTATTTCTAAGCGATTTACACTGCCTCGATTTTTAACATTACTAGCTTGTACCAAGAGCTCAAATTCTTCTAGAATGCGTCACAACGACGACCCAAAAGTTAAATAAATATTGACTATTTTTGTAGTGAATTCTTACAATTTCAATGCGTTTTTTCCTATCAAATGTCAATAAATAAAAACTTCAAAATAGGCTGCTGCTTAAATAGCAATAGCGGGCTTTGCAAAATGAAACCTATTATTGGAAACGACTTTGTTACTGTGTTTTTAAAGGTATAGAACTTTAAGTTGGCAGAACTATTTTAACTATTTATGGTGAACATTTCGTTAGCTGTTAAGTGATTTATTTTTAGTTTGGGTTGACATTTTAAAATAGATGGACTGAACAATGCCTGAACAATGCTCAAAAATTGTGGGAATGGGACCAACAAAATGATTTCTATTAATCCCAATTTAGTTAGCGATCAAGGCAATTAGTTTTTAATCGCATACGTCAATAAACAGAACTGCTGTATTTTGAGTGATCATAGTCCTTGAGGCACCGATAAATCCACAAAAACTGACTGTTTGGTTCGTGGAGTAATTGTTTGGTAATAGTTTAAATGTCAATGGCGACCGCTAATTGGACTATCATAAGCGGAGCAACACATGGCTCTTGTCATTATTGATTTATTGAATTAAAATTTTGCCAACCGCATAGTTTCACGTTACGGTTACGGACCCGTAATTCGATTTAAGACCGATTATGACTATTTTCATTTTTTGTTTTGAAACGATTGGCCATTTTAAGGACGAAATTCACCACGAGCAAGAAAGTATATCTTCCAAATAGCCAAAGCTCACAAATCATTTAACTGATTTCAAGCAGTAAATCACACAAGGCACACTTTAAGTGTCTGTTAAGTTTCATTACAATTGAAAATTTAGTCGACGATTATTGTTTTCCATATGACCTGTTAGAAAAATTATCAATATTTAATCTCAAGACATCGCTGATCTCACACAATGAATGTTGGCGAGGTGCCCCATCAGCGGAAATCTTTTTTTTATCGTATTTATACTGAACAGAAATACAATTTAAATCAAACAAAACCAAAACAAACTGAAGAGAGCCCAATCAACATGGTGCTTAAGTCCAATCACGCCTATACCATAACCTAACACCCATAACAATGATTATTCCGCCATAAACAACATTTCATTGTATCTGAAAGATTCGCAATAAATTTCCGTGTAAACTCGAAGATACCAAAAGAGTAACGTATACATATCCATAGTCTACCTAAATCTATACTACGCATACAGTATACCAAGTAAAATTGGATGAAAATGGAAATTGAAAAGGAGATGTAGCCATTTTCAAACTCTCAAGTCTCAAACCCTCTCTTTCGAGTATCCATGGTGTTGTATATGATTTCTTGAAGAAACAACCCACGCGTGTCATAATCTTGTGTTTTGCGTAAAATTGTCCGATTTTTCATGCTCTCAGCCAGCGCAGGGCGAGCGCGCTCGTAAGGTAAGGGGTGCTCCAGCTCATTTTTGAAGGATATGTCGGAACTTTTTTTACGCTTAACACACAAATGAACGTGTGGTATTCAAATCAATTACAGGCGCACGCTGGATATAAATATGTGAAAGATGCGTTGGCGAAGGTAACGTTTTGGTGGTTTGGTTTGAAGATATACATAATAACCGATATAAATAGTATATGGAGGCATACAACAAACTTTTTTCCAGATTGGATTGGCTTTTGTCGAGGATTATGAATGCATCTGGTTTTTGATTCGAATTCAAAGCCACAGCGTAAACGAAGTTTTATTACCTTTTACAGTGGGGCTTTTGGGATTTTTTTTTTTACAGCAAATATTTTATTTTATCACATACATATCAAGATAACAAATAATTAAAGACCAAAGTAAAAAAGTTATTAGCAGTCCAGAGTGGATTCTCTTATGTTCTTTTCTTTCTTAAACCTTGTAACAAGTTTGAAAGGATACAAACAAAAACGTTATCTATTTCATTGCAAAAAAAACCCCACTGTGTATCCTTTCATTTGCGATGTTTCGTGGGAACATTACATTTGAATAGATCCACCGCTGCTGCCTGATGTTGTGTGGGTGCAGGAAGAGCTAAACCGCTTCCACCAACAAACTTTGCCGCTCCGCCGACGCTGTGATGACGATTAAAACCGTAATTTAGTCTTGTCGAATAAAATGGTTTCTTTATATCGCTGGGGTTTGGCAGAGATGAGGTTTTCGTGGCTTGTAAGTATCTGCAAAGATACTCATACAAAATTTTAGGTTGGGTTTACATGAAGCGATTATAACGCGCGACTTCATGTGGGAGCCAATATATATGAACTCTGATTATTGTTAGATCTTGAATTTATTTCATCGAAAAAATTACTTCAAAATAACCATTTTGTTGTTGCTCAATAACAAATACAATACAACAGAAGTGAATAATATTTCTTCAATTTTACTTTCCAACTGTTTGAAAAGTTTTTGATTATAAATTAACGATTACCGCACAGAGTTCTTGAGTTGTCAAATGATAATTATGTTTCCTTCGTGACGGCTTCGATCGGTGCACCGCTGGCCGCGGTGGCGTGAAAACTCCAAACCAGTCGCAAATAATTGACGTTAATTGGTTCTAGTAGACATTTACGATTATCGTATCATCATCAGCATCAGCATCTAATTGAAGTTTGAATAAAGTATAAGTGTTCAATTCGAACTGCACAAGTGCAGTCGTCATTCAGTGAGCAAGTTTATTAAATTAAAAAAAAAAGTAAAAAAAAAAATTTTGAACTGGATTTGATAGGCCGGCCAAGCCGAATATGGCACAAACAAGGCTATACGAGTATACTAGCATCACCATCATCATCATCATGAACAAGCGAAAAGCTGTTAAATCGAATTGAAACTTCTCTTGCTTCAGATAGGCAGGATTTCCATTTAAGTTAAAATAAGCGTGACTGGTATGCTGTCATGATTGATCTGAATCTCTTGTTAGTTGAATTGATTTTTTTGTGTTGTTTAGAAAAATTGAAACTAACGAATTTTTACGCAAATTGCATGAGAATTAAATTTATAGCAATTAGAAAAGAAAAATGAATCACTATCAATTTTTGGATTTCCATTTACAATATGTCAGAATATCTATGCACAATGATTTAAGTCCAACATTCTGACTCATTGGGCAAACATTAAGACCAAAAGCTCAAAGTTAGTTTTTCACATTTTATATGTATTTTTATTACATGTCTAGATTAATAAATTCAAAGATAAACTATTACCACGAACATAATATAAACCAAACTTTCTCATATCACACAGAAGAATCAGATTTTTGGTAAAAACTCAAACATTGTGCAGCTTTACCTTGAAAAAGTAACATCACACGATGCTTAATAAAAGGTGGATTTTGACAGATGGTGGCGGCCACATTGTTTCTTTTACTTTCTGTTAAAATATCTTCTTTCAATCAGTCACTAAGGACAAATCATATTGGCAAGTAACAGCGTCGAGCAACACGTGCAAATGAAAGCTGATCTCAATTTCGGATGAAAAATCTTCTTTATCCCATTTCTGGATGAATAAAGATACGTAAAAAAAGAAAAATTGCTGGTTTTGAATCTGAATGACGTTAATCCAAGCGAAATTCATGAGGTGTCCATGAATTCAAATAAAGTTACTGTTTGGTGTAGATTTAAGGCTGGAGGCGTCATCGGTCAGTACTTTTTCGAAAATGATTCTGGCCAAGACATCAACGTAATCGGCGATTGCTATAGCGCGATGATTACTAACTTCTTGTGGCCTAAATTGGATGATATAGAAACTGAAGACATATGGTTTCAACAGCCACAAAGCTGAGGACACAATCGGTATTCTACACGAGCGGTTTCATGGTATATATCGAGTCGAAAATCCATTTTTACCAGCTTTATATGATTTACAGACACTCAAGGGGTTATTAATAGATACCCAATATTTTTATAATAAGCACACACTCAAGGGGATATTACTACCCTTATTATGCAGGGGCACAGTGTGAGTACTAGGAAGAGGAGAGAGGGTTTAAAAGGAGATGTCGGTGCACATTGGTTTTGAATTCCTGAATATTGCAATGACTAGGAAAGACAGAGTGGGGCAAGGCATTCCACATTCGCGTAGTACGGCTAAAGAACGAATCTCTGTATTTGACAGTACGGCCGAAGTTGGGCTCGGGGGTATACTGATGAGCATTCCTAGAAGCGAGAGTATTACGGTTGAACTGTTTAAGGGGAGGAATGCAGCTGGCTATTTCACTAGAACATAAACCGTTAAAATAACGGTAAAAAAGGGCCAGACAAGAAACTTTACTACGATGTTCGAGCGACGTAAATGATTCTAAAGGCTCGCGTACACTAAAACCGATTTATCGGCCGATATCGGATCGGAACAATTCGGACGAGCGTATCGGGCGTTCGACTGCATACACTGCTTCCGACATCGGACGATACCTACCGGTTTGGAGTCTGAATTTGTGAAGCTTGGATGTAAAAATAATAATTTTTTAATGGAAGATTTCAAAGAAATGTATATTTTCGAAATTCATACCATCATTTAATGCGTCAACGTATGTATAAGACGTCGTCGTCGGTGTGTATGGGTTAATTAAATATTTATGCAAAGAAAGAAACTGAAGATTTGAAATTATAACCCATCAAATGCTTCAATGTTTCTTTTCATAAACCTTCCAAATCTTTGAAAAGTAAAACGTTGATTTTGAGTTATAGGCACCGATTTTTCATAGTTTTTTATGTTGTTGTGACTTGGGTATGAGGTCGGGATTCTGTTTCTTTATATCCGCAACAGTCAGTTCCATCTCTGTTGTTATACATTTTTGAAAATTTATGCCAGAGAGGTGGCCTGTTGTGAATACAATTAATTAATTTTTCGTTATTTTTTTTCGTGAACTTTATGGTATGAATTGACCCGACAACGGACGAAAAATCCAAACATGTTTGGATTATGTCGGTTGATCGGTTATTATCGGCCGTCATCGGGCGTCATCGGACGATGCCGCTTTCAGTGGTGTACGCGCTCTCTTTCCTTTCTATGTGTTTGGTTCGATCGGCCGAGTTCGGCCAACAACGGCCGAGCAAAATTCGGCCGATGACGGATTAGGTGTACGCGAGCCGTAAGATGGTAATATCACCAATCAATCTAAATGCTCTACGTTCAATAGGCTTAAATAAGTTGCAGGAGCACCAACCCAGATATGGGAGTTATACTCAAGCTTTGGACGTATATATGTAAGTCTTGTAGATAACAGCCAGATCAGAGGAGGGAGAAAAGCTTCTTGCATCGCCTTAGAAAACCCAAATATCTTGCGGCATTTTTGGCCTATGTGATCGTTCCACAAGAGGTGGTTGGTGGTACACATACCGTTCCATCCATTAATAATGGCAAGGGGGGTATATCTCGCTTTAACGATACAAGACAGCATTGGTTTTTTGAAGCATTAAATTCCATGCGGTTTTTTATTCCCCATTGGACAATGCTGTTTAGGTAGGAATTTAATGAGTTTATCATATTTTGTCGTTGTAGTTTCAAATCCGAGGAGGGTTGTGATTCTGAAAACTAATATTAAAAGCTGAGAGTACTATCGTCAGCGAAACAATGTATTGGATTAGAAGTTGCAGACAGGAGATCAATAATAAAAATGAGAAATAGTGTTGGAGATAGAACAGAGCCCTGGGGCACACCAACATTTATTTTGTGGTTTTCAGACTTGAACCCATCCAATACTACTTGTATTGAACGATCCGAAAGATAATTACTAATCCAATGAAGCAGGGATTCATGAAAACCGAAAGCACGCATTTTCGATAAGAGAGCTTGATGACAAACTCTATCAAATGCTTTTGAAACATCTAGTGCAATAATCTTACTTTCTCCAAAGTTTTGTAAAGATTTGTTCCACCGTTCGGTGATATAAATCATGAGATCACCTATTGCTGCCAAAGCCATAATGCCGGTCATTAAGAAGCTTCCGTTCCTTGAGATATTTTCTTAATAAATAAATAATAAAAAAAAAAAGGATTCGCCTTTTTTAGGGACAGGCTGGACAAATGCCATTTTTCTTCCACTCGGAAAAAACCTGTAGAGTAGGAAAGATGGAAAAGCTAACACAGTGATTTTGTCAGCGTTGAAGAACACCTCTTCAGAACAATAGGGCGACTCTATCCGGGCCATCGGATTTGTGTATGTCAAGCTCTTTCAGTACTCTTGCCACTGCACGATTGCGAAAGAAGATTCGTCCCATAGAATCGTTTACGCTCTCATGAACAGGAGGACTCATGACACTTTCCGGTAGCGTTGATAATTGACAGCAAATTGTGCTGCAAGCAAATTGGCTTTATCAGCCGAGCTTTCATAGGGAGTGTTATTGTGGACGAGCATTAGAACCGAGGATGACGTTGATGATGGTGTATCGTACGTTTTTTTTACAAATGACCAGACATTTTTACTACCTTTGGGACATTGTAGTATTTCTTGCCTTAATTTCTGATCATGCTTTATGTATTATTGTTTTGTAGGTTTAATTTTTTTTTTGTAAAAAACCCGTAACTTTGATTTTTTTGAAAACTTTACCAGATGTCAAAAACGTTATAATTTGCTGTATTAAATTATTTTTGATATAATATCATTTTTTTATTCGCGAAATGTTATTTTTTTTTAAATTGTAATACTAAAAAAAACAAGTCTGTTTTATAATTTTTGATATTATTATATGTAAAATAAAATGTATTTAAAGTCAATATGTATCTGTAACAGTTCATGAGATATTTACGACGAACAAATGTAACGCAACGTACGGACACACAAACATCTTTCCAAAAACTTTTTATTTAGATTCTAGGAATCTTGAAACGTCGATGTAATTAACAATTATTTATTACCGTATCGACGTTTGTTTTATATAAAACTGAACATTTTTGATAATTTACTTATAAATTGAAGATACTCTACACAAGTTTTTAACTTTCCATGTTGTCGTAATACTGAACTGAAAGCAAAATTTTAACTACATTTATGTAGAAAATAAAAAGTTTCTATAAAACTTCCTCTGGCAAGTATTCGTACATTAGGTATCAGTAAATTTTTCATTCCCTTTAACTTTAACCTATTCTACTATCACTTAAAATCATATAGCAGCAAAAGTATTATGAGAAGGTAAATTTAAAAATGAGTACATACAACGTACATAGGTTAAGTCTTTCTTATTTACAGAAAATGATGTTTTACAAATTTTGTGCACTTGAATCTGCGCGACTCAATATAATAGGATTACATGTCAAAGATTGTACCTACATTATATGGTACCTTTTCTATCTATTATATTGACATTAGTTCATTTTATTGCTTACCAGTGTCTGTAGATATAAATATACACCCAATAAACATAAAATAAAAGTTTCTTTCATATGGCAACAATTTGATTTGATTGTATCGAAAGTTCATTTGCAAATTTATTTTTTAGTATTCACTTTTTTCTAAAACTCTAAAACGAATTGTATCAGTGCATTTATCATTCTATCAAATTTGGAGGATGGCCCTCTTTCAGTTTGGAGCTTTTCACTGCACCGATGTGGCCCACCATATCGCGCTACATTGCCATCAATTTCAATTACTCTTCTTTCTATCTTGATGATGATGATGGTTAGAGCAGAGTGAAGTGACGACAGTCTCGAATATGTACCAGAAGGGGTGCCCCAATGCTAAAAATCGAATACAAAAAAAAATCACCCCAGTCATGTGGATCCAATTTAAAAGCATCATCCCAGTTTGTTACATAGACTCCTCGTCTCTATATACTTGTAGATACATATAGAATAACTATTAAACGACTCCAATGCAAAAGATACAACATGTTAGATGGTTTCGTATATCTTTCGATCAATATTAATTGCTTTCCAATGGTTTTTCGATTTGACAGTTTCCAATATCAAAATGAATGAAACATCGTCCAGTGACAGAGAGATAGAGAGCGAGAGTGAAAAGGAAAGAAGAGTCAGAGTCAGCTATAGACAGACTATACTTTTAATTGAATTGCCCCAGAGGAATGGAGCACAAAGGCACAATAATAAGGTGGACGGTTGCCTGGACAGTCCATCGCCGCCGCCGCGCGCCGCGCCGGCCAGTACGTCGGTTGGCAGGCAGATCATCAAAGGGAGCCCGGCACACGCTCGAGATGAGGTGCACTTCAGGCAATGGGTAACCCTATTTTCAAATGAAAGTCTTTCGAATACATAAATGAAGAACGTCCTCTAAGAGAATCTCAAATGACACAAGAATATAACGCACTAAAATGCCACATGAGGCACATATGACACACCGACTCCCGCACTTTAACCCCTCTTCTTCTGATGGTGTATCTAGTGTATCTAAAAAAAATATCATATAGATAGACTATATTGAATATGTTTGAGTCTTGGAGCATTTGTGCCTTTTATTGATTTTCAGGAATCCGCTTATAGAGAAAGGGTTCAGTCAACGACCATGTACCAGATCTTGTTGTCGCATCGTCTCATTTATATATCTATGTACGTATGTTTGTATCCTATAAGTACTCATAGATACTTTCTGTATGATGGTTTTGTTATATTACATTGAGCAGAAAAGATACAAACTTATGTCAAGTGTGTGTACTGAACAACTTGTAAATGAAATAAGCAGATAATTCACCATATATACATAAGTATCTACATATATGCACATAGATACATATGTACTTTATATATTTTGTATTGTGATGTATGAAAGAGTGTTGGCAATTTTATGATTTTCTATAACGAAAGTAGTTTTAACACTTGGGGCTATTTTAACAAGTATGATATGGAGAAAGTTATTAGACAAGACATAGGTATATATTTTATTTGTTATGTTCAGTTTTAAGTACCCCAAAGAGGGTCATTCATATAATGTATGCTATAGTTAATCTGGTTGAAAAGTTGAGAAGGTTGTTTCAATTTTTTTTAGTGTAGGTATATGTTTTGAAATCTATCTTTACTCTATAGAGGTACATAATTTTAATAGTAAAAACTTTTATTTTATTTTTATGTTAATTTGTAATTTTATTTTATGTAACACAGGTGCCATGTTAGTAAAATATTAAAAACATAAAAAGATATTAAAATAATTTTATAACTTCCATTTACTAACAAACTTTTTTAATTTTATTTTCATGTAATTGTATTTTAACGTGCTAGTAAAATATAAAAAGTATATAAAAAAAAGTAAAACAAATTAGTAAGGCTAAAAGAGACATGAGCTTGGTAATCATTTTTAAGCTTTCTAGATGGTCTTTTAAAATACTTTAATTTCTCAATTCAAAAAGGTTTATTCTACATTGAGTTATATAGATAGATTAACCTGCATTAAGTATTATTTTAATATTAGATGTTTGTAAAATTTTAATTAATTTCTGTTTTGGAAAATGTGTTATTTGACATACAACAAAAAAAAATTATGCAGTTTATGATATGCCTTTCGAGAACCTATTAAGGTATACTGGTTATGTTTAAACAGCTGTAATTTTTTCTAAAAACATTCGAAAAACTTTTTAATTTGATTGCAGCTTTTTTTTATGAATCCCTCCTTTATTGGATTAGTAATTACCTTTCGAATCGTTCAATACAAGTTGTATCCATCCATTTCAAGTCTGAAAACCACAAAAAAAAATGCTGATGTGCCGCAGGGCTCTGTTCTATCTCCAACACTCTTTCTCATTTTTATTCATGATCTTCTGTCTGCATCTTCTAATCCAATACATTGTTTCGCTGACGATAGTACTCTCAGCTTTTAATATTCGTTTTCAGAATCACAACCCTCCTCGGATTTGAAACTACAACGACAAAATATGACAAACTCATTAAATTCCTACCTAAACAGCATTGTCCAATGGAATAAAAAACCGCGTGGAATTTAATGCTTCAAAAAACCAATGCTGTCTTGTATCGTTAAAGCGAGATATACCCCCTTGCCATTATTAATGGATGGAACGGTATGTGTACCACCAACCACCTCTTGTGGAACGATCACATATGCCAAGTCGCCAAAAATGCCGCAAGATATTTGGGTTTTCTAAGGCGATGCAAGAAGCTTTTCAGAGGGGGTCTGATCTGGCTGTTATCTACAAGACTTATATACGTCCAAAGCTTGAGTATAACTCCCATATCTGGGCTGGTGCTCCTGCAAATTATTTAAGCCTCTTGGACAGTATTGAACGTAGAGCATTTAGATTGATTGGTGATAATACCATCATAGGATCATTTACGTCGCTCGAACATCGTCGTAAAGTTTCTTGTCCCACCCTCTTTTACCGTTATTTTAACGGTTTATGCTCTAGTGTCATAGCCATCCGCATTCCTCCCCTTAAACAGTTCAACCATAATACTTGCGCTTCTAGGAATGCTTATCTATCAGTATACCCTCGAGCCCAACTTCGGTCGTACTGTCAAGTACAGAGATTCGTTCTATAGCCGTACTACGCGAATGTGGACTTCCTTACCACATTCTGTCTTTCCAAGCGATTGCAATATTCAGGAATTCAAAACCAATATGTACCTACTACTCCTTTCAAACGCTCTCTTTTATGAGGACACTAGGGCGTATACTTGTCTTTATTCTTTTGTTTTTATATTAAAGTCATACATTTCCCATATGCAGTTAAACTTAAATGTTTAATGTTTATTTTTAAGTTTTATAATTTCGGAAAACATAGGGCGTTTTGATGTACGCATACTTATATTTACCGTTATTTAGAAAATAGTTAGGCAACGGGAGTGACACACAAGCAACGAATATATTGTAATTTTACATGAATTTGTCAAGTCGTGTCTGACAGCTGCCAGACATGAGTTGTAAAAACTAAATTCTTATATTGACTGCAGTTAAGTCATGACTTAACTGATTTTTAAAAAAGTCCTTTGAAAAATTCCGAAATAACTTTGACTTTTAACATAAAAGTTAAGACATTTTAAAAAGTCATGACTTGAAGTCAATTCACTCGACTCAAAGTCAATTAGATTTCAGTCTCTTTATAAAGTCTTTAAAGTCATTTCAAAAGTCAATTTTGAAAGTCAGTAAGACATTTGAGTTTTTACCGATCAGTACTGGACAGTACTGAAGTCTTTACAACTCTGTTGCTCAAATAGCAGGATATACAAAATAGAGAACTATAATTGAACAAAAACTTTATTATCACTCTTATTTTTATCATAGCTGGACAATCCGTATTCTTCACTTATCTATAATGGTCAAGTTGTTGTGATCGGTCCGACTTGTCAAATTAAAATGTTGACATTTCTACACGTTTCAAGGCTCTTAGAATCTATTGTTATTAGAGAGATGGATTTGTAAGCGTGTGTGCGTTTGTTTGAACGTTGTACGAAGAAAATATTTATAACTTCGAATATTCTACACTGTATTAAAACTTGGGGTACTTAAAAAAAAAAAACTCAAATTGACAGATTAAACCTAGAAAACTAAACATTGATTTACGACCCAAGTAAATTGAGAACGAAGAAGGAAAAGACTTAAAACCTATTTCATAAAAATATTGTTGGTCACTTTTAATAAAATTGGTTTAACGTCTCAAATATCTCGATAAAAAAAAGCTTTTACTCAAATATCTTAAGAAGGAAAAAAGACACTGACTTCGAAATTATTTTATCTTATGAAAAACTTAGTTGTTAGTCATTTTTTCACATGAATAAAAACGTACGAAAAATAAAATTAAAATTGATTAAAATGGGTACAAATTGATTTTCGACGTTAATACATACCTTCACGACAAGTAAAGGGAGAGATTTAAAAATATTATTCAAAAACTAACGTACTAAAATGCCAATCAAAAAATCATCCAAATATCACGTACATACATATGTATATCTATAATAGCATTCTAACAAAGGAATTTTTTCCCCGTCACAATGAAAGGACTCAAAGAGTATTATGATTAATAAAACAAGTTCGAATACTCATTTTCGACCCGTCTCAATCCTTCATTTTCTGTACAAATTTTTGGAAAAAAATAATGCAGTAACAGCTTTGATATATTATCGATCACGAACTTAAGAGTCTAAAGTTTCAAAAAGTGGTTACATTTTCATCAAAAAACTGTGGAACAGAAGGCAAGCGAATTTAATTGGTAGTCAGATATCTGCTTTCTTATCAATTTCTTGTGGAGTTCCTCAAGATTCGATATTTGGTCCTTCTTTTTTTTCATTATACGTTAATGATGTTCTAAAAATATTAAAAACCATCGCAACGAACACTCTTTTTTTTGCTGATGATTTTCAGTTACTGAAAAGTTGTTATATTGGACTGCTTGAGGATTGTGTTTGGAAAGATCAATAAGGACTTCTTAACTATAACATTATGGTCAGCCAAATGTAGTCTTATTCGAAGTTCTCTAAAAACGAAATGTCTCGTAATAGCTAAAAGATATATGGACTTGAGTTACTTTCCTGCTTTCGAGCTAAGTGGGTCACGAATTGAATATGTAGACAAAGTTAAAAACTTGGGAATTTGTTTTGAAAACGACCTAAAGATGGAACAACTACAACAAGCTGTTGGCAAGTCATATTGGGCTCTTCGATTAATGTGGCCGAAAAAAAAATCTTCATCCTATTGTTGACATTTGCAAACTTGTGGTCCTAATCTTAGCTAATGATTGTAAATGCTTCTGCAAGCTTGACAAAGCGCAATGTGCAAAATGCAGATAATTTAAAGGAATTAAGAAAAATGTCTATAGACATCATGCCATGTCATACATATGTTGAATATGGTCTAGACTCCTTTGGTTGCTGTTGAACTCACTGCTTTACTCTTAACTATCTTCTAACTTTTTCTCTTTTTTTTAATAGTATAATAATAGCCAACCTTTAGGCGTAGATTGTGCGGTGATAAGCCAGGCACATCCAAGGAGTTAAAAAATTCAATTAGATAGTTGGTGGCTTCATCTTCATTTGTGACGCAATCAATAGATTTGAATAAATTCATTTTTCCAATGATCTTATTTTGAATTATATAGTTCAGGTCATCTACATCTTTATTCTTAGCCGCTTAAATTGCTCGCTCACTCAACCATTCATTATTTTTGTAGTTAGAAATAATGTTTGGAAATATATTGTTGATAAGTTCGTCTTTTGATGCGAGACAAAATTACAGAAATAATTTGGAAATGATATCAATCCGCTCGGTTCATCGACAGGTACTTGACCAATACCGATAATCAGCAAATTGCTCAGAGAAATCTTCAGCAGATGTGTCATTACTCATTAAGGAATGCAACTCTCATGTTTGCTGTCAGCTGCAGTTTCTTTACATAGCGCCATAGATTCGACGATTCGAGGCAAGCGTTTATTTCGTCCGCAACCGTAGATCTTGGAATTACTGGCAGTGTTTGGCGGAAATCGACAGACAGTAAAAGCATTGCACCTTCAAAACATCTCGTAAATCTTTCAATTTTTGGTTAAGTGCGTCTATTGCGCCATTGTGCATTCGTCCCAGATGATGATTTTCGATGCCGATAAAACTTTGACCATTGCTGATTATTTTGCAATGTTAGACGTTGGTTCTTGGATAGTTTGAAGATTTAACGGTAATTTTAATGCTGAATGAGTCGTACGGCATCCTTCTAACAATTTGGCTGCTATTCCAGAAGAAGCAACTACAACCGCTATGTTGGATCTCGCACATACAGTGGCTTAAACTACTGACATGAGGAATGTCATACCAGTTCCACCAGGGACATCTATTAAATATAAACCACCATTTTCATCATCGATTGCTATCATTAAAGTATCATAAACTTCCTTTTGTTGGGAATTCAACAGGGGCACATTCGTTTCAGCTACTAAATCTAATTCCTAGTGATCATATTCACGTTCCCGTTCCAATTCTCGATTAAATGCGTCATTCTTTTCAGGATTTGGCGCTGGCATTCCCAACCTAACATTCCTAACTACATATTTTCAATCAACAGTAAAGCATGATTATGTATCTCCTCATTCATCTCAATATCGTGATTTTTGGAACTGACGCGAATTTGATGTTAATTATTTATTTAAATGAAATTTTCACCCATACGTCCATTACATATGTAGGTGTAATTTGCGTTTTGTTAGTCTGAAGTCTGATTCTTTTTTGTTATACCATGTTTTATAGTGACTGACGTTTTATGTCACACGGGGACGCTGTCGAACGGGATAAACAGTATCCTATGTCCTTCTAATGGCTCTAAGCTACCTACCCACCAATTTTCAGCCATATCGGTACAGTCGTTCTTGAGTTATAAAAAGTGTAACTAACACGACTTTCCTTTATATACATAACATATGTATACTAGCTATAACCCGCAACTTTATTTAGGTGATATAAGAAAATCAAAATATTAGGGACAAGTAGGCATAAGTTAGTTGATAACAATTAAATAAAACAAACAGGAACTAAAAGTAAAGCTGTCTATTGTCAAAGTGATGAAGCACGACTGACTTTTCTAGGTTCACCCCCGCTTCTTCCGAAATAAACTTTGACGGATAATTGAAGTCATTTTAATTGGAATGGTAAATCTGTAGGAGATATTGCGATTTGAGGAATTATTACATTTTCAATCTTAACGGCGAATCTGCTCGCATGAGGTGTGAATGAGATATTTTGATTAAAACACTCTCCATCCTCGTAACTATCTTCACCCAAAAAATAATGCCATAATATTGCTCCGTTGAGACGTGAAGGACGGACAAACAAACAAACAAACAATCAAACAAACTATCTTTCACATTTATAATATAACTAGCTGACCCGAAACACATTGTTTTGTCGTATAAATAATTTCTAAAGAATATTTTCCTAGAAATAATTAACTTATTCTAAGTGTGTAAGGATGTGGTATATAAATGGGAGAAATATAGAGCACTGTAAACGGCGACAAAATATTAAAATAACAAATCACAACATCACAATATCAATCCCATTTTTGTGATCCCATCTTTCGCCAATACAAACAAACTGGATAAAGGGATTCGCGGTAATAATATATTTTCACCTGGAAATTTGCCATTTAGGGTCCGGCCACGCAATGAGCGACGAGCGACGAGTCGTTGCGCGACGCAAAAAATTAGAACACATGAGATCGTATGGAGGCGGCCACATAAACCCTAAGCGACTGAGCGATTTATTAAGCGACAGAGCGACGTCGCTCTGTAATCAAATCTGTTTTAATTTTTCAATCGATCGCTGAGCGACGTAGAAAAAAGATGTGTACAATAAACACTGAAAGTTTAATTTCAGCTGTTCAAAAGCTGTTCGATTTTTCTCAAAATTTTACCAGATGTTGAAAACGTTATTCTTCGTTATACAAAATTGTTTTGGAGGTAAAATCATTTTTTGTTCGTAAAATTTTCGAGGTGACACATTTTTTTTCATTTTTTTTTTGATTTAAAAAAAACCGTTTATTGAAATATTTTCCAAAAATGTATTGGTTTGGTATCACGTTACAACAAATAATACAAAATTGATTTCAAGGATTAACCAAAATGATCACCTTTTTTTAAATTGCTGTGGTAAGAAAACCACCCATGCAATTTTCTTGAGAACCCTTTCTGCATTATTATCTGTATAACAAAATTTATTTGAAGTCGATATCTCTACTATTTCTTGAGCTATGGACGACGAAAAAAACGTCGCGAACGTACGGACGTACAAACGCACGTACACACACAGACATCTCTCTTAAAATCTTTTATTTAGACTCTAGGGACCTTGAAACGACGAGAAATGTCAAAATTTTTAATTCGACAAATCGGACCGATTACAATAACTTTCTATGGTAATATAAAAATGTCACCGATAATGGGGTGGGAAAAAGTTGGACAAATTTGCATTTGTTTTGTTAAGTTTTTATTTATTTAATCTTTAATTGCAAATATTGTTTTTTGTTCAAAAGATGGTACTGACATACGACAATATTGCAAAATCGATCTGGAAATCTGCGAAGATTCAGAAATAAATGATGAAATTCACCATAATTTTCCCTTTCACGATTTATGGGGTGTACACCAAATCTACGGAACCTCGATCTTATTACAGATCTATTATTTTTCCAACTAACTCAACGACGTGTCGTTTAGTAAATGGCCACCCATCACTCAGATTGGTCGCTCAGCGACTCGTCGCTCGGTCGCTCAGTCGTTCGTCGCTCATTGCGTGGCCGGACCCTTAGAATTATGGCTTCAATAATATTTTTCATTAATTTTTCAATTACGAATAGCGTGCCGTTGCGCAACCGTGGTGTGTTCAAATTACGAACAAAATTACCGGAGATCCAACTTTCAGTTGTAAATTATGCGGTGGCATGCCAGGTAAATCCAATGAGTTCAAAAACTCAGTTGGATAATTTATAGCTTCGGTAGCATCACAAACTGTATCAATAGATTTGTATGACACCAAGTCTCCTGGTAACAACTGTTGTATCTTGAGACTTAATTCATCATCTCTTGCAGAAATCGACCGGTAATTTTGTGCATCCAGTTTTATCTGTAGTAACTTTTTCGTGGCCTATATCTAACAGTTGTTTTGAGAATGTTTCAGCGGATGGATCTTGAAGCATTAGTAGAACACATATTTATTCAATTGTACTCTTTCAACATTACGCCGCAGTGGCGATGATTTTAAGCACGCGTTGATCTTATCAGCGTACGTTGAACGCGGAATGGCAGGAAGTCTTTGTCTAGAATCATCTTAAAGGAGTAACAGAGTGCCGCCTAATAGTCTGTCGTTGCTTTTTATATCTTTCAATGTCCTGTTCAACCCCTCAAGCGGATGTTTGTGTGCCATAGTGCATTCATCCCAGATGATAATTTTACTCTGTGGCCATGCATGTTTGTATGTTTATATTGCACACCGCGTCTGGGTTATTTTGAATATTTTGTGGCAGTTTAAATACTGAATGAGCTGTTCTGCCTCCAACCAATAAAGTTGCCGCAATCTCAGAAGATGCAACAGCCAATGCGATACCATTATTTCATCGTATTTTAGCAAGAACTAGCGAAATAAAGAATGTTTTGCAGGTTCCACCAGGTGCATCCAAAAAAAAAGAATCCACCTTGTCCTGCCGAAACTGCGAGCATGATGTGGTCAAAATTGGTTCTTTGTTCTTCATTCATAAGTTGGAGATTGCGAGCAATAATCGCTGCCATTTCTACAATATTGTATTGTAGTTCACGATTTAATTCAGTGTCTATTAAATCAGATGCATTTCGATTTAGTGAATGGATACCGAAATGACTGAGTGGTAAGTTGGCAATGATAATGCAAAGATCGTCAATAGAAATCAATGCTTCATTGTAAATAGCGTCACTGAATACTATCGTAAGATCGTTGCACCATGTACGATGTTGATGCAATTAAACAATAGCACTTAGGAATATAAAAAATAAATATAAACCTATTCTCAGACCTATTGAGTGTATATGTAAAATTTCATTAAAATTGGTTAAGTCGTTTCGGAGGAGTATGGCAACTAACACTGTGACAGGAGAATTTTATATATTAGAAGATAGAAGAAGATAAATTTTGCCTTAATGTTATTTCGTTCTATTAATTGTAAAAATATGTCCTAAGTTTAAGTTACCAATGGGAAGTTATCAGTATGGGTTGCATCGCACCTCTTTTTCTTCCCACCATTTAAAACTTTTAAGCTTCCACTATGGAGACGGCAAAATTCAAGGGCTCTGAGATATGAATAATTTTGCTAATGTCATAACAAAAACATATTTATTTTTTAATTCTATACTTAACGATACCATTATTATCGCAGAACATTGTTCGCTTAGTAAAATTTAATGGGTTGTAATAAACCTAAATGTTTTCCTACTCTACTAGAAAAAAAAAAAAAAACATCGTATTCATGTGTAATCAATTTTAGCAGGTCATTCAAATCTTTTTTTTTTTTTTAATAAAATCTATCTTTAACTCACACTAAATCACATATTAACTATGGGCACTTTAAAATTACACTATTTGTTATTTTCATCCCAAAAAATAAAAACACTATTATGATGACATCAATCGATTTTTAAAATGACTCAAAACGAACATAATACTCCGACATGTGTGCATAAAACATTCTCCATTATACCTAATTTATTGTCGTGTAATCCTTTTAAATCCATTCAAAAAAAAAAGTAGGTATGATAAACACGGCAGTTTGTAGTTAAATTTTGTATGATAATCATCCAACATACGAAGTTATATGAAAACATAGATACATAGGTTCCATTTTAATATCTATCTGTTCTATTTGGTATTCAAAAAATCCTCCTACTTTCCAAAATATATAAATAGATTTTTTTTCCTCACTGCCAATTTAAGAACATCCGCCTTTTCGGATAGCTATTAAATTTGACAACACACAAAAAAATCCATATCCTAGAATTGTTGAAGAAGCTTTCCTTATGTGGGATATTTGTAGGTATAGGAAAAAAGGCACTTTCGTATCTCTACCAAAAAGAAGAATATAACGCTTTTGGCATTTTTATAAATATATGTATCTATAGATTTTAGGAATGCATGTAAAGGACACTGTATATAAGAAGGAGAAGAAGAAGAAGAAGACCAAAGCTAACTTCCTTTTTAGAGTGTGTATCATCATCAGTTTAATGGCGAAGAACCATGTGAAATGCTACTTTTGAAACGACCTTAATGGTGTGTTTGTGCTCTAATATAACCCACCCCCAAATGATAATAACAACCAACAACCGACAACCCCCAACCCTTCGTTATTTTTTTTTGTGTGCCTATTTTATTTAACTGATTCACTACCAATGGTATTGCTAGGACAACAAAACTGTGTTCATCTAGAAAGATACGGATACACCTATAAAACAGAAAAGAAGACGACGAAAAGATGAACGTTCCAGTTCCAGGGCCATTTTGAAAGAAATATAACAACCCAACTTTAATGCGGGTATCAAAAACCTCACGCGCGTTACATACTCGTATATCGAGATAACTTATAGGCCCATCGAGCCGAACCGAGCCAAACCGACTTCAGAGACAGATAGAGAGAGATAGAGAAAGATGGTCTTGAACTTGTGTAGATATAGAATGCTTTTTGGTGCTTTATGTCATCGTTTTAGGTTTATTCGACATTTTCTTGGTTGGTGTTTTTATTATTTTTATTTTTATTAAGAAAAGTCATAAAAATCTTCGCGAAGCACCAATAATGTCGCGCTTCACCGGTCGCAATTACCTATTCTTATTCTTTAGAACCAAAATAATATAAGGTACGTGTGATGTGGATGAGGATAAGAAGACGCCATCTATTGACAGCAGCGGCGGCGGCCGGCGTGTCATTCTTCCATATCCACGAAGACGACTCGCCCATAACACATCCTCATTTTTTCATTTTCATCTGCACCATCATCAGGCTTTACTGTTTTAATTGTCCGTCCAACAACAAGAGAGGCTATATGACCCAAAAGACATTCAATAACCAACATCAGACTCAAGAAGACTGACGAGCGGCGAAGCGCAAAAAAGTTTTCCTCTAAAGACAAATATTTGACAAGCTTATTGGATATTTTAATGGTTATGGCGATTGTGATGGTGATGGCGACTGGTAAGGCTAAGGCTATGGTTATGGTGAGTAAGTGAGTGGTTGCTGGGGTTGATGGCTTTAATATATATATGACCAAGAAGAAGCCAAATGAGTCTATAAGGAAGTTTTATGATGATGATACAGACGAATGCATTTCTAGAGAAAATATTACTTTGACGGTCGAATGCGCTGCGCGAGAATAACATCTTGATTGTGTCCGTCAGTCTTTCCATCTGTCTGTCTGTTTAAATAGTCAGTGCATTAAAGTACGGAGCTAAATATTACCAAAGACAACTTAATTTAAAAAAAAAACTTACTACTGAAGTGGCAAATTGCAGAAAAGATGACTTTATACCTCGAATGTGGGACAAAATAAGACAAGTCACTTACCTGAAAAGAAAAAACAGAAAAGATTTTAAAACCGACAATAAAATATGTAAAAGAATAATAATAATCAAAAGGTGAGTATAAATTAAGTTAATATATTCAGAGAATTTTGTCGCGACAAACAAACAGACAACAAAATTGGAGGAATTCAGAAGCTTTGAGATAAAATCAAGATTATTCATAAATTAAAATTAAATCCTTTTTCTCTTTAAAGGAGGTTTATTTTTTATGAAAATTAATATTTTTTTGGTACGAAAGGAAAGAAGGAAGGCTTTTTATAAATCTTTATGTAGATTTAGGGGCGCCATTTAAGATGGCTTTTGAAGGCATTACATTATTGAGAATAAAAATTTCTCCATCCCTTCGTCTGTCTTTTTTTTCATTTTTTTTAAACTAAAAATAACAGTAGTACCCGTACATATTCGTTGGTCAAAAATAGAAAATTTGAATTTTCTCAAAATCAGCCCAATATATTTTTATGAACATTTCTCTAAATATTTTTATTATAGCTTGTTTTTTTTTCAAATATAAGAAAATATATTTTTGTAGAGCCACCGAACCCAAACCAAACTAACCGATATTTAGTTTTTTAAATTTACTCAGGAACTAATGAACAGATTTAAACGGTGACGTGAAATAACGCCAAATGAAATAAAGCCAAATTCAAAAAATTTGGCATTATTTAGTTTTTGAAAACGAAATAACGCCAAATTTTCAATTTGGGTTTATTTCGCTTTAGAAAACGAAATAATAGCAATTTGACATTGTTTCGATTTAAAACTTTGCAGACTTAGAAAAAAAAAATAAAGTAAAATTATCTTTTGTTTTCTCTCTATGCTAAATTAAATTCTTTATTCAATTTTGGGAATTACAAAATTCGGTAATTGTCTAGAATAGCTACTTTAAAAAACTGTCAATTCGATTTTTCTCAAAATTTTACTTAGTGTTGACAGCAATATTTTGTATGATATAAAATTTGTTTGAAGCCAATATGTCTAGTTTTTAAAAAGATATTTTAGTCGAAAATCAATTTTTACCAACTTTTGTAAAAATGTTTTTATTTAAAAAAAAAAAAACTGTCTATTCGATTTTTCTCAAAATTTTACCAGATGTTAAAAAAACGTTATGCTTCGTTGTATAAAATTATAGGGTCAAAGGGGGTAATTGTAAACGATTTTGCATTTTTTTATTTTTGTTCACTTGTAATGTAAACCGAATGCGAAAAAATCGTATAGACCAATTTCTCTCTTACCAATTATATCTAAAATATTTGAAAAATTGCTTTTTAAACGAATGCTACCAATTATTGAAGAAAAACGTTTAATTCCCGACCACCAATTCGGTTTCCGGAATAATCACTCGACAATTGATCAGGTTTACCGAATAACTAACGAAATTGAAAAAGCATTTGAAGAAAAAAAGATTTGCACAACTGCATTTCTTGACGTTTCTCAAGCTTTTGACAAAGTTTGGCATGACGGGCTAAAATATAAATTAAAAGTCTTTCCAGAGCAAATATATAACATTCTTGAATCGTACCTAGAAAATAGATTCTTTCGAGTTAAGCAAGGAACGGAGTATTCGGAGTTTAAAGAAATAAACGCTGGGGTTCCCCAGGGTAGCGTCCTTGGACCGATTTTGTTTGTTCTTTATACCCGAGATATACCCCAAACAGAAGGCACAACTTTAGGCACTTTTGCCGATGATACAGCTGTACTCGCAATATCGGATTCAATAGAAACGGCAACCTCTAAGCTTCAAAAGGCATTAAATAGCATTTCAGATTGGACAAAGAAATGGCGAATTGCTCTTAATGAAACGAAATCGACGCACACAAATTTTACGTATAAAAAAGTATATAACTTACCTATTTATATAAATTCTGTGCAAATTCCATACGCTAATGAAGCGAAGTATCTAGGCATGACTCTAGACGCGAAACTTAAATGGAAAGTTCATGTAAAAAAGAAACGCGATGAACTCGAAAATAAACTCAGCGAATTGACATGGCTTATTGGAAGATATTCCAATCTAAGCGTTTATAACAAGCTTCTTATTTATAAGCAAGTACTGAAACCAGTTTGGACGTACGGTATACAACTTTGGGGTTGTACCAACGTAAGAAATATACAAATTTTGCAAACATACCAAAACAAAGTACTTAAAATAATAGTAAATGCTCCATGGTATGTAAGAAATAGCGACTTACATAGAGATTTAAATATAAAATATGTAGAAAACGAAATTAAAAAATTTGCTACAGAGCTAAGATCACGACTTAGAAATCATAGTAATAACTTAATCCAACAATCTGTTAGCGAGGCGTTCGTTTTTCGGCGTCTGCACCGAACAAGACCTTCTGATCTAGCGCAAACAAATTAATCTCTCCACTCGAATTTTGTGGAATCTTTAGGTCCTCTCGTTGGGGAGCTTCCTGACAAAACGCGAACAAAATGACGCTAAAACTACTTGTTAAGCTGGACTTAGTTGTAGTAATAATATAGAAGATAAGGGAGGTGAGTTTTAGTCAGTAAAAATCTGACACTACTATAAGCATCGGGCTTATAGTGTCTCTGAAGATTTCTCACCTTCCTGCGGAAAAAAAAAAAAAAAAAAAAAACTTGTAATGTTTGTAACAGCTTAACCATGCAATTTCGAACATTTTTGTTTATGCTTCTTAAGTTTGGATTGTATTTCTATCAAAGAGTAGTAATCTTAATGGCGTTTGTTTATTAGTTTTCATAAAATTTGATGTTTACATTTACCCCCTAGTTTTTTAAGTAAACGAGAAAAATGGGGTAAATGAAAACGGTACCAGTCGTCCTACCATTGTGGAAAGGGGTAACCAAGTTCTCTCTCCTTATATTATGTAGGTACCTACTAAACCAAGGAGATCATCCTTATCGCAGGAGTAACCAGCACGAGATCTGAAATAAGGCACCTTGATATAGTGTCCTCCACGTCTGACGAAAGTGCTGGTTTTCTACCTCTAGATATAATGACAGTAGGATTTTTCCCTTCACCGATCCACTGACGTGTATATGATGGAGATATGAACGTGGCTACTTTTTGATATAAAATATTGTTAGATAAACACCAAAGCCATTGAAAATTAATGTTTACAGTTACCCCAAATTGTTCATTTTTACCCCATTTCGGTGTTTACATTTACCCATGATTGGAACATAATGGGGTAATTGTAAACAGCCAATAACTTTTAAATTTTGTTATACAGACCAATAAAACATATAGCATGCATTTATACTCATATTTCACTTTCTTTAAGATAAAATTTATTCGATCGCCTTTGTTTGTTTTGCAACAATTTTAATTAGCACTGAAAAACTTAAAAACGCAGAAAAACGAAAGACTCATGGAAACGAACAAAACATAAATATACCTTTGACAAATAAGGCCTTCCACGCGTCAATATGATTTAAATATAATGTCTTTTCATATAATTTCATGGCATGCTTCAAATTATAAACGGTTTTGAGAAAATTAAGTATGTTTACAATTACCTCTTTTACCAATTACCCCCCTTGACCCTATTGGAGATAAAATTATTTTTTGTTCGTAAAATATTCGAGGTGACAAATATTTTCTTTCAGATTTTTTTTTTGATTTATAAAAAAATAACGGTCAGTTGGATTTTTGCCAAAAATATACTAGTTTAATATCTCTTCATAATATATAATATAAAATTTAATTTAATTCAATTCGCTAGCGTTATTAGTTTGTAAGAAATTTTGGGTTAACCAAAATTGCTATGGTAAAAAAACCAGCCACTCAATTTTTTTGAGAGTCCTTTCTGCATCTTTCTGCATTATTATCTGTTAAACAAAATTTATTTGAAGTCGATATCTCCACTGGTTCTTGACCTATGGACGACGAAAAAAACTTCCCGAACATACGGACGTATACAAACGTACGTACACACGCAGGCAGAGACATCATTTTATTTCGACTCTAGGGACCTTGAAACGTCGAGAAATGTCAAAATGTTCAATTCGACAAATCGGACCGATTACAATAACTTCCAATAAATAAAGTACTCGTACATAAATGATTTTACTGAAATCTTAAAAACCTTCAAGACTAGTTTCAACATAAAAATAGACTAGAAGAAAACTGAATACATAATATGACCATATTCGAAGTCCATCTAAGCACATACAGATCCTTCATAACTTTAAAAAAAAAGCCTAATCCAAAATTTCTTAAAAAAAAAAAACCATACCTAATCTTAAAATGAACAAATTCATAACAATCCAAAAAAATAAAACAATCAACATTTTCAAGAATGTGGGAAGACCTCTACATAGGTATTTAGTAACTCCTCAGATGAGAAACAAAAAGTCTTAAAAAATATCTTTTTATCATCCTTACTTTTGTCTTCATATTTTTTTTGTATTTATAATTTAAAGCATCATATTTCAACCACATTAATTTTTATTATTATTTTTTTTATCTTCTTCACTCTTCATCATCCCACATCCATAATTACACATAACAAACCCCTAAAGAATAGGTACCTTACATACCGCATAATAAAAAAAACCATTAAAAAATACACATATTTTCAACCCTCATTTAAATACTCTTAACATTTTCCACCTCAATAATTTTGTCTGTTCACTTCAAAAAAAAAAAAAAAAAGAAAAGAAAGAAAAAGCCAAGCTAATTTTTCGCGAAAATAAAGATAAATAATATTCTACTGATACAATATTCCACCTCTCTATAATATTTCATCTATAATGTACATAACTTTCATGGATGGAAAATGGAAAATGAGTATAAAATTTGAAAGCACTTTTCCGTGGGATTTATTTTTTAATTTAGCAAATAATAATTCTCGTTTAGGTATAGGAATAGGTACATACTCGTATATAGATAGGTATATTGAGGTATGAAATAACTCAAGCGTAATTTGTTTAATGGACTTTTTTGCTAAACGATTTGCGTTTGCTGTCGCAGATATTTTCTTTAATTTTGTGCTTTCCTTTTTGTGAAACTCATTAATTTAATGAAACAAAGATTCATTTCTAACCAACAATTTTTTGTAAGTCTTCTTGAGACTTCAACTATGTTTTTTTTTTAAAAAAAAGGAGCTAAAGATTAAAAACTAAAATGAACAACTTTAAATAAACTACTGATTCTAAAAGGGTAAGGAACTTCATGGGAAAGGGGTGGCGAGCGAGGGTAGAAGAGGATCCAAGGAAAAGGAATATCAACATTCAAAGAAAATGTCGCCAAAGACACGTTCTGAAACTAATAATAATCAGACTAAGAATTATTGACTTAATTACGTATTCTCTCGAATCTAACCTGCTGCTCCAACCCACCATCCCAACTCCACCCTGAATATATACCATATACCAAACCGAACCAAACTGAATATGGAGTTTTATGCATCTTGTTGAACGTCTAACGTCTCTCATACCTTTGAGATACTGATGCGGCGACACGATGCAATTTGCCATCGGTATCTGGAAAACATTTTCACATAACAACCCGACACGATGTTGGTACGTAGATTGCACAAATATAGGAAACATCAGACCTAGAGAATCCCAGAATCCAGAGCAGAACCCAAGTCATTGAAGAAACATAAGCATAAATAATCGCTCGGTAGACACACACAAGAGCAGCACAAATGCCTGTGTCTCTACAAAAATTTATGACTCCGTATAGAACTGACTTGGAGAGCGTTCACCATTAAAATTAAAACCAAATAACATCTGAGGCAGATTTAAAGAGAAGAAAAATAAAGTTACAAAAAATAAAGAAAAAATATACAACAAACTGTGTATTTGAACCACCGAACCACCCCTATACATGAAATGCATTTTGATGTGAAGTAGCAGGCACAGGGGTAGGAACAGGCCTAGAATGTTTCGAAAGCTCCCCGTTTCTAGATTTTCAATGTTAAAGTCTTGGGCATGTTCCTTTAAAAGGGGGAGTTAGAAAAGAAAATATTTATCATCATCAACATGCAGCATCATGCAGTGAATATGCGAAAAATGGAATTTTTAGTTAAGAAACTAGATTCACGTAGAACCCTAAAGTAGGTCGTACTGATTTGCTTTTATAAATTTGAGTAGTCTGCTATAGGAAAATTATTCATAGAGACAGAGGCTTTGGATTAGAAGTCTACGAAAGAAACTTTTATTAAAATGAGCACAAATTATTTTTAGACACTTTTTGTGGTTTTAAGACACCCTAAAATGGGTCATAAGATCACAAATTATTTGGGAATAACAACGTCCCCAAAAGTTGGTTAAATGATCTTACCGATAATTTTAAGAAAATGGTAATAGATGTGGTGTGGGTGATGTTAATGCTTTTTAGTGGTGGGTATTATTGCCATAAAAGTTTTTCTTTTAAATTTTAAGAAATAACTAGCGGACCCGACAGACGTTGTCCTGTCTACACGTCTTTAATTTGAAAATTTCAAACTTTTTTTAATAAGCTAAAACATTCTGGACCATTTTGATGAAAATTATTATTCAAATGTTATGACAATATCTAACGTTATTACATGTAAATTTATTACAATTAGACTGTGTGAGTATGTGTAATGAAATCTTCAACTTGTTTTATTTAAAGGTAAAAAAGCTTGCGCTCAAACTATTTTATTTAAAAAATATATTTTTTTATTTACAAAATCTTAATTTATCGTAATGCCATTGGATGTACAATATTTTTGGTTAAACCCTGAGGTGTATAAATAAATAAATTCGATGGTTTTCCAACTCTGGAACACGCAACATATAATTGGCCGTGAGAAAAACATGGGTTTTCTAAATCTAAGCCACAAATTGTCATTGTTTGGCCTTGTGACTTATTTATAGTCATAGCATATGCCAAGCGGATTGGAAATTGTAAACGTTTGAATGGTATAGGCGAATCTGAAGGAATCATTGGGATCCGTGGTAAAAGTACAACTTCACCTTGAAATTTTCCACTCAAAATAGTGGCTTCAAGAATGTTGCCCATGATTTTTTTTACAACTAATCGCGTGCCATTACACAATTTTGGGGCATTTTGGGGCATTTTGCGGCTAAAATAGCTCGCTCTCGCAGCCATTCATGATTAGTATAATTATGTCTTAAATCTGGAAAGATACTTGTTATTAACTCATCTTTGGTAGCCACCATGTTGCAAAAATTCTCTGGAAGTCGAATATATTGTGTATCTTCATACAATTGAATTTTACCGTTGCCAATGTCTAACAATTGTTCAGAGAATCCTGACGCTAATGGATCATTTTGAAGTCGAACGCGCATATTAATATCAAGGCATAATTTAGTGACACTTGGCCATAGATAAGATTCTTTCAAACACGCGTTTATTTCGTCTGCATATGTCGCGCGTGGAATGACTGGTAATGTTTGTCTGAAATCACCAGACAGCAGCAGTAGAGCACTACCGAAAAGCCGAGCATTATTTTTGATATCTTTCAGGGACCTGTCGAGAGCTTCAAGCGAATGCTTGTGGGCCATTGTACATTAATCCCAGATAATAATTTTACATTTTCTCAAAACTTCAGCCATGCCTGAATGCTTCTTTATGTTACACATTGCTTCGGGATTTGTATGAACGTTCAAAGGTAATTTAAGTGCTGAATGCGCAGTCCGTCCACCATCAAGTAACGTTGCTGCAATGCCTGATGAAGCAATGGCCAATGCAATATGATTTTGAGATCGAATCCGCGCAAGTATCATTGCGATAAGAAATGTTTTACCAGTGCCACCTGGAGCGTCTAAAAAAAAGAATTCACCTTGTTGTGCTGCTATTGAAACGTTAATTTGATCATATACATTTCGTTGTTCAGCAGTAAGCAATTGTTCATTTTCCGCAACAAAAGTAGCCAAAGAAGTCTTATCGAACTGGTGTTCACGTTGAGCATCGCTGTTGATGATGTCTACTGCTGGCCGATTCGGCGCTGGCATTCCAAAATGGATGAGCGAGTTTCTTCTGTAAAGTAAACACGCTGTCCATTTTCAAGATGCACAGCCAAATGTATAACAGCAGGATCCCTTTCATGTATAGGGAACGTAAAAATGCGCCAAATAGCTTCGTTGCTACTTATGTATCGACCATTGTCTACGTCTCTACGTCGTTAAGATCTGACACTGCGATGGTAGCGCCGTCTGTCGGATCCAATGTAAAACATTCCAAAATCAACAACTACTAATAAATTAAAAATTAATTAAAAAAACATTGTCCAGCGGACAAAATTGTGAATCTAAACCATTCTCAGATCCCCTTGAACACACACAAAAAATTTCATCAAAATCGGTCCAGTCGTTTAAGAGAAGTTCAGTGACATACAAACTCACAGAAGAATTATATATATTAAGATACCCACAATTTTTATTTACCAAGATAAGTTGAAACATTCAACCTTATGTTGAAAAGTGCCCACAAATAATTGTGGACTAATGACCCACTTATTTTTATATTCAAGGAAGAAACAATGGACTCCTTCATTGGGGATTATGGTACGGACAGAGTTGAATTAAAGGTTCATAGTTGATCATACGTGTTCGGTATGAACATTTATGATAAACTCAAGTAGTCTACTGCCATAAATGGACTTATTGCCCTGCTCCTTTTTAATATTAAAATATATCTGCGACAGCAACAAAAATGTTCGGCATGAACATTTATGATCAACTTAAGCAGTCTTCTGTCATAAATGGACTTATTGCCCTGCTCCTTTTTAATATTAAAATATATCCTCAAATTTATGTCTGAAGTACGAAAAATAAGAAAATATAAAATATTTATAGGTTAACACTCCTTAACGGAGTCCCTGAAGTATAAATTAAAGCTACAGTAAGAAATCACAGTTATTAATTAACAGCTCAATAGAAATCATAAATCTTTTTTTTTAAATATTTATAAGGACGAAAAATTTAGTTTCTTTAGGACTTTATTTTGATAATTATTTGTCTCAGTAAGGTCTATAAAACTCACAAGTAATATTGTTATTTATTTTGGGACATAAAACCTTAGGAATTTATATCAAAGAATTCAGGTATGATAACGTTTGTTTGTTTTTTGGAGTAAGTGTTTTTGACAGCTGTCACATAATTTGTACTCAATTTGGTTTGTAATTTCATAATGAATATACTTATTCCAACGTTTGCAAATTCATTTTAAAAATAATTTGTCGGCATCAATTTAGTGAAGATAATTTTTGGTGACTGCTTTATCTCGCGTGGTGGCATGTGGCTCGAAAATTTTGTATAGGGTTATGTGAAGTCGCTTTTCCACGCAGACAAGTCCGAGACGATTGACACCTTGGAAAAGAGTATTCTTGCGTTGCGTTATTGCTCACAAAAGGGCTCCCTAATTTCTTCGAAAAGTGGTCAATAATTGTGAGTCTCGGCTAGAAATTATTCGATCCAGCCGGGCGGTAACTTGCCCGAAATCATTTTTGAAACATAATGGCAAACCCTTACCTTCATAATAAAGCTGAATACTTGGCTATAACATTGAATTATATGTACATATGTTATTTCTTTTTAAAAACCACAAGTAAAAAAATACCCTTCAAAATAAAAAAAAAAACGTTAAAGTAGTCTCTGAAGCATAAATTATAACAACCGATGAAAAATCATAGCAAATGATAACCATTACCATGAGAAAATTCATAAGAAACTATAAAAAAAATATTTTACAAGAAAAGCAATTTCTGTAGGTTTTGGTTAATTATTCTTTGCAGTCCAAGTATTTAGGGAAATAACACCCCAGGAGGTTATTTTCTTGGGTACAGATATGACATTACCATATACGAACTGTTCACACAATTGCTCACTTGTTGATGGATATAGAATTAACGCCCACAGCTAATAATAATCAATTGTGGACTTATGACTCTTTTTTATTGTTAAATTATAAGAAATTATGTGCTTCTTTACTGTGATTTTTGGGACACCAACCTTAGTGCAAAAAATCTATCTGTGTACATAATGATGACAATTTTTAATTGGTCAATGGCTTGTGGACTTATGACCCCTTGTAGAGTTAGACAAAAAACGTAATCAAATAAGACACAAGGATTAATTTAACATTGATATTTTTTCAAACAATATTTTTTTGAATCCAAGGTAAAAAAGAATAATTATAACATTATTTTTCTTATAACACAAAGATACACCCCTTAGAGTTTAGGTGATTAAATATGTAAAGAGGGTCAGAGACACCAAAAAGAAAAGAAGGCTGGAATTTTTATGTTTTTTCAAGAGCGATGATTTCAGGCGGAAGAAATCGAAAGCATTTCATACAGACCTTCCTCCCCCTCTTACGCCTTCCCATTACCAGCCAACAAGTCTGTAAGGCGAAAAAATGCCTTTGCACAGTATACACAACCACCTCCTTCTCACACTATAAAGTGATGGTTGAATATGCAGGGTTTGTCTAGGCAGGGCTATTCCTTAAGGAGACCATGTAGAGTGAGATTTGTGGTAATACCCTTGCCAAACATTTTTTTTTTCTCACTCTCTCTCTCTTTGTCTCTCTGTACACTAAGGAAGCTTCCCCGTTTGCCTTTGGAAACCCCATTTTTGTTTCTCAATGTTGTGTTTAGGTTTTTCTTTATTATTTCTATTTTTATATTTATTTGTCTTTGGTCAGAAAATTTATATCTAAAAGACAGAAATAAAGGGTAGATTTCTTGTTCTTTATTTTTCCGTTGTCGTCATCTTCGTGTCCTTTGGGTTTGGTTAACCAAAAGTCTGTGATCTGCTTCATAAGGCGGAAAATGAAAGCAAATTGTTTCAAGAGAACACCCAGAATAGTGTAAAAGATGTAGAAAGTAGCAGAGTTCAAAGCATCGAAAAACACACCAGAAACAGTGCAAATATACACAATCCCAAAAAACATCATCACCAGTACATGCATAAGTAGATACTAACACAAACATATATGTATCTATGTATATAATCGATTGACTGAATCAATTATTTACACAAAGTTGCAGATGCGTTTGCGTTTGTTTGGTTTTCAAGCCCTTCATGCTTATAGATACTTTTGATGCTGATGCTGATATTTAAATGTTGAATGTTGAATGCTGATTCTGCGACTGTTACATGATTCGATTCAGTGAATTTTATTTATCGAATCAAAGAGTATCGAACATCACACAAGTTCATTGGTAATGCGTTCGCCTTGCATCTCTTTCTCCCATGCAGTCTTTCTTTTGTTTTGAACTCTCACTCACTCATTCTTCATTCAATCGAATCTAATCGGTTTAATTCGATTTATTTCGATTTATTTGCATTTGAGAATTTGTGATGTTTGAGACGATGTTAGAAGTGAAGGGAAATCTAAAATGATTTTTCCTATTTTTATTATGGTTTGTTTTTGGTTAAAGTTCCAACAAACAAAACGCATATTAGCTATTTGTTTGTTTGCGGCAGACTAAACAAAATTATTGTTTTACAACCAAAAAACAGTTTGTTTTGAAATATTCGAGTTTTGTATGTAATTTTTGTTTTGTTTCGTTTTATGATGAATAAGTTCGTTGTGATGGAAATGATTTGTGGGATGCGTGTTTTCATTTCGATTGATATGCAAAATGATTTTTGATTTGTTATTTTTTGTTTTTGTGAATTTTCCTTTCTTTGAGACGGAAAATTATTGGTATTGACTTCGACGGTGGAGGCGCCATCAGATGAATTTAAGAATTATTGTTATTCTTTTGTGCGTATAAAAATGATTTAGCTTCCTGTTTTATATGGAATGTCAATTTCTGTAGAAATTGAAGCAGTGAATCGGGCGGAAGGGAAGTTCTAAGAAATGAGCTGATATATTTTTTGAATTTCAAGCTCTTTTCTACTATTTGAATATTATAATTTGGCAGTTTATAAATTTAGAGTAAAATGCTAGACTGTGTTTACTACTGGTGCCGACCCAATAATATTGTGTACGTTACTAGGAATTTTTTGGTATCAATCAATCTTCAATCATTTTATAAACCACGCTAAAATACTATGGAGAACTTTGAACGTTCCAAAAGCAGACATTTCCATGTTGAATGAAAGTCTTTACTGAATCCAGAATTGAGGAAGATAGATAAATAGCAACATTCAAATTAAAAGCAAGCGCAAAATATAGCAAATATTTTTTATTATGATAGTGTATTCAATAATTTTGATAGTAGTCCGAAATTACGAAAATCGGATTTTAAAAAAATTGTTTGTGATTGTAAGAAATTTTAATAATCCAAAAAAGACATATCAATTGAATCAACTATAGAAAAAGGACACCATAAGTTAGGTTAGTTAGGTTGGAGTGGCTGTCCAGATGTCATCGACTCACTTAGACCGCAAGGGTCCATTGTGATACCACTAATGAGGTTACTCATGGGGGAGTAATGAAAATTAAACAAACCATTTTGTGCTTTTAATAAAGTTAGAGAGACACTTTGTGTCAATCGTTGCCAGTTCACTGGTATTGTCGAAGAAGAGATTGCCAAGAAAGTTATTCCTTCTAATGGAGAGTGCTGGACATGTACACCATAAGTTATTTCTGGCAAAATCTGAAAAACAGATCGATAACACTGGACAACAAGGAAGATAATGTAGTTGGTAATCGAATTATACTTTTAGATTAGATTAGATTTTTGATTGCTTTAGCTCGAATCCGACTTCAAAACCAATCTATCACGTCCGGTTTTTTGAGATACAGCTTTTCATAGCTCGAAACTAGCTCATATAGCTCATAGTTCATGAAGTAGTTTTTGTTTTTTAAATAAAATATGTAATGATTTTATAAATCTTCAATTCCTTAATTCGATATTCCGTTGAAAAAATTTCAACATCTTACTTATTTAAAACAAAAAAAAATACCATTAGTTAACGCTGAAGCATTTATGGTAAAAAGGTTCTTAACAGAAAAACGCAAAACGATATAAAAGCAACTTTTGATCTTATTACGATTTTGTAGTTTTAAGGAACACAACAGGTATTTGGAAAATATTAATGTATATATAAAAAAAGACGTGTTAGTTAATCTATTTATAACTCAAGAACGGCTGTACCGATTTGACTGAAAATTGGTGGGTAGGTAGCTTAGAGCCAGGAGACGGATATAGGATACTGCTTATCCCGTTCGACAGCGTTCCCGTGTGACTTGACATATAAAACGTCAGTCACTATAAAACGTCGTATAACAAAAAAGAATTAGACTTGAAATAACAAAACACAAATGACAGAAAAGTGAATTGAACTATTAAAAAGGTGGTAAACCAAAAACACATCAGACTTGGAATACAAAAACGCGCATCTCGAACAGCTAAGTAATTTTGTCTATGAATAAATGGTTGAAAATTTGAGTTGTTAAATAAATTTTTAGGCGAATTGAAGTGAATTTTAATTAACAATGCCGCGACCAAGACGATTGAATCTTCCTGACAAAGCTGTAATGCAAGAAGAATACGAAACACTGCAAATGAAAGGGTCGACTTCGTGCTTTTCAATCACAAGAGCAAAGTGAGGCAGCCCCTGGCCCTGCAACGGCTCGGTTGGCAATGCAAAATCGTCGAGCGATCAACAGTTGACCTCTAATAGATACTTTGCGACGCAGAACAAGAGATTTATCAAGTACGATAAATCCGATACAATTGATTACAGCTTGCATCTTAGCGTTTACATTGGGAAAATGGACGTTGTTTGCCAGTATTGTGGTGCATTCGCCCGGAATATGCTGCCTTAGTGGTAAAGTGATATTGCTATTGTTGAATCCGCCACCTGAGCCATTGCATTCATTGCTTTGTGGCGAAACAAATGAAACGTGCATTAGAAGCATTTAACCAAACATTGAAAGATTTACGCAATGACTCGGGATGTTTTGGAGGAGCAATGCTTTTACTGTCTGGCGATTTTCGACAAATGCTGCCAGTAATTCCAAGATCTACGGCTGCCGACGAAATAAACGCTTGCTTTAAATCGTCGTATCTATGGCGCTATGTGAAGAAACTGCAGCTGACATCAAACATGAGAGTTACATTGCTTAATGACACATCTGCTGAAGATTTCTCTGAGCAATTTGCTGATTATCGGTAATGGTCAAGTACCTGTCGATGAACCGAGCGGATTGATATCATTTCCAAATAATTTCTGTAATTTTGTCTCATCAAAACACGAACTTATCAACAATATATTTCTAAACATTTTTTCTAACCACAAAAATAATAATAATAATAAAATAAATAATAGTGAGCGAGCAATTTTAGCGGCTAAGAATAAAGATGTAGATGACCTGAACTATATAATTCAAAATATGATCATTGGAAAAATGAATTCATTCAAATCTATTGATTGCGGCGCAAATGAAGATGAAGCCATCAACTATCCAATTGAATTTCTTAACTCCTTGGATGTGCCTGGATTATTACCGCACAATTTACGCCTAAAGGTTGGCTCCGTAGTAATTATGCTTCGAAACATAAACCAACTAAAATTGTGCAACGGTACGCGTTTGGTGGTTAGAAAATTGATGAACAATGTAATTTACGGTCTCATCCCGAGGATTCCGATGATCCAAAGCGACATACATGCCGTTCGAATTTAAAAGACTTCAATTTCCGATTCGTCTTGCATTTGTCATGACCATCAACAAATCACAAGGCCAATCCTTAAAAGTTTGTAGTTTGAATCTAGAACATCCATGTTTTTCAAATGGTCAATTTTATGAGGCATGTTCACGGGTCGGTCGCGTTGTTTGTTTTCGCGTCTGATAATGAAATAAAAAAAAGTCGTGTATCACAAGGTACTTAAGTAAAGAGCAACCTATGTACTAAAATACATATATGTACAATAATGAATGGTTATTGTATAATGTAGGTACTTGATTTTTTTCTAATAAAAAGAAAAATATAAAATTCAAAAATATGCCTTATTGCCTTTAAGGCGGAACAGAGTTCATCGGGTCAGCTAGTGAAAATATAAAGACAATATTAAAAACGGTTATTTCTGAGTTTGAGCACAAAAATAATTTCAATCAGAATTAGGAATTGGAATCAGCATTCAAAATTAACTCTGAAACGAACTATATTTAAAAACATAAAGGAATTACACTCAAGGGTTTTCAAAACTTCAGATATAGTCAAAAAAAGACTCATAAAACTTCTCATAACTAACGAGAAAATACAAAAACGAAAAGTGAGATAGTAAAATGTTTCAAACTGTATCGAGAAGAAAAAGATTTGTACTTTGCAAAATCATCATACAAAGGTTGCAACATTTTTGCAATTAAAGAAAGGGAGCAAAGACGAGATAAGTTTTTTTTTAAGAAACTTGATTTCTGGAGTTTTTTCTCTTTCACGGACTTCTTGTAATAAGTTTTAAGACTGTTTTAAAATCAAACATATAATAACCTTGGACGTTAATGCTTTCATCTCATTTCTATCAGCAAAATTTCCAACGTTTTAGTAACATTTTCCGGAAAAGCGTTGATGCATCCGAATCATCGAGTTCATTGGAATGAAAACCCAATCTTCAATATCAGGAGCACGCCTAAAAACTTCCAAAATAGAACTACGTTAAATATGAGGTCGAAAAGGATGTACGAATTCTCTCAAAAAAAAAAAAAAACGAGTGTTCTAAGTAAGAGGTTTTTATTTTGAATTGCCATCTCATTACTTCCCCAAGGTTTTTGTTTGACAGTTGAAGTAAAAGGTGGAAGTGCAAATTTAAAACAAGCTCTGTGTAAAGTTTAATTATTTCTATAACAAGTAAACATTAAATTCAAAAAAGTTAATTGAACGCATCTCTTTGAGTCGCAGTATCGCCTGAACAACACAAATTTGCCCAGAGTTTCTAAGGTAGGAAGTATTTTACGTTTTTATTTGCTTTGCGCAAGGAGGAAATAAGGAAAAACTACTTGCTGTATTACGGTATCTCTATGAGCGGCAAAAGAAACATTACTGATACTTCTCCAGAGCATAACAACAGCAACAAAAGATTTGATTTAATCAAAATGGAAGTTGGAAAAATGTCTATTTCGCAATTTCAAGATATTTTAAGAGTCACTATTGCTGAGCAAATCAAAGATTTAGCCACAAAGTCTGATGTTGCAGCCTTATCCGCTGAATTAGACACACTAAAAAACACAAATGCACAATTAACTCAAAAATTGAAAACAATGACCGACCGCTGTGACTTGCTGGAGTCTCAACTAGAAATATTTTCACGGAAACACAACGAAAACTGTTTGGTGGTACACCTTCCTATAGACAGAGAAACTAGTGCTGTTGATCTAGCAAAACAAACACGCAACGAGCTTCTCAAGTTAAAAGAAGGTGAAGAAGTTAATTTTAATAAAACTCGAGAAATCACAAACTCGCATACACAAAGAGGAACCGTTTTTATGGAACTTCACTCCGTAGAAGTTGCGAATAAAATTCTAGCTGCCGCTAATCAGCTCAAAGGGAAAGGAATAAGCATCTATCGCGAACAATTTTTGATGTACCGAAAGAAAAGGCAAACACTAAATGACGTGAAAAACAAACTTCTACAAATTAATCCTCAAGCTAAAATCAACCTAAAAGGTGATAAACTACAAATAAACAATCATCTCTTCGTTTATAAAATTTCACGAGGATTACTTGTCAAATCGGCGACGGAAATGACGTTTGTAAACAATGTGTTTGGTGACAGATCTTCTGAGTTCTTTGACAGCAGCGAGGGAGTGAAGCTAGTTCCGGTTGATAGTGGGAATTTACCATCGATCTCTCACTCAACACCAGCGCCACCTAGGGTTGAGTTAATGAACTCTAATAATGGCAGAAGCCAATAGGAAAAAACTGTCGTCTGCCAAAAAATTTATAAATCTCTTAATTTAACAATTTTAGCTTATAATATTACGGGTCTAAAATGTAAACTTTTGCAACCTGATTTTTTTAATTATATTTTGAAATTTGATGTAATAATTCTATTGGAAACCTTTTTAGAGGAAAGATTTGAAAATGATTTTATTAAATATTTTAGGGATTATAAATTAAAATTCATACCAGCAATTCGAACAAATGTACATGGGAGAGCGAGTGGGGGTATTTTATGTGGCATAAAATGTAAAATTTCTCATTTTGTAGAATTTAAAAACATCGAAAGCACAATTGTAGTTCATATAAAATGTAACAATTTAAACTACCATATTATTCCGGTATATTTAAACTGCAATAACTGGCAAAATGATTTAAATAACTTGTGTAACTTCATGACCAATTCTTTCTTGGAAAATACTATGTTAATTGGAGATTTCAATGCTCGAATTGGTGACTATCAGAACTCATCTGTGCACTTCTTACAAAATCAACTTATTTTCGAAAGTATTAGAAATTCTAAAGATGAAACGCTTAATAGGAACGGCAAACTACTATCTGAATTTTTCGAAAACTTTGGCCTATTCGTGCTGAATGGGGTGGCAAAAGGTGATGAATATGGTGAATTTACATTTATCAGCGGTCAAGGAAAATCAGTTATTGACCTATGTGCAACGTTTGGAGAATGGGGCAATGTAATAAGAGATTTTAAGGTGCTACTGGCCAATTTCTCGGCTCACTTGCCAATTGTTGTTGAAACAAACTTCGAAGAACGAGAACAACAAAGTGTTTCAGGCAATTTCCGGAAACTAAAATGGATGCAAAACAAAGCTGATCGGTACAAAGCTCTTCTAAATCACAACTTTAGTCATCTTCCACAGCAGTCAACAGCCACAATAGTAGAAATTGAAAACAATATAATAAGATTAGTTTATGCTTCGGTACCAGCAGGGAACCACACTTTTGTTCATTTCATTCCTAAAAACAAATGGTTTGATAGCGATTGCAATAAATTACGCAAACTCTCATTTAAATATTTAAAGCTCTTTAGAGCAACAAATTCCGAGTATTATAAAAATATGTACCTAAGAGCCAAGAAAGATTTAAAACAGCTTTGCGCTACTAAGAAAATAAGCTACAACAAAAACCTTGCACATCAGCTACAGCTTAGTAAAAATTCAAAGGAATTTTGGCAAAACGTTCGTGAAGTTAGCGGGTGGCGGCAAAGTATGAATATAACTCTCGAAGCTCAGACTTTAGGAGCTCATTTTAAAACTCTTTTGTCGGCTGAAGAGAATCTTCATACTTTCAGCTTTGCGTTACAGAACACGTGTGTTTCCGACCTGGACTGCTCAATATCGTTAAGTGAATTGGAAATAACTCTTACGAAAATGAAAAACAACAAAGCACCTGGAAGCGATGGAATACCAGTAGAGTTTTTCAAAAATTCGAACAATAGCTTAAAGGCCTACATTCTGGATTTCTTCAACCGCCTCTATGAGAATGCTTGTGTTCCTTCAAATTTTACTAAAGCCCTCATTTTCACAATATTTAAGAAAGGAGATCCTAATCATCCTGAGAACTACAGGGGAATATCCATTCTCAACTCGCTTAGAAAGATATTTGCTAGAATTCTTTATGAAAGATTATCTAGCTGGACTGAAAGAACCAATCTTCTCAGCATATTTCAAGCTGGCTTCCGCTCTGGATTCACCACTATGGATCACATATTTGCATTGACTAGCTTAGCTAGAAATCAGATTGAAAAAAACAAAAAAACTTTATGTTTGTTTCGTTGATTTCAAAGCTGCATTCGACACAGTAAACAGACAGGCTTTGCTTTATAAGCTCTCAAATATGGGAGTATCACGAAAATTTTTGATGCTGTATATTCAATTTCTGAAATCTTCAAACGCAGCTGTATGGATGGATCTAAACTGTCAGAGTGGTTCGAAACAACGACAGGCGTTCCACAAGGATGCATTTTGAGCCCTCTGATATTCGCTCTGTTTATTGATGACATTCCTGATATTCTACCGGGTGGCGTAATCTTTGCTGGAACTCTCATCAAAGTTTTGCTTTATGCTGACGATTTGATATTACTTGCCGACAATCCTTTTTCACTGCAACTTCAAATTAATAAATTACAGTCGTACTGTCAAATATGGGATCTGAAAATTAACGTTCAAAAAACAAAAGCAATGATATTTGAAAACCGACAATGTAGAAGAGCTCCTGAAGAAGCCTGGAGACTTGGTAGCGAACGGATTGAATGTGTACGTGAATTTAAGTATCTAGGAGTACTGTTTACATATAACTTAAACTTTTCCAAGCACGCCAAGAAAAAAAGCAGTGAAGCTAAGTTAGCATTGAATTCAATGTGGCCGACTTTTTTTGCAAATCCCGATATTGACCATTCGTCAAAATTCAAAGTTTTTAATGCTACAGTCAACACCTGTATGTGCTATGGGATACAAGCATTTGGGGTTACTCCGTTCGAAGAGTTTGAGTTGGTCCAAAGACATTTTCTCAAACGCATTTTTCGTTTGCCGAACTCCACGCCGACCTACGCGATTCATGTCGAAACAGGATTACCACCAATCTATATAAGAAACCTTAAGGCTATTTCAGACTTTTATACGAGAGTGATGAGAAGAAGTGATACCAGTCTTCATAAATTGATATTGGTTAGACTATTGCAAACAAATGCATCACCTTTCAGGGAATGGAACCAGCTGGCTCTATCTCATGACATCGCGTTTTCAATAACTGAACGAAATCTGCATGAGTGGCCTGATTTTTCTGCGACTATCATCTCAAGAATAGATGACGCAATATTTGATCAACACTTGACCAGAGCATCATCGTCTTCTTCTAGAAATATTTATAGTAAACTCAATCACCGAATACCTACGGAAGAAAGCTATTTTAATGTTAAAAACTCAGCCGATTTAATAAGTACAGTTTTTAAAGCAAGGGTGGAAATTCTCAACCTTAATTTCATCCCCCATAGAGTTGATTTGCAGCAAATTTGTAACCTGTGTAACAGAAGAGAACTAGAAGATGTTTACCATTTTATAGCTGTGTGCCCAATTTTGCAAGAAATTCGGCGATTGTATTTTCAAGAAAGTTTTTTGTCTATTAATAGTCTTCACGAAATATTAAATGGTGCTCGGGGTTGGTATAAATTGTACAAATTTTGTAAACATGCTCAAATGTACCGTAATAGTTTCTAAAATCACACTTATGCTCCAGAATGCTTTTTGTTTTAAATCATTAAAATTATTATTTTTAAAATTGACTTTTTTATTTATGTTTCAAATCATTAAAATTGTAAAAAATCAAAACTCTCGCTTCTCACCCGAAATTGTAATAATTAAATTTAACTTTACTACATTAAAACTATTTTTTGTAAATTTCTGTTTAAATCTAGTAATTTCAATTATATTTCCTCCTTTTTCTTATTTTTATTAGTTTATTTTGTAATGTAAACTCCGGCAGACGGCAGAATAGCCATGACCGTATTCTTTAATGTACTTTATACAAAATTAAATTGAAAAAATAAAGAATTTATAATAATAATAATATAATAATACTTCCCCAAGAATAAAATCCTTAAAAATTAAATTCCTGAAGTTATCGGAGACATTCACACGCAAATGCGCGAATTGGCCTAACCAATTTTTTTCGATTCTAAAGTAAATACTTATTTGGAAAATATTGTACTATTCGAAAAATATGCAGGCGTCTTTCAAAGGATCCAACCCAATATAGTTTTGAGGTGCCAACTTTAATAACAAGCATCCTCTCACCACCTAAGCAAAAAATTTCAGTTTAACGAACATTTATGAACTTATGTGCAGTTCGAATAACAATTTTTTTCATTCCGCAAGGGACTTGGAGTAGAAGGTGAGGAAAGAATGTGATCCTATATCGCAATCAAGTTCGCTAGCAGTTTTTTGGTTCGAATCCATGACCACAATTGTAAAGTAGGCCTAGGAAGTCTAAGCACCGAGATTCCTGGAACATCTACATCTTTTTTATCGTTCTCATTTTGAAGCACCCAAGAAATCTAATCTACCTACAAACCACATGTATTTACGTGCAGTACACCTTCCTGTTGCACACAACATAAGTTTTATTACCATCACCTCTCAAACACTTATTCTTATCTCGAGAATGCCCTACAGTATGTGAATCGACAATCTTTCCACTTTGTTATCGGTTATCGAACCGATAAATATCTTAAAAGTCTTCCTTTTTATCTGGGTCAAAACGGCAGTTGCACCAAATTGTCCAATACTACACATAAAGCAGGATAGGTACGTACCTAACCTATGTACATAAAAGTCTATAGGTAATTCGTATCACCTTTCATGCGCTTTATCACTCTTTGCATCTTCCCTAGTTTTATTTTATATTTTGGTTTATTTCAATCTGACTTTTATTTTATTTTTATATTTTTCCGAAAAGAAAATCAGACCTTTTCCTTTTTCCTATATATACTATACTCCTGCATCACCCAATAAACAACTCAATTGACTTTCACATTGTAGACATAGCAAACGGACAGACATCGGTCGGTCGGTTGGGACGGTTGGTTGGGTCGGTTAAACGGGCTAAGGGGAACATCATCAGTCTTTCAGTCCTTTTGCCATACCTTCATTCGACTTCGACCGAACCCGCATAACACCACAAACTAGTGTGATCCATATAAATATGTATATGTATAGGTGTTTGTGTCTGTGTATAAACATATTTGCGGGTTAAAAAAGGCTTCAAATGATTGATTGAGGGCAGAGCTGACTCGAAGTGTACAAGAGGAATTAAATTGTCAATCGTTTAAATAAATAAAATCGATGAAAGAAGGACGGACAAACAGCAGATAAAATAAAAAACAATTTTATCGCGGTGAGAATGGAAAATGTATATTTCTCTATCTCTATGAATCCTCGTCGTATATCGATTCTTGAGAATTCAAAAATGAATGTTACAGTGTTGCCATGGATAGATGGTTTTGAAAATTAAAATTTTTTGACAGAATTGTCAAATATTTGTTTATTTGTTTATTTCGCTTCGTGGATATATATTAAAATAAAGAGGCAAGTCAATATTATATGTATTTCTATCAATCTATTGGGGAAAATGATCGATTTGGGGGTCTTAAAAATGCCTAAGAACAGGTTTTTTAACAATGAGCGCATACTTAAACGCATTTTAATACCATTTTTATAAAAAAGACACAGTATGGAAGCATCAGGAAAGGGAAAAGGTTTTGAACTTTTAAAACTTTCCACATTCGTGTAGTGCGACTAAAGAACGAATCTCTGTACTTCTCAGTACAACCGTATTTCGTAAGGCAGCGTTATTATGGTTGAGTTGCATATTTCGCTGGAGTACAATTTGTTATGATAACGGTGCAAGAGGGTGAAACAAGAAACTTTGCTACTGTGCAACGTAATGATAATAAAGGGTGATTTTTTAGCTATTATCTTTTTGGCAACACTGGCTCACTGTCAAACATCTTCTGTTTGGTCTATAATTTAACCATGAATCGTCTTACAAACGAACAACGCTTGCAAATTATTGAATTTTATTATCAAAATGCGTGCTCTGTTAAGAAAGTTCATCGCGCACTTCTTGTGTTCAGCGTAGAAGCTCATTTTTGTCGTCTCAATGGGTACGTAAATAAGCAGAATTGTCAATTTTGGAGTGAATATCAGCCCAGAAGCATTGCAAAAGCTCCCAATGCATCCACAAAAAGTTACAGTTTGGTGCGGTTTATGGGATGGTGGCATTATTGGACCGTACTTCTTCAAAGATGATGCGAATCGTAACGTAACTGCGAATGGTGAGCGCTACCGTGAGATGATATCTAACTTTTGTTTGACCAAAATCAAAGAGCTTTACTTGCATGACATGTGGTTTTAACAAGACGGTGCCATATGCCACACAGCACGCGCAACATATTGAGAGGCGAGATCGGTGAACATTTTATTTAACGTTTGGGACCGGTCAATTGGCCGCCTAGATCGTGCGATTTAACGCCATTAGACTATTTTTTGTGCGGCTACGTTAAAGCTCATGTCTATACAGACAAGCCCGCTTCAATTGACGCATTGGAAGACAACATTGAAGCATTTATTCGTGAGATACCGGCCGAAATGTTGGAAAGAGTATGCCAAAATTGGACTAAGCGGATGGACCATTTGAGGCGAAGTCAAGGTCAACAATTGCGTGAAATAATCTTCAAACATTAAATTATATGGACCGTAATATCGATTCAAATAAAGATTTCATGCATTTTTCTGAATTGTATGTGTATATTTTTTTTTTTAACTTTCCCTATAGCTTTTAAAAAATCACCCTTTATTATGACCAATGAATTTGAAGGCTCTTTGTTTAATAATTATCCAAGAGACTCAAATAAATTGCAGGAGCACCATCCCGGAGATTTTAAATTGCAAATTTTACAACAGAAAAATAGTATCTTTATGTTGGTAACACTGACTTGGTTTCCATTCACGCTCTGTTTAGGTTTTGAGACAACACACAAGAAACTTTTATCGGTCACTCTTCCTTAATGCTTGAGGCGCACTAACCTTTTCGGTATTTAAGTCTTATATAGAGTTGACACTTTTCTTATCTATTTGAGAATTATCGATAAGCCCAAAGAAGTGTCAAATCGATTCTTATTGATATCTATTGATATTTTGGTATATTTAGTGCATAAATAATAAAGTAAATATTTCGTTTTGAGGATATCAGATCATCATGAGACTTTTGTATACAACAGGAAGTCTTTAGAGAAGTTTCGATACAAGAAAAAAAATGAAAAGAAAAACTTTTGCAAACACCTTTCTCCCCTCTTCAAATCATTTAATAAACATTCCTAAGTGAAAAGCCTCAATCGGATGATTTATTAGATAAATCCAATACAATCAATAAATGGTTATTTATTAATTAGGCAAATCCCTGTTGGGAAACAAGTTCATATATGTGATGTGTTGTTTGTGGAATATAGCCTTAAGTTAGCGTGTAAAAGATGACAGCAGCGGTCGGCTGCGGCGCGGCCGGCGGAGGCTGGATGTAGCAAGAATACCACAATATGTGGCTATGGCATTGGTCTTATATCGAAGGAGCTTATAATGTATGTATTTTAAGTAATAATTTAGAGATTAATATTGTGATGGGGGATTATTGTCATAGTTGTTCTTCTTTAGGGCAACTATACACCAAGACCACGGCCACATTGAGGGTGGATAAAGTTGGTTCTGATGTCGAATGGCGGCATAGCATCAAATAATTCAAATTATTATTTATTCTTAAGATCTTTTAATGAGATTTAGTTGTGTGTATGTATTTTGTTTTATTTCTAGGAAGTTGAAAATGTACATTTTTTCAGTGAATAAAGGCAAATTTTTGGACCTAAAATGAAAAGGATTTGAATATTTTTAACTTCGAAAATTAGTTTAATCAAAATTTAAAGCAGTACCATTCATATATCTTTGTATGTGTTGAATTGTTTTGTAAACAAAACAAAATCATCACCAATTTGTGATGTAGAAAACATCGTTTTTTAAAAACGAGATAAAGGTTTTTTCAATAAATGAAATTTATGAAAAATCACTAATAGGGCATATGTCACTTTTGAAGCTGTCATCTTTTTACCATATTACAAGAAAAACTACGTCATTAGTACAAATGGAACCATACTAATTTGAACATGCATTCAAAATTTGTAAAATTCACTACGAAAACGGGGATCATTTTGAAGTAACAGTTCGGAAAACTAATGCATTTTTGGGTCGCCACCGTGAAGCATCTTCTCGGAAGGAAGTAGTGAAATTGATGGAAAAATAAAGGATTTTAAAACAGTTTAGTGACGTGAAGAACAACTGAAAATATTGCTACTGTGTCCGTAGTTTCGACGGAAAACCAAAGTTTGACGATTTTTCGTTGATATTTGGAATTAGACATTATACAAACGACAATAAGACTTGAGTCTTACAGCTTCTAAAGCTAAGTTAATACAATATCAAAATCCTTTCGATCATCATCAAGTAATTTCTTCACTGATGACGTCTTTGAAACGTTTCAAATTGATCCGGATTTTTATTTTGTAAAATTATCTTCAGAATTTTCAACTTGGAGGCTACGAGGCAGAACTGTCGCATTTGGGGTTCAGAATATTCAAGAATGATTGTTGAAGTTCGTTTCCGTTTACAACGTGTCAATTTTTGATGCGGTTTCTAGGCTGGCGATGATAGGGCGATTAGACCTTGTAATTAGTCAAAACTAAAAAACTTCCACTAGTTCCAAATATTGGGGGTTGTGCCGTCGGCGTCGGGGCGACTTCCTGACCACGTAAAAATCTCTTAGTTGTGAAGCACCAACAAGCCTCGGATACGGACGGATTCACTGTTGACAACCCAAGCAAACGAAATAAGGACAACGAACTTCGGATCAGTACGTGGAATGTTAGGCCCCTTAACAGACCACGTGCAGCCGAACATTTAGTGGAAGCCGTAAACTGCTGCATGGCAGATATTACCGTAATCCAAGAAGTGCGATGGGATGGACCGGGCAAACTCAAACTAAAAGACTGAGATGTATACTACGGCGACTGCTACCGAGAACAGAGACAGCGTCTATTTGGGTGTGGATTTGTTGTTGGAACTAGACTCAGGCAAAAAGTCTTGAGTTTCAACAGTATGAGCGATCGCATCACGACAATCCGCATCAAGGCTGAATTCGCCAACATAAGCCTAATATGCGCGCATGCCCCAACATAGGAGAAAGATGAAGACACCAAAGACATATTCTTCGAGCTCTTGGACAAGACTTGTGAGCAGTGCCCTGGCTATGACATTAAAATTGTATTAGGAGATTTTAACGCCAAGCTAGGAAGAGAAGACATCTTATCCCTAAGGACGGCGCAGTAGAAGAAGACCGCGACTCAGGTGGCGCACGCAGGTGGGTGAAGACCTCAACCAACTTGGCGTGCAAAACTGGAGACAGCTAGCTAGGGACCGAGCTGGCTGGCGACGCATGTTGGTTGAGGCCCAGGTCCGCCCCAGACTGTAGCACCACCTTAAGTAAGTAAGTAAGTTCCAAATATTTATGGCCTCTTTTTTCGCGTGTTCGAGAGGAAAGTCTTACGGAGAATGTATGGCCCCATAATGTGAGGAAGGACGATTTGGTACGCCACAATCTATCTCGAAGCAGATATCGTCACAAAAATTAAGCGCAGTAGACCCTGGTGAACTGGATACCTAGCTGGAGAAGAGAAATAAGTCCCTAAAGTCTTTTTTAATACATTTCATGGTAGATGGCAGCGGCGTGGCATACCATTTCTACGCTGGACAGATGGCATAGCGTAGACTAGGCAGCCGAAGCCTTGGGCTGCGCTGCTGGAATGCGTCGATTTGCGATCAGGATTAATGGAGAGACTTGTTAAATGATGATGAGAGGTTGCTACAATTGCTACAGTGAAAAGATTGCGGGCTATAATTAACGAGTTTTTATAGTTAGAATAAGAAGATATTGATATAGACAAACGGCGAGTGCTATAGTCTATGACATTGCTCCACAATCGTAGAGAGTGGAGTAACAGAGTGCGAATTGGCCATGGAAAGTAGCATGAAAAGGATATGGGGCTGCAATCGTAGCTCTTGCTGCTATTTGTTTGATATCGTTCCTCATTGTTAATGGCATACTTCTTCATTACAAACAAACAACATCCATTGATTTCCCTAAAACGATATTGTCATTTTTTTAAAAATCAAAATGAAACCCCATATTGGAAAACTCTGTACTTAAAGTGTACTGTTGGCTTTTAATAATTGTTTCTGTTAATAGGAAAACATTTTAAGACTCTCTTAACTAAGTACTTATATCATATCCCTTTTCTAAAGCTTGATTTTGCCATAAAACAGATTTATTTTACCTTCCCTTCTCCTTATGTATCTTATTTTTTCGGAAAGAAAAACAAATATTTAGTGCTGAAGCTGAATATTTACGAGTCAAAACTCAGTCAAGAGACAGACGCCCGTATCAATTTATCCTATCATCGATAACCAAAAGCATTTCGATTCGATTGAAGTTATTTTTTTTTTCAATTATTTCCGAAAACTCATCGAACCGATTGCGGTTGTTTTGAATAATTAAGTAGCCTCTTCTTTTGCTAGGAATTTTCCTCGATTTCAAAAAAGAAAAATATTGCTATGTTATTTGATACGCATAATAAAAATACGCATACATAATATTTTCCTTTATTTCTATGGCTTTATTTGTACGTACATAAGCCTAACTTAAATTAACACCATGTGAGTTCTGTGTGTGTCCGCTCGCCATAGCTTCTATAATATTAAATTTAACTTTTTATAAACATCTTTTTGCTCCTAATGATTGGCAGTAACTTCCAATCGTGCCTTGACTGTGCTACGTTCTTCTTTTGACAGTTTCACAGCAGTGTATCGAATATTGTCTTTAATATTTGATGTGGCTCTTGCTGTGATGTGACTGGCTGGGTATTATTTTTATCTATCTAGATGTGGATGGACAATGTTTGCTCGTTATCAGGCCTGATGATAGGCGAAGATATCGCCAACTAAGTATAAGTTTTCAGAGTCGGTTGAAAATCTGATGGCAAGGCCCAACATTTTGAGAGGCGTATATTTCTGCTCACTTAATGTGAATGAAGGAAGACAAATATGGTTAGTAAATGAGTACATCAAGGCTATGCATCCATGATACTTGAAAATATTACCATTTTCTAATTATTTACTTGAAAATACTCAAATTTTTGTACATTTTATCGAGAAAATGATCAAAACTATATTCAAAAGCTCCTTTGAGTTGTTTAATAAGTAAAACTGAGCGGAAAAAATCCATAATAAGAAATATTGATGGACTCTACCCGGGCGCCATTTAAGACTAAATTCCAACCCTGCAAGTTTTTACTTATATTTTTGTTTATAAAATGACAAAAAGAAGTTGATATTTAATATTTACACGTGATCGTGCAAGTGAATTAAATTTTACAGTGCATGGCGACCGACGACGACGTCGGACGTAGACGTGGACATGGACACTTGGAACAGAACTGAATCTGGACAAAACAGAGAAAGGGATCGAGAGAGAGAAAGAAACTGCCTACTTCATTTCTTGCTTGGTTATTTCATTCCCCAGATAGCAGTTGCAGCACCAGCAGCATCGGCTGAACAAATTACTGTTTGTTGTTTGATTGCCAGCAGAGTTAAATTCCCTGATAAAACTATGAAAAAGTCAACACTCAACCACCATACCTCTTCATCATCCTCGTCATCGGCATCAGCAGTCAGCACCAAGTGGAGCATCAGCCACCAACTCCAACCTTCATATATAAATACTCTAGAGAAACAGATACAAAATGAAACATATATATATGTATGTATGTTTTGGAATGCTTCATCCGTGTTATGTGGGATTGGAGTTGTTGTATTTGTTATTGTTGTTGATATTTTTATTTATTCGCAATCAGGGATAGATTTAATTAACTACTCTTGAATGGTCGATGTAAATGTTGAAATATCTACATACATATATATTTCTATTTGTACAATGCATTTTGTATGTTGATATATCCCTCTATGGATAACCTAACCATATCAACCCTTAAGCTGCATCAAACCATCATCATCATCATCCAAACAAACCCTTAGCTTATAGAATTTATACAAACTCATTTAATATGTAGCTATTTTCAATGGACTTGTAATTAAGTGCATTTATGGATTGAATTGTATGTCGATGTATGTAACATTATCGGCTTTTCGATACATACATTTACTTATCTACAATATATAGAGGGTGTTATGAACTTAAAATAGAGAAAAATGAGAAAAGAAAAACTAAACCATTTCAAAGGAAAAGAAGTATTTAAGAACTATCGCTGGCCGTAGCAAAGGTGCATTAAATATTTACACAAATGTAGGTATTTAAGTGTGATTAAATGGCAGAAAAGATTTTTTCTTTTTCATTTGGGTATTAGAGTTTATAGATTTGTTAATAATGTATTAGACCAAATGAAATTGAAAAAGATTTGTTTGAGCTTGAAGGAAGGATTTTTTATTTTTACTACTTTTAAAAAAAGTAAAAAGCTTTTAAGAAATTTAATGGTAATATTAAATTTTATTCGTAAATTAAGCTGTTCTTAAATTTGAAGTAAAAATATTTAGCTGCTTAAGAATGTTTGTTTGCTTTTTAGTCAAGTATCTATTCTATAAATGGAAGAAAAAGTAAAAGGGTTTTCTCAATGTTATGTAGAGTGTTAAATACAACATTTCTAAAAGTTGAACTTAAGAAGAGATTCCACTTCGAGAGAGAGATAGAAGATGTTGTACATCACTTACCATTTTGGTACAATTTCTAAAATTGCTATTTTATGTCTTAAATGACTAATAAACGATATACATTTCAGCACCAAATATTTACTTGGTAAGTTTATTGAAGTTCGGCTGCAAATGGACTTCGTTTGATAAGAATAACAATTTGAGTATTAAAAAAATATATATATTATTGATTTGAGTTAATGAACTTATTTAATTAAATATCGCAAATAAATTAACAAATTTATTCTACGAAAAATTAATTAATGTGTCTGTAAAAAAACGTGTCTTTTTTAGGCTTGCGATTTTTAATCTGGCAATACGTTTTTCGGAATTAGATTTTTTGACAGGTGTCCCTTGACTTAAGCTCAGCTAGGTTTGCCTTAATATATTGAATATACTTATTCCTGAATAACTTTTGCAAATCGTGAAATGTTATTAAAAAAAAATAAACAACGCAACGAAACAATCAATTTAATAAAGGAAATTAATTTCTGACATATGTACATAGTCGAAAACAATAATGGTCTAAAATTGGATCTCACGGGTGGAATTAGTATTTACTATGTATTCGGCGACATAGTGGTAAAACCTCATCTCTATAATAGGGCTGGGGACTGATTATGAGGTTCGCGGCGGATCGTTTTCAATTCGACCTTTCAAATTCGACTCGCTTCGTATTTTCTTTTTAACGAACTCGCGGCGAAGTAGTTCTTCCTATATTTCAGTGATTTGACACTTTTGGTTTGACAGCTTTCCACAAATTTTGTTTTGTTTTGATTGAATTTGTGAAATTTGCGGTGATTTATTTAATAAACAATATTAAAATTAAAAAATGGAATCAATTATGGTGTATATTTATTCTGAAAGGGAGGAATTTGAGGAATCCCAGGAATCCTCAAGATTACGGGTGTCCAGGAGACTACTAAGAAGCAATTCTTTTCCTCTGGATCTCCCTTCAACTGAGTAAGTATTGTTTCCTTTTAGTTTAAATCAAATTAATCAATTAATCTACACACTTTGTCTTAATAGATTTATCAAACTATTTCGACTTTCGAAAGAAGCTTTTGTCTTCATTTTGCAAGAGATCAGTGAGGAATTCAAGGATCAGAACAGCAACGGCATTCCTTCAATTTTAAAGCTTGCCGCTACTATGAGATTTCTTCCTGAGGGATCGTACCAAAAAGGAGTTGGACAAGACGTACTCCTTGGAATGGCACAACCAACAGTCTCAAACGTTTTGTCTGAAACTCTTAAAATTCTTGAGAGAAAGTTGTGCCCAAAAATTATAAATTTTAAAATGAATGAACAGGAACATCGTTCCTTGAATGAATTTTAAAATTTTATATTTTATTGTGGATAAATTATAATAAAATTAAAATAAAGCTAACTCACATTTTTAAATTAAAATAAAGAAATAATCCACGAAACCGAACACTGAATAATAATAAACACTCTTTCGTATGTGAATCCGCCAAAAAAAAGCTATCGCATTCAACTCACCAACAAACATTATGACATTTTAAACTCGCCTTCGAATTCGTTAATTGGTCGAATTCAAAACGAAGAAGGTGAAAGCGAAAGCAATAATTGAAAAATGGCAAACTCGCTAGAAAAACGATTCGCCGCGAACCTCATAATCAGGCCCCTCCACGTCTAAAAAACATCCTTTACAATACTGGAGGGAAAGCATATTTGAGAATTGATGTACCACAGTGAAAAACGGTTCCAAATCAGTCTTACAAAAAAACATTTTGAAGTTCTGAGTTCATAGCTCTGAAATCTTTTTTTGAAAAAATTAAGGCGACAAAAAATGCTCAATAATTTAACAGAAATACAACATTATTTAAAAAAAAAATAAAAAAAATTTTAATTAATTTATCTTTTCTTAATTTTTTTCCACTCTCTTAAAGTAATTTTTATTTCAAAGCAACGAATTAAAAACTCAATTTCTAACGCCCTTATAATTCGATTTTTTTTTTAAATTAACTTTAAAACCAATTTTTAAAAGATTTCGAGGTTTAAAATATTTGTTTAAATGTTAACTCAAAATATGCTTAAAAATAATGATTTTATTGACCTAATTTTTGAAAATTTCGATTTTAAAGGTTGGCAGTTTTTAAATAATTTCGTAACTTCTAATCGATAACCTTTAACCTTGAAAAAAAAAACTTGTTGTAGTTTGTATCCTACTAAACATTAGATTTTGAAATTTTTCTAACAATCAAAACAAAGATGTTTTAAGACGTTTATGATTTAACTAAGATTATGCTTAAGTCAAAACGTATTTCGAGCGTTCAGACCAATTTTTTTTTGCTATTACGACCTATAAAGACACAAGAATAGTTGAAAATTATTGCCTTAGAACGACTAAATAACAAGTTTAAAGAGGTAAACGTTGTATACAAAAAAAAACAAAAAAAAACAGAATCATCTTCTTTATTTTAGAAGTATGCTCAGCTTGCTCAAAACCTCGGGATGGATTTTTGTAACCATGACATGGCCACTATTCTGTAGATTCTGCTTAGCCATACAAAAAAAAATAATTTGTGAAAATATATGTAACTATCCCAAAGGGTCGAAATTTCACCTACCTGTTTTCTTAAATGTTTGTGTTTTCGCAATTTTTTTCGCGAACGGCAAAGTTTCCAATTTTTAAGAAAGTTTGTTTTAAAAAATGTATTTCAATAAAAAGAAAAAAGAATGCAACTAACAATAGAAAACAAAATCAGCAAAAGACCCTCCTCGTCTACAGTTGCAGTATCATATTTTTTCAAAAAAAACTTCCATGGCCACTTCACACATCTGTGGCGCCGGCCGCGAAAACTTCACGAATTTCATCTTTATATTATTAGGTGGCGCAACACTCCCATGAGAACTATAGGGCCTCTAGTAACTTACAACTCTGAACCACACCTCTGTGCGAGTAATATTGTCAGAGATGGAAGGGACCTACAGTTTAAATGCCGAATCCGAACGGCTAATTTGAGAAAGAACTTTTCATGACAAGAATGAACTACTCTTTGAGGATTTGTCAATTCCTCGCAAGAGGCAGTACCCATGAAAAAATTAGGTGGCACAGGCAGGGATTCAACCCAAGACCCCTTGCATGACAGTCCAGGTATGTCGATTCCTTTTTCATATTTGCGACTGATTATTTCACAAAAGATAACATGCAGTTCTTGAATCAAAAACATAGAACTCAAGCCCATCACTAAAAGTGTCGCAACATATCTTAATTGGTGAGTGGCACATTTTCACTTTTTTTTTTATATATAGTTGACGGGCACTCAAGGGGTTATTAATACCCTTAACATGTTTAAAGTTTAAACACAGTGCGAGTTTTAGGAAAATAGGGAAGGATGAAAGAGGAGATACCAATGCACATTGGTCTTAAAGTTTTGAATGTTAAAATGATAGGGAAAAACAGAGTTCGGTAAAGCATTCCACATTCTCGATGTGCGGTTAAAAAAGGAATCTCTATACTTGACAGTACGTCCGAAACTGAGCTCATGGGTAAACTGATGAGCATTTCTAGAAGTACGAGTATTACGGCTGAATTGTTTGAGGGGGGAATGCAACTGACTAATTCGACAGAACACTGTTTATAAAAATATCGGTAGAACAACGAAAGGCATGAAACATTGCGGCGGTGTTCAAGTGACGTAATTGTTTCGGTTATAGCTCTATCGCTTATCATTTTCAAAGCTCTTCTTTGGATCCTGTCCAAAATACTTAAACTTGTTTTAGGGGCACCTGCCCAAATATGGGAGTTATATTCGAGTTTTGGACAAATGAAGGCTTTGTAAATTACAGCCAGATCAGAAGGGGTACAAAATTTCTTGCACCGTCGGAGAAATCCTAAGCATCTAGCAGCATTTTTGGCAATATCGAATATGTGATCATTCCATTAAAAGTGATCTGTGATAAACACACCGAGTACTGAAAGTTAATTAGTTTCCTGAATGCAAGTGCCACTCATGGATAGTGGCATCGGGGGTGGGTTACTCTTTAACGACAGGAGACATCATTGAGTTTTTGAAGCATTAAGTTCTACACGGTTTATAATTCCCCATTGGGCAATTCTGTCGAGATCAGAATTTGATGAGCTTATCATACGCTGCCGTTGAAGTTCCACATCCGAAGGACAAGGATATGAATCTAGAAACGAATATGAAAAGCTGAGAGTACTGCCAGCAGCGAAACAGTTTATTGGATTAGAAGTGACAGACAAAAGATCGTTTAAGAAGAGAGTCGGAGACAAAACGGAGCCCTGGGGAACACCAGCATTTATTTTATAAATTTCAGACTTGAAACCATCCAATACAACTTGTATTGAACGGTTAGAAAGAAAGGTTATTTCTAATCCAACGAAGAAGAGATTGATCAATACCAAAAGCACGCATTTTCGATAAGAGAGCTTGGTGCCAAACTATCAAATGCCTTTGAAATATCAAGTGCAATAATCTTACTTTCTCCTAAACGATGTAAAGATTTGTTCCACTGTTCGGTGAGATAAACCATGAGATCACCAGTGGACCTATTGCTACGAAAGCCATACTGCCGGTCATTAAGAAGCTTCCGTTCTTCGAGATATTTCTTAAGTTGATAATGCATCAGCATTTCCATGACCTTGTAAAGTAGGGACGTAAGTGCTAAAGGATGATAGTTAGAGGGGGAGGAGGATTCGCCTTTTTTAGGGGCAGGCTGTACAAATGCTGTTTTCCATCCGCTCGGAAAGAGACCTGTAGAGTAGAAAGATGGAAAAGCTTACGCAGTGGTTTTGCAAGCGTTGAAGAACACCTCTTCAGAACAATTGGGAAGATACTATCCGGGCCAGCAGATTTGTGTATGTGAAGGTCTTTCAGTACTCTTGCAACTGCACGAGTGCGAAAAAAGATTCGTCCCATAGCATCATTTACGCTCTCAAGAACAGGAGGACTCATGACACTTTACGGTAGCATCGAATTAACAGCAAACTGTGCTGTAAGCAAATTGGCTTTATCGATCGAGCTCACATAGGGAGTGTCATTGTGGACGAGCGTTGGAACCGAGGATGACGTGGTGTTTCGTACGTTTTTTTACAAATGACCAGAAATTTTTACTACCTTTGGGACATTGTAGTATGTTTTGCCTTAATTTCTGATCATGCAAAAATTTGGTTCGTCGAATATGACCATTACAGGTCTTTCTAGCTTGTTTGAACTTATTCCGGTTTTCCTCAGTGGGGTTGGCTTTATAAATCCGGAAACCTTCATCTTTGAACCTAATAACCTCTTTACAGCTCGAATCAAACCATGAGTTCTCTTTAGGTTTGATTAATTTTACCCTATTTGGGATAAAATTTTTCATTCCATAAAGAATTAAATTTGTTACCATATCTGCGCTGGAATCCACGTCACTATCGAGGAAGCATAGTGACCAGTTAAAGTTCCTGAAGAACTTTTGGGGCATTGTCGCATTTGGGACTTAAAAAAACAGAATAGTTACTGTTGATAAATTGATAATATTCTCCATCCTCAACGTATGATTGATATGGGCTAGCAATTTCTATTAACAATGGCTTCCGTAATTTCTCTTAAAAAATACAAGTTTTTTAAATATCAAAATGAAACCCTTTATTGGAAAACCCTTTTTTAAGAGTTATATAATTTTGTATACAAATTATACATTCGTGATTTTTAAAAAGGTACTTAAGAAGAAACATACGTTTTTAATATCAACTTTTCAAAAATCAGAAGTAACTTTTAAAAGGTTCGTGTTTATTCATCACATTTAAATCAATTCTATCTCTATCTCAAACCACCCTGTAAATCCTTTGAAAGCTTGAGTAGGTGCTCGTATTATGGTTACAATATAACGACGAGCAACGACGCGGTGGTGATGATGTTGTTGCGTGAAACGTTAAAAGCTATAAATACGGCTACATAACCTAACCCATGTATTGTACGTACGTAAAGTTGATACTTTGCAATAATTGATTTCTGTTTAATCATTTTCACTTACAATGCGATTATATACCTCTTTGTGGTGTCTGAATCGATGGCAGGTATAAAATTTATAGAGGAATTTATCATAATAATAATCATAATAATTTAATGATCAAGTGTGTTTGAGTATAAAGTATGGGTGGTGTTTATGTGTATTTTGTGTGTGGGGTTCATAAATACATTCATACATACATACATACATACAGATAATTTGAATTTGCAGTTTAATTAAGCGAACTATATTGCAACTGAATAAAATTTTTAAATTTTGTACAAACGTGCATGGAATTAGATGTTACGTTGGAATGTAATTGAAATTAAGTTAATTATTATTAAGTGCATCGAATGGAAATATGTATGTATGTATATAGGTTTTGTTGTTGTGCTTAGTAAATTGACTAAACCAAATAACCAACAATAAAGGTATAAATTAGAGAAAAACTTAATTCTATTAAGTACTTTATGCATACCTACATAATGTACAGTACATGTTGTAATTTAGTAAGTTAAATCAAAACAATAAGCCTAAATAGAAAAACATTTAATTTGATCGACGTTTTCAACAAATTTTATTGAGGAAAAAAATGTAATAAATTAAAATAAACATCCATAAATTAAGTAGTTTATGATAGAGAGAAAATCTGGCATGTTTAAAATTTCATTAAATAAATTAACTTTTGGCTCATTTTGGGTGGGTTAAAAGTCCATAAATGCACTACCTATTTTACTCGTAGGAGCATAGTTAATGGATTTTTGGCCTGTTTAGGTGAGCCAATTGTGACTTGTGTTTCTTGCATCTTTTTTAATGGTTTATTAAGTGTTATGTGCATTTTCGGAAAATTATTACAAGCTCCTGCCAATCTAAAAGAAAATGCGCCAGTTTTTTTAATTTACGGAAACGGTCAAACAGACCAGACACAAATATTTTGAAAAAATGGAAGAAATGTAATTCCTGGCTTGTGTTGCATGAATGGAAAATTTCAAAGTTCATATTCGGAATTATATTGAAATATATACAAACAAAACTTTCCATATATCCATCCTCGCACCTACGACTAATCATATGGCAACTTTACATTAGTAGTCAGTAGTTAGTAGTTAGTAGTTAGTAGTCAGTAGTCAGTAGTCAGTAGTCAGTAGTCAGTAGTCAGTAGTCAGAAGTCAGAAGTCAGAAGTCAGTAGTCAGTAGTCAGTAGTCAGTAGTCAGTAGTCAGCAGTCAGTAGTCAGTGGTCAGTAGTCAGTAGTCAGTAGTCAGTAGTCAGTAGTCAGTAGTCAGTAGTCAGTAGTCAGTAGTCAGTAGTCAGTAGTCAGTAGTCAGTAGTCAGTAGTCAGTAGTCAGTAGTCAGTAGTCAGTAGTCAGTAGTCAGTAGTCAGTAGTCAGTATTCAGTATTCAGTAGTCAGTAGTCAGTAGTCAGTAGTCAGTAGTCAGTAGTCAGTAGTCAGTAGTCAGTAGTCAGTAGTCAGTAGTCAGTAGTCAGTAGTCAGTAGTCAGTAGTCAGTAGTCAGTAGTCAGTAGTCAGTAGTCAGTAGTCAGTAGTCAGTAGTCAGTAGTCAGTAGTCAGTAGTCAGTAGTCAGTAGTCAGTAGTCAGTAGTCAGTAGTCAGTAGTCAGTAGTCAGTAGTCAGTAGTCAGTAGTCAGTAGTCAGTAGTCAGTAGTCAGTAGTCAGTAGTCAGTAGTCAGTAGTCAGTAGTCAGTAGTCAGTAGTCAGTAGTCAGTAGTCAGTAGTCAGTAGTCAGTAGTCAGTAGTCAGTAGTCAGTAGTCAGTAGTCAGTAATCAGTAGTCAGTAGTAGTCAGTAGTGGATTTAAGTAAAAAAAGAAAAAAAGAAACGATACACATTTAACATTGGCTGAGACAATGCTTGAGCATTGTGGCTATTAAAAAATGTTGTACACAGGGTGGGTCATCTGGTACTTTTTTTTAAACAAACTTGATTTTGAAACTGACAAATGTTTCTGCGCAAAGATTTAATTGAATTTACACTACCACATTCATTTCGTTATTGCTTCAGAATTTGAACCTTAGGGCAGTTTTAATTGGACAAACATTTTGGACGAAAAATCATATTTTCTCCATAGGTGAGAAGATCCACAAGATAATACATTCAACAAGATTTTGGTGGAAAATCTCATTGCATGGCAATAATCCCGAAACGATTTTATCACTTAAGACGGATATCATCCGAGCAATTCGTGAACTACAGCCCTAAAACCCCAGCAATTACTTTGGACTCAAAAGAAATAAATTCTCATTATTGTCAAAAGGTCAAAAATTAATTTCACATTTAAATCCTTTTTTTGAAGTTTCTTATTTTTCTATAAATCGATTCTTCAATATTTCTTTTCATAAAATTACTAATAAAACCCACATACGAAAATAAACTATAATTTATAATATTTAAAGAAAAAAGGGACCTCTTTTGAATGTTTGGAACTTTTTACTTTTTTTTTTAAAATATATTTTCGTTGTCAAATTTGTACCGGAATTGTGCATTTTATGACGGAAATTGCTTTAAGGCAATTTCATTTTACCAAAAAAACATCCTCCGGATATTATGCAATAATAAATGAAATCGTTTTGTGTATAAATAATAATATGATCATCTCAAATCTTATATATGAACCATATGTATAGGTTTGTATATAGTATATGGGTTTTTGGTCAGCTCAAAACGAAACCAAACCAAAGAAAAATCATATTAAAAGCAATTTGCCTTTGAGGGTTGTTTAAATGGACCAGAAAAGACCAGATACTTACCTACAAACCTATATGTAAGTAAAAGTCCGATAGCAATTTTAAATAGACCATCAGTTCCATGTGTACCTACATACATACACTTAAAAGCTAAGAATTAATATATTCCTCTTGCTTGAGGACTTGAACGGGGCGACCGGGTGGGAGAGGATAATTTATATTCCTCTTGTCTAGATTCAATTTTACCAGAAGTTGAGCTTTATATTCTATTTTAAAGGTTCTTTGATACAAAAACTAATTACATTTTCAAGTTGTACTCGTACAAATAGAAATAATATTTATACAATCATAAACACAAGCTACAGAATGGAGAGATTCGTATTTAAAATAGTCTTGGGGCACCATCGCAACGCAACGAAAGCAAACGAAGGAGCCTTTGCTCTTCCTCGGTACGGTCTGGTTTCTGGACAATCAATACCTGCTGGCGCCAAAGATTCTTTTTTCTTTTTATTTTTTTTTTTTTATTTCAAAGAAATCAGAAACCAGACCCAAGAAGAAACAAACAACTGTCAACTAAGTGCAAGATATTGATTCTTATTTTACTTTTTTTCTGTAAGTGGTGAGATGTTTCTTGTAAATTTTCTAAATATCATAGAAGACGATGGAATTGTTAATGAATTGTTTTTGTTGTTGTTTTTTTAAGAGCATTTTCAAATATAATAAAAAAAAGTCATTGAATTCAAAATCAATTATAAAGCTTTGGCTTTACAAAAAATCGAACAAAAACCTATTTAAGTAGAAGGACTTGTTTTGTTGCTTCTTTCATTTCTTCCTATTTCTCTGTATCGATTAAGAGGACGAATAGAATCCTTGGGTTTTTTGTTCTTGTATTTTTGTATATTTGAGTGCGTCCTTTCGTACTTTTTTATATATGTAACTTTGCGTCATTGCTATGAACACAAAAGTGACAAAACAAAAGTTTACAAATACGAAACAACTTTGTTTTGTTTTTTGTTGCTGTCAAAGAAATAAACAAAACTTATTTTGCCATCGTCGAAAAAGTTTTCACATTTTCTTTTACACAATAAGTAGGTAGGTAGATAGGTAGGGTAGATATATAAATATCTACGTAACGTAGATAGAAATTTGCTTGAAAAATGATGCTAATTACTAAGAAACTTTTTTTTTTATTTTTTTTTTTTTTCAAACGTGGGAATCAATAGAAGAAAAGCACCAGAAGAAGCCAATTATTTATACCGGAAAATAAGATAGTTTGTGACTAGTTCATAAAGTATGGACTTCTGTATATTTGAGTGCACAAAACTTATGGGACTTATTGAAATTGAAACATGCAATTAAAACTTTCATAAATTCGATCGATGCAAGTTTTGAATGGTTTATTAGTGTCATATTTGATATACATCAGCTTGCCATATGAGTTCTTTACTATTTTTTGACAATACAAATAAGCCTCTCATTTAATGTGGGAAACAAAGTTACTTATTGGTAAGGAGTAAAATATAATGGAAACATTTTTTTCCAGATCTAAAATAAAAAATAATTATTCAATTTCATTGCAGACAGTCGGAAATGTGACCAAAAAGTCCCGAATAAAACCTACACTAATAAAGGAAAGGTGCATAGATTTTCAATCAATAATAATTGGAGATTAAGATGTTTTTGCCGAGTTATTAGAAATGTTAAATCAATTCAGTATTATTTTTGTGAGGACTTTCATTTTTTGTTTTAAGAAAATCTGCCTATTGACCTTTCCTAAACATTAAACATTATATCCTTTACCAAAAGACTAAGATCCCAAATGTAATAAATATTTATTTATTTATTTATTTATTACATCAATTAGAGATCATGTACATCTTCAATTAGACTATTGGTAACAAAAAAAAAATATAAAAAAAATCAATAAAAATACGAGGTGTGTTCAAAAAGTACCCGGAATTTTCGGTATTTCAAAAAAATATTTATTTATTTGTTTACATCAATGTGTCCCCCTTCAAAGTAAACCCCCCCCCCCAGATATAATACACTTATGCCAGCGTTTTTTCCAATCTTGGAAGGACTCTTGGTATTCACTTTTTGATATGTCCTTGAGGATTCTCAGCGGTTCGGCCTTTATTTCTTCAATCGAGGAAAAACCGTCCTTTCAAGGGTCTCTTCAACTTTGGAAACAGGAAAAAGTAACACGGTGCCATATCTGGTGAATTTGGAGGTTGGGGCATGACTAGGGTATTATTTTTGGCCAAACAATTAAGAACAAGCAACGACGAGTGAGCAGGTGCGTTATCGTGGTGCAAAAGCCATGAAATATTTGTTCCTAAATCTGAGCGTTTTTTTCGAATTGCTTCACGCAAACGTCGCATAACTTCAAGGTAATACTCCTTATTAACCGTACGACCTTGTGGTAAGAACTCTTGATGCACTATGCCATTATAATCGAAGAAAACAGTTAGCAAAACATTCACATTTGATCGAACTTGACGTGTTTTTTTTCGCTCTTGACGTTGGATGCTTCAAGGTGGACGATTGTGCTTTGGTTTCGACATCATAACCGTACACCCATGTTTCATAACCAGTTATGATCCTTTCAAGCAAACTTGGATCGTCGTTGACGCCATTAAACCGCTCTTGAGCAATGTTCATGCGATTGTTTTTTTTTTTTGGTAAAAATTCTGCAGTTTCAGCAAAAATCGTCGAGCTCATGAAAACACGTCGAACCTTAGCAACTACCACAGACAAAGTAAACAGTGAACATAGCTGAAAATTGCATCATACTTAAGGGACATGTATACCAACACAATAAAAATTTGACCTTCGGACTCCCCAGACCCGCGGAATTTAAAAATTCCGGGTACTTTTTGAACACACCTCGTAACGTTGATGCCAAATGTAATAAAAATGTTAATTTATAAGAGAAGAATATAATTATACAAATTTAAAAAACATAATGAATATTGAAAAAAATACGAAGTTTATTAAAGTTGTAAATTGTAAAGAGCCATAATTTGACTTTTTTCAAAAAGAGGTTTCGTTCGTTTAAAATTCGAATATTGTGAGGCAGTTTACTAAAAAGTTAGGTGATATGACATTGAAAAAATTCTAGTAGTGGGTTTTGTTAAAGGCTAGAACTTTAACTAAAAATTTGCTGTTTATCTTCAAGTTGTACAAATTTGAGTTTCGAATTGCGGAAGTAAAACCACTACGCATAAAGAAAATTTTAAGAAATTTATAAAAATAAAGATGTTTTAGCGGTAAGATATGAAGATTTTTAAATAAAGGACATGTGCTGTTAAATCTGTTCATCATGCAGATATTTCTTATTATAGGCTTTTGAGACAAAACAGGAGGTTCAAGTGCATTGCAATAAGTGCCTCCCCAACAAGTTATACCATATAGCAGCTTCGAGTAAACGAGTTCGTAGTATATTGTTACCAACGAGGATTTTGAGCAAAATGGTATTAACATAAAAATGTTTCGAGTAACAGATAACATATACTGTTTTAACTGTGATGTGCGGCATTTCCAGTTCACATTTTTATCAATTAAAATACCTAGATATTTGAAACTCTCAACCGACTTTATTTAAAAAAAAGTAGATAAACAGACAACATTTTCGGTGTAGTTTTTAATATTACAAGTGTGGGTCGACATACAAATTTTCTTACATTCTGCAAAGTGAAAATAAATGTCGCAATCAATTGCTTTTAAATTTTGTAAGCTGTAAAATCATAAGCTTTGTTTTTTTTTTGCTTTTTTTGCTCATGTTTTGAAAACCATTTTTTTTATAATAAGCACACACTCGAGGGGATTACTACCCTTATTATGCAGAGGCACAGTGTGAGCACTAGGAAGAGGAGAGAGGGTTTAAAATTAGATTTCGGTGCACATTGGTTTTGAATTCCTGAATATTGCAATGACTAGGAAAGACAGAGTGTGGCAAGGCATTCCACATTCGCGTAGTACGGCTAAAGAACGAATCTCTGTATTTGACAGTACGGACGAAGTTGGGCTCGAGGGTATACTGATGAGCATTCATAGAAGCGCGAGTATTACGGTTGAACTGTTTAAGAGGGGAAATGCAACTGGCTATTTCACTAAAGCATAAGCAGTTAAAATAACGTTAAAAAAGGGTCAGACAAGAGACCATTGTCTTAAAACTTGCAATTCTTTTTGTAATTTAACTAATGATTCAAAAAAGTTACTGCTTTCGTAAGTAAAAGCCAGATCATCTGCAAAAGCCGTTACACTATACTACTTAAATGTTGCTGGAATATGGAATTCACGTATATTAAAAACAAAACCAGGCCCAATACAGAACCTTGCGGCACACCAATACTAATATTCATGACCTTGCCAAAGACATTTCCAAATTTAACTTTTTGAGTCATGTGGCTTAAATAGGAAGCAAACCAAATTTGAATTTCACCTCTAAAACCAGCTTTATAAAGTTTGTTCAAAAGAATATCATGATTGACCATATCAAACGCTTTGGTCATGTCAATAAATAAAGCTATGGTATTACTTTTTTTTAAAAAACCCTCGCATATTTCGCAGCATAATTTTAATATTGCATCTTCTGTTGAGCGACCTTCACGAAAATCAAATTGACTATTACTTAAAAAACCTGTTTTACTTAAAAATGTTCCCATTCACAACTTCAAAAGCTTTTCAAATACCTTGGAGAAAGTAGGAAGTATGGAAATGGGTCTATACTCGCTTAAACATTTTCTGTTACCTTTTTTAAACAATGGTATAACTTCCGCAACTTTTAAGGATTTTAGAAAAATACCACAAGTAATACTCTTGTTAAACAAGAGTATTAGTAAAGTATTTTTATTTTTCTGCTTTTTTGAGTTTACAAAAATCGTCAGTAAAATTTAAAACAGAAGCATTATTCAACTTGGTCTCTTTTTTTTTAAATTAATGTAATACAAGAAATTCCCCATACTGAATTTCACGAAAGTAGATAAATAGATACACATTTTATTGAATGTTTACAAAAATCAAATCAGATTGTCAATAAAACACAATGAATGTAAAATACAATATAAAATTCATGATAAATTAAAAATAATTTAAAAAAAAAGTGAATCAATCAGAAATTTTCTTTCATTGTAGCAGTTCTGCAGTTTTGCAAAGTTTCGTAAAGTTTGACAACAATATCCCATCATCTTCCAAAAAAAGTCTTATCTGAATACATTTATTCTGATTTCTCTGAGAATGGGACATTTTTCCAAGAAGTGGACAGTATCCTTCGTAGTCTGACCATCATAGAAATCACATGGACATTATTGGAATCCTTAAAATAGTTTTTCTGGGCAAGGTTATGATTTAATCTGCTGTAAGTTGTTCTGTACAAGGAATTAAACGCTTCAGAAATATATTCAGGTCTACATTTCTCATCAACCTTTAAGATGACTTTATACAAGATGTTTTTAGCGACTGATAAATCCTCGATTGGTAAATTAAAATTAATTTGACATTCCTCAGCAAGATCTTGTCACTTTCGATACCAACTATTTTGATGTTATATCGCTTTTATGGCCACTCTTTTCAAGAGCCGTAAATCATTCATTTTAAAAATGTTAAGCAAGAACTCCACTTGTTACTTTAATGTTTTTATAAACAATGGAGCCCGTTTCCAGCATGAAAAAGTATTTTTCGTCAAATGCTATATTTTTTTTATAAAGTGTGTAAGGAGTTCTTCAACCGAATTTTCGGAAGTATTTTCTGCACCTTTTGATAAAATTTTTCTAAGAACTATTGAGTTAGATTCTAGGAAGCTTGAAACATCGGACTTATTATGCACAGATTTAAAATGAAAAATTAAAAATGTTACGTATACGCCATAGTGAACTTTAATGAGAATTGACATTACGATCATGAAGAATATGCGAACAAATTTAGTTCAAAAACTCTGCCTGTTGTCTATCTTTACTTACTCGCAAATATTTGCGAAATCAGATGTGGTTGAAATTGATATCGAAAAAAAAACATACATTTTTAGGATATTGATATTTCAACAATTATTCTAGCATTATTTTCAAAGACGACTTTAAATTCCATCAGGGAGAAAAAAAAAAATAGAATGGACGAGGGTATAAGTTGGAAAAAGCATAGACTTTAGCAAATGTCTTAAAAAGTATAAGTTTTAGTTTAAAAAAATTTGCAGCTTTTCAAGAACTAAAAAATTGGACTCTATTTTGATACACTTAATAGGTTTTGAATACAACATGTAAATAGTTCTATTTAAAAAATCCTTTAATCGATTTTATAAATTTTTTTCAATAGGGATGCACATTGCATAGCACATGCAAAAATATGATTAGGTCATTCACAAAACATACATACTTTATACACCTAGAACTAAATGCATTTGGTATTAAGGGTGAAGGTAGGAAGTTAGCCTATTATAAATAATAATTATAAAGTGGTTTGCTTAATTCCAATTATTAATAAGCTCACATGGTTTTGTCACATTTGGTTAAAATACTGATATATATAACAAAATAACAAAATAAGTTAAAATTATAACAAAAAAAAAATAATATTAGTTATGGTTTAAGCTTTTATTTTTGTTGTATTTAATGACATTATTTTTAAAACTAACCAAAAAGGCTTTTTATAAAGAGACTTTGTATTTTGACATTTACCACAATTTATATAAACTAAAAATTGATTGGAAATGATATGTAATTATGTGGAAAGATGCTTTAAATAAGCATTACAGTCTTGCTGTTAAAAATACCATTTAACGCGACTTTATAGAGGTACTTTAGGTACGATTAAAAAATTTATATAAAGTATTATATTTTTCAATTTTAAAAAGAAGTGTTTTCGATTTCACAGTTTTAAAGACCTTTTTATAGTGCATTTTGAATTCTGAAAAAAGTGTTGTAGTCAAAATATTCTAAGGGTCAAAATATATATTTACAAATTCTGTATTATTAAATTTTCTATGGTCAAAATTTTAGTTTTTTATAAAAAAAAAACGGACTGTTCGATTTTTATATCGAATGATATATGAATATCGAAAACAATATTTTCCGTGAAATAAAATAAGTTTGAAGCCAATATTTGTAATTTTTGAAAAGCTATTTGCGTCGAAAGTAAATTTTTACCAAGTTTTAGTATTGTTTTTTTTTTAGGTTTTTTTTTTTGTAAAAAAAAAAACTATCAACTCGATTTTTCTCAAAATTTTATCGAATGTTGAAAACAATATTTCTTATAAGTTAAAATTAGTTAGAAGACATTATCTCAAATTTTTGAAAAGATATTTGAGTCGAAAATCAATTTTTACCAACTTTTATTAATTTTTTTTGGGTTATTATTTTTTGTAAAAAAAACTGTCAATTAGATTTTTCAGAATGTTGAAAAAATATTTCTTATAAGATAAAGTAAGTTTTATGCCTTAATCTCAAGTTTTTGAAAAGATATTTGAGTCGAAATTAAATTTTTACCAACTTTGAGTAATGTTTTTTTAGGATTTTATTTTTTTTTATAAAAAAACCGTCAATTAGATTTTTCTCAAAACTTTATCAGATGTCAAAAACAATATTCTTTATTGCACAAAATTGTTTTGAAGATGAAATCATGTTTTAGTCGTAAAATTTTTGAGGTGACAATTTTTTTTTCAGTTTTTTTGATTTATAAAAAAAACCATTAATTGGATTTTTTTCCAAAAATATAATTGTTTTGTATCACGTTACAATATATAATATAAAATTTAATTCAAGTCTCTAGCGTCATTGGTTCATGAGATATTTAGGTTTAACCAAAATGTTCACCTTTTTTTTTAAACTGCTATGGTAAAAAAACCACCCACCCAATTTTCTTGAGAGCCCTTTCTGCATCTTTCTGCCTTATTATCTGTATAACAAAATTTATTTGAAGTCGATATCTCTTCTGGTTCTTGAGCTATGGACGACGAAAAAAACGTCGCGAACGTACAGACCTACGGACGTACGAACGTACGTACACACGCACGCACGCACAGACATCTTTCTAAAAATATATTATTTTGACTCTAGGGACCTTAAAACGTCGAGAAATGTCAAAATTTTCAATTTGACAAATCGGACGACCCATTACAATAACTTCCTATGGGAAGTTAAAAATACAGAACTAGCATTATGACAAAAAAGTATCGCAACAGAATTTTGTTCACATAGAGTTCTGAGAAAAAAACACAGTATTTCGATTTCGACCCGCTCTCAAACAGTAAAATATTAGATTTTCAATTCAGATGCTCTCGTATTCTGAAGGATAGTGTGAATTATTAGATTATTAGAATTCTTAGAAAATATGAAAGGTATAAATTTTTCAGATGTTTTTGCGGACAATTATATTAGACTTATGTGACCCCCAAAAACATCTCACAATAATAGTATTTGACTTCAGAACGACTGCGACTTACCGAACCTCTAGTTTAGTAAATCAAAATTTGTGAGTTTACCTGAAAATAAAAGAAAAATAATTTTTGATTAAATAACAAATCTTAAAATTTTATACGTAAACTTTTTGAAAGCTATATAATTTAAAAATTATCCAAAATAATGTATTTTTTTTTAAGGATTAAATGGACTTATTTATACTTCCATTGCAGTATAAAATACAAACAGAAATAACTCAAATAATATTGAAAAACCTTATTTTTTGATAATATTTATTTTAATTTGACCACTTGACTTTATTTCTTAATACGTATTTTAAAAACGGTTTTTATCAAGAGCTTAATAATAGATTGGCCAAAAATGTGGGAACACTTAAACATTAAAAAGAGAAAAAAAAAACTTTCATTAAGAACAAATTTATTTTAACTTCTATTAAATTTGTTTTCCATAGAGTCAACTTTTCTGGAGCAGTTGAGGACCAATTTTCAGAAACCATTCTCGAAAGATTCTTTTGTTGGAAGGCTTATGGCTCTTCACTTAAACACTCTGTTCGATGGAAAGGTTCTCAATAAAATTTAATTTAATTCATTGAAATTTTCACTGCAAAATTTTCAATTCAATTTTATTCAATTAAAACCATAGTTTATATACATTTTTGTAGTTAACTTGCTTTCGGTATTAAAGTGAAAGGTACATATTTTAATAGACAGTATTCAACACCTTTTTTTGGAGATTGTAGATTGTACTGCGAGTACAAAGAAGAAAAATCATTCTAAAGATTTTTTGAGGGCATACATGTCGTTAGGGTTTCTGATTAAAGTTAATCTTCCCTTTTCTTTTCCCATAAATTTAAGACAATTATCTCTAGCTTTAATTAAGTAACGTCCTTGCAAAAATTCAGACTATTATCGTGATCTTACTTATGAATATGCGGTTCTAAAATTATTATACTTTAATTTCACTAATTTATTTTTAAAATTTTACCAACATTTTTACTTTTTTTAGCCAAACAAAAATAAAGTCTTTATTCAGTCGTTACTATTATTTTGGCATATCATATATTTTTTATTAAATAGTCTGGCAGAACAATAACCGCTTTTATTTAAAGTGATGATGAACTCAAAAGCAAGGAATTGTGCTCTTTTTTTTGTAAATATTTATTATTTATAAATACACTGTTCTCAATTGAACTCAAAAAGTATCATAAATAATGTAATTTCACTTGGGCGGATACGCAATTAGCTGAATTTTCCATAAAAAATGGAAATTCATAATATTGGAATATTGACAAAGTTCTTTCGAAGAAATTAAAATATTCATTGATTTCTCCAAAAAAAAAATAAGTCATATATACCAAACCATAGAAATATTTTTAAAAATAAAAACTACACTTTGAATGGAATTGGAAGACAGAGATATTTAACGATGCAGGAAAATAAGTCCACTTAAGTGAAGTGGCCTTAGTTTCAAACTAGCTGGAAACTCCTTCAGCGGACTTTTTACCAATGGATCTATCGGGTGATTTTTTTGAGGTTAGGATTTTCATGCATTAGTATTTGACAGATCACGCGGGATTTCAGACATGGTGTCAAAGAGAAAGATGCTCAGTATGCTTTGACATTTCATCATGAACAGACTTACTAACGGTTCGAAATGTGTTTCGCGCTTTACGTCCGATTTATGGTCTACATAATCGACCAAGTGAGCAAACAATTAATGCGATTGTGACCAAGTTTCACACTCAGTTTACTTTATTGGACATTAAACCAACCACACGAATGCGTACAGTGCGTACAGAAGAGAATATTGCGTCTGTTTCTGAGAGTGTTGCTGAAGACCGTGAAATGTCGATTCGTCGCCGTTCGCAGCAATTGGGTTTGTGTTATTCGACCACATGGAAGATTTTACGCAAAGATCTTGGTGTAAAACCGTATAAAATACAGCTCGTGCAAGAACTGAAGCCGAACGATCTGCCACAACGTCGTTTCAGTGAATGGGCCCTAGAAAAGTTGGCAGAAAATCCGCTTTTTTATCGACAAATTTTGTTCAGCGATGAGGCTCATTTCTGGTTGAATGGCTACGTAAATAAGCAAAATTGCCGCATTTGGAGTGAAGAGCAACCAAAAGCCGTTCAAGAACTGCCCATGCATCCCGAAAAATGCACTGTTTGATGTGGTTTGTACGCTGGTGGAATCATTGGACCGTATTTTTTCAAAAATGCTGTTGGACGCAACGTTACGGTGAATGGCGATCGCTATCGTTCAATGCTAACAAACTTTTTGTTGCCAAAAATGGAAGAACTGAACTTGGTTGACATGTGGTTTCAACAAGATGGCGCTACATGCCACACAGCTCGCGATTCTATGGCCATTTTGAGGGAAAACTTCGGAAAACAATTCATGTCAAGGAATGGACCGGTAAGTTGGCCACCAAGATCATGCGATTTGACGCCTTTAGACTATTTTTTGTGGGGCTACGTCAAGTCTAAAGTCTACACAAATAAGCCAGCAACTATTCCAGCTTTGGAAGACAACATTTCCGAAGAAATTCGGGCTATTCCGGCCGAAATGCTCGAAAAAGTTACCTAAAATTGGACTTTCCGAATGGACCACCTAAGACGCAACCGCGGTCAACATTTAAATGAAATTATCTTCAAAAAGTAAATGTCATGGACCAATCTAACGTTTCAAATAAAGAATCGATGAGATTTTGCAAATTTTATGCGTTTTTTTTTTAAAAAAAAGTTCTCAAGCTCTTAAAAAATCACCCGATATATCTCCACACCGACTTTAACATTCTCAGCTTTTTTTTTTGCAAACACTGATAAGGCTATAATTTATTCATTTTTTAAAACTTACAATTACAAAGTACCATAAGTCTTTTTTTCCTAAAGCCTCAATTCAATAACAAACACGTGTATAAAAGTAGAATTTCCAATACCACTGAGATCATTTGTTTAAATAAAACAAATCAATCTCAACTTTTATCTCTCATTCTAAAAGCTAAAACACAACCGAAGACAACATTCACTTAATTTGCTTTCACATAATTTTTTTGAGCACATAGATAAACAACCTAAGTGAGATACCCTTGTAATGTCACAATTAAACATCAACAGCAAGTTTATACTGAAAACAACATTCAACAGATGGCTGTTGGATGTTTGTAATCCATCTTCTTACACTAAGTGCGATTATATTTCTATATCTTTCATGCAGCCCGTACTGGAAGACTGACTATGTATACAACATAAATAAGGATTTTAATTAGAATTAAAAACAAAATGCAACAATCTTAATTCCCTCCCCCTCACCCCCTTCCAACAACATTATCGTTACAGCTCACTCCATCAGCCTCAAAAATATCAACAGATACTGTAAGCCAGAGCACTGAGCTGGCTGTGGTGTAATTCATATAACCCACATTTGCATCTCTGACTTCGAGTTGATTTTACCATCATATCCAACTATATAAAGAACAACAAACAATATTGTAGAATATAATCTCTCTTCAATTCAGATACTTATTTGGTTTATCATCAACAAGAATCTCTGTACAATTTAATTGCATTTGCATGTTGATTGCCACTATTCAGTGTCAATTATGAGTTAATATTTGAATGTAATTCGCATTCAGATTGTTATATTGCAGTTTAATTAATTTAAAATTATAATATTTTTTTTATTTATTAATAAATAATTATCTTCACGACTAGGAACACAACGTCGACAGCGTAGACAACGACACAGACACAGACAACAACGACGACGATGGATGACGATGACTACTATGTCTGTCTGTCTATGTCTAATAATGATATGGTGGTGATCATTTTAAATAGCGTAAATTTTATTTTATCGGAAATATGATTTCATTAATCTATTATTTATTGCCTTACTTAGTGAAAAACCACATTGGCATAATAAATCTTTTTGTGAAAAGTCGTTTATGTCAGCTACACTGCCATATTTATACATTACTAGGATATAGCTTAGCTTGGCATGTCTGCTTTAGCTGTGCTGTGTGTAGTAGAAAATTAATTTTACTTTTTGATAAAATATTTTCTATAATATTTTTGTAGTTGTTTTTGTTTTTGTATTTGTTTTTATTAAAACTTATTTGCATATTTAATATTGCAACCATTTCGATCTGCTGCACGTTTGGTGCACTGATAACATATGCTATTGCATCTAATTTCACTCATTTGGTAATATAGTCACGCATTGTACATACATACATTTATTGAAATTCATTTACTTAGAGGGTGTTTTATGGGAATTAGCTAAAAATTTAATAATTGTGGTAATAGACATACTTCGACAAAAATTCGTTTGTTCCATCAACAGCAAAGACAATAAATGCCGAACTACAAAAATATCGGTTAAACGATATTTCTTACACATAAACGAAATTAAGATTTTATTATTCTTTGGTTCAATGCAAATTTTAAAACTTCATTCTTCGATATATCGTCTTGCCGACATTAATAGTAACATTCATACTTCACATGTTGATGTTGTCAGATATTGTCTTTCTTTAAAGAAACTTCGCTGTCGTCAGAACGACATTTAGTAGTAAAAATGTACAATAAATGTGTACATTGACATTTATACGTTACTCGTACGAAATAACAGGCTTTTATTTGTCTAATGTACTGTCCCATTTTCGTCGTGACGAAATCCTATAATTACAACATACTTTATTCATATTTTTTAACAATAAACCTTATATTTGTTAGATTACTGCTAAACTCGATTGCTTGTCTAATGCAATTTATACTATTATTGTCATGACGACATCGCTGATACAAAAAAAATCAAGGTTAAATCCTATGATAGCAAGATAATTCATAATTTTTTTAACAATAAAGACAAAAATCATCTTTAAATACGTTGAAACGATATTGTCGGTAGAACAAATTTGTCCATGATAAAAATCCCATTTTTTCAAATAATACTCTTTTTTTTATTGCTTAGGTTAGGAGAAGCAACATGCAACATTTGGCAACATTATATTGCCACGATATCGCTGAATCATATAAATCTTTAATTTTTTAAACATTACTCGTTTTAGTGATCGTTAAAATTGTCGACGGACAAAAGTTGATGTAAGTACAAACAATTGCCTGAAGCATTATCATTTCATGCACTTATTGAAGTAAAAATTCAATTCAAGCAAAAATTGTATTGTATTGAAGTATTGACGGATTGAAGTATTGAAGTATTAAGGTATTAAAGTATTAAAGTATTAAAGTATTAAAGTATTAAAGTATTAAAGTATTAAAGTATTAAAGTATTAAAGTATTAAAGTATTAAAGTATTAAAGTATTAAAGTATTAAAGTATTAAAGTATTAAAGTATTTAAGTATTAAAGTATTAAAGTATTAAAGTATTAAAGTATTAAAGTATTAAAGTATTGAAGTATTGAAGTATTGAAGTATTGAAGTATTGAAGTATTGAAGTATTGAAGTATTGAAGTATTGAAGTATTGAAGTATTGAAGTATTGAAGTATTGAAGTATTGAAGTATTGAAGTATTGAAGTATTGAAGTATTGAAGTATTGAAGTATTGAAGTATTGAAGTATTGAAGTATTGAAGTATTGAAGTATTGAAGTATTGAAGTATTGAAGTATTGAAGTATTGAAGTATTGAAGTATTGAAGTATTGAAGTATTGAAGTATTGAAGTATTGAAGTATTGAAGTATTGAAGTATTGAAGTATTGAAGTATTGAAGTATTGAAGCATTGAAGTATTGACGTCTTGAAGTATTGATTGTTACATTCATCGTCCAAACGACTTTGCTTGTGAATGGGAAGCAAAACAAATTCCTTTGAGAAAATGATTCTCAATGAGTTTTTTTTTTTTTAATAATAAACTACAAAGACAAATATGATCTTTATATAATATGCAAACAAGTTTTTGTAAATATCGTTCGACCGATATCGCTTTTAACAAAATTAGAAAAAATGCCTTAGACCAGAATAATCTTTTCAGAGCTTCATGCAGATGAGTATTACAAACAATTTAAAACTTTTAATAATGAATTTTAAAGTTAGCACCTTCAGGACGACATCAATAACGTACTCCTGAAATGAGGAGAATCTAGGGTTGGCTAGCTTCCTAGACAAAACCGGGATGAGACTGTATATTTTGTATAAACATATTCTTAGTTTTTCGGTCTTTTCAGATTTTATGTTCTTCTTCTAGATTGAAGAAAAGAAATGCAAAAATATGTTGTTTTAATACTTTTTCGTGACATGAAATCAAATTTCACACCTACAATGCTGTTCGAAAAATGTTGGTCAAAAATGTTATTACCCTTTTTGAGATGAGTTCTTGGAATTTAGGAACGCTACGAGTTTTGTTTGCACTAGGTATTAACATATCATTCAAACACTGTATAAAAGTTGATGTTATTATCAATAAGAGCTGCATTTGGCTCGTAATAGTAGTCCAATAACAATGATTTTGTGGAAAAAAAATGGGAGAAATCAGTCCGGAACATAAAGCCGTGACTACTAGCAGGAAAAACGCTCAGGAAGGCCAAAAAAGACGACCCCAGTGGAAGATCGTTTTTTTGGTGTTGTACACTTGTACAGTCGTTGGCATCGGTTCAGGCAAAGTAATTTCGTCAAGCTCAGTGAGAAAAAGGCTCGTGAAAGCTGGACTTAGAGCACTCAAGCCGGTACTGAAGCCGGATTTTCCAGAAAGAGTAAAAAAACGATTGCTCTGGGCTCAGGAGAACCTACATTGGATTCAAGACATGTGGAACAATGTCATCTTCTCAGACGAATCAAAATTCAAGCTCCATGTAGGAGATAGGAGGATCCTTGGATGCCTCCCAAAACTGAAGGTGTGATGGTGTGGAGATGCTTCTCTAGAGATGAAAAAGGTTGAATTAGCTTTCTAGAATCCAAAGTCAAAAAGTTTAGCTTCGAGTCCTGGAAAACGTATTGGAGCCCACGGTGCTAGAGCTTTTTGGGGACATTTGCAGTTCCATTTTTCAACAGGACAATGCTCCTTGTCATGCTGCCAAAATTGTAAGTATGAACTTGTTTTTATTTTTACCATGACTGACTAATATTAAGCTTTAAAAAAACCTTAAACTTTTATGACTAAAAATATTATTTAGATTTTTTTTATTTCTAAGGTTTAAAAAGTCAATCGAAGAAAATAATATCGATGAACTAAGTTGCCCTCCCTACAGTCCAGATCTTAATCCAATTGAGAATATTTGGTCTATAATGAAACTTGAGGTTGCGAAGAAGCGCCCAAAATCATTTGATGAATTAAAAAACAAAAACTATTTACCCGGACCTGGAACACGATACCTGCACCCACATGGGAAAACCTATCTCCTTCAAAGTCTCGCCGATGTGCAGCCGTAATAAAAGCTAGAGGAGATTCAACAAAGTACTAATTAGATAGAACATGTTTCTGAGAAGCAATAAGAAAAACAAAAAACTGAACCAAAAAAGTATTTTTCTTTAATCCTTAAAAATGAAATAAGAAATTGAATTTTGAATTGTTGCCCATAAAAGGGTGATCGAGCAAATATGGTACAAGTATGTCAAAAAATAATTAACAACCCATAACTTGCTTTATTGATGGAGCTCCCATTTAAAAATATTCAAAATATGAAATAAAATAATGAGACGCTTAAAAAACAGTCGTAGTGAATACGGTAAAAAGCTGATATCCATACATTTTTCATTATATATTTTCGTTGGCATTTATTTTTAATAAATGTGATTTAAAATCACAAAATAAGATAAACCACAGCATGTGTTCATATATGCGTTTCGCCCCGTTGTAATGGTTGGGCTCATCAGAAGATGACCATTACACCTTGTCTTGACGCATATTTTCTCGAATAAATCGAGATTCCATATAATCCGAGCTGCATAGAGCAACTGCGAATTATATAGTTGCTACAAGTCTTCAAAGAAGATAAATTGTAGCTATTTTTATATCCTTGCTATGGGACTTTTAAAGAAGAAATATTCGACTGTTTATGTTTAAGATCTATTCCTACCAAACATGAGATGCATTGATGTGACGTGAAAATAAATATCACGAATATCTCTCAACACCAAAATGTACACCCTAAATGGATGAATTCGAGAATTACTTACTTAAATTTCTAAATCCATGTAATAATACTACAAAAGTAAATAATAAAGCGTATATATTATTCTTTTAGACATAGACGAGACGAGACGAGGCAAGATGAGAATACCGATGAAATATCTGACGAGAAAAAAGAAAAACCGAGACGAGATTTAGTTATATGAGACCGAAACCGATATCGAAACAAGACTGACATTTGAAGATTTTAGATTGAGATTATTATTATTATCTCGTCTCATAACCGAAACTAGGAGAAGCCTTTTCTTATTTCGAAACCATCAACCACAAGACTCTCTTTTGCTATCTATAATATCGCTGATAGTAATACAAAACATCTGTAAAAGAGTCTTAAGACTTAAGTAGCCATTTCAAAACTGGATAAGGATAAATTGTGAAAGCAATAATAATAATTGTTATTTGTTGATTATGTCCAATTATCGTCGAGACGTACAAATTATGAAAACCTGCCTTAAAAGTTATACTTAAAAATTCGTAATTTTATAAGTCCATAAACCATAAAAACTATCATCTTTTTATAAGTACAAGCTGTTACGATAGTTTCGTTCGAACGATATTGCCTAATGAAAATGGAAACTCTAAAAGGAAATGATCAACAAATCGATTTTCCACACACACACAAAAAAACACCCTATGCGAATATTCAATTAAAAATTCAATTCATTCAGTATTCACACGATTATTGAAAATGAAATATCCGCGACATTCATCAGAATCTAGTTCCATTAAAAACCACCATCAGATACTACAAAATAAATAAATTTCAAAATATCTCCACACATACCTTCCTATGAAAAATAAAAACAAACAAATTAAATAACCCACAAATTTAATTCACAAAAATTATCTATCTGAGAATTTAAATGTGCAACTGCACAAACATAGTTACACACATTATTTTATTTTATATCACAAAGTGTAAAATAGATTCCGCGGATTTGAATTGAAATTACCTTCCTGTATATTATTACCTAGACCTACCTTATACCTATTCTATCTATCTACGAGTATCCTCGAAAACTCATAGGTAGTTATTTCCAAAACCAAATGGAAAGCTTTAATAGAACAAAACCAGGACAGGCAGGCGCTCACGGTACGAGTATTCGAAGTAACATTTAGAGAATATCTATCTGCTTTACATCTCTGGTGTACGAGTATGTTTATCGAAGTGAGTAATGTAGCGCATAATGAACACGGACGAGTTGTAAATTGAATTTCAAACTAGCAGCAGTGGCAGCAGCAGCGCAGCGCCAGCGTGCAAGATGCAGTGCAGTGCAGTATCAATGCATGCAGTGTGTAAAGTCTTTTTTATTTTTTGGTATTTTTTGTTTATTTAAGTTTATCCGACGTATTCGTCGGTCGGTAGTTATAACTAAAACATACCGCTAGTACTGTGAGTAAGAAGACAAGAGTACGAGTACGAGTACAAGTACTACACAGTAGCGGATCGGGTAACAATGTTAATTGCCACTGGTTTAATACAACATGCAGATCGTATATCAATTTAATGTTCTCTCTTTCTGGTATCTGTTGTATGTTTAAATGGTGTAATGTGGTCGGTGTGTGGTGGCTTGGTGGGTCAGATACATTTAGAAAAGACAAAAACTTATTGCATTTTCAAGGATGTCGAAAGTAGTATTCTAAAAAGTGCTTTTTAATACTTTTGTGATATTAATATTTAGGGCTGGTCATAAGACGAGATTTTTGTTAGTCTCGTCTCGGTCTCTACAAAATCGAAAATTTTCAGTCTCGTCTCGATAGCGGTCTTCGTTTCGTATAACTTAGTATCGTCTCGGTTGGGCTTTTTTCTGGCCAGTTGTTTTATCGGAAGATTCGTCTCACCTACATATGTCTATTTTTAAATATGAACGCCGTCAATAATGCAAGTCGAAAATTGTCGTCGTTTGACAGCTAATGGGTTAGCAGATATGGAGAACAGAACTCGACAGCGTTTTTTGTCCTGAAATGGATTCCGACAACCATATATTATGTTCTGTCACAAATCCAAATTTTTAGAACTTCCTTTGTACAAGGTTTTCAACAGGGACGCTATAAAAGTTGAGCGACAGGGACAGTAAACGACGCCATATTGATTTTGCCGCTCTTTTGACATTTCTCTTCGAAATTATTAAAATTTACTACCGAAATTGGGATTCAGTGGCCTCAACGTTAAGAGCGCTACGTCCAATTTATGGTCGTCATAATTGTCCTAGCAGATTGACAATTGAGCGTCTAGTGGGAAAATTTGATTCCATAGGCACAATACAAAATGTGACGTCGTTGTGGCGAATTTTGCGAAAAGATCTTGGCCTACATCCTTACCAGATTAAAGTGAAGCAAGAACTGAAGCCGCTTGACCACCAGAAGCGTCGAATGTTTGTGAATTGGGCTGAGCAACAACTTAAAAATGATTCGGATTTCATCGAAAAATCATCTTCAGCGATGAGGCTCATTTCTAGCTGAATGGCTTCGTCAATAAACAAAATATGCGGTATTGGTCAGGCAGAAATCCACACGTACTTCATGAGTTATCATTACATCCCGAAAAAATTACGGTTTGGTGTGGTTTATGGGCCGGTGGCGGCGCGGCGTCATTGGGCCGTACTTCTTCCGTGATGATCAAGACCGGCACGTTACTGTGAATGGGGATCGCTACCGTTCAGTGATAACCGAATATTTTTGCCCCAATTGGATGATATGGACTTGGAGGACATGTGGTTCCAACAGGACGACGCCACAAGCCACACAGCGAATGTCACAATCAATTTATTGGAAAGCAAGTTTGGAGAACATGTTATCTCTATCTCTATTTGACGCCGTTAGAATATTTCCTGTGGGGCTACGTCAAGCCTATATGGTCTATGCCAACAAACCAGCGACGATTGATGAACTTAGTACGAATATCGAACGTGAAATTGCGGCAATATCGGCCGATTTATGCTTGAAAACCGTCGAAAATTGGGTTCAGCGACTGGATTTCTGCAAGCGTGCCCGTGGTGGCCATGCAAAAAAATCGGATCCCATACATAATGGCATCGAACGTACTTTCACAGGAAGGAAGAATTTCATTGATATCCAAAACCGTTTTTGTTTTATTAAAAAAAAAACGTTTCTAGCGCTCGTAATGAAAAACCCGATACATCATAATCTTAGACATTCTTCAACAAAATCTAATAGTTTATATCGTTTTTTAATTTTTATTCCAATACGAAAATAAAATGTTTAAATATAAACAGTTCTAATCGATCCTAAAGCTTGGGCACGTTTGATTAATGGAAGTTTGGTTTCATTTTACGGATTATGAAGCATTAACACAACACATTTTTGCATTTTATTTTTCTTCCGAGAAGACCGTTGAGACCGATCAAAAAATGTCAGTTTCGTATCAATATCGGTCTCGTATATCTGAGCCTAGTCTAGGAAGCAGTATCTTCTCATCTCGGTTTCATGAAACTAGTCTTGTCTTGTATTCGGAGGCATTTTATATCTTTAAAAATTTGAAAGATTTGGTGGTTTTCTATTGAGACGGTTATAAGGTTTAGGGACCAGTTATAGCCATCATTGGTTTTCTCCATTGAACAATTTTTTCGAGATTTAAGAACAATTAAAAAAGTAAAATTTGTTGTTTTAAAAATCTCTAGATTTTGTTTGTATTTTTAAAAAGTATTTTATTTGACTACGGAATTTTTTTAAGTTACTTTTGATTAACTCTAGCCCCAAAATGCGCTATTTCAATCAGGAAAATATTGTTTCTTCATCGAAATTCTCAATGATCGCTATCACCGACCTGTCAAAAAAATTCCAATAATCGGTTTCAACAATTAAAAGCACGAAGTTATAACTTGTATATAATCGAGGTGATATAAAAATGAACTTTTGCAATAACAGATGAAGTAGTACAATTTCTGATTTTAATATAAAAGGTGGACCCATCCACCAAGTGGTTGCATTGACCCGCTTTGCAGTAGTGCTAACTATTTCTTCAAGATCTTGTTTGTGATGGTTTTGGACTGAACGTGGCCTTAAGTGCTTCATTAGTTCCTAAGTTGTTGGCATAATATCGGTCATTCACAGTTCCCCACAAAAAACAGTCCAAAGGGTCAAAATTGCAACAATAATTGACATCGTCAAGAGGGCTGATAATTACAACAATAAGTTTTTGATTGAGAGTGATAATTTACTACTGTATGAACATAAGCATCTTGATTGTATGTATGTTTTATGTGACCAATTTTTTAATGAATATTTGTAGATTTATGTTTGGTAATGCAGGCTATTTTGGTCAATTGATTTTAAATGCAAATAAAAAACTTTATTCCATCTTTTACCCAACGTTTCGTCGCTACTCACGACTTCTTCAGGGGTTTTTATTATGATCTTTATTTAACATTATGAAATTTTTTATTTATTTATTATTTTATACAATTTGTCTAATTTAAAAAATCATCTTGAATTCTTGATGTCAATTATAAAGGCTTAGATGTTTTAAGTAGATGTTATAAAAGTTCACTAATTTCTCAGCTCATTCGACAGCACTGAACTGTGAAAATTCACCTCTGAATGAATGTCGTGGTATTGCATTCGAACTACATCATTACCTACATCTACCTTACCGATATAAATGATATAAATAAATGTAGATATATACTATTATGTATGTATGTCGCTATAACAGATTGTTCGAAGTCGTGCCAACCCCAAGTGGTAATGCGTAATCCGATACCTACCTTTGGTCTTCTAGTTTTTGAATGCTTAAACATTAAGCAATTAACAAATCGGATTGAAAGCGATTTGTTCATGGAACTTCAGTAAAACTATAATATACCAACGTAGCAGCAAACAGCAGCAAGTAGCAGCATCATGCAAGCCAAAGCCCTACCTAAAAATAATACGGATAGAAATCTTGTCTTTCTCTCGTATACCTATATATAGAGTATAATGCTGGTAAAGTGCATCCCAAACGTGCTGGAATGATCTACTTTTTGGTACAGGTTCGACAGAGTAACGCGTCGCGTATATAGAGGTTATCAGTAATATTGATAGCCCACAAGATTCTTTGCGTTATAAAAGTAATTTTTATGACAATGAAGATTTAAGCCTCACATTACAATGTAGACTCTAATGATGATAAAAAGGTCTTTCGATTCAAATTTATGATACCCTTATTCAATATGTACGCACAGATACACACTTAACAGACCAATGGAATCTGCAGCTTTCATCTTTTAGAAGACTGAGTCACAACAGAACATTAATACCAGACCAAAGGCACAACAAACCTTACAAATAAGATAAAAAAGCAAATGACCATTTTGTATTCTAATGGCGCAACTATTAACGGACATAGAATGCTAATAGACTCACTCACCATCTACAATAGACGACCAAGATAAATCGAATGGAACTTAAGCCACTGGCAGTGGAATAAATAAATTATATAGAGCACTAACAACAACACTATGCCACATAATCTCTATTTCATGAGTTTTGATTGTTTTGCATATAAACAAAATCGAGCGATGTGTTTTTTTTATTTTTCTAGCTTGTGGTTTGTTTTGCAAGACTTTAAGTCAAGTCAAGCAAAGGCAAAGCACTTTGCGGAATTGACAAGTAATATGAGTCGATGTACTCGAATAATTATTTGTTCTTGTTTATTTCTGAGTGATATAGATCAGATGGTTGGGAGATTAGAAGAACTATAAATTGAAGAATGATATTTTTAGAGGCAATGATTCATAGATCAACTTCAGTTTTAAAGGGGCTAAGGTACTAAGGATTAGGAGTGATGTTGAGTCAACTCTGGATTAAAGTGTGTTATTGGAGAACATTACTTTCCAACCACGACTTAGTGATTTAAAACTAATTTTGTGAGAGTGCTATTAAATTTCAGAAAATTGGAACGGAATTAAAATTTTCTGACGATTTCTATTTTGGTAAAAGGTGCTGAGATGAATTCTTGGAAGAATTTTAACTTCCGGTAATAGAAGAATTGAAAGTTCTTTTTCTTTATAACTGGAAGCAGCTTGCATGAAATTTAAGTAACGAAGGTGATAGGAGCTAAACCAACTCCAAATAAATGTTCTACTCTAGAAAAGATGTCAAAATGGAGTTGAGGAAATAAAATTGTTCAAAGCTTCTAAAATGTTAAAAATAGGTATTGGTAAGGTTTGACCGAAACACTTCAGTTACTTTCAAACTACAATTAAGTGATTTATAAATAATATTTGTATAAGTGATACTAAATTTAAGAATTACAGCGAACCTACAAGTGATCAAAACTATCTTCAATTTATTTAATACTCGTAGCTTCAAGAGCTAAAAAGGAGTTTTTAACTTCTGGTTACCGAAGAATTAAGAGTTCTTTATTAATGTAACTTGACATTTTTTGGAGACTAAAAACTAAATCAAATCAGTTATTTTGTACTTATTGTAAATAAAGACCTGTTTGATAGAAAAACTTTAGTGTGCTTTTCAAATATTCTTCGTCGATGCTAAGAGTACCGAAAACCTACACAATAAACTTTTAAAAACAAAACGTCAAAATATGGGAAGGTTTGAAAATGAAGTGTCTTTCTGATGGGAATGGAATGATCAAAGATTGACTTCAATTTTAAAGGAGCTTAGAAATAGAGATATGCAATGATGTTGAGTCAATTCCACGATGAACTTTGTTATTGGAGAACATTAAATTTCGAACAAGAACTGCAAAATGATTTACAAATAATTTTATATGAGTGCTATTAAATTTCTGACGATTTAAAATAATTTCTTGGAGAATTTTAAAGTTTCGGTTACCGATTAAGAGTTCTTCATTTTTAAGACTGGAAGCACAGTCAATGAGATATCAGAGAGAAGAAACGTCTGATGATATAAAATTCCTCAACAAAACAAGTCTTCTACATTTTGAATGTAGAAAATATGAGGAAAAACATCTAATAAGTCAAACTCAGCAAATTGATGATTGTTTCCGAAATTTTCTAAATTTCAAAAAGTGGGACAAGAAAAATAATTCAGTAGTGTCAAGGGGGGTAATTGTGAACAGGGGTAAATGTAAACATACTTAATTTTCTCAAAACCGTTTATAATTTGAAGCATGCCCTGAAATTATTTGAAAAGACATTATATTTAAATCATATTGACGCGTGGAAGGCCTTATCTGTCAAAGGGTTATTTATGTTTTGTTCGTTTCCATGAGTCTTTCGTTTTTCTGCGTTTTTAAGTTTTTCAGTGCTAATTAAAATTGTTGCAGAACAAACAAAGGCGATCGAAGTAAGTTAAATTTTATCTTTAAGAAAGTGAAATATGAGTATAAATGCATGCTATATGTTTTTGTTTGTCTGTATAACAAAATTTAAAAGTTATTGGCTGTTTACAATTACCCCATTATGTTCCTATCATGGGTAAATGTAAACACCGAAATGGGGTAAAAGTGAACAATTTGGGGTAACTGTAAACATTCATTTTCAATGGCTTTGGTGTTGATCTAACAATATTTTATATCAAATAGATGCCACGTACATATCAACCAAAAACCACAGCTCCATCATACACGTCAGTGGATCGGTGAAGGGAAAAATCCTACTGTCATAATATCTAGAGGCAGAAAACCAGCATTTTCGTCAGACGTGGAGGACACTATATCAAGGTGACTTATTTCAGATCTCGTGCTGGTTACCCTTGCGATAAAGATGATCTCCTTGGTCTAGTAGGTACCTACATACATATATAAGGGCAGAGAACTTGGTTACCCATTTCCACAATGGTAGGACGACTGGTACCGTTTTCATTTACCCCATTTTTCTCGTTTACTTAAAAAACTAGGGGGGTAAATGTAAACATCAAATTTTATGAAAACTAATAAACAAACGCCATTAAGATTACTACTCTTTGATAGATAATACAATCCAAACTTAAGTAGCATAAACAAAAATGTTCGACATTGCATGGTTAAGCTGTTACAAGCATTACAAGTGAACAAAAATAAAAAAATGCAAAATCGTTTACAATTACCCCCTTTGACCCTAAGCATTATAAATATTTCTCGATTCTAAGAGTACCGAAAAATCAAAAAATTAATTCTAAAACAAAAAAAAAAAGTCTGAAATATCGAAACTATGGAAACAAAGCCTGTTTTTATAATATTCTTGGCATCCAAAGTATTTAAAAAACAGAAATAAATCAAAGCAACTTGTTTGGTTAACTTATGAAACTGTTTTCAATGGTTAGAGTACTACGAAACATTTAGGCACTTTAAATTAAGTACTGAGAACTCGCACAAGAACCCTGCTAATATTTAAAGCAATCTTGTTGTTTCTTATAAAATTTTGAGAAAGATTATTACTACGGTTTCACCTTTCAGTGAATTTTTAAAACATTTCAATGGTAAGTTACAAAATATCAGTGTTAACGCCTTAGAAAACAGAATTCAGAAAGAATTATGAATGTCCAAACCTTCGTTTAAATTTCTAAACAAATGCAAAAACAACCATAAAGTAACTCAAAAATAACAAAGTTCGTTTCTAAGCTATTATCATTAAATAAAAAAAAATCCCATTAATCACTTTAAGACACAAAGTCAAAGTGAGTTAAGCCAAATCAGAGAGAAAGGTCTTCACACCATAATAATGTAAGTCCACATATAATAATAATCTCCCATTTGAAATTGTAACACCCTTGTTTGTGTCAAGTCAAAGTATGTAGTTAATTTACACTGCGAACGCATTAAACGAAAAAATAGAAGAAGAGAAAAACCATTTGTGAAAAATGCTTAATTACACCATTTTACTATAAGGCGGCTTTTCCCCCAGACAATTTTGCAATCAACCCTTCTTCTTCAAAATGTTTTCAGTCTTTATTTTTTTGCTCAAGTCAAAAGTAATATTTCCTGATAAATTGTTCTACAGTGTCGAAAACCCCTCCTATACATGCCGGTATATTCACTTTACTCAATCCTGCACCACCTCATTAGCAATTCCGTACTTAAACCACACGCTTTAAGTAATTATTCACCATCTAGGTATAGGCCTTGTTCGTTTATGGTGAATGTAAAAGCTAACATCACACGCAGTGAATGATTTTTATCATAGTAATTTCAACTAGTTCGCTTAATGGCTCTACGTTCTTTATCAAACGTTGATCACTACCTATTACCTAACTATATAGCTACATATAGTACAACCTACCCACAAGCTTCAACAAAGCAATTTTAAACATGACGATGCGGTGGTGGAAGTACGAGTAGATTGACAGAGCCAAATTGCTTGCGCTTAAAATCGCAATTTCTCACTTGGTGCCAAAAATGTCACCTCATAGAGCACGAACAAGTGTCAAAAGGAAATTAAACACACACAAAAAAATAGAATATATGTAAAAAAGAACTCCATGAACAACAAAAATATTTTAATTTTCCAACCTCTAAAACCAAAACGGCCCAAAGCCCCAAAACCTTAACCCTCACAACATAGCGACGTTGTCTTTTCGTCCTTAGTCCGTCGCGTTGTCGCTCGTCCATAAGTAACACACATGCCAAAAATATATTAAACAAACAAAAACAAAAAAAGGAGAGAAAATTAAAAGCTTAAGCCCAAAACAATAGCATGTTGCTAACAAATGATGATAACGGTAGTGAAAATATTTCACTCATTCCCTAACACCCTCCCTCAAAGTGTGGGGGTGGGGGTCGTCCTTTTTAGCAGAAGCAGGACCTTTTCCTGGAAAAGCACATACGGTCGGTTGTGTAGAGCGCGCGATATGAAACAACACAAAATAATGAGGAAAACGAAAATAAAAACCAAACGGGACGAATTTTTATCTTTTTCAAGCCGAAAATACATATTCTCTGTCTGTCTGTCTGTGCCTTGGTCCCAAACTCTTGACACTGAGATTAATAGCCAAAACATTAACGGCAAAACAGGATAAAACACACTCAAACCATCATCATCACACTATATCACCCATTATGCACCAAATACAGTCCATATACGTACGTACCTATCGGGCCACCACGGCGTGTTAGTACTTTTTTTGTTGCTGAAAGTCACATTGTCTGGAAGAATTTATTTTTGTTTATATTTTTTGAAGAGTAAGGGAGAGCTTGAAGCATTTCATTGTCACATTCACATATAGAAAGACCATTGAGATTCAGAGTCAGAGTCAGAGGAAGAGTCAGAGTCAGAAGTGAATCGAAAATCGACCACCAAACTCCAGATAAAGACACAAAAACCGCACCAACAACAACAACAACTCCAAACACCCACGTATAGCGAGTACTGTGGGGACTGGGATTTTCAAAAATAACCAACAGGACATCATCCGCACGAAAACCCGTTGTTGTTTATCCTTTTTATTCTTTTTCGAAAAAGGCAGGGAGGTATTTTTTGATGGCATGATACGAACCGAACATATACGAAAACGAGTACACTGTACGTTGTACGTTGTACATGTAGTCAATGTTCAGCTATAAGGACAGGTGTGAGATTTCAAATAAAAACAAATATCCTGGCTAGGTTTGTGAGTTTCTGTTATGTGTATGAACATACGTAGGTATAAGCAAAGCATGGGCTGGGCTGAACAGAAATATGGGCACAATTTTAAGGACTCAGTAGCCGGATTAAACCACAGAATCGGATATGATGGGTGTCATATCCTGTTTTCAGACTCTCGTAAAACTTGCTCGACGATGGTTCTCACATTTACGAGGTATGCCGAGGATAGACCATATATAATACAAATACACTCAGAGAAAAATGTAAAATTTAGGTTTATGTGATTAGTCTAAGTCTTTCCGAAAACTGGTGCATATTTTTCGGAAAGACTTAAGACTAATCACATAAACCTAAACCAGATTGTCATACATTTGTCGAAGCCTTCTTTTCTAAGGTTGCATCTGAAAACAACAAAATAAATCCAAAACGAATTGAGAAAAAAAAATCTAAAAGGCATCCAAGACAAGATCATGATGTAGCTCATTTTGTCTGATTTTGAATAAAACATTTTTAAATTATATTGTTGTAGGACAAATTTCTAGACCAAATTTAAATTTACTCCAAAAGACCATAAAGAGTCAAATTTCAGTCTTAAAGCGAATGACAAAAAAAAACACCAAAAATATTCATTTTTGACCATATTTGTAAAATAGTTTTAAACATTTTGAAACATTATAATTACACTATAGTTTAGATATAAAAATCAATGTCACTTTTCGTTGTAATGTTATAACTCAACAATGCTTTCACCGATTTGGCTAATTTTGGTCTTGAATTATTCGTGGAAGTCCAGAGAAGGTTTGTACGTAGAGAAAATTAAAAAAAAAATCTTGAAAAAGTGTAAAATCAACATCTTTCTATACTCCCATATACAAACAATTTATACTAATACTTAAAAGCCAATTTGAACCTTTGACAAAACAATCGAAGACAAAAAAAGTGACGTTAGTTCTGTTAAACAAATTTAATGTCATCATATGTCATTTCATTTTATCAGCGAAAATTATTGCTTTGTTGTGTATATATTTTCCAAAATATTGTTTAGTTATTGCTTTGTGTTTATATTTTCCAAAATATTGTTGAGTTGTTGAGTGAAGGTAAAATGCCACGAGCAAGACGACCAAGCATAGAACGGCGAACGCCAAATGCAAATCAAGTGGCATTATTTAGACGATCTCAGACTACATATGAACGCGCACAAGCTAATGCATCGCAGCGTGAACGTACTGCACAGAATAGATCTATTGACCCTGTACCTGTACTTAATCTTGCACGGCTATCACGAATACGTTGTGCTGTTTTGGATGAAATGCTGGGTGCTGCTTTTAATTACAATAGGCAGATTGATTATACGAGTAGTATGTACGGATACATTGGAATAATGGACGCAATATGTCCTCATTGTGATGCGGCTAACTTTCCAGGTGAAACACCCGGAATGTGTTGTGCTTATGGTAAAGTGAGATTGCCACCATTAGAAACTCCACCCGAACCATTGTATTCATTTATTTTTGGGACATCTCAAACGTCGAAGTAGTTTTTGAGAAATATTCAACAATACAATTCAGCATTTCAAATGACTTCTTTTGGTGCTTCTAAAATTATTAGAGATAATTTTATGTTGACTTTTAAGGTAAATACCTCAACAGGATTGTCCCATGTTTATATTAATCTGAATCATAAAGTCTTAAAAATTCTGATTCAACATCTACCTAAAATTGCATAAATGTTACAGATTCAGGGACAGATTTATCATATCATTAAGCTGGTTCACTATTGCCATGACGCTGAACATCAATTTTTGCAAATTTATTTTATTGGTGATGAAAATCGTGAATTGGATCAACGTTGTGCAATTGTTTCAAATACAAGACAAGAAATTATTCGTGAGCTACAAAGGTTTTCCCACCAGCATAACGCATTAGTTCAATTGTTCAAAATTGCTCTTGATCGTATGCCATCTGAAAATCACAAAATTGTAATAACACGAAATTGAATATTCAACAAAAACTTTCGTTGTATCATTGATCTTAGCGACTATTCGATCGGAACAGAAAATTGCATTGGCACTTGCATCTCGGGAATTGCTGCTACATTATTAGAAGGTGGACAATGCAAGATTTAAAAGGAAGAACAATGCAAGATTTACGCGGTAATCAACAGCTTTTTGGTGGTGCTCTGGTATTTATGTCAGGGGACTTTTGTCAAAAATTGCCTGTCATTCCTCGATCAACTCCTGCTGATGAAATAAACGCCTGTTTGAAGTCATCATTTCATTGGATATATGTACGAAAATTGACACTAAACATTAATATGCGTATTCACCTACATAATGCTGCAACTGCCCATGAGTTTTCAAAACAATTGTTAGAAATTGGTGATGGAAAAATACCAATCTACAGTACCAACATATTGATCACTTTACCGAACAATTTTTGTACAATTGCGCAATGTAGAGATGAGTGGATTGAATGTGTTTTTCCGAATATTCTTCAGAATTACAGAAATCATGATTGGTTGAGAGAACGCGCCATTTTAGCACCGATGAACATTCATATCAAAAAATATTGTTTATCCAACTGTTTTAGACTAACCTATATAAGTAGACCCACCATAGTAAGAGTACTCAATCCTTTTTTATTTTTTAGTTTTTACTCTTTGCTGATAAATATAATATAAACAATATATCATTTGGGTCATTTGGACTTTTAAATAGCTCGCAATTTAAAATATTTTTTTGTGTGAATAAATGAACTTAATAATCTTTTTTTTTATTACTATGCCTTATACGTAGCGAAGCACGTACCGGACCGCTAGTTACACTATAGTTTAAAGTTAAAAACATTCAAATAGAAACCTAGACTAGACATACCGAGCCGAGAAGGGACCAAAACATGAGACGTAATTGACATTTTTGAATTTGGAATAGGTGTTTTTGAAGTCTCGAAAAAAACACTTCGTAAGCTAAGGATAGCAAATAGAATGTATTCAGCTCGAAAATGCCTATTTAACATTATTGATAGGCAGTTTGGCGCAGTATAGCTTTCGTAGCAGTAGGTTCACAAGTGATTTTTAAAAGAACAGTGAAACAAGTCTTTACATCATTTTGGAGAAAGTAAGGCAATTATATTCCATATTTCAAAAGCGTGTGATAGAAGTTCGTATTAAGTTCTCTAAACGAAAATGCAGGCAATTTTTATCGATGAATCTCTTCTTATATAGGGTGATTTTTTAAAAACTCTTGGAAAGATTTTCGAAAAAAAAACACATAAAATTCAGAAAAATGCATGAAATCTTTATTTGAATATAATTTAATGTTTCAAGATTATTTCATACAAATGTTGACCTTGAGTGCGTCTCAAATGGTCCATCCGTTGGTCCAATTTCGGCCGGTATCTCACGAATAAATGCTTCAATGTTGTCTTCCAATGCTTCAATTGAAGCGGGCTTGGCTGTATAGACATGACCTTTAACATAGCCCCACAAAAAATAGTCTAAAGGCGTTAAATCACACGATCTAGGCGGCCAATTGACCGGTCCCGAACGTGAAATAAAATGTTCACCGAACTCGCTTCTCAATATGTTGCGCGTGCTGTGTGGCATGTGGCACCGTCTTGTTGAAACCACATGTCATGAAAATCAAGCTCTTGCATTTTGGGCAAAAAAGTTACAGTTACTTAACGATTCGCATCATCTTTGAAGTCGTACGGTCCAATTATGCCACCAGCCCATAAACCGCACCAAACTGTGAATTTTTGTGGATGCATTGGCAGCTCTTGCAATGCTTCTGGCTGATATTCACTCCAAATTCGACAATTCTGCTTATTTACGTACCCAATACCCATTGAGACAAAAATGAGCTTCGTCGCTCGCTGGAAGAAGCGCGCGATAAACTTTCTTAACAGAGCACGCATTTTGATAATAAAATTCAATAAATTGCAAGCGTTGTTCGTTTGTAAGACGATTCATGGTTAAATTATAGACCAAAATGAAGATGTTTGACAGTGAAACAAACCACGAAACCAAAAAGATAATAGCTACAAAATCACCCTTTATTAGAAATAAGATTTCTTACTTTACAATACAATTTATATTGAATGGTTTCAAGTTAAAAACCCATAAAATAATTTATGGTGTTCCAAAGGGTTCCATCTTGTCTCCTACTCTTTTCCTTATATTTAACAGCAATCTTTTGTCGGCTTTTAATCCGACTTTTAATCCACTAAAAATGTTTTTTCTGATAATAGTTGCAAGATAATGAAAGTTAATAAATTCACCCTTGACATTCGAATGTGGAACTTAAATTCCAGCATTTGGTAAGCTTATTAAAATCGGACCTCATCAGTATGGTCGAATGTGAAATGTATTAATCTTATGGAATGTATACCTTTCAGATTCATCTAGTTATGAATAGCACTTCTGTCAAAAAAAAACGAGGAAAATTTTCCGAAGATGGCAGAAAAGTTTCATAACTTTTTAAGCAGTTGTCTTCATTCGTCCACAATCAGAGATGATATATCGGGTCTTCTACTAGGGACTTACTTCGAATTAAATTTGTGAACGCGTCTTTTTCGAACTGTCACTGCCAATTTATTCAGTTAACTCAACTTTTTTTCATGGTAAAGTTAAAGAACGAGAAACGTCTGAAAAAATTGTCTACCGAAATTTTAGGTTCGAAACAACGGGTTGATAAAAGTGTCGTTTATATTAAACGATCAAAACCATTCAATTCCACGGCGGCGTTCCCAAGAATTGTGCACCACTTAGACCACATTATGGCGTATTTTGAGTAAGGAGCTTGAGTTACAACCATCAAGATCAAGAAGATCAAGTATTGAAACCGATGGATCATTTGAAGCAGTGTACATTTTTCGATTGGTCAAGTTGTCAAGTCTTTATTAGAAAACCCTATACATAATAACTTACATATTTGGGTGGGTGCCCTTTTAACTTTCGGAAATAATCCAATCGAAAAAATCGTTATGTCAACCCGTTTTTTGTTTTACTTGGACATTCTTACGTCCAAGTGCGAAGTGTTAGACTTGAAAATTCTTCAACTATACCACGGAAGATGAAAGAGATCCTAAGGGTGTTTTTTGTTGGCGTGATGGGGTTTTCAAGAAATAAAACTCAAATCAATAAATTTAACTATAAGGGTCCGCCTTCTAACGTTTTTTTCAACTAGTGCTTATTTCGTGAATGGTAACATTTAGCTCATGTCTGATTTGACAGATAATTAGTTTTATTCTTCCGCTGACCGAATATAGTCGTGTATACGCTTGAAAAAACGCTGGGAACAACGCTTAGAGAAGATGAAGCTCATTTTAATCTTGGCGGGTATGTAAACAAGCAAAATTGTCGCATTTGAGGCACGAATACATTAAAAAGCCGATACACTCAAAACGAGTCACTGTTTGGTGCTGATTTTGGCCAAGAGGCATAATTGGGCCATTTCTTTTTTTCGAAAATGAGCAAGGAGTGGCCGTTACAGTCAATGGCGATCGCTATCGATCCATGTTGAACGAATTTTTGTTCACAAAAGGGGGAGGATATTGGCAACAGGACGGCGGCGCGGCGCTACGTTACATACAACCAAAGCTACACTCGATGTTTTTAAAGCATTTAAAAAAAAAAGTTTATATTAAGCATTTAGTTCTATTATGAAGTTTAGGGTTTGCAATTATGTTTTCAAAACGATTTTGGAAAATTAGCCAAATAAAATCCAACCTAGAGGGCCAATTTTTTAAAACTTTTTGCACCAAATTGGGGTCGTATATCGGCAATAAAGAGTCTAATATTCTCTTCCACGACCTTAATCGTATCGGCCTTATCTGCGTAGTCAAGCGATTTCACATAACCCCACGAAAAATATTCCAAGGGTGTTAAGTCGCACGATCTTGGATATCATGTCACAGGCTGACGAACGCGAGATTATGTACTCACAAAAAGTTAGTTGCGTCTCCCAAATAGAACCAATATTTTGGTAATACATTTTCACGGTTAGCAAACATTGTTCAGGAGTAAGTATATTGGTTAAAAAATGCCAAACAAAACTGAGAAGAAATTAAGTGACAGCTGTCAAGAACACCAACTCCGAAAAAAGTATTGTTAGATTAAGCACACGTGTAAGAAAAACACCCGTTACAAAAGAGAAATATTCGTTTATGATTTGAACGATAATAAAACATCGGTTTTAAAAAAAATCAAAACACGGATGTTGTTTCCGAATATTTTGAAATTTGGTTTTGTGTATTTTGTATCTTTTTGAAACTACGCTTTCGCCAAGTAATTTCTATGAATTAATTTGATTTCATGTTTTTAGACATGACAAGTTCATAATTGTTTTGTATGCTATTATTGTTTCGAAATTAGTTTTAAAAGATTGTTGTTTTTTAACATTGACCATTCCCACTTTCCCTAACAACTAAATTTTATCAACAAATCTTATGTCCTTTGGTTCTTCATTTTGTTTGGTTTTTCTCGATTTTAGGATGCATACACACTTAAGTGAAGGACTAATTTCGATTCCGAAACAATTTTAATATCATGTCAAATCGAATCTCCAAATTTATAACATCCAATACCTCTTATGTTATTTCTCTAAGTGGAGTCAACTGTGACATTGAAGTACTTAACCAAATGTGTGTCTAGGGAAATAAGGATAACAGAAGCATCCTGTCCGAATGAAAAAGTTCCCTATATGGTAAAGGGTATACCCTACCCTAACCTTACCTCTTTTTACAAATATGTGTATCCATCCCAAATAATCATCTCTTTCCTCATCATGATGATGATAATGATGGTCTCTGTTTCGCAGGAGTTTAGAAGAGAAGAGTTGAAGGATTTAGTGGGTTGTTATGTTGTTTTTTGGAATAGGTAGATGATATAGACAAAATTCTTAGAAGGAAGAGAATCGCACATGAATTTAGCACACTACTCACATTTATGTTCAGCAGTGTTTTGCGTTTTGTGTTTTTCTCCGGAAACAGGAAACCAATAGTCGTAAAATGTTTTGCATAGCTATATGCGAAGGTTATAGGTGCTGGGCAAATAGATACATTTCGTCTCGTTCGTCCTCTTCGTTTGGCTTGAAATTTGGTAGTACCTAAGTTGCAACATATCTTCAAACGCATATATTTAGATTCTTTTATTTCCGACAACGACAACGACGCTGATGAGAACCATGAATGTTAGGTGATTTTGAAAAGGAGAGGATTGTGCTATGTGAGACTATAACGAATTATAGCTTTTTGGCCAAATCGAATTCACATCTGCTTCCCAGGTACAAATACCCTTATTATATCTATCTATAGTTATCTCTTATACATATGTATATAGACTAAGTGTGATATTGAAAATTGTTGAGTATGAGGTGTAAAAAGGTATTCATAGAAGGTACAGATGGTTTGTATATTTCTGTCATATCCTCTCTATTGTTTTTTCTTGCAAATCATCATTTTGGAAAGGACAATGAAAGTTTTCTATACAGGATACAAAATACCAAACGCCACACATACAAATTTTGTATAAGAAACGTAACAACCAATCTACCTTCACCAAAAACTATACCCAAACTTATATACATATCTAAACAAGGTTATTCACATATCGAAATAAATAAAACGTTTACTAGATGTGAAGGCAAATACCTTGTGGAATACAAAATTGATGGCAATAAAAGTATTTGGGTTTTGGGAAACTTGTTAAAATTTTACAACCAAACCGAAAAGTATATACACAACACATACAATACTCTTTAAGGGGATAGTTTAGAACATTTTCTAGGTGGTTTTTGAAGTTTTTCTATTTCGTTTTTGGTAAGATATTTTATAATATGTTTTGAAGTAAGGTTGTCTTTTATAATTTATATGATAGCAAATATTTAGCTTCTAGAAAACCACAGGTTGTTTTTTTTTTGTTGGCTTTTAAGAGTTCAAAGTTTACTGTGAAATTTGAAAATATTTGTTTTAAGGCAGTCGAGAAGTGTGTGTTTTACATTTTATTTAATTTCTCTGTTGATTTTATTTGATGTCAAGATGTATTTAAACTTTATAACATGCAGTTTTTGATTGAATTTTATTGGGTATAAAACTCGAAGACTATTATATGAAACTCCATTTAATTTTATATATAGAAACGAGTATTTCTTTGCCGAATATATGTATGTATGTACTGCTTAAAGTAAATCACGGAATACGATCATTATACATTTTTTATTGAATTTAACTTTAAGATTGCATTTAATGATTTCAAATAAATATTAGGTTAGGTTAGGTTAAAGTGGCTGTTGTTTGGGAAGTCCAACACACTTAGACCAAAGTATGGTCCGTTGTGATACCACATGGATCAGTTGATCAGCTTAACTCGTTGAACCAATTGGAGCTTCGAATGAAGCGTAGGAGACAAATAATGTCTGAATTTTTTAGATTGCTGGTATCGTTGAAGAAGTAGTCTCCAAGGTGGATTCTACGTCTTTGTGATAAGGCAGGGCATGTGCACAGAAGATTTGATTTATTGAGTACGTTAAAATCCTAACGTTACAGGTAATTATAAATATAAATAACTATAACAATAAAAAAACAATTAAATTTCTAATTTGCATAATTAACGAAAAATCTAATTTTAAACTGTTTTGATTTAATATTTACGTTGACAGAGTCAATTAAGTTATAATGTTTATTAAAAATATTAATTAACTGATTAATCGGACTGTTAGACCCATAGTTCGATCTGCTAAAACTGGGACGTATTGGCAAACTAGTTCTTAACCCAACACGGGCCGCGTTAAAGTTCAAACGACCCAAAACTGAGAAGGAGGAAATAGATCCATTCATTAATCCAACGATGAAGCAAAGCTGTAAAAACTCTCTATGAGCAGAAAGGGATGGGATATTCAAGAGAATTAGGTTCTGAGGGTAGGAAGGCCATTCAATTAAATTTGACCGAGGAAGAAATCGAAGGTAAAACTTTATGAATTTCTTTTGGACACTTTCAATTCTATTTGTGTGAACATTGTAATAAGGGGCCCATATAACACAGCCATATTCTAATACAGATCTGGCAAACGAAAAAAATAGACATTTAATTACGAAGGGATCACGGAACTCACTTCCAAAACGTTTAATAAAACCGAGTGATCTATTAGCTTTTTTGATTATTGAATCGTAGTGATCAGTAAATGATAACTTTGAATCTAGAATTATACCCAGATCAGAAAAGCTGGATTGGACGTGTCAACTAGAGGAGTTTAACATATAATCAAAAACAATGAAATCATGCTTGCGTGTGAAACGCATTGTCTTGCATTTGTCAACATTTAAAAATAAACGATTGTTGTTGCACCATTCCCAAAAACATAGTAGGTCATTTTGAAGAAGATTACAATCATTCAATGAATTTATTTTCCGAAATATTTTAACATCGTCAGCGTACATTAATGAAGAAGAGTTTTTTAAAAAAGATGGAAGGTCATTTATGAATAAGACAAATAATAGTGGTCCCAAATGACTACCTTGAGGTACACCGGAGTTAACTACAAACTTATTTGAGTGATTATGTCTGAAAATTACACTATAATGTCTATCACTGAGGTAAGAAGACAACCAATTGATAAAAGAATCATTTAGTCCAAATCTTGACAGTTTATTTAGAAGAATACTATGATTAAGCTTGTCAAATGCCTTGCTAAAATCGTTAAAAATGCAATCAACTTGCAGATTTTTTTCAAAAGCGTCAAAACAGAACGTTGTGAATTCTAATAAATTAGTGACAGTTGATTTCTTTTTAACAAACCCGTGCTGATTTTCAGATGAGAGATTGTCTTCTTTTCTTCTTCGTCCATGCAACTCCTACAAAAATCATTTGCAGGGACTCCAAGTCGAATAGCATGCCTTCCTATTAAGCAGTGCCCAGTCAGGACACCTATAACGTACTAATGTGCAATCTACTCAGAGAGATTAATTGTTTTGAGCGCCTGGCGCTAATAATAGGCCAAATTAGTTTAGTTGCGACACAGGTGGTGGTGTTATTCCACCTGAAGTTTGTTTTCTCTATGGTATCTTGCTTTAGCATGAGCTTACATGTAGCTAAGGGGATACCTATGCTAGCATTGTGAGCCAGCAGAGGTAAAGTTGTTCCGCTTTTTGCAAGTTCGTCAGCTTTGCAATTTCCTGGAATGTCTCTATGGCCCGGCACCCAGAGAAGGTGAATGTTGAACTGTGTAGCCATCTCCGTAAGAGATGATCGACAATTTAGGGCTGTTAATGAGTTTGTGGAGACAGAGTCTAGGGACTTTAACGCGGCTTGGCTATCCGAGAAGATGATTAGTTCTTTTATAGCCAGGATTTCAGCTTGGAACACGCTACAATGATCGGGTAGACGAAAGGAGAAACTTAAGTTTAGTCTATCTGAGTATACGCCTCCACCAACCCCATCCTCTGTTTTTGATCCGTCTGTATAAAAGTTTATAGGATCATCGTTCAAAAGTGATGTATTCTCCCAAGAAGACCTGGGAGGTATAGTCACTTTGAAGCTATAGTTATTAAACTGAGGATGGGGTATGGTGTAGTCAATATTGCTGTTTATAGTTCTGAACGAGTTGAAAATAGTGGTGTGGCCAATTCCATTATTTATCCACAGAGAGGAGGCTTGAAGCCGTATGGCTGTATTAGCGGCCGTTTGCTTGCTGAAAATGTCCAGCGGTATTAGGTGGAACAGAACATCAAGTGAGGCGGAGGGGGTAGAGCGAAGTGCTCCTCCCATACACAGGCAGGCTGTTCGTTGGACTTTGCTGAGTTTATCGCGATTTGTCGCTATATCTAGCGCCGTTTACCATACCGATACTCCATAAGTAAGGATCGGCCTTATGACCGAGATATATAGCCAGTGTGTAATTCGGGGCTGTAGGCCCCATTTATTACCAATGGCCTTTTTACAGGAGAACAGGGCTACTGTGGCCTTGTTTATTCTCTCTTGAATATTAGGTTTCAAACTTAATTTCTTATCTTAAATGAGACCCAAGTATTTTGCTTGTTCAGAGAATTTAAGTGGAACACCGTTTATGAGGGGAGGGTCAATGTGTGGGACTTTGTATTTCCTTGTGAAGAGGACAAGGTCGGTTTTTTGTGGGTTAAAGCCTAGTCCACACCGATTTGCCCATCTGGTGAGCTTATTTAAAGCGTTTTGTAAGAGTTCTTTTAGTATATTGCGATGTTTACCCGTTACTGCAATAGCAACATCGTCCGCATAAGCAAACACTCTGTATCCCTCTCTTTCTAGAGTAATTAGTAATTCATTTATTACTAAGTTTCAAAGGAGAGTGGATAGGACACCACCTTGCGGCGTACCTCTGCTGACACCCCTTTGTGCAGTAAAATCGCCCAGTTTTGAATTGATAATCCTGCTTATCAGCATCTGATTAATAAATTTGCTGATCGACTTATCTACCTTCAGAGATAGATACAATACACGTGCAATTGCAGATGTGTCGACATTGTTAAATGCACCTTCTATGTCTAAGAAGGCAACTAAGGTGTACTCTTTATGATGGAGGGAATATTCGATTGTACGTACTATACTGTGTAGAGCCGTTTCAACTGTTTCCCTTTGTTAAGCCTTTGAAAGGAGGGAATTATCAATACTTGCCCTTAAGTGGATATCGATCAAACGTTCAAAAGTTTTGAGAAGGAATGATGATAAGCTGATAGGTCTTAGGTCTTTAGGGTTAACGTGGCTGGATTTTCTAGCTTTTGGAATAAAAACGACCAAATAAATATTGAAACCCCAAATTTTGCAATCAATAATCATTTGACCTTAAAAAGACTGCAGTCATTTTGTCTCTTATCATTTGAGTTTAATCAATTAATTGCAATTATTTGAGACTTAATGCGATCTTTGCATTATCTTTTGAAGTCTTTTGATTCACTTAAAGGCTTTTGCATTCTTAAGTGAAATTTCACATAAATTTCCTTTGTGATATATAAAGAAATTAAAATCAAAATTTCACTTAAGAAAACAAAAGAATACAAAGACTTTAAGTGAATGCAAAGACTTAAAATGAATGCAAAGATTTCAAAAGAATGCAGGCTTCAAAAGAATGCAAAGACTTCAAGTGAAAGCAAATAAAAAACATGAAGTCTCAAATAATTGCAATCAATTGATTGCATTTAAATGATTGCAGTTTTTAAAGTTCAAATAATTGGTGATTGCAAAAAAGTCCCAATCTTTTGGAGAATTGAATAAATGTAATCTTTATAATATATAAGTCAAAAAAGATTGCATTCCCCAATAAATTAGGTTCTTCTAAAAGCTTGCTATTTAAATTGTTAAAAAAATGAACATCTGTATATTTATACGAGTATGTCATTCATTTTTAAAAAACTTTTGGCTGTTTCAAAAATTGGAGTATGATTTAACAACTATGTTTGTTAAAGATTTAAGTTGATCTTTAACTTTAACTAAGAAATCAATTTTTGAATCCTTCAATTGGAATTCACAAGAGCATTCGATGAGTCTAATAATTTTATTGATTAACCTTCTATGAGTAAAATTGCTAAAGGCAAATGTTTCAAAACAAAAATACAATAACTTGTAATTGATTCTAAAATAACAATCACGAACTGCTTCACTTAAAAAATAGAATCTTCTAATTAAGCGTACTTTTAAAGAGAAGCTTAAGCAAACTGATTTAATTCACCTGATATTTTAATTGTGCTTTACTATTAAACTATTAATTAATCTAGAATTCTGAAATAATGTTACTACTCGTAGTTCCATTAATTTTAGAAACATTCTTAACATTCGAATAAGATTGTCTCGATTTTCATTTTGTCGGAATGGGATCAAAGCTTTGTCTAAATATGAGTAAACACTCAATTAATTAGGCTCTTTTTCTCCTATTAAAGACAATATTGGTCTTTACGGCAAGTTCGTGAGACAGTTCTCATTCCATTTCAAAAATTCATAGCTTATTTCATTTGGTGTGCGTCTGTTCTTAACATTTTCAATCATTTTTCATAATTCAAACTATTTATCGTTTGACATTTTTTCTAGAACAAATGAATTGAATTTAAGACACACACACACAAAAAACTATAAAAAAAAAAAAACAAATCAATAACGAACGTGATACAAAAACAAAAATAATACAACAACAAAAAAAAGTTTGTTTTGTGTCGTGTTGTTCTCAAGATGTGCATTCTTGAGATGTAGAAAAAAAAATACTCACCCACTTCAGTTCGATTTAAAAAGGAAAAAGAATTGAGAACACAACTTGCTGAAGAAAATCGTTTCGGTCCGAAGAAGGGACGGAGGGGGATATTTTGTCGTCATGTTGCGTTTTTGTCCCTGCCGCCAACAATACCGACGGAGAAAATAAAACGTAGTCGTCATCGTCATCATCATCATCATCGTCTTCGTCGACGTCTTCACAGCCGGCACCAACATCAACATCAGTCTTCTTAGACGACATCGTCTTTATTTCACATCGAAAAAGGTGAAGTGGAAGTGTTCCATATTTCACGCTTTTGTTGCTGCCATATCGTCCAACAGACCGTCAAGAAGTTTTTATAGAAGTACAATATTGGAAGTGCCGGCATTATACCATATCTTGTATGCGTTTGCGTTCCTTTAGTATGTCAGGCTCAATTAGTATAGAAGATGATGATTATGTTTTTTTTTTTTTCGTTTCCAGCTCAAGGCGGTAGAGTTTGTCGTTTATTGTTTTTGGGGGTATTTTGTTTTGATTGGCGTTTTCATCCTTAAAAAGAATAAAAATTAGAAGGAAGAAAAAAAAAAACACAAAAAAACATGGAAATATATTTTCCTAACCAAATAAAAAGGAAAACGAATGAATGAAGCCCCATTCGAGTGTCGATAATTACGAACATGTACATGTTTAAGAGGCACTTCAAGTACCTACCATACCGACCGAAGCGACGACGATGCCGATACTTAAGCCTATATACAAATTAGAATAGAACTATGTAAACATTTGAGGAGGGGAGAGAAAAACCTGGAATGGAAGCTGTGTGTTTTCTGAAGATTTGTGGCTTTCGGGAACTACCCTGTTTTTCTTCTTCTTTATTTCTATTCTTGTTTGTTTTTTGAACAAATAAACTAACATTTGGGTCAATATGTATATAGACTTGTAGAGTGTGCTCTTGGCATAAACAATGGGTGTTTTAATGATCTCAATACACATTTTCGAAAATAGTTTGAGAATGTTTTGGATGTATAAAATTAGTTTGAAGCGCAAAAGCTATAGGTAGGGCATAAAGACTTTATAAAGACCTTATAAACCACATATACATACTTGTAAGGATTATTATGTTTTGTTAAATTAGGCCGATTGATTTTGTTTTTGAGAAATTTTTTCAATTGGCTTTTAAAATCTGACAAAAACTCATGGTTTCTTCAATTTCGTGAGCAGAACAAAAGTTTTCATTGATAAATTACTCTAAGTTGGAGAGATTTTTGTTTTTAAGTGTCAGTCGATGGGAATTCTTGTAGAGTGTGATGAGTTGAAATTATAGTAATAGTTGGAAAAGCATAACGGGCGAATAGGTTGATTTAGTTATTTAGCAGTTTAATTAGGTCGACGACTTCTATTTATGTTTTGTTTTAAAGTTAAAAATGAGTTGTTTTTCTTTTGGAACTCACCCCCAAGCAGAGTTGCAAATAATGCATTGAATTTTATAATGCATTTTGAATAAATTAGAAAATATTTTTCAATTTTTAATTCTATTTTTTTAAAATTATTTATTAAATTTTATTTTTCAATGTTGCCGTATGGCATTAATTAATTAATGTTATTTTTTAATTGTGTTCTATCAAATTAAAATACTATTTTCCAATGCAAAACTTTTGAAATAAAAATACTTATTTTTATTTTATTTGGCAGACTTTCGCAATTATTAATTAAAATACTTTAAGTTTTTATTTCCAATATTTTTAACCTGATTAATGTTATGACTTACGGTTATCATGCAATTATAACACAAAAAACAACAATTACTCAAATATTATAATTTATTATTAGTATTGTTCGACCGAAAAACGATTTTTTTTCAAAATTTATTTGTTAGTATCAGTCAATCTTCAACCTGGGACATTTTTACGTCAAGATTTCGAATATTAACTGAAATAAATGGAAATAATTGAATAAATTCCCACTAGGCATTGAATTAAAAAATTGTAGCTTATTTTGAATAGAAGTTATTTTTTAATTTTAATTCAATTAAACTTGCAATAAAATAACATTTATTTACTAATTCAATAAAACTTGCAATAAAATAATTTTTAGTTTAATATTGATGGCAATAAATTAAATTTTTAATGGGTAATTCATAGATGACAATTAGCATTATATATTTTATTTCAGTCAAAGAACAATATCCATTAAAAAAATAAAGAGTAATGCATTGAATTGACATTGGAATGTTTGCAACCTTGCCCCCAAGTCGTTGTATTCTTTGGCTTGAGAAAATTATTAGAGGCAGTTTGTACGTTTTTTCTAAGTGGTCTTATCTTAATCAATGCTTAAACCAAAATTTGAATTACAAAATCCAAAGTTAATAAGACCAACTAAGGTCTGGAAAAATCATAGCTCTTTGAGAAGATTTAGCATTCAAACTTTGAATTGTCCGATCTCTATCTTCTAGATAACTTATTAACTAATAACTAATTTAAGTATCTCACTGATTTCCGGGAAAATCTCACTTATTATGAGATGACATAATGTACATATTTCTATTTAACTTAATAAGAAATTTTAAAATAGCTTAAACCTTATGTTTCTTATCGATTTGTGAATAAGTTATAGGGTTAATTTTTGGTGCTTATATACCGAACTTTGATTTAAGCTTACTGCTAAAAATAAAAAAATAAATACACAAACTTTCAAGAACTTGATGTCATATCTTTGTCAAGCCAAGCTTTGTTTTTTTTATTAAGAACCTTTTTATCATAAATGGTTCAGTGTTTCTTGAAAATGTATGTAGTAAAGTAAAGGTGGAGATGACCATCAAATGAGATGAGGAACAATTATGGACTGAATATTGATGATGAGGTTTATCGATTTGGAAAATGATCACGAATTTATTGAAAAAAAAAACTGATATTTTTGAGGATTTGAAAAGACAATTTTTCAAAAACCTGACATAATATAGCGATTTTGGCCGAATTGGAACCAAAAAAAAAAAAAACCTTAAAAAAATTTAGTTTACTTGCAAGTACCAAATTGTCGACCAATGTTTTATTTTGCGTTCTTCATAAAATATTATTTGTTTATTTTACATTAATTTTGCGTTTTTCAATTTATTAATTACTTTTTCCAACTTTTTAGAAGAAATACAAATATTTTTTTTTATATTCTTTAAAAGTGGTTTGTAGTTTTTATTGCATTAGTAAATTGATAATTGATAAAAAAAAACATGTTCAAGTGCTCAAATAAGAAAGTTCGCTTAGAGAAAATACATAGAACAACATCGCCATGTTTTGATAAACTTCTGCGACTTCGCAAAAAAGCCATTACATCAACTAAAGATTTCATTAATCAAATGAAAGCACTCTTTTCAAGACAAATAATTCTTAACCACTCAAACAAAATCCTCATCTGGGAAAGCATTTAAAGGTTAACTTGCAATTAACACTACCACAACGGAAATTGCAAAAATATGTCTTTTTTCAGAAAAACATAAATTTGACGAAAAATGTATATCCGAGGACGATGAATACCATCCTAAAAAGGAATCTAAGTTAAGGATGCTTACGTAAGCACTATGATTGATGATGACTTAGTCATAGTTCTGATATTAAAAAAGACACTCCAGGAACAACAAATAACGGAAGACCTATGGTCACATGACTATTTCGAAATTTTACTATTTTTTCGAATTAAACTAGATTGCTATTTGTATCCTCTTTTTCATAAAGTAACACGATCAGGGGTTTTTAAATTCCATTTTCACTTCAAAACCAATAGTATTCAGAAACCTTAACAGCCAAATTAATAAAAAACGCTTATTCCACCTTTATTCCGCGAGTTTACTAAACCAGGGAATACGAGTTAAGCTGTGGGTTAAAATGTTCCATGAATAAAACCAAAATGTTCGTGGAATACTAAAGTGACGTTTACCAAAAATCCCTATAGAAAATCTACTACAATAAATACAATTTTTGTTTAGTAACTTGAAATTTCCACCAGGATCCTGGGTTTTGACAGCAAATTGTGATATTTTGTAAACACACCTAGGAATTCTCTTGTTTATATGTTTCTGTCAAAACTATTATAATTTTTCAATTGTTTGTATTGTGTCTGTTTTCTGTCCCCCTCTTGTGCCTCCATTAAGGTCATCTTCAATAACAGCAATAAGTTTCCTCATATTTTCCTTGGAAAACCCTATATTTCTTCCTGAAATCCCTCTCGCTTAGAACTTGCGCTGGTTTATACCTAGTTTTGTATATTTTTCTTTTTCTGTTGATTAATGGCTGATTGTCCAAAAATTGGAACTGGTTTAAAAACTTGACAAATCTATCACACATTATTATAAAAAAAATTAAAAAAGAGGCTGGGATGCGACCCACACTGATAACTTCCCATCCCGTCTGTCGATTTGTCTTGCTGAAAACTTTGTCTATATGTATCAATTTTCACCAAATTTGCGTAGGTACTATTTTTTGTAGATTTTAGTTTTTTATAAAAAAAAAAACGAACTGTTCGATTTTTATATATGAATATCGAAAACAATATTTTCTGTGAAATAAAAAAAAGTTTGAAGCCAATATTTGTAATTTTTGAAAAGCTATTTGAGTCGAAAGTACATTTTTACCAAGTTTTAGTATTTTTCCTTTTTGTAAAAAAAACTGTCAATTCGATTTTTCTCAAAATTTTATCGAATGTTGAAAACAATATTTTTTATAAGTTAAAATTAGTTAGAAGCCATTATCTCACATTTTTGAAAAGATATTTGAGTCGAAAATCAATTTTTACCAACGTTTGTTAATTTTTTTTTAGGTTTTTAATTTTTTGTACAAAAGCTGTCAATTCGATTTTTTTCAAAATTTTACTAAATGTTGACAACAATATTTTTTGACAGATTTAAGTAGTTTAAAGCCAATATCTCCAAGTTTTGAAAAGATATATGAGTCAAAAATCATTTTTTACCACCTTTTATACATTTTTTGTTTATGTTTTTATTTTTTGTAAAAAAACTGTCAATTCGATTTTTCTCAAAATTTTTCCTAATGTTGAAAACAATATTTCTTATAAGTTAAAATTAGTTAAAAGCCTTTATCTCAAAGTTTTGAAAAAATATTTGAGTCGAAAATCAATTTTTACCAACTTTTATTAATTTTTGTTTAGGTATTTATTTTTTTTTTTAACTGTCGATTCGATTTTTCTCAACATTTTTCAGAATGTTGAAAATAATATTTCTTATAAGATAAAAAAAGGTTGATGCCTTAATCTCAAGTTTTTGAAAAGTTATTTGAGTCGAAATTAAATTTTTACCAACTATGAGTAATGTTTTTTTAAGGATTTTATTTTTTATAAAAAAAACTGTGAATTAGATTTTTCTTAAAATTTTATCAGATTTCAAAAACATTATTTTTCGTTGCACAAAATTGTTTTGGAGATGAAATCATATTTTAGTCTTAAAATTTTCGAGGTGACAAATTTTTGTTTAGTTTTTTTGATTTATAAAAAAACCGTTAATTGGATTTTTTTCCAAAAATATAATTGTTTTGTATCACGTTACAATATATAATATACAATTTAATTCAAGTCTCTAGCGTCATTGGTTCATGAGATATTTAGGTTTAACCAAAATTTTCACCCTTTTTTTTATACTGCTAAGGTAAAAAAAACAACCATCGCAATTTTCTTGAGAGCCCTTTCTGCATCTTTCTGCCTTATTATCTATATAACAAAATTTATTTGAAGTCGATACCTCTTCTGGTTCTTGAGCTATGGACGACGAAAAAACGTCGCGAACGTACGTACACACGCACGCAGAGACATCTTTCTAAAAATCGTTTATTTCGACTCTAGGGACCTTGAAACGTCGAGAAATGTCAAAATTTTTAATTTGACAAATCGGACCCATTACAATAACTTCCTATGGGAAGTTACTCGTAATAAGCAATCTTCACTTATTATTATTTTTTTTTTTTTTAATAAATTTAACACGTTTTGGTCTTATTCCTTCGCTAACCCACCTTCTTCGGTGGTTTAACTTAGTAAACGTCGCTTTTTTTTCCCAATCGATATTGGCATACAAAGGTCCTTTCTGTTTTTTACAATTGTCTCTACCCTAGGACAATCGAGAATTTTAACCCTTTATACTTTCAAGTCTTTTCTGTTTATGAAATGAAATTTACTTGAAGCATAAAGTTAAAATAAAAAGTTAAGGACCTAAATGACTCCCTTGTGGCACATAAAACCAATGATTTTGTAAGACATGAAGTTGAAATACATTCAGTAGGCATTATAAATTTACCTACAGAAGTCATGAGACAAAAAATTGTATGAACTTATACCAAAACTATAATCAATTCAAAATTTGTAATTCAACAACTAAAATTCAACTAGAATAGCCTCAAAAAACAAACATAGTTTGCTGTTAAATTGTTTCTTTTTATGCTTTATGCGGGCTTTCAAAGTTATGTTGGTCATCGTCTTCGTTCATAAATAATCAAGCTTACAAAACAAGAAACATTAAACGAATGAATCTCTTTGTATTTCAAAGAAATTTGTCATAACAATAATTGCTTCGTCTTCATCGTCGTCGAAATAGTCCTACTTTCTTTTTCTAGCTGTCCAAACCCTCAAAAGTAATGGGATTTTGAGACAGATTGGAGTCACTCATGTTGTAGGTAGTACAAGTAATTCATAAACAATTTTATATATTTACACCACGGTAACACTTTTGAATGATAAATATTCTTGAATGTTCTAAATATGACAAAGAAGAATTGCATTTACAGAAATCTGACATTTCCAAAAGGAATTTATGTCCAATAATGATGAAGAAAGACATAAATAAACTTAAAAAACAAAAAAAAAGCTTAAGGTACTGGTAGACAAATACGTAAAGAATAAAAGATAGTTCTTCAAAGTAAGAAATATATTTGTATGTTTTGAGTTATTCTTGTCCTAGAGATGTCACCTAATGAATGTATTTATTTATTTTGTTTGTTTATGATCATAAAAGTATATTATTCAAAGCTTAAGAATTTACTTTGGAATTTATTTTTGAGTTATGAATGTTTATATTTTTACCTGCCTTTTTAGAATAATAAATTCAATATGACATTACAATTATTTTCTTTTATGAACTAGAATAATATAGAAAATTAAGGACTTACGAAGTTTATTTATAGAATTGGTTTTGAAGTGAACAAAATACCATGCTTTGAATTAACGCTTACCTAGAAAGAAAAGAGAAAAGTAACAATTTTAGTAAATATGGAAACATTAAATTTATTAAGTTGAATCTTTATCAATTACAAAATTCCAGAAACCATCTGAATAAGTTAATATTAATTATTAACGAATTTTAAAAAAGGGAATCATTTCTTAGAAACTTGATTCAAAAATTATTCCTGTTTTAAAATTCTTTGAATTCTCGTAACTTTTTATGATGCTTACAATCAGGGGCCCGAGTGAAAGACTTTTATTTTTAAATAGACCATTATGATTCTTAGCTAGAATATTTTTAAGAATTTGAAGACTTCATGGAGATAGTGACATATAAAAATCGATCTTTTGATATTTATTGGAAATTGACATTTTTATTGAAATTTTTAAATCATTTGTATACATTTATCTTTAAAATCGCATACGAATCAGTTCTAGGTATTTTAAAATTTGTTTAAAGAAGAAAATTAAATGGTATTAATAATACCTATTTGTTTTCTATAAAATACCAATTTTTAATCGTTTTTCCATGTTAAGCCCTTCAATACAAAATAAATAAAAACAAAGCCACATTTCCATAAGAAAATGTATTGGTCATTTAATTTATTATTTTCGATTTATTCCGAAATTATTATCATTTATTTGCAAATGCAATATTTTTAAATAAAAACGATTTATTATTTGTTCAGAACTTAATTTTTACTTTAAACATAAATATTATGTAATTCCCTATTTCTCTCTGTCTCTTGGTCTATCAAAAAACTTATCGTTTTCATATTATGAAATCCAATCATTCAATGAATTGACTAATTTTGATTTTTCCATTTAAAAAATATCATTCAGAATCAGTGATTCATATATTATGTGTATTTATATGTTTGTAGTTACAAAAAAGTTATCCTTGATCAAAAAATATAGTTAATTGGAAATTCTCGATACAAGTATTGTACATAGATACAAACATTCATATATATTTCTCTATTTTGATTCTCCAATGAAGTGAATGACCGCAAAAAATTTCCATTTCCTGTAACCGCACAACCCATATTCATTTATCATATAAATGAATTGGTCCATCGCAATAATAATAAGAAAAATAAAAATATTAAAAAACGAAATTCATATTTTTTTTTCAACGAAAAATACAAAAATTAAAAAAATCTTTTTTCAAACACAATTTTTGTTTTTACCATCGATATAAATTAAATAATAAATAAATTATTTCAATGGGAGCAGGAAAAAATACAGGTAAATACGTAATACAGTGAAACCCCTCATTCAGGGTTGTTCTAGTTTTTAACTTTAGCTGAGGTGATTGGTGTTTTTTTTTTAAATTAGCTGGATATCAAAACCGTAGCTAGAGAATCAATTAAAATTTCATGTTGGTAAGACTCCGATGTGATGTACACCATATATTTTTTTTTATAAATGTTCGGGTGTAGAAGAAAAATAGTTAAAAATTATAAACACAACAAATAATCTTATATTTAGAAATTTAAATATTTGTTATTTCTGCCCGCAAAATATTTAAGGTCTAAAATTTGTCACAGAATCTTAAAAAATATTTAAAATCTTGTTTTTAAAACATCAAGAAATTTGAACCAAGGAAATATTTGGAAAAATTAATTGTAAAGTAATACAAATTATTAGTATAAAATTTTGCATAAATAATATAATTATATATAATTATAATATAATAATTACCATAAACAATTGTAGGGAAAGAAAAAAAAAACTATAATTACAAAAAAAAATGAATCAATAAAAACAAAAATTGTGAAACAAATGTAAAATATGCAACAATATTCAAATAATTTCATTAAAAATATTAAAATATAAAACATTTTTTGGAGAAAAAAAAAGTGAATTTGTAATATTGAAATATTTTGTTAGTACATATTTATTAAATTAAAAACTCTTTGAACACAATTTCAAAAAAAAATACAAAGCAAGTAAAATACATTTATAAAAAATTAAAATATGAAAAATAAGAAAAATATGAACAAAATAAGAAAACATTTGCAAACAAAAATTTTAAAAAAAAAATTGTTTTTAAATATTTGAACCAAAAATTGAAGTATTTGGAAAAAAATAAAAAAAAAACAATTGACAAAAACTGAAAATATTTGACAAAAATTGGAAATATTTGACAAACACTTAAAATATTGGATAAAAATTGAAAATATTTAACCAAAAATGAAATATTTCACAAAAAATTAAAAATATTTGACAAAATTAAAAATATGACAAAAAGTAAAAATAACATTTAAAATTTTTGACAAAAATTGGAAATTTTGATAAAAATTAAAAACATTTAACAAAAATTGAAAATATTCGATAAAAATTGAAAATACTTGACAAAAATTGAAAATATTACTAAAAATTTAAGACTATTTGTCAAAACTGAAAATATATACAAAAATTGAAAATATTTTACAAACATTTAAAATATTTGACAAAAATTGAAAATATTTGACAAAAATTGAAAATGTTTGACAAAAATTGAAAATATTTGACAAAAATTGAAAATATTTGACAAAAATTGAAAATATTTGACAAAAATTGAAAATATTTGACAAAAATTGAAAATATTTGACAAAAATTAAAAATGATTGACAAAAAATGAAGATATTTGACAAACTTTTAACTATTAAATAAAAAACGGAATATATTTGACAGTGAAATTTAAATTTTTGACAACAATTAAAAATAATTGGTTAACATTTAAAATTTTCGAAACAAATTGAAAATTTCTGACAAAAATTGGAAATATTTGATAAAAATTAAAAACATTTAGAAAAAATAGTAAATATTTGACCAAAACTGAAAATAGTTGAAAATATTTGACAAAAATTGAAAACATTACTAAAAAATATGAGAATATTAATTTGTCAAAACTGAAAATATTTCACAAAATTTGGAAATATTTAACAAAAGTTAAAAATATTTGTTAAAAATTAAAAATAAATAACATACATTTTAAATGTTTGATAAAAATTGAAAATATTTAACAAAAAATTAAAATATTTGACAAAAATTAAGAACATTTCCCAAAAACTGAAAATATTTGACAAGATTGGAAAAAAAATTCACAAAAATTGAAAATATTTGAAAAGAATTGAAAATAATCTGCACAAAATTAAAATAATTGAAAAAAAGTAAAACAAATTTACGAAAATAAAAATAATTGAAATAAAATTTAAAAAATTGACAAAAATTAAAAAAAAAATGACAAAAAATACAGGATTTGGAAAAAATATGAAAATATTTGGAAAACATATGAAAATATTTTGAAAAAAATATGAAAATATTTGGAAAAAATATGAAAATATTCGGAAAACATATGAAAATATTTGGAAAAAATATGAAAATATTTGCACAGAATGAAAACATTACAAAAAAAATTATAGTATGTAATTGAAAAAAAAGAGAATTTTTTGAAATAATTAAATATAATTCAATTTGTTTAAAAAAAAGATATAAAAATATGTCAAGCCATTTCTGAAGACAATCAAAATGTTTTTGGAATTGTATATACAAAATAAACCTCTTTTTGGAGAATCTACTGTAAGTGAGTTAAAAGATACGTACACAAATTTAAAAATTAAAAAAAAAACTCTTACTGTTGAGTTTCACTACTCCAATTAAACTCTCGAAAAGATTTTTATCACAGCTTTTTGAACACAATCTCTACATAAAGCTTTAGTCATGTTTTTTGTTATTTTTTTTTTAGTTCTACATGAAAAAGACAACATTTAATAAATACAAAAAATTACCACACAAAATACATATTGATTTATCTCGACTTAAATAAAAACCAAATAAATAAAAGCATTTCATCACACCCAGGTTTCGAATACAAAGTTAACAACACAACAAATAAAAAAAAACAGGGAGATGGTTAACAGGAATACGAATACAGCAAAAATGAAAACTGTCGAAAAAACTATCGTCGCCGAACAAAAGGTGGAAATATTGGTCCAATTATGAAACTGTCACGCCGTATTTTGTAACCTATAAGCATTATGTGTGGCGAAAAAAAAGAATAGCTTTCTGAAACAATACCTCGCGGTCGTGCTAAGCCGCACTTATTCTTTTTATTTTTTCGACGTTTTTGTCCGTGGACTATCTTAATTGGCATAAATATATAGTACAATGGGGCTTCCATGATGATGATGGCAGACTTTTTTTACTGTAGGTTTATTGTATATATTGAAACCTTTCACTTTTAATCCTCGCGATGCATGCAAACAGATTGTGTGCCCTCAAAATCATCATCATCATCCAGGAATTATGAATTTCGCTGCTGGTTGAGCAATGAGCAATTGCTGTTATTATTTTTCCATAGGGCTCCTCCGATAACAAGAATCATAAAAACTGAACTAAAGGGAAAACAAAATAGTAAGGCAGTCCCTACGGAGAAGCTCGAAAGGAAGCCACTGATTGACGTTTCCACTCTCAGCTAACGAACATTCAATATACCAAAAGTTCCGGATTGGCAATACTGCTACTGCTGCTCCTTAACCAAGACGAAGACGACGACGAACGATAGACTTGCAAGTCAGAAGTTCATGGGGCTATATGTATTGTATGTTTGTGCGAGGAATATGTCTAAGCTAAGGCAAGAGGCCATTTTAGAGGAAGGAAGGAAATGTACTTCACAAAAGTGCAAAAAATTCATATCTAGAAGAGTACAAAGTACGTAACGTACCCACTTAAAGTATACCTCTACATTCATGTCGTTGACAGGCGTGTAAAAATTCTAATGCAGCAGTCACAATCAGTAGTGTTATATTCCTTGGAAAGTAAAGAAAAATTCCAGATACAAAAAAAGGAAGTTGTTCAATGATTATACGCTTTGGATCGGGCGTGACAAGGTGTTCGAGGTTCGAGGCATATTGCCTTTGGAGCGATACGAAGTGGCGGTGGGTGCAAAGTAATAAAAAAAATAATAGAAGTGGCAAGTGCATTTGTGACTTCGAGGCTGACAAGGTGATTAATTGCTTTGTTAACATTGAAAAATGAAGACATTTCGCCAAGCAGAAGAAGTCGAACATAGAAGACCTAGAAGAGGGTGTTCCCAGTTTTTCTTTCTCAACGAACAATATTGTTCTATGTACAACTCTATGCCTTATGGAATTTTAAATTTCTATAAAAGGCTGAACTTTGTTTTGCAAAATATATGCTCTTCCTATACAAAAGGCAGAATCGTCTCGTAGCATTTGGTCGTAGCGTCGTCGTGCGTCGCGTCGTTGTCGGTCGTTAAAATAAGAGCTTAGTGTTTTTTTCTATTGAATAGACTTTGGAATGAACTCTTGACGACTTGACTGCCTTGGGTTGTTAAATGTAAGGAAATTGGAATACAAATTACAACACCAACAATAACAGAACAGTTAATGATTTACGGCGAGTTTGTATAAAGATTTGCGTACATAAATTCTATTCTTGGCTTATTGCAAAAATACGTTTTAAAATTACAATACATAGGTGCAGTTAGGTATAATATTAAGTAATGAATGCGTGTTTATAGATGTACTATTTGTATATGGACTTTAATAGAAGTGAACTTAGTGCGACTTGGGACTCTAGTTGACAAGTGAAGCGTGGCGTAAATAATGACTTCTGTTTATTTTTAAAGGCGTTAGGTTTTAGTGGGTTTTGTTTTCGTTCTAAAAATGAAGGTGTTCGAATTTACATAGAGCTAATTTTGTAAGAGTATTTTTAACAATAAAATATACTCTGGTAAGTAAATGATGGCTTTTTATGAAAATTTGTCAAAATGGAAGATTGATGATATAAGCAATTCGTCTTCAATTGTACTCCATATAATTCTTTACGCAGACTTGTCATTATGAAAACACTTACTCACAAGTTTATTTGACTTATCGATTCAAATTTTTAGAGAACTTATTACGGGATAAACCTTGTAGGTATGAAACTTTTTTTAGGACTTCTGTTACATGCAAGCGTAATACGTTTTTATGGTTGGTACGACGACGCACGCACGTTTCAATCTTGGGGAGTATTGACAAAAAAATAAGTTTTGAAGACAATTACATCAGGTATATCTTTATTAAGAACAAAGAAATATTTGTTTACCATAAATATGGGGTCCTTAAATTTGTACAATATGATTTCCTCAATATCGTTGCTCAATAATTTGGAAAATAAGATGGAAAATGACCAATATTGCTTGAGATCGGAGAATAGAAGAATAACACTTTTTTGCCGTCTGAAGTTCCACAAAGGAAGACCTTGTTTTAAATTCCGTAAAATTTAATTTGATATTAGTCTCATAGCTGCAAGCTCTGCTATTCGCCTCAAAGCTTCGTCGCAGTATATAACTGATTTTACCACTTCGTAATTTTTAGGTATTTAGAATCAATTCCAAAGCAAACAGACCACACCATCCCCCAACTGCAATTCGACAGAAACTTCCAGATTTGTATACCTTCCAGATCTTTCTGGGAGGATAGGGCAATTCTGAAAGACGAGTCAGTCCAATATTATACAGATGGATCAAAAAAAAACGAAGGGGTTGGTGGAGGTGTGTACTCTGAACGACTGGAATTAAGTCTCTCATTCCGACTTCCCAATCCAGGCGGAACTTTTGGCAATAAAAGAAGTCTTGTCCTGGCTTTAAGAAAACGTGATATCAGATATTCAGGCCGCTATCAACATCTCTAGACTCTGTCTTTACAAACTCTATAACAGTCCATAAATGTCGATCATCTCTAATGGAGATGGCACAAAAATTTAATATTCACCTTTTCTGGGTGCCGGGCCATAGAGTAATTCCAGGAAACAGTAAGGCAGATGAAATCGCCAGGAATGGTACAGTATAACCCATTCTGCCACGTTTGACAAATGCTGGCATACTAATCGCTACATGTAAATTATTGCTAATGCAGGACGCTATGAAGAAGGCAAACACCAGGTGGAATAAATTCACCACGTGTAAGGTCACAAGGAACACCTGTCCTACACTAGATTTAAAGCGATCAAGGTGCTTGCTATCTCTAAGCAGATCGCATATAAGCTCGATAATCGGTTTCATAACCGGGCACTGTCTAATAAGACAGCATGCCACGCGGCTAGGCGTATTCTCAAATGACTTTTGCAGAAGCTGTATGGATGAGGAAGAGGAGGAAACAGTTCCTCACTTTGTCTGTACACGTCCTGCTCTGGCTCGAAAACGCAAGAATTACCTAGGAGAATTCTTTTACAACGATCTAAATCATATAAACATAATTAGCTCAAACTGGTTTCATTGAGCTTAGAAGAAAGCCTCAAGATTCATGTGGTATCACAATGGGCCATTAAACTGGCCTAAGTGTGTCCTATTCCATCACGGACAGCCACATGTAATCCAAACTAACCTAACCCCATAGGTGTACACGCCTGGGCCACCTCCTTTAGGAAACTTAGAGCTCTAAAGCTTTTGTGAAATAGATTTTAAGATTTTAGCAGGAAGAAAAAAAGGGCGAGATTAGAAATGACATATTGATGTACATTAGTTTTATCTGCCCATTTCCATAAGTAAAGTAAAACAATTAAGTAATTAGTTGCAAAGACAAAATAAACGATCAAATTGAGCCACAAGGCGAGTTACTAGTTACTAGTTACTAGTCTTTGGAGATTTCAATCTTCCAAACTTGATCTGGACTAAACAGACATATGAGAACTATCTATCTCCTATTAACATGTCTTCTACCAACGAATTCTAGACAATTGACGGTCTTCCCTCATGTGGACTAAGCCAATTTAATGAGATTGCCAACAACTTCAACAAAATATCAGCCAATACCCTATTTGTCGAAGAAGACCGACATCACCCAGCATTAGACACATCTTTTAATTTAAATGTATGTAATGTTCCTAATTGCTCCAAAGAAAATCTTGAATTTAACTTTAAAAAATGCAGACTTAATGAACTTTTTCAACCTGTTATCTAATGTTAACTGGAATCATTTGTTTGAGAACTGTGACATTAATGTTATGTGCTTTAAATTTTACTGTGTTCTCTTTAATTTTTTTTATGAGACCATACCATTGAGAAAACCGCGAAATATTTCTAAATCTCCTCCATGGTTTGACTCTTGCCTTAAAAATTTAAAAAATAAAAGAAACAAGGCCTGGATTAAATATAACAGAACAAAAGCTGATAATGACTTGGTAATATACAATGAGCTAAGAAATATGTTTATTGAGTATTCAGATATTCTTTATAATGACTTTATTTTAAATACTGAAACCGAAATAAAAAACAACCCAAAAAACTTTTGGAGCTATGTTAATAGTAAGAGAAATACTGACGGTTATCCAAACTGCATGTCTTTCAACAACGAAATTAGCCATGACTCTGAAAACATTTCAAACATGTTTGCAAATTTCTTCAAAGATGCTTTCGAAGTATCGAACTCCTGTCAAACGCCTGTGTTATTGGCCCTTTCCCAAAATTTCCCTCATTTGAATTCAATTAGTCTTTGGATCTCTGAAGATGAAATCGTTCGCAAAGCTTCAGAACTTGACGTTTGTTATAGCCCTGGTCCAGATGGTGTACCTTCTTATATTTTGAAAACATTATTATTATATATTATATTTATCCTATTCTCTTCAAATTCTTTTTAATGAATCGCTCAAATCTTTAATTTTTCCTGAAATTTGGAAGAGTTCGTACATAACACCATTCCTACATAAAAAGGGTAGTAAAAGTGAAATAAAAAATTATCGTCCCATTGCAAAACTGTCCGTCATCCCTAAGTTATTTGAGTCCATTATTTGTAAAGTCATATCGTTTAATTATTATAAGTCTATAATTTTCCATAAAACATTAACTTCCAAACTTAAATCCCAAGGCTTTAACGATAAATTTTTAAGTTGGGTTTCGTCGTACTTATATAATAGATCATACAGCGTAGTTTTTAGGAATGAGCGGTCATCATATTTTTATACCAACTCTGGCGTACCACAAGGTAGCCACTTAGGACATTTACTGTTTATTTTGTACGTTAACGACTTACCTTCTATTATAAAACACTCATCTGTTTTAATTTACGCTGATGACATTAAAATTTTCCAACGTATTGACTCACTTGACGACTGTTTACTCCTACAAGATGATCTAAATAGTTTTCGCGAATGGTGTTTTATAAATAAGCTTTTACTAAACATAGACAAATGTAAATCAATGCGTTTTACACGCAATCAAAATGTTTTGACTTTCAATTATCAATTAAACTCTTCTTATTTGACTAAGCTCTCTACTTACTCTGACCTAGGTATTATTCTTGACTCAAAATTAACTTTTACAGATCATTATGACTATATTATTAAAAAAGCAAATAAGACACTCGGATTTATAAAACGGTTTTCACATGATTCTCGCGACCATTATATTCTTAAACTTCTTTATATATCATTTGTAAGACCAATATTAGAATATGGCTGCATAATATGGGCTCCCTTTTATTCAGTCTATATAAACAGAATAGAAGGAGTACAAAGAAGATTCATGCGCTTCTGCCTCCGTTTCTTCCCATGGTCCAATAGGCTCGAACTTCCACCGTACAATCATAGGCTCACGCTCATAGATCTTCCATCGCTTTCTAAACACAGAGAGTACATTCAGCTGTGCTTTATTATAAAATTAATCAATGGGTCAGTCATATCACCATCAATTTTGGAACAATTAATGTAATATTAGTCTTAAGTTCTAACGTTAGTTTGTTTAACGAATTCAATGCATAAATAAATAAATAAACATTCAACATTCGTGTAGTACCACAAAGCAGTTTCTCTGGGTAAACTGTTGAGTATTCTTAGAAATACAGGTGTGACGGTTAATTTTTTTTGGGGGATGAATGCAACTGCCCATTTCACTTGAGCATTGTTTATTAAAATATCAATAAAATACTAATAGACATAAAACTTTGAGACGACGGACGGCGGGCGATGCTTCAATCAGACAACGAGCTCCTATCTTTATGAGCTAGATTATTGGTTATTCCCAAATATTGAAATTGTACTCAAATTTCGGACGAAAAAAGACTTTTTAAATTGAAACAAGATGGGAAGGGTAAAATAAAACTTCCCACTCGAGAAGTATTGATAGTCTGGAGGAATGACTGAATCAGTAGCTTTGTGCTTGAACAACAGTGAGAAAACATTGAAAACTTATTTCCTGAAGACAATTCTTTACAAAGATCTCCGATTAATCGCGTGCACGACCATCATCGGCTTCGTTATCGCTTCACAATTTGGACTTTGGAGCAGTTGGAATTAAAAATGCACTCTGGTCCAAAAATCAACTTTCCTGCAGATAAAGTGCATAATCATCGCGACAACACGGATTGAGAACATACAATTCATGCCACAAAATTGTGTTATCAACAGCCTTGGCAATGTCTAGCAAACCTAGAAGGACCGATGTAATGTAAAGAATCTGGGAAACGATTTAAGCTGTTCGCCAATATGATCAAAGCAATGCATGAGCTTATGATCAACAAGGACTTGGGAAATTAGAGTATAGAGATTGTAACATAATACGCTACTGCAAATACATCCAAGGCAACCAATTTCCCAGCGTCGTTGTGTTCGATTATTTATTGAAATGTTTGTTCTTAATAATAAAGTGGTAAATTATGGAAACTATTGAATTTTTTATAATTTAAGTGCCTTTAACAAAATAAAATAAAAACACTAATCAAATTATGATAAACCTATAAAATTTACATACAAATTTCAAGTACCAATTTTATGTTGACTTGCGTTATAGGCAGTAAGGGTATATGACGAGACGAAACGAGAAGCAAACCAAAATGCAAATACCTCTTTACTGGCAATCAGTAGAGTGATAAAAGCTAACAATACGCCTACATAAGTAAACAATTTGATTGGCCCGGTCCATCAATGTCGAATAAAAACGTTGCAACTAGAGAGCATCAAATTTAATTTGATATTAAATTGTATTTTTTAATAAAAACGATTGTACACTCAATTAATTCTAGTTGAATTATAGCCCTCAAAACTTCTCTCGAATACAGACAAAATATTCCTAAATAAAAAATCCAATCAACCATAATAACTATTAAACAATTGAATTTTAAGTTTTGAAGTATTATAAACCAAAATCAAAAATAAAAATCTCAACTGTTTTACCATAACTATAAAAACATTCCATTGTCTAGCATAAGAATATTTAATTTATGTTTTATTACTTCGTGGACTGATTGGGCGACCAACTGAGTTACCAATGGTATGCAATAGTTATAAGATAACAAATCTATGGAATCCATAAAATCCACCTTGTTTCAACGTTTTTAATACATTTTTAACAGAGACTTTTTCACTTTAAGAAACTCTTTTTCCATGTGCGAAGGGATTCGCTAAAAATTTGGATTGCGGCAACACTGGCACTGACTATTCAAATGTTGGTTTTCAATTTAGCTTAAACGTTCATCTCTTTTGTCGAATTTCTCTAATTTTATTTTTTCCAATAATTGTGAAGAGTAGTTCCAATGCCAATGTTCCCATTGCAGCTAAAATTAATATAAATTCCTCAATATCGAGGCATACATAAATCAGCATTGCCACGCTTTTCATCCGACTGCGAGTATTATATGACCTCAAACGTATGTATATAATTTCTCCATTCAATCGAATCGGTTGGTTGGTCGGTTGTTCGGTGGGAGGGTGATTGGTTGCGCTCTAGCTATCCAAATTGCATTACTTTGGTTATACACAAAAACATCACAATTCACTCTCAACCAATCACCTGGAAAACTTTACGTGCCCTACATTCAATAGAACTCATTTCCTAAATAAACACACATTTCACCCGGGAGCAAGACCCGATGCATATACAAAGGTTGGTGGTGCTGGTGGCAATGGCGATGGTAAAGCGATCAAATAGATCCACACTGGCTCCATTTTCATAATATACAAAACGGAAGGCTGCACTCCCTCCCCTTTTAGTAACAATAACCAGCTTCGCTCCTTCTACATATATATTTCCATACCACTTCCAGATCCACACAGTCCACAGAGTTATGTTGTATACTACGTGTAGTCTTCCTTATGGACGAAACCAATTTTAGAACTCAATTACCCAAACTAAATTATTACAGCTGCAATCTAATAACTGTGAACCTAATCGTTACCCAAACACAAATCTATCTATCCACAAGTATGTTGTGTTGAACCCAATGGACATGGACATACAATGGATAAAATAGATGCAGACCTCTAGTTCTGCTCCTGCTTCTGCTGCTGATGCTGTTACTGATGCACGCCTCAAGTATCTATGTATCTTTGCAAATAACACTGTTCTCGAGTAATGGAATAATCTTTCCCTAAAGACCCTGAAGTTTTTGTTGGACGCTCTTAGGCGACATATTCGGTGCAAGTATACTCGTCTATTTCTATTTCTATATGTAGCATCATCAGACCATCATCAGAGTAGACCAGATCGACCCATTAGACCGCGAGACCATCACATCACATCGTGTCGTACGTTGTCGTCGAACGTCCTCGTAGTCCGTGCGTCCATCGTGTCGGGTTGGTCTGAGGTACAGCAGTTATATCTACGACGACGTCAGTGGAAACGCGGCAACGGCGCGCGGCGGCAGTGTGGTGACTGCTAAGCTTATCTTTCCAAACGCATCATCATTAATTGGGAATGTCGCCTCATTCATGCACGCCTGACCGAACCAGATAGATACTATCCGGGCAAATGTTAAATCGAAGAAGCAGAATGTTTTTGCTGTTCAGAACTTTACGAGTGTACAACAACGACGACGACGACGAGGAAGGTACCACACATATGATGCTACTATTCAGAACGAGTGTACCATATCGACGAACGTTGCCGACGCTGGCTGCCATGCCGGCCGCCGCCGCGCCGCAGAAGTAGCATTCGTCAGATCGTCCCTATTTTCTGTGGCCCGAAGCACACGGGTGTCGTCATTCTCATTGTCGTCGTTGTAGAAGAGATGTCTATGGTCTACCATAATATGGTCCAGATTATGGACATAACACAGTGGTGACATGGCTTCATCCGAATGAACTAAATCCACATTGCCAGGACCACATTTTAGGATTAGGATTAGTTTTGCTCTACCGAATGAAGACATGATTGTTCCAAAGTTCTGAACATTTAGTGTGAGATCAAAATCAACCGTGGAAGAGCTCACTTATTTGTATGTATATTTTCTATGTTCTATGTTTTTCTAATCATGCGTTCTTTTTTTAATTTTATATCAAGTGAACAAAATTTCCACAAAACAAATAGTTTAAAGTCTTATTTTGAATACTTAACTGCCTTATAATTTGCCATTAATTAGTTGTTAATGCATTTTGAGAACTTTAAATTTGTTGTTCTATGTTTTTTACGCATGACTTTTTTTGTTGCCTTGTTTATTCGATATCAACTGAGCAAAGCCAAAAATCAGGTTTAAAGTCTCACATAAATTAATAATGCTTAAAAGGTTCATAATTTGCCTTTAATTAGTCGTAAGTTGGTTTTGACAGATTTAAGTTTGTCGTTCTATGTTTTTTTTTTTCGGATGATTTTTTTGGTACATTTCTAACTGAGCAAAGCCTGAAAACGAGTGTAAAAGTCTTACACAAATTTACAACACTCAAATGGCTTTTAATTTGGCATTAATCAGTCGTTAATTAGTCGTAACAATTTCTAGTTTGTCTATGTTTTTTTACCAACTACGCAAAGTTAGAAAATGACTTTTTAAGCCTTACACACATTAACAATAATTAACTGACTTATAATTTGATGTTAATTAGTCGTAATTTACGTAAATTTAAAGTTTGTCGTTCTATGTTTTTTAACGTTTACTATTTTTTTTGCCTTGTTTTCTTGATACTAATTAAACAAAGACAAAAATCGCTTTTAAAAGACTTGAACCAAATTTAACTGGCTTGTAATTAGCTGTTAATTAAGCGTAAATCACTTGTGACAACTTTAAGTTTGCCATTCTATGTTTTTTTAAGTTCGCTTTTTTTTGTTGCCTTGTTTACTTGATATGAACCGACCGAAACAAGATATCACTTTTGAAAGCCTGGCATACATTAGCAATATCTAATTAGCTGATAATTGGTCTAAAATAATTTTTTTTTTTTAATTTTAAGTTCTTCGTAAAATGTTTTCTGTTTTATTTTTGATCTTTTTGCTACATTGATGTGAACTAAGAAAATAACCCCATGAAATTTGTAAGATCTCTTTGTATTAATTGAATTATAATTAACTAATTTAACTTAACCGTTAATTAACGACGAATTAATAAGGAGTAAACCATTGAACATCATCAATTTGCAACTACTTTAAAATATTGATTTCGTAGTGTCATACAAAAAATAACTTAACATAGAAAACATAGAACTACAAAATTTGATTTTTCATCCTAATTAACGATTAATTAACAGTAAATTACCCGTACACTAACTTTTTGATCGTATATTGTAGTTTTTGGTAAGCTAGAACTCATAAAATTGAATGGAAAGTCGTTTTTGTAGATATTATTCCATATGTATGTCTATTTTGGTCTACTGTAATACCTTGCTCGCTTATCGATTTACAAAAAACATAACGTATATGTATGTATGTACCCGACGACACGGTCATGCATGCTACGAGTGTCTTATCCATGTTTCTCATTTTATAATCATCATCATCGACATTTTGTGCAACCTATTGAGGGGCAACAAAACATAAAGGCAGCCTCTTTGGGATACAGATACCAACAGCAGCAGGCAGCACTACCGCTACCAACAATAACAGCAGCAACAGCATCAGCGGCATCAGTGATATGGTGGCGCAGACGCGATTATAACCGCGAGCTTATTTGTAGGCTTCTGGGGCTTTGTGTTCGTTTTTTAAGTCCCTAGTCATCGTGAGATTCTTTCATATTCGTGGCCATGGTCCCCACCGATGCTCATGGAGTCTGTGTATCGTGGTCTGTCTGCAAGTTGTGAGGCTCCCTCCTCCATTGGAACTGGAACCCAACCAACCAACGAACCGTCAAGTAATTTGTAATTTTACATGTCAGACTTGGGGATAATCCGACTTGAAAGTGCGCGTGCGCTCGTTGCTCGTTGCTCGTTGGCCGTTGCTGGTTACTCGGTGCTCCTCTGAGCGTGCAATCAACTTAAAGTCGATCTTATCGACTGTGTAACTTAAATAGGTACTAAGTGTACTTCGACACTGACCCGATTGGGAAATTTATCTCTTGCATTGTTCGGTTTGAATTAACAACATATGCGAGCACCTCTCCCGCACTCCAATCCCAAAAGCTCGAACTCGAATACCAGAGTAGGAACCCCAATTTAAACCTTTTAGGTATGTATATAAGAAGGGGGTTGTTGGTTTGGTCTTGGTCGTGAATTAAGTATACAAAGGAACCTATGAGATAAAATAATTTACTCCGATCGATACGATGCGATGGTGAAACTGGTTTGACTTAAAGCGGATACGAAAGACTATCTGACGATTGATTGATTCAATGTCGCCAATGTCTAAACACTGACACGATGCTAATCGCAATTATGTCGTTGCTGGAAGTCGATTGACGCTGTCGGTCGATTGCTTGGTCTGGTCGTGCGCGCTCCAATCAAGGTGCTGTTCGAGGCTTGGAATTTCTATAGACTCACATATCTATACCCCATGTAACCTGCTATAGGTATGTATCTATCTGTAAGTCTTGTCTTGAAGTTCACACTCCACACGAATGCTTCGCCATGGGAGACGCTTTGGACCAAAGGAATACAATTTTACGATCGAATTGATGTCAATCAAATGGTTAGTGGTTGATGATGGTGGTGTTGAGAAAAATAATAAAAAAAAAAAAAAGTAAAACAAAATTGCTCAAAGAAGGAAGGTGACTCTGGGGAATTTACAATCCACACAATTGAATGCAAGTGAGGAAGTGGTAAGAAAAAACGAAAAACAAAGCGAGGTCAAGATTACACAAAGTTAGGTATATGTGCGAGTACCTACTGTAAGATTTGTGTTATGGCACAGACATAATGAAAATTGCTTAGAGCTTGCAATAACTTTAGAGGTAGAGGTAGGTAGGTATAGTCTAAGAAGATTAGAGGAAAAAATCAATTTCAGTTATCGCAGGGAATTGATGGAGCTTTTCAAGGTTTAATGGATTACTGTACTATACACTATAGCACAACGCACCCTGGCGGCAATTAAAGTTTTCTAATGGATTTTAGTTTTTTTTTTGCCGTTGATTGTTAATTGTTTGATAGGTTTTAAAGCTTTTGATGAAAATAACAATTGCATTCAACTGATAGAAAAATCGATTCAAATGTACATTGGAAAGTGTTTGAGGCTTTAAGTTGTTTATATGATAATCGTTGAGTTTTCAGTTATTCTTTAATGATAAATCTTACATTTCCAAGAATTACATATGTAAATCATAATCAGATCTTCGGTAATACCTTTTTAAGGCTTTTATAAAAATATTGGCAGATAATAGTGAAGCTTTTGTCTAGTTTTGTACAACAATAAACAATTTTGTAATTTAAATTTGAACCGACTTTATTTCAGTTGAAATTTAAGAACTGGAAATGAGTTTGACCATGAATTTTGAAGCGGCTGGAAGATACTTTTTTCTTACACTGACAATTTAAGATAACCATGTAAAATATATCGAATCTAAAAATTATTAGTCGGTAGCAGGGGATCTAGTTTCTATTGCGTTTAGAAATTGCAATTTAGGGAATACGAATATTTATTTATTTTTAACTTCCCATAGGAAGTTATTGTAATGAAATTTTGACATTTCTCGACGTTTCAAGGTCCCTGAGTCGAAATAAAAGATTTTTAGAAAGATGTCTGTGCGTGCGTGTGTACGTACGTTCGTACGTCCGTACGTTCGTACGTCCTTACGTTCGCGACGTTTTTTCGTCGTCCATAGCTCAAGAACCAGAAGAGATATCGGCTTCAAATAAATTTTGTTATACAGATAATAAGGCAGAAAGATGCAGAAAGGGCTCACAAGAAAATTGTGTGGGTGTTTTTTTTTACCATAGCAGTTTAAAAAAAAGGTGAACATTTTGGTTAACCCTAAATATCTCATGAACCAATGACGCTAGAGACTTGAATTAAATTTTATATTATATATTGTAACGTGATACAAAACATGTCTATTTTTGGAAAAAAAAATCCAATTAACGTTTTTTTTATAAATCAAAAAAACTGAATAATAAAATTTGTCACCTCGAAAATTTTACGACTAAAATATGATTTCATCTCAAAAACAATTTTGTGCAACGAAGAATAATGTTTTTGACATCTGATAAAATTTTGAGAAAAATCTAATTGACAGTTTTTTTTTATAAAAAAAATTGGTAAAAACAGATTTTCGACTCAAATATCTTGTCAAAACTTTGAGATATTGGCTTTAAACTGCTGTAATCTTTCAAAAAATATTGTTGTCAACATTCAGTAAAATTTTGAAAAAAATCGAATTGACAGCTTTTGTACAAAAAATTAAAAACCGACACAAAATGTAACAAAAATTGTTAAAAATTGATTTTTGACTCAAATATGTATCTTTTCAAAAATTTGAGATAATGGCTTCTTACTAATTTTAACTTATAAGAAATATTGTTTTCAACAATAAGAAAAAATTTGAAAAAAATCGAATTGACAGTTTTTTACAAAAAATAAAAACCTAAAAAAAAAAATTATAAAAGTTGGTAAAAATTGTTTTTCGACGTAAATATCTTTTCAAAAATTTGAGACATTGGCTTCAAACTAATTTTTTCTTTTAAGAAATATTGTTTTCAACATTCTATAAAATTTTGAGAAAAATCGAATTAACAGTTTTCTTTACAAAAAATAAAAACCTAAAAAAAAAACAATACTAAAACTTGTAAAAATTTACTTTCGACTCAAATACTTTTCAAAAATTACAAATATTGGATTCATTATTGGCTTTTTATAAAAAAAAAATCTACAAAAAATAGTACGCAAATTTGGTAAAAATTGATACATACATATAGACAAACTTTTAAGCAAGACAAATCGACAGACGGGATGGGAAGTTATCAGTGTGGGTCGCATCCCAGCCTCTATTTTTTTTTTTTTTTTTTTAAGATAATAAAATCAGATATTTTGATATACAAATTCATATTCTATACAGTGTTATGTTATACAACTTGAAATTGTCAATGTATGGAAATAAGTAACCAAAATCAATTTCGAATGTAATTGAGTTTCGGAACGAAATTTCTTAGTTGCTAAATCACCATGACAAGAAACGCTGTTGTAATAATTTTCAACATTTCTCCCATTTCATTATTGTATTTTAAAAAACCTCGTTCTTTGTTTTATTTAATTTTAAAAACTATTTGTTTCATTCTGTGTCAGCATCAAAATACATTTATATCAGCGATGCACTCTGGCGTATACATACGTACTTTTTTTTAATTTCTTGAATTTTGAGTCCTTCTTTCCTTTTCTGATTCAAAGTCAAGTAAGAATGGGTATTTTTAAAGGCCCTTAAATTAAGGAACTTGTTGGCAAATAATTTGCTTAACAATATGAATATTTTTGTATTTTATTTAGTTAATAAAATGAATGGACATAATTCTGCGTTTCCACAAATATGATATACTATTATACATTCGAAAGATTAGTTCCAAAGCATCATTTTTGATTGTCTGGGGTCTAGACAGTATTTTATATAAAAGATTATTATTTTTAACAGCATACAATTCTTTTTTATAATTTTTTTTTGGTCGCTAATTTTAGCCAACTCTAATTGTTTGCGATACAAACATTTCTTGTACGTTAGTACACTCTATAGTATTTTATATTTTTATAGGTCTCGTTTTTGAGGAACTGGTAGACCAAGTCCAATATATTGTTGTCCATTCTCCTTTCAAGTGACCTTGAACACTTTATTTCATTTGAAATTAAACCACTAGAATCCATATCGAGATATACAAAAATGTTGTCATACTCGTAAGTTGCACCAGAAATGTAAACCGTTTATAAAAATTGTAAAACGCTTATACAACACTTTACAACAAATATCAATGTTACCTCGAATCTTATGTCAATCTTCACTAACATAAAGATGTTTGAGAGTGAGATTTTCCGAATACGAATATTCATTACTTTTGTATTTATAAAATGGAAAATAAAAACATTTCGGAGAGTGTAAATACGTGATCAAAATCCATTTCAAATAGAATTGACTTTCGAAACGAAATTCCCCAGATGCGGAATAAACATGACACTTTTGAATAGCATTGCGGGCATGAGCTTTGGTTTAATTTGTACCGTATGTTGTCGTTTTTTTTATAGGGGACAATAAGGTACATCCCGACATAATGACACAAACAATAGAATGTTCTTAAACTCTCAATCACAGTCTTTTTCACACTTGTTCAGGATTGACCTTGTTTAATTGGAGTACATTTTATTACAGTCATACACTTAGGCGTATACGTACTTTTTTTTGGGAATTTTTAAATATGTTTTAACTATGTCGTGTTTAAGTCCAGTTAAAACGATCTCCCTTAAAGATGGTTATAAAAGACTCGAAATAGAAAGTAAGTATACTTTGTATAATTTTCGATTTCTTTTCAAATCACAGGTTATTTTGCTTTGTTGTTTGGTTATAAAAATTGGGGTAAAATTGAAATTATTTTCAAATTGAGTGCTGCGTCTATCCCATATGCTTTGATATCTCTTTAAAGTTTGGGCGTAAGAGTAGTTTGAGTTGAACAACGCTTTTCAGCGAAAAATAATATTTCCTCACAGGGTGCTAAGTTAACAAACTAAATTTCTACATCTAGGTTTAAAAAAAAACACCTGAAATTTATAATCGGGGCAACAATTATCAAAGAGAGTGAAAGTTTGGTGCAAATTGTGGAGCAGTGTCATCAAAAATCCACTTTTCGTCGGAAATGAAGCTAGGAACGATTCAAGCACTTGAAAAACTCCGAGATCACAAACACCTATTTGCTCCTCTAGAAAGAAAACAAACAAAAAAATGTTTAAATATCGGTAGCTGTGATTCGGGCCCTCATCCTTAAAAGATGGCAACGTAGATTTAGACTTGAAGAAGGTAACCTCGTATCTAACGAGTAACAATATCCTCTTCTTCTATGAGCTAAGTATGGCAACCAGTAGTCTTTCGTTTACCAACGCTATGGCAAATCACTTGCAACTCCTTCCTGGATGTGAAGATGTGTCCTTAGACACCAGTTCTAAAGATAAAGGGGTAGTCGTTTGTGGAAACATTATGAAGAAAAGGATTACATGAAAATTTGGGTTTTTTGATTTTTTTTTTGAATTTTTGATGATTTCGAATCGAGTTAAAAATGTTTGTTTTTTAAATTAGAATTTTCCTGTGGACGCTACTGATGTTGCTGAAGAAACCCGCAAAGATGCAAATTTGTACAAATTAAAGCAGTACATAGAATATGGATGGTCAGAAAACCGACCAGCAGGCGAAAATTATTTAATGCCTTACTTTAACCGCAGATTTTCCCTCACGACGACGCACGCGACGGAACAAGGGATAATTTTATTACAAACCGATTACAATCGGGTTGTGATTCCTCAAAGATTGCGAGATTAAATTCTTAAAATGCTGCATAAAGGTCATTGGGTAATCGTTCGAACGAAGCAACTCGCACGCCGTTACTGTTGGTGGCCTCAAATCGACGTAAGCATAGAGTCCAACATAAAAAAGTGCTCACTTTGTCAAACATACGCAGTCGATCCTCCTAAAGAATTTTGTAGTTGGCCGCATCCAAAAAACCATGGGAGCGTATCCACATCGATTTTGCCGGTCCTTTTTTAAATCAAATGTGGTTAATTTGTGTAGAGGCACTTTCTAAGTTTCCATTCGCAATACCACTCAAAAAATCAACTTTCAAAAATCTTTGCGCTTGAAGGATTACCAGAAACAATTGTAAGCGACAATGGTACACAATTTTCGTCGAAGGAATTTGAATATTATAGTACCTCCAATGGAATACAGCACATAAGAACTGCACCTTTTCACCTATCTTCGAACGGGGAAGCTGAGCGTTTTTTTCGCACTTTTAAAACAAACTTGGGCAAAATCATCCAAGAAGAAAAGTCTTGATGCCGTTTCAAAATATTTGATGATGTATAGAACGTCACCCAACCCTTTAACTAGGAAAACTCCAGCTGAGATCTTGCATGGACGGTCTCACAGAACAACTCTATCCACATTGGTGCCGAGCAGCAAATTCAACCATAGTAGTTCATCATGTCTGAAGTTTTCTGTCAACCAGCCAGTTTACGTACGTAATTTTGCTAAAGGCCCTAAGTGGTATAACGGAACTGTGATGTCTCAACTTGGTTTCAAAAACTATTTGGTTCAAACCAAAAAAGTTTTTTGGAAACGTGATCAAAATCAATTAAGAGCTAAACAAGACAGCAACGAAAATTTAAATACAGCTAGAATATTAGCTGAAATTAAGCAACCAAATCTTAAAATAGGTAACTCTAAAAATTTAAATGATAATTTTTTATTTTGTAGAGAAAATAAAGTTCAAGAACAAAGTCTAACAAGCACAGTATAAGATAATTGCTTACAACAACAACACCTGGCTTTTGAGCCTCTATTTGTTGGCAAGCTTTTAAACTTGCTGTCCCTGGACATTGTTTTGTCGCTTAGTTTTTGAAACCCACTAAAAGTAGATTTCGTAAGATTTACCCTTTCTTAAATCAAATACGCTTCGATTGGGTTCCTCTTTCTTAGCTACCAAGACCTAACAAACGCCTTCCTATTTGTTAACCTTTGGTCATGGCTTTTTCTACCTAAGTATTGGTTTAACTGGGTAAACAAAGAAAAACCAATACCCTATGCACATAGGATAAACAACAGCCACCACGAAGCTCTCACAAGAACGCCTTCCCATATATGACCATGGCGTTAACCATGGGGCTGTGTCATATCCCGTGGTACCATTTTAGCAATGGTCGGCTTTTATTTTAAGTCTTTGATAGGAGGCATCTAGGGAAGATAACCCTAGAAGTAGACGCTTCGGTTTCATTTTGGGACCCAATCCACCATGCTTTATCTTCATTTAAACATCATTCTTTTATAAAATGATTTTTACTAATCCACTCCAGACTTATTATCTTATATGAAATACCGATGACCGTAGTCATTGTCGATTTGTATATTTACTGATTTTTATGGATTTTTATAACTTTTTATCAGTAAGTCTAGCCTCCAGCCCGGAGGCAGGACACAAATCCAACGCTATCATCAATCCCAGACTTACTCTTAGGAAGGAAGATAGCTATAGCTTCTTGCGTTCGTTTACAAGAAGAGAATATAACTCAGATGCAAATTTTCAGAGTGCCTTTATCAATTATAATTAATTGTAACAGTATCTCCACTCATCAATGAACTACACTGAATTCTCAAACTTGTGTCCAGAGGCCACCGCGAGAAGGTGCAAGTAAGTGCTTCTTCCTTCCAGCTCATAGTTAAACTCAACAGGCTTTCCCTATGTCTATTGGAAGTCAGTTTGACCTCCCTAACAAGCACAGATTTAAGATAGGTTAGCCCGCAACAGTAACACCTAGCGGTAAGCCCTTATTCACTGGCAAGCTTACTTTTTCATAAACTTGCTGTCCCTTGACATTGCTTTTTCGCTTAGTTTTTGAAACTTACCAAAAGTTGTTTCATAAGAGTACCCTCTCTATAATCAAAATCGCTTTGAGTGAGTTCCTCTTTCTAAGCTTCCAAGACCTAACAAATGCCACCCCATTTGTTAACCTTTGGTCATGGTTTTTTCTATCATAATTTGATTTTTCTAGGGTACGAAGAAACCAAACCCTATGCATTCTAGGATAAACCACAACCACCACGAAACTCCCACTACGGGGGCCGTCCCATATATGATCATGACGCCTTGCATCATGGGGCTGTATCATATCCCGTGGCACCGTTTATAGCCTGGTCCAGCTCACCATCTTTCGAATCTTTGATAGGGCGGATCTAGGGAAGATAACCCTAGGGGTGACCGCTCGGCTTCATGATTGGGACCTCAATCCACCAGCTTTATCTACATTTAACATCATTCTTTTATAAAATGATTTTTACTGGAGTCACTCCGAACTTTTAACTTATCTTAAACATCGACTTTCACAGAAGAGGTCGATTTTCGTTTTTACTGACTTGTATGTGTGGTTTTTTATAATTTTGTCAGTAAGTCAGCCTCAGAACCCTTGAGGCAGGACGACGGTCCCTCGTTCCGCCGATCTTAAGATTTTCAATCTCAAGATGGGAGAAAACAATAACTTCTTGCGTTCGCTCATAAGCAGAAACCTTTTTACAGTGCAATTCTCAGAGTGCCTTTATCAATTATAATTAATTGTACAGTATCGGCTCATCAATGAATCCTAACAAGCACAATAAGAAGTCCTTAAATTGTAGCCTAACCTTCTCGTATTCCGAGCCCAAAAGAAGTCACACCCAGAAGATCGACTCGAGTACGAAAGCCAGTTGTTCGTCTTCAACCTTAAAAAAAAAACAATTTGAGGATGTCTACCTAATATTAATGGGGAGAAGTGATAAGAATGTACCATAAACCTCTACGAGTACCTTAACTTCAAACTGCATTAAAACATCATCTCTTCTAAGTGAATTAAAATATCATCGGAGAACTCAACAGTCCAGTTTGTTATCATTTCTCATCGCATGTAAACGCTCTGATTAAGTAGTCATTTTACCATTAATGAATTATACAAACTATAATGAATTATTACTTACTAAAATGTTTATATTAAATTAAGTGTTTTTCTAAAACTTAATACTTTTTATTTTGCAACACAACAATTCCATAGGACTTTCTTTTATTTTATAGATGTAGCTTTATGCAGAAAGCATAGAAAAATATTACGTGCTAGTTTCAAAAAGTTTTCCCACTACACACTTGAGGCCAATATCATTGAAGCAATTAAAAACTTTTGTTTTGAATAAAGATATGTCCAAAATTGGTAATAAGCTTCTATTTAGTTACTATTTTTACAAAATGGCTACTATAGTTTTAAACACAATTCTTTCTTTTTTCATTTTTATATGTATCTAGATAGATTTTAGCTACAAATTTATGGATTAAATAAAATTATTTTTTAAAGAAAAAAGGAACTTAAAGCTAAGTTTTACCAACTCATGATTTTTTGAAGAAAAACAAATATTTTAATCTCCCATCCACTACTGGTTTCATTTCCTAAACCAGTTTCTTATGCGTCCGGTGGTGGTTGTACGCATTTTTAGGTTCAAAGAGTTGAACATAGTTTCGTATTAAAAATTTCATAGCTTCCGGTTCATCGTACTCACATTGAATAATTACCTAATTAATATTTACCATCGCTACCTTAACCCAAAATAAAATACAAACAGTAGAACGAACAAAAACTAAATTCAAAAAAAAAAGGTCCCTGAGATTAAAAAAAAAAGTAGGTATGTACTTAACTTTATCAGATTCTGTTTTTAAGCTTTCAACAAACATTTCCAAAATAGTCTTCCTTTTATCTGAATTAAATTTTGATTTGTTTAAGAAAAACAAAAACGAAGACGCAAAATAATGGTAATAACCAAGGATATCCTTTCAACCATTACATGAGCTAAGCATATATGTAAATATGTATAGAAATAATTATTCACTGAAATATAAACCACATAAAATGGAGTTTTCATTTTCTAACCCTAGATTCTCCACCATCACATCATCATACGAGTATGATGACGTTCACCTAACTCACATCAAAAAACAAATTAAAAAGCCAAAAGTCACTTTTTGCACGGTGTGGTTAAACCAAAAAGTATCCCTATCATTTATAAAAGCTTACATAGTTAGGGATATGTATGAAAAAAACTGGACAAGGAGTTTATACCTATGCGGAACGTAATTTATTTCTCTAGCCATATTCTCGACTCGAAAAACCAACTGACAAACCATACGTATTCGTATATTCGCCTTTCCGCTTCTGTTAGAAGGTACTACCTATACGATACGAGTACAGTGGCATATAACACCCATGTTTGCTAATTGCATTTCCGAAGCGTTTTTACTTTGTGAACGATGTTGCATCCAGGAGATGTGGCACAGGAGGATGCGTCCTTTATCGCGCGCTAACCAAATATCCTGCAGAGGAAATAAAAATATAGAAGAAAAAAAAAAAAAACAAAAAAAACCGTTAAACAGAAGAGATCACCCACAGGCACTCCAAGCTGAAGCAAAGGGACTTTCGGAAAGGCTACAGGAGGAGCTTGTGTATATAGACTGCTAGACACATATTCATAGGTCTGCTTTAGCACATAGCTAACAAGGCAACAGTTTAGATCAATAGACAGTTTGTCTGTCTGTCTGTCTGACTGTCTATCAGATAAACAGACACATCAGGCAATGGCGCTGCTGTTGCTGATTCTGCTGCTGCTGCTGCTATTGCAGCAGAAAATAAAATAAAAATAAACGTCCAACCATCAAAGGCCGAGAATGAAGTTTGAAGTTGCTCGTTCGCTTTTGCTCGCCCCCAACCCCCACAGCTAGCGTCTGATGGCTATGTTTTTGGATATGGTTATATGGGGTTTACATTTTATGAAACTGTTCCTGTATTGACTGTTTCCCTCTTCATTTGAGTCAATGTATTGCCGCCGCCGCGCCGCTCCCCAATCACAGATTATTTTCTTTTTCTCTGTTTCCTTTAGATTTTTTGTTTTTGTTTTTATTATTCTGTTCTATGTTTCGATCCCTCATAAAGGGTAGGTAGGTATACGTTTTCCTTGTGTTTTAACCTGAAACGGAAATCGATTTTTGTTTATTTACTTTTCAGTGTTGCAATACTCGTACTCACTGAAAACTGAATCTGCAAATGAGAATAACGTCTCATACAGTGGGAGTTTTTGTATCAAATAATCAGCAAGAACTTATGTAACAAAACTTTATGTTTTAATATCGCTAAAGAACACTTGAACATCAACGACTATTAACTGAACCCTTAAAGGCTATAGAAACATATTCTATAAAATGTGACGTGATTATGGAAAAGTGTAATTATTCACACATTTTGTTCATTTCGTGCGGCCATATTAATATAAGATCTTCGATTATTTAATGTTGTCGACACACATTCGTGTTTTTGTAACGGTGGGTCAAGTGACTGACAGTGAAACGTAACAGTGTACACCTTCTTTAAGTTTAAGAAATTTTAATAAACAAAGTATTTGGTTCAATGAAGTTTAACAGATTCTTTTTACAAAAAAACATTTTTTTTCTCCGCCTAAACTCTCCAAATGTAGAAATTGTTTCACAGACTCAATAGTGTCACAAATGTAGAAATTGTTTCACAGACTTAATAGTGTCACAACTGTAACAAATTTATTTAAGACTTTTATCACAACAAATAAAAGAAATTAAGGAAATTAAAATAAAAACAGAATTTTCATTAATGTTCATAATCAATTACTGTGTCACTACCGTAACAATATGACTTTTAATAGATTATTATTTCCATATTATGATCTTCGACTATTGATTCCGAAATGTCAGATAAATATTGGAACTCTAATGACATACGATTTCAAAGTGAAGTGCTTATGTCATTAATGTAACAAGATGAAATTTACAATTTGTTTCTTTCCTTTTTGTTTAATTTATTTTAATTTTTTTTTAATCCTATTTACATTACAATTATTACAATTACATTACAAACATTACAAATTACAAAACCAACCCAACTGAGGAAAACCGGAATAAGTTCAAACAAGCTAAAAAGACCTGTAACGGACATATACGACGCATTAAATTTTTACATGATCAGAAATTACGGCAAAAAATACTACAATGTCCCAATAGTACCTAGTAAAAATGTCTGGTCATTTGTAAAAAAATGTGCGCAACACTACGTCATCGTCAGTTCCTACGCTCGTTTCCAATGACACTCCCTACGTAAGCTCGATTGATAAAGCCAATTTGCTTGCAGCACAGTTTTCTGTTAATTCGATGCTGCCAATGCGTGACATGACTCCGCCTGTACTTGAAAGCGTAAACGATTCTATGGGACAAATCTTCTTTCGCACTCGTTCAGTTACTAGAGTCCTTAAAAGTCTTGACATTCACAAATCCGCTGGCCCGGATAGTATCCCCGCTATTGATCTGAAGAGGTGTTCTTCAACGCTGGCAAAACCACTGCGAAAGCTTTTCCATCTGTCCTATTCTACAGGTATCTTTCCGAGTGGATGGAAAACTCCATTTGTCCAGCCTGTCCCTAAAAAAGGCGAATCCTCCTCACCATCTAACAATCGTCCAATTGCACTTACGTCCCTTCTTTCCAAGGTCATGGAAACGCTGATCAATTTTCAGCTTAAGAAATATCTTGAAGAACGGAAGCTTCTTAATGGCCGGCAGTATGGCTTTCGTTCAATAGATCCACTGGTGATCTTATGGTTTATCTCACCGAACAGTGGAATAAATCTTTACATCGTTTTGGAGAAAGTAAGATTATTGCACTTGATATTTCAAAGGCATTTGATAGAGTTTGGCACCAAGCTCTCTTATCGAAAATGTGTGCATTTGGTATTGATGAGTCCTTTCTTCGTTGGGTTAGAAATTACCTTTCGGACCGTTCAATTCAAGTAGTATTGGACGGGTTCAAATCTGATATCCACAAAATAAACGCTGGTGTGCCCCAGGGCTCCGTTTTGTCTCCGACACTTTTCCTTATTTTTATAAATGATCTTTTGTCTGAAACTTCTAACACACTTAATTGTTTCGCTGATGACAGTACCCTCAGCTTCTCATATTCGTTTTTAGATTATCATCCTTATTCTTCGGTTGTGGACTATTAACGGCAGCGTATGATAAGCTCATTAAATTCTGATCTTGACAGCATTGTCCAATGGGGAATCAAAAACCGTGTAGAATGTAATGCTTCGAAAACTCAATGCTGTCTACTGTCACAAAAGCGTAACCTTCCCCCAATGCCACTAACCATGAGTGGTACTTGCATCGAGGAGACTGAACAGCTATCAGTCCTAGGTATGTGCATTACAAACCACTTGTTGTGGAGTGATCACATATTTGACATCGCCAAAAATGCTGCTAAGTGTTCAGGTTTTCTCCGAAGATGCAAGAAGTTTTTTACCCCTTCTGATCTGGCTATAATCTATAAAGCCTATATTCGTCCGAAACTCGAGTACAATTCCCATATATGGGCAGGTGCTCCTATGACCTACTTGAGTCTCCTAGACATAATTCAAAAGAGAGCTCTAAAAATGATAGGTGATCGTTGTCTAACCGAAACTTTTGTATCTCTCGAGCACCGTCGTAAGGTTTCATGCCTGTCATTATTTTATCGCTACTTTCATAAACAATGCTCTAATGAAATAGCCAGTTGCATTCCTCCCCTCAAACAATTCAACCATAATACCCGTTCTTCTAGGAATGCTCATCAGTTTACCCTTGAGCCCAATTTCGGACGTACTGTAAAGTACAGAGATTCTTTCTTTAGTCGCACTACACGAATGTGGAATGCTTTACCAGACTAAATGTTTCCCACTCATTACAATGTGCAGACATTCAAAACCAATGTGCATCGGTATCTCCTTTCTAATCCTATCCTCCCTTCCCAATTGCTCGCACTGTAATTAATCATCATAAGGGTATTCATATCCCCTTGAAAGCGCGTATAATATAAAAAAAAAAAAAAAAAAAAAAAATTCACTCAACTAAAACTCTTTCAAATATAAATTATTTCATAGACTTATAAGAGTCAAAATGGTAAAATAGCAACTAAAATAAAATGAAGAACATCAATCTTGAGTCACTCCCGTAACAAAAGTAACAAAAAGAATTTCAAAAAATTGTGTAATTATCTTGTGATCTTCAACTATTGATTAAGAAAAGTAAGATAAATATTGAAACTTCAATTGAATTCGATATCATAATCATATTCTTGTGTCTTTAACGTAACAATATGAAATTTACAAGTTGCTGTTTTTCTTTTTTGTTTGATTTATTTTCAGTTTTGTTGAAAAAAAAAATAGAAAGTGAAATTCTTTGGTGTCAAAAGTATTGCACTTAACCAATATAAATATTTTGACATTTTTATTGTATAATTTTGTTTTGTGAACCAGTGACAATATAATGTCAAACTCGTAACAATTTAAGAATAACATTTTTGATAGATTCTATTCATATATTTTATATTTGTGTGTAAAAATGACACTCAGGTCACAAATGTTGCTTTAACCTAATGTCATCAAAATAACATCGTAATTTGATCAATTTTTCAATTGAAAAACTTTACTGTTCTCCCGTTTAGTCTTCATCGACGTCGTCGTCGTCGTCGTCGTGTGGTCTGCCTGCATACAGTTACTCCCAACAAATGAATTGGACAATTTTTATCTCCCCAAATTTTCAGCACACAAAAAAGGAAGTTTTGGCGACGCGGCGCGCGGCCGGTGGAGGAGTTAAGGCTTCAGTAACAAACACAAAAAATGTTTGTAGATATTTACGTACGTATCCAATACAACGTATAGTCGATTTGAATTATTAACTCTGGCATTAGCAGCAATGGATTGGCCATTCAACTGTTTTATCCCAGACAACGCTTGCAGTCGCCGCTGCGCTGCCGTTGTACTCCCGACGAACGACGCGACGACGATGTTATGATGACGGTATCAGAAATTTACAATGAAAAGTCATCTTTCAAATGACTAAGACTCTTTTCTATGGTTTATTTTTTGTGTACATTTGGAGGATGCTACGGTTGCATTTGGGGTTTTATTATAAGCGTGTATTCATTTGACAGGAAGAGGATATGACCATCAGACCACAAGAATTAGGGTGTGAACGGGTGGGTTTGCATAAATAGAAAATAAATATAAAATTCGTTAATGCTAAATTTTAAATTTAAATTTGAAGGGCAAGCCCAGTTTGTGTTTTTCTTATGTTAAATCCTTCAAAGCTGCTGAAGCACCTTCTTTTGACAGTAGTCCAGCTGTTGATCTGCTTACGCGTGTTTCAATCAAAAAATTTAAATAAAACGAAACAAACAAACAAATATTTCCTGTCATGTTGCGGGCGGCCATCAGAAGAGGATTAAATTTGGCCCTTTTGAATGCTCTCATAATGGAACCTTAAATGAAGAATTAATACATTTTCTTCCCTACTCGTCTCCGTTGGTCGTTTCGTCCGTTTGGTCGTCGCCCACCACCGCTCAACATTCTCCTCTACCCGCTATCCCTGACTAAAGACGAAAGAGGCAATTTATTTTATTCGCCTTGCGGGATATCGCGACCATCTGTATACAGAGGGATTATGGCATAGCGTGGCAAAGAAAGAAGGACTTGAATCTCTAACAACAAACAATAAATAAAAATAACTTTGAATTATGCGATAGGGATTTAAGTATAAGCGCGTTAAGTAAGACGTCTCAAAGTTTGTTTTTTTGTTGTTGCAAAGGAACCTTCTTCAAATATACATAGGTACCTAACGAAAATAACCCTGGTATACATGAGTTTAGGGAAAGAAAAATTAATAAATCTATTAAAGTGTTTTGAACGAAAGCATTACCGGCCAAATTTGCACCATATACCTCTCCATACCCGTAAAACAGATGACGACTTAAAATTAAATTAACGTAACGTAACGATTATTACACGGGGATAAAATTCAAGTTTGTTATGTGAGAGATGACAAAAAGAACTGTTAATTTATTGAGGAAAAAGATTTATACACAATTTTCGAGAAGATAAATGTTTTTTTTTGTTCCAGCAGTAAATTTGCACAAAAACAACAAAATAATAAATACCTCAAATTATATTTTAATCCCAAAAACAATCAAAGATATATTTCTTACTTTTTGTTATGAGTAATGTTTTGGCATTTTTTTTTTTGAATGTGGTTTTGAAGGTTTAGGGAAGTTTAAAATTTGCTTGAAAAAGGGAGAACTATTTTCAAGTTATTTCGGTTTAAGATTTTTTTGAAATTTATTTAATATTTATACCAACTTTTGACAGTGATGGGAATTTATTTGTGTCAGTCACAAGAAACAGTCACATGAAAAGGTAGATTTTTTGAGGCTTTGATAGTATTTGAAAGAATTATCAAAGAATGTGGAATAAATTACAATATTTGATTTTTCTGAATGTTTCCAAAATTCAAGGGATTTTACTCAGGTCAACGATTAATTTAGATGGTTTATTGAGGATTTTGTTTGTGATTTGATACATCTTAAAGTTACACTTACATTATAAAAATTTAAATAAGACACAAGAATACTTTTCACATTTAGGCTTTTAGAATATTAATCCGCTAAATGGGCAGCTGTCACTTTTAAAGTTGTCATCCCGTCACATTTGATAGATAAAAACAACACCTTTATACTTAAAATACACTAAAAATACACTTTTCAATAACATATTGAAATTTTTGAAATTTAGAACCAAAATTCTAAACATTTTAAAATCACGCAGATCGTGATTTTGCTAAAAAAAAAAAAGGTTTATTTTTTCGAAGAGTGATCACAATTTGCAACCCAAATCTTGTTATTTAAAATCTTTACACACGTGAAAAAACATCTAGTCTAAGTCAAAGCAATGCTCTACAAGTAAATCCAGATCAAGCTGCAAATGTGGCCTTGGAACATTTCATAAAAACTGTATTTTGCTGCAACTGTAGCCGTATCGGCCGTTTGAATGATGTTGATTTCCATTTTGAATGATATTACGTCATCTTTATACTTGTAGCATTATAAACATGCATTGATTTCATTCAAGATATGTTATTTGTTTAAATTGAAACCTTTTATGGCAAGGCCCTTTTTTAAGGATTGTGCCGAAATTGACGCAATAGAATTGAATCATTGCTTTTTTGAAAGCTAAAATTGTGTTACCTTTTAGAAATAAAATATTGAATCAACTAGTAACCAACATTTTTACTTTGTTCTTTAAAAATATGTCTTGATTGAAATATTTGTTATCTTTCTTTAAGTATCTATATAAAATTCTTCTAAACAAATTGCCTTTCAATACGTACTTCTGAACTTTGACAGTTGATAGCAAGCTTAGTGTCAACGCTCCATCTGTCATATTAGTCTTAACATTACATTACATTACATTACATTACATTACATTACATACTACTCAGCACATAAATGTACAGAGTAAAGACACAGCACCTTGAGCGACTAAGACTATATAAGGTGATAACAACACAAGACATTAATACAAGACAGAAGGACAGAGGAGAAAGAACAACAGACAGAAAGAACACATGACAACAGCACGCGGTAGGTTTCGAGACGGTCCCCCATCTTTCTACTAACCACGATTGATTTCGGTGATCGATGGGAACCGAAACTTTAACAGTGCCTAGGCCGTTGCCATCATATTAGTCTTTTTAACGAAATCACCAAGAACTGAAGGCTTTTAACAAAACTTGAAAATAATAAAATGTTGTCGATGTTACAGCACATGGAGAAATTACCTATAACTCTTAATCATTCCTGTAATGTTAGGAAAAGACGGGATCTACAATTCTTAAGCTGAATTCGAATCACATGACATATGCATTAATTTTGGACAATTTATCAATTCCTTGCAAGAGGCATTACCCGTGTAATATATATAAACTAGGTGGTAAAGGTACGGTTTGAATTCGAAACTCTGGCATAAGGCACTTGAAGAGTAGACCCTTATTTTGATCAAAAAAATCATTTAAAGCATTGAGGCCAATTTATGGATTAAAAAACAAAAAAAAGAATCAAAATTGTCGAATTTGAGACGGTATCAAGCCATGAGATCCAAGAGCTTCTCACTGTTTGGAGTAGATTTCTAGCTGTCTTGAAAGAATATACACCAAGTTTTAGCTAGGTCGGTCTATTGGTTTGTGTTTGACATTCGTTTTAATTGAGGAAGTCAAAAAAATTAACGAAAAAGAATTTCGTGTGTTGATTAAACATTACTTTATGAAAGGCAAAACTCCTCAGGAGACTAAACAGAAGCTTGATAAACATTATGTTGATTGCGCACCTTCTAGTAGAACAGTTTACAAGTGGTTTCAAAATTTTCGGAGTGGCCATATGAGCACAACAGACGCTGAACGTTCTGGACGCCCTGTTGAGGTTACAACTCCAGAAATCATTGATAAAATCCATGATATGATGATGTGATGAATGACAGAAGAGTGAAGGTGCGTGGGATTGCTAGTGCTGTGGGTATCTCGAGTGAACGGGTACATAAAGAAAAACGTCCACGACTGGCCCACAAAAAAGTTCTTTTCCATCACGACAACGCACCAGCTCATACCTCAGCAATTGCGACCGCAAAACTATTGGAATTAGGCTTCCAAATCGTTCCACATCCGCCCTATTCTTCAGACTTGGCTCCGTCGAACTATTATTTGTTCACCAATATGAAGAAATGGCTGGCGGGAAAAAAAATCAATTCAAACGAGGAGGTAATTGCAGAAACCAATGGCTACTTTACAGACTTGGACAAATCCTATTATTCGGAAGGGATCAACAAACTAGAGCAGCGAAGTGTATAAGCCTGAAAGGAGACTACGTTGAAAAATAAAAAAGGTTTATCCAAAAAAATTAAGCAGTTTTTATTTTCGCACAAACTTTTCAAACGACCCTCGTAAGAAATCGATTTGGTCTAAATTCGACTATACGCAAACTAGTAGTGACATGACAGATTTGAGTTTAATTCCAACTTATACTTTTTTCACAGTTAAAAAAGCTGCAAGCTGTTAATCATCTAGCCCAATGGCTATTGTGCCCCTGGCACTTAAGTTTTATTTTTGCTGGTGGATTAGTTAATATCGGGTTTTTCGCTAAAAGTTTTTTTTTTTTAATAAATCATATCATTGGATATCATTGAAATTCTTTATTCCTGTGAAAGTACGTTCGATACCATTTTGTATGGAACTCAATTTCTTTTGCATGACCACCACGGGCACGCTTGTAGATGTCCAGACGCTGAACACAATTTTCGACGGTTTTCAAGTATAAATCGGCCGATACTGCTGCAATTTCACGTTCGATATTCGTACGAAGTTCATCAATCGTCGCTGGTTTGTTGGCATAGACAATAGGCTTGACGAAGCCCCACAAGAAATAGTCTAACGGCGGCGTCAAATCGCATGTCCGAGGCGGCCAAGCGACTGGACCATTTCGTGAAATAAAACACAATGATAGTTCATGGAGTACGTGTGGATTACTGCCTGACCAATAGCGCATATTTTTCTAGCCAGAAATGAGCCTCATCGCTGAAGATGATTTTTCGATAAAAATCCGAATCATTTTCAAGTTGTTGCTCAGCCCAATTCACGAACATTATGACGCTTCTGGTGTTCAAGCGGCTTCAGTTCTTGCGTCAATTTAATCTTGTAAGGATGTAGGCCAAGATCTTTTCGTAAAGTTCGCCCCCAACGACGTCACAGAGATGGCCAACGTTTAAGAACGACGTGTGAGAGACACATTTGGGTTTTCTACAACTGAAGCCTCAGCGCGCGGTAGAAATATTCTCGACACTACGGGCACTTCTTTGTCTCACTGGCACGGGAACATTTTGTACTGTGCCCGTGGATTAAAATTTTTCCACTAATTAATCTGCTAGGCCGATTATGATGACCATAAATTGGACGTATCGCTCTTAACGTTGAGGCCACTGTCTCCGAATTTCGGTAGTAAATTTTAATAATTTCGACTCGTTGTTGGCTCGTATATCTTTCCATCATGAACTGGCAAACCTTACTGAAGAGAAATGTCAAAAGAGCGGCAAGAAATATGGCGTCGTTTGCTGTCTATGTCGCTCTACTTTTGTAGTGTCCCTGTTGGTTGAAAAACCCTGTACATGAATCTATAACCCACAATAAACTAGTAGTACCCGTGGTGTGATGGTCAGTGCGTAAGACTGTCATGCCAGAGCTCTTGGGTTCAATCCCTGGCTGTGCCATGTTAAGTTTTTGTTCACAGGGACTGCCTCTTGTGCGGAATTGACAAATCCTCCGAGAGTGATTCTTGTCATGAAAAGTGCATTCTCAAATTAGCCTTTCGGATCCCTAACAATATTACCCGCAAACAGGAATGGTTAAGAGTTGTAAGTCACTAGGCCCTAGTTCTAGATTAGATTAGATTAATTCTTTATTATAGAAAAAATGGTTTATAAATTTTATTTCTTAAGAATAAGAGCATGGCAATTCTGCCGTCTGCCTAATGTGACATTTCATTACAATTTTTAATATGAAGTGAACAATAAAAAATGAAAGTTGCTAATAACATAGTATGTATAAGTACCAGTGGCGATGGCACCATATAAGTCGATTCCCATCGACTTACCTTTTGTAAATCTCAATATCAACAAACAAACTTCACGCAACATGTATATAAACAAATCATACAACAGCAACGCTTGTGACATCGACATTACTTTACAATAATTCAATCAACATGTATTTTCTTCTTTAAAGGTATGCCGGGTTATTATTTTATCGCTGAATAGAACAAAATTTGTTTTCTCTCCCGTTTTCTCTTCTACTTCTCGCTAGGCGCGTGCTTCTTTATTCAACCAACGCTTTCTTAAGCATAGAAATAACCCGATGTTCACCGACTTTCATCCGATGAATTTGTATGTATCTGAAAATTCACTTGCTTGTGCAAAAAACAAACAAGAGTGTTGGAAATGGAGAAATACGCATTGCGCATGTCAGGTCAGGTTGAGCCTAGCAAAGCAAAGCAATATGTTGACGCACTACACTTGTTATTCATTTTTATAGAGTAAACACAAATTCAACCATTCTGTATAGGAAACAAGACAAACGTAACCCGTCTCTTATGGACTTATTGGATATTTTCCTTCATTCTCGGCGGATAAAGTTTATGAAGTTGTAGTTGCCACTTAAAGAAAATTACGTAGTGGAATAATTTTTGGCAGAAAGTTACTGTAATTTTAGTTAAGTGGCACAAGTAGCCAAATGAGATTTTGTTCTAAAATACAGTTTACAAGCAGATTGCAGTGCAAGGTGTAGATATGAATAAAAGTGTGAACAACAAAATTATTAATTAAAGATAAAAAGTTAATAAAAGTTTGAATTGGAAGTGATTTGTGAAAAGTGGTTGCATTTTGTTTAAATTTTAATTACTCAAAATTCACAATGGCTCTTATAGGAATAGATTGCTGTTAGTTAAAAATAATGGCTTTGGGAAACTTAATTCATTAAAGAAAAAAAAAGTGATAGAAATAGGACGCTCTACCCCTCCATTGAGCTTATCTATTAAATAAGAAAGCAAAGATTTTTGTAGGTTTTCGCGTTATGTTAAAAAAGTTGTCAGTTGAATTACATATTCTTAAAAATTTTAAAATTACCAACAATAGTTTTCATATAAAGAAATAGTTTTGTGAGATAAATTTTTAGTCGAAAACAAATGTTTACCAATTTTAGTAGCATTTCTTTTATTTTTACAAATTGGATAAATGAAATTAATTTAAGAGATATCAAGAACCGAACATCAATTTTTATCAAATTTCCGTACTATTTTTTGTAGATTTTATTTTTTTATGAAAAAACGGAATGTTGGATTTTTATAAAAAAAAAAGAGGCTGGGATGCGACCCACACTGATAACTTCCCATCCCGTCTGTCGATTTGTCTTGCTTAAAAGTTTGTCTTTATGTTTCAATTTTTATCAAATTTGCGTACTATTTTCAGTAGACTTTATTTTTTTATGAAAAAACGGACTGTTGGATTTTTATAAAAAAATTACTGAATATCGAAAACAATATTTTCTGTGAAATAAAATAAGTTTGAAGCCAATATTTGTAATATTTGAAAAGCTACTTGAGTCGAAAATAAATTTTTACGAAGTTTTAGTATTGTTTTTTTTTAGGTTTTTATTTTTTTGTAAAAAAAACTGTCAATTCGATTTTTCTCAAAATTTTATCGATAGTTGAAAACAATATTTCTTATAAGTTAAAATTAGTTAGAAGCCATTATCTCAAATCTTTGAAGTATTTGAGTCGAAAATCAATTTTTACCAACTTTTGTTAAATTTTGTTTAGGTTATTAATTTTTTGTACAAAAGCTGTCAATTCGATTTTTCTCAAAATTTTACCGAATGTTGAAAACAATATTTTTTATAAGATTAAATTAGTTGAAAGCCATAATCTAATATTTTCGAAAAGATATTTAAGTCGAAAATCAATTTTTTTACCACCTTTTATAAATTTATTTTTAGGTTTTTATTTTTTGTAAAAAAAACTGTCAGTTCGTTTTTTCTCAAAGTTTTTCCTAATGTTGAAAACAATATTTCTTATAAGCTAAAATGAGTTTAAAGCCAATATCTCAAAGTTTTGAAAAGATATTTGAGTCGAAAATCAATTTTTACCAACTTTTATTAATTTTTTTTTAGGTTTTTATTTTTAGTAAAAAAAAACTGTCAATTCGATTTTTCTCAAAATTGTTCCGAATGTTGGAAATAATATTTATTTTAAGATAAAATAAGGTTGAAGTCATAATCTCAAGTTTTTGAAAAGATATTTGAGTCGAAATTCAATTTTTACCAACTTTGAGTAATGTTTTTTTTTAGGTTTTTATTTTTTATAAAAAAAAACTGTCAATTTGATTTTTCTCAAAATTTTACCAGATGTTAAAAACGTTTTTTTTATTCGTAAAATTTTTGAGATGACAAATTTTTTTTCGATTTTGCGGCTTTAAAAAATTAACTTAAAGTTTTGTATACAACTCCATCTCTTCGTCACCTTAAAGTTGTAGCACTCCATAAACATTTTAAGAATGATATGTTACGTGACACATTTCCACAAATTTTTTATTTAAGTGTTGCTTCAGTTGAGAGATCTTTTTCAGCAAGTACATTTCATTAAGTACATTTCTGATATTTTTTCTAGTCGCTCATTTTTCTCCGACTTACCTTTAGAAATAAGTCACGCCTCGCCACTGATAAGTACTATTCTAAAATGGGTTATAATTCTTATTTAATTGAAAGTTAAGGTTGTGAGAAGAAAGATATATTTGTATGTTCATTGTTATTAGTTTTACACTAGATTTTGATAGCGTTAACTCAATTTTAATATGATTTGAAACATAAAATTTTGCCAATTTCGAAATGATATGAAACACAATAGATATACCAACTTTGAAATGATTTGAAACACAAAAGTATTAACAATTTTGAATTAATTTATAAGCAAAAATTTCACAATTTTTTCAATTTTAAAGTGATTTAGAACACACAAAAAAAATCCAATTTTTAAATGATTTGAAACACAAAAATAGGATGCATTAAACTGTAGTAACTGGATTTTTTAAGGATTTAAATATCGAAACTATTGCGGAAGGTTATAGCGTGTTTGCAATAATTATATAAAGTACACCATCCTAGTCCTCCGTTTAATATTTCGTAAAGTCTGCTTGGAGAAATGTAGCTCTCATCAAAATAGAGTCGCCGGATTTCCTGCAGTATTGGGCAAATAGCAATGAAATGGTTTATATCTTCATTTTCTCTTCTATTGCAAAGCCAACAGATTTGGGGTAAATCTGCTCGATAGGGCATAAAGTTTAAGTTAAGAACTTCAACACGTGCTCTAAATATGTAGCTTATAATTTCAGCCCAGTATTCATTACGAAAATAGTTCATTCCTGAAGAAATTTGGTGATTGGAGATTCTTATAAGTGCTCCTAGACAATGTTGAATTCGCTCTGTATAGATGTTGGTTATAAATCTTTTCGTCTATTTTCGCAGTAACCTTCGCAAGCATACCCTGCCATTCATCAACTTTTAACTCCAATAATGATAGATGAGCTGCATGAGAATGAGCTAGTTCATTTCAGTCCTTGAATGGAGAAGCGTTAGTTTGCAAAAGTCTTGCCATGATAGACTTGTGAAGACTTGTTCCATTTCTTCTCATGACCCTAATCAAATAATCATAGTTGGTTTTTAGATTTCTTATGTACAGAGGCATTATACCAGATTCTACATACATAGATAGCATAGTTAGGCGTTGAGTTAGGTAGTCTGAATAATCGTTTGAAGAAATATCTCTACACCGATTCAAACGTCTCGAGATTTATATAGCCGAAAACCTGGGAACCATATCACATACAAGTGTTGACCGTTGCATGAAAAACACGGTATTTTGACGCGAGATCGATATCTTGGTTTGCAAAGAACTTAGTCCACATCATACTCAATTCTAGTTTTGCTTCATTACTTTTTTGTTTGGCATGTTCTGAAAAATTGAGATTGTGTGTAATCCAAACATCCAGGTACTTAAATTCTTGCACAACGTCGCTCGATGTTTACATTATTGAGAGACCATTTTTCGTCGGGTTGTCTTCTCCTTTGACGTGCTTCAAAAATCATCACTTTTGTCTTTCTTGTATTGATGACTAACCCCCATTTCTCTCAAAATGCATTCAGCCTGTTTATTTGTAATTGCAGAGTGTAAGGGTTTGCGGCGAGTAGTACTAGGTCATCAGCATATAAAATTAGGTGGCGCAACAGTTCATGAAGAACCAGGGCCTAGTGACTTACAACTCTCAACCATTCCTGTGTGCGTGTAATGTTGTCAGAGATGGAAGGGACCTACAGTTTATATGCCGAATCCGAACGGCTAATTTGAGAAAGCACTTTTTCATGATAAGAATTACTCTTGGAGAATTTGTCAATTCCTCGCAAGAGGCAGTACCCGTGAAAACTCTTTTTTTTTTTTTTTTTAATTAAGGTGGCACAGGCAGGGATTAAACCCAAGACCTCTCGCATGACAGTCCAACGCACTTTTTTTTTTTTTCTTTTTTTTCAAATTCATTTTTATTAATTCATTCTTAAGACTATCTTAAAGCTAGACAAAAATTCATAAAACTAGCCTAATTATCCATAACTTACAACTAACTTACTGGTCCCATACGGACACTCTAAGTTAAACAATAATACTTAATGCTAATGCCTTCCGGCCCTAAGATCTATTTAACTTCAATTCATTTTATTTATTTGTGTATTCATTAGAAAATTTAGCAAAAACTAATGTCAATATCCTTTTTTATTTTTACTTAAAAACTACTTAAAATAAGGTCCCTAATATAAAACTTAAAGCTAACTAAAACTACCTATTCTACCTATAAACTACTTAAAACTAGAACAACCACAGCAGCAAATCTAACTATCTAACGTTTCTTGTTTTTCATATTTTGTCTTTTTTTTTATTTTTATTTTTTTGATTATTCCATGATTTTTTTTTATTTTTTTCTTTTTTTTTTTGCATTTTTCTTTTTTGTATTTTTTGTATGTTTTTTGTATGTTTTTTTTTTTTTTTTTTTTGTGCCACCATGCCTATTCGACTTAAAACTAAACCCTCAAACTATAAAACAAGTATGTAAGCCGGCCAAGGCTTAAAACCCCATCCCGACTACCCACTATCAAGTGCCGATTGAAGCCACCAAAACTGGTTCTCCTGCTTCACCCTATCAGTTCGGTCCCGTTCGGACACAGCCCTACTGAACCGAAGGAGCTCTGCTCCGCCTTGCGCCATGACGTCCCGCCGCTCAAGCGTGCACTTTCAAAATACTCATCGTTCGGATAGAACGCCCCGAAAATTAAATTGTTGGTCGAAGACATAGCTCTTGCAATGTGACCTCGAACGAGTTTTATCACGAAATTGTCAATTCTGTTGATTCGAGCCCCATTGTATAGGACCTCGTTGGAATAGTAATGCACATAAGAAGATTCGGCTGTTCTGTATAAGCCGGTACAGCGTCGTAAACACTGCCGCTCGAACACCCGAAACTTCTCCTTTTGGGAAGGGGCAACGTTGAACCACACAGGACAACCATAAACGATCATCGGCCGTATGAGGGCCATGTAGCAAATTACCTTCACTCTGGGGTCAAGCCGACTGCTAAAAAACAGCCGTTTCGTCAGAGCGAAGGCTCCTCGGGCCCTGGTCAGAGCAGCATTTATATGTCTGTCGAAATATAAATACTAATCTAACCAGATACCGAGGTACTTCACTACACTTTTGCTCGCTAATGGCTGCCCGTGAAGATCAACGATGACCATCTTGCGCCAATTCTTGCACGTATCCCTCGTGGCCCCAACCAACGGAGTCCGGAACAGAATTGTCTCTGACTTCTGCACATTTATTTTCAGTTTCCAGTCGTCGCAATATCGCTGAATCTTGTCGAAATCACGCTGCAAGAGAATTCTAATAACCTCAACCTTTCGGGCCGTTCTGTACGCAATAAGATCGTCGGCGTACGCAATTGCCTTTGTAAGACTACCTATCAGATCGCTGGTGTAAATTCTGAAGAGAATCGGCGAATTCACCGCTCCCTGTTGAAGACCATTTTTAATTAAGAATGTTGTGGTAGAAGTTACATTGCCACTTGTGACAACAAACTTTCTACCGTTAAGCATATCATAAAGTATATACAACAATGCTCAGTTTTAGGTAAAGACCCTCTAACCATACGGTGTCAAAGGCCTTTTCCAAATCAACCAGAACAGCACCTGTACATTGTTGTTTTGATTTATTCCATTGGATATCAGAAACGAGTTTAGACGCAGCATGAATTGTGTCATGACCCGCCTTGAACCCGAACTGTTTATCCGGAATTATTTTGTTGTCCGCAGCCCACTTAGTCAGAGCCCTATTGATGATCTTTTCGAAAACTTTGCTGATGCTCGGAAGAAGACTTATCAACCGAAGATTTGACGGATTGGAGTTGTCCTTTCCCTTTTTCGGGAGAGGATGAACCACAGCGGTCTTCCAATGCACTGGATAATATGCATTATTCAGTGCATTATTGAAGAGTGTGGTGTAAATGTCAATTGCCTCCATCGGTAAATGTCTTAGTACAACGTTGGATATACCATCGACACCTGCTGACTTTTTGTTTTTTATTGAGTTGAAGATGAGCTGAAGCACAACCTTCGTTACTAACAAGGGTCTTGGTCCCGTTTGCTCGGCGATTATGGCATTTGCCAAGGAATCGTCATTGAACCGCACGAAACCACGGTTCTCAGATCGCCATTGTGTTATATCATTTCGAAGGTAAAAGTGATTAAGTAGGGCTCTGTTTTCCAGGTCGTGGTTGGGGCGAATGCTAACATTCACCTTGTACACTTGCTGGAAAGCAGCTCCCACCGCCTCCACTTTTTCCTTCGGATCTTCAATTATGTAAAAGTCATCGTCAAAGATGGCTTCTTCTGGTCCAACGCACTAACCATCACACTGCGGGTACTACAGCATATAACAGAACTTTAATTTGTATATCAGCAAACGATATTCCTCCTGGGAGTATATCACAAATGTCGTCAACAAACAAAGTTTGTTCGGCCCTAGTTCTCATCGGACTGTTGCGCCACTTAATTAATTTATTTTTATTTTAAACTAGCAGACATGTGTTATTTATGAATTTTTGAAAAACAACTAAAGAAATAATTATTAATTTTTTAATTTGATTGATTTATTATCAGGTATTTTGTTTTTAATGTATTGCTTCAATTTTATTTCTAAAAGGCTTACATCCAATGTAAATCTTAGATAAATAAGACAAAACAATTTAATTTAAATACACTTTAAATGATGTGATCACCCTTTTTGATTTATTTAAATATCAACTTTCTTTTCTAACAAATCACTTCAAAATATCCATCCATCTGATTTGCCTTCCCTCTTCATGTATCTATACCTATGGATAACGTGCATTCTGTGCACAGTGATATATATATTTATAAGATTGATCAATAAATCGGGATTTGTGTCTTAAATGTTTGACAAGGTGAAACGCATTACAGACATACCTGCTATCAACTTTATGAACTCACCTACCTGCCTGAATCACGATGCATATTCATACGTTGCATTGGCTGGTGCATTCCATTCATATGTATGTATATTCAGAGTTGTTCACATCATCAGAACGATGCATGTGCTGCCTAATAAATCAGATATATTCTCGTATACCGTTTCTCTATAGTATGCACCTACATCATGCCTTACAAGCGAAACGGCTTGAGCACATTTATTCAACTCATGAAACGCGCGCGTCGATAGTGCCACCGAGGCCGCCCCGCCGCCGCTACACCCGCGCGCTGTCGCAGTTTTTAAAACGTGACTTCCAAAAAATTAACAAATCTGTATGAGCATTCTTTGGGACACGTACTTGTTATAAATTAAAACTTCGTTCTTGGTGAATAGTTTATGCTTCTTCCGTTTTCTTTATTTTTCAAATTTAAAAATACAAAAAAAAAGAAAAACAAAACAACGAAAAAATATAAAAGAAAAGTTTTCTTTTTTGTTGCCTCTCATTCTAATAACCACGCGCGCATACAGAATAAGCCCATTTCATAAAATCACATAAAGTCGACACGGTATAAAAAGTCGGTATACGGTAGGTAAGGTTGGTATTTGGTATATTTTGGAATCCTGCCAATGCGATGCGATATGGTGGGAATAAAGAAAGGATATAAGGGTACCTAGAACAGGAACACACACAAAATAAAAAAAAAAATACGAAAACTTTTCTTTTTCCTTATTCGAGACGTACTGAATCCCTGATTCAACCCCTATACACTCCTCCTAGAGTCATCATACACCCCCTGAGGCTTTTTAGTGTTATTTTCTTTCTTTTTTTGTTGTTCAACTCATTCTTAGCTTAATATTTTGTTTTTAGTCCTTGCATTTTTCGCTTACCTATTTTGCTTTGAATATAAAATGAATGAGATGCAATCCACAAGATAAGTGCTTACTTTCGTATCTTTATGTTTAAGTATCTAGGTATACCTTTACCTACCCTGTACTCGTATATCTACGAGTAGATACTTTGTTCTTTTGCCTATTTCTCTACTTGACAAGGCAACTATGCAGGACTATAACAGTTGTAAAGTGGTGACACACGCTCCCAAACAAACATTAAACCCTTAGTGTTATAATTCAACGTTGATGTTTTCTGTGTGTTGTGTTAAATTCACAAGTGAAATGCAAATAGCAGAGCAGCAGGCTAAGGGACATATAACGTCGCGTCTACGTCACCTGAAAGAAAGTATCTTTTTTAACTTTATTTTTTCATCCGTACATCCATCTTCATTTCAAACTAGAAACAGTAAAAGCCAACTGCGCGCCGGGAATTTTTTTAGTTTTTCCATTTTTCCATTTTTTGTTTTTCGTTTTTCTTTTTAAAAAATTCGCCTGCAGGGAAAAGATATAATATTATGTATGTATGTATGATGTACGTAGTTTTTAAAAAATGCGTGTAGCGTGTTTTCATTTTTTAGCGTATCTTTTGAAAGCCCAGCAGGCGCCAACAGCAACACTCCCCATTTTTTTTTTTTTTTTTTTTTTTTTGACGTGCAGTCAGGTGCGGATCAAGGGATTCACTCAGGAGGGTTTCTTTTTTGGTAAACGAACTCAAGGGGGTTGCACAATGTAAGAATGAAAACTTGAACTTAATTGTTTGTGAGTCAAACTGATGACAGCAAACAAAAATAAAAATAAAATGTTTTTTACATTGGACTGTTTGGAGGTGTCACAATTTGACATTTCGTCAGTTTATTTCGCTTACGCATTTTTTTTTTAACTCACTGTGTTAGAAAGAGATATAATTATGAGACGTCAAAAGAATTCACCTCAGAAACATCTTATTTAACAAACCTGTCAACCTTGTCAAAACTGAAAGAAATTACTTTCATGAATGTGATTTCAAATACAAAATTACGAACAAAATTAAAATAAAATTCGGAAGCCAGAAAAAGTATGTGACAGTTATTTTTCACATCATTTTTTGGCTTGTTATCAGTAGAATGTGAAGTTATTTGTAGTTATTAGCTTAGAGGGGAAGTAAATCTCATAATTAGAATTCGCAGGACGAAAATTCAAATTCAAATTCAACAAAAATTGATAAGGATCCGCAAAGTCAAAAGTCTTAAGAAAAGATTGGCCAGATCTAAAGTGAATGATATTTTAATAAAATTGATATTTGAGTAGATGTAGATGACTTTTAAAACTGTCATCGTTTGACATTTGACAAGTAAAAACTACGCAATTACAAAAAAGGAAGAATACATTCTTCAACAACGTATTTAGTAATAAAAATACAAAAATAGTCCCAGCACCTTACAAGTTCGGGAACAGTCATGTGGATAAATTTCAGTTGTTGCGACAAGTTAATTTTTTTTTATATTATACGCGCACTCAAGGGGATATGAATACCCTTATGATGATTAATCACAGTGCGAGCAATTAGGAAGGGAAGATAGGATTAGAAAGGAGATACCGATGCACATTGGTTTTGAATGTCTGCACATTGTAATGAGTGGGAAACATTGAGTCTGGTAAAGCATTCCACATTCGTGTAGTGCGACTAAAGAAAAAATCTCTGTACTTTACAGTACGTCCGAAATCGGGCTCAAAGGTAAACTGATGGGCATTCTTAGAAGAACGGGTATTACGGTTGAATTGTTTAAGGGGAGGAATGCAATTGGCTATTTCATTAGAGCATTGTTTATGAAAGTAGCGATAAAATAATGACAGGCATGAAACCTTACGACGACGGTGCTCGAGAGATACAAAAGTTTCAGTTAGACAACGGTCACCTATCATTTTTAGAGCTCTCTTTTGAATTCTGTCTAGGAGACTCAAGTAGGTAATAGGAGCACCTGCCCAGATATGGGAATTGTACTCGAGTTTCGGACGAATGATTTAAAAGACCGAAATTTCAATCAAGAACAAATGAGAATATTAATGCTGTAGCCTGTTAAATAGACCAAAATTAAAGTTTGTCAATTGCTTGTTGATCTTTGGAATCCGGCATTTAACAAACGACAATACACGATATTTTGCGTCAAGACTTTACACGTCTTTTAAATAACAGTTTACAATGACCATATTGCTATCGAAGCTAGAAACGCTTCCAGCATCATGGATATCCGACTCAGACCACTACATCGTTGTAGCCAAGGTAGCACTTCGGGTTTCCAGACCCGAGGCAAAACAGGTAGATACTGGGAAAAGATACAACGTCGAACAGCTACAATCGTCGAAGAACACAATGTATCGAGGACCAGTGGCAACATTGCCAAGATGCAATCAGAGAAGCCGACTCTGACATGATGGGTTTCAACCAGCCACCAACAAGAAACCCCTGTTTTAATGAGGAACGTCGGCAGAAAAATGCAGCCAAACAACAGGCACGGAAAGCGGCGCTGCATAGAAGGACGCTAGCTGCTCACGAGCTCTATGAGCAGAAGAGGAGAGAGGACCACCGACTTCTAAGAAGGAAAAATAGTGGGCATGAGAAGCGTGCGGTCATAGATTTTGAGAGGTTTAAAAGCAGAAATGAAGTTCAAAAGTTTTATGAGCAGTTGAAACGAAATTCACAAAGATACACAAACCTCGAACCGAAGGCTGCAAAGACGAAAGTGGAAACATCATAGTGGAACCGCAGTCAATGCTGAGGATATGGAAGGGCCACTTCTGCAGACTGTATAACGGCGACGACGAACCGAATTTCGCTGTCAGGCAGGATGATCCATTCAACATAGACGACGAAAGCCAACAATCCCGTCCTCCAGACTTAGACGAAGTAAAGATTGCTATATCTAAGCTGAAGTCTAACAAAACCGCTGGATGGCTTGAATGCCGAGCTCTTCAAAGCAGCTGAAGATAATTTGGTTAGGAGCATGAACCAACTTATCTGTAAGATATGGTCGAAAGAAAGCATGCCCGATTAATGGAAACTCAGTATTGTTTGCCCGATTCTGAAATAAGGAGATCCTCTAAACTGCACCAACTATAGAGGAATCACTCTACTTAACATCGCTTACAAAATCTTCTCTGCCGTAATATGTGAACGTCTTAAGCCCATCGTCAACAACCAAATAGGCCCTTATCAGTGTGGTTTTTGGACCAGAAAGTCTTCAGTCGATCAAATATTCACATTACCGCAGATCCTTGAAAAAAACCCCAAGAACATTAAATCGACACCCACAATCTTTTCATTGATTTCAAGGCTGCATATGACAGCATCTACAGGGACGAGCTGTATAGAGCCATGTTTAGTTTTGGCATTCCTGCCAAACTCGTCCGTTTGTCCAGGATGACCATGGAGAATTCACGCCGCTCCATAAAGGTTGGAAACAACTTAACAGAACCTTTCGATATCAAAAAAGGCTTTAGACAAGGTGTCTAAAGGCTGTCATGCGTTTTCTTTAACATCGTACTTGAAAGAATAGTGCAGAGCTGTCAAGTCAACACTATCTTTCAAAAGTCCGTCCAATTACCTGCATATGCTGATGACATTGACAAAATCAGAAGAACTCAGCGTGATGTCAGTGGAGCTTTTGTGAGCTTTGAAGCAGAGGGGGCAAAAATGGGTTTTACGGTTAATAAGGCCAAAACAAAGTACATGCTGTCATCAAAAAAGGACCTACAATACCGTCGCGACGTCTAGGTCAAAACGTCACCATTTACAGACGTAACTACTGTACGGTGCAGGAGCATGGACCATGACAAAAGCGGATAAAAGCACCTTGGGTCGTTTCGAGAGAAAAGTTTTTCGTGTGATCTACGGTCCCGTATGCATCGAAGGGGAGTGGAGGAGAAGATGGAACGACGAGCTGTACGGGCTGTACAGCGACGTAGACTTAGCCAGAATGGTAAAAGTCCAACCACTGAGATAGCTTTGTCACGTAGAGCACATGGAAACCAATGCTCCGGCCCGAATAGTCTTCGAATCTACACCCACAGGACAGCGCAGTAGAGGAAGACCGCGGATCAGTTGGTGTGCACAAGTGGAAAGTGACCTCACTCAACTTAGAGTGCGCAACTCGCGACATCTAGCTAGGGACCGAGCCAGATGGAGAAGTTTGTTGGGTGAGTAAGTAACTTAAAAGTTTCGTTAGGTATTTCGCTCGCGTATTTTTCAATTAGCTATGTTTTCAAAATATTAACAGCTCCAGGCAACCCAAGATTATGGTTAATTCATGGAAAACTTTTTTTTTGTTTTTTATACTAGGATGTCTTTTAGCGTTGAGTTACATCACATCCTTCAATTTTCAATATAACAAAACTGCGTTTCAACCAATATTTTAGTAAAATATTTCAAAAACGTTTTGTTTACAAAAATTTAGTAGGTTTTTTTGTTTGTCAATTTTCAATCAAATTTCTAACTCAGTATGGGAAATATTTAATTTATTATTAAAAAGTTTTTCAAATTTGCGCAATTTTTTTTCGTTAAAGAAATTCTTTAAAGAATTTCTCTTAAAGCTAACACCCTCCCTCCGTATCCACTCATGTTATTCTAAAACACCTTTTCAGGGCACTGTGATACCAGAAATGCTTATTCTCTAGCTTTTTTTTTCTGTGGGGTTTTTCGCGTTAGATGAGGACGACACAACAGAGATGATGGACAGAAAAGTTATATTAGTTTCAACACCGCAGAACTTTTCAAATCGCACTAAAGTCAAAGATATACAGTACAGTAGAAAAAAAAAGAAGAATTTTTGCACAAATTTCACATCAACCGTAACGTCGTTCATACATAGTATACAATTCTGAAGGTATGAGAAGAGTGATAGTACCGCAGCAGGAAAATATTACCTTTTTGGATGTACAGAGGTAGGTACGGTACAGAAGATATAACAACTTTTATATATACATATAGTATATTTGTAATATACTATATGTATATATAAAAGTTGTATAATCAAAATGATGTTGTGTATACTTCACACAAAATAGATAAAGATAGAGACGAGACCTATCCCAGGCGACTTCCTTACCTGTCAACTTGTAGTTCTAGTTGGGTGAGTTAAGTTGACTCTCCAGGAAAGATATCAAGAAAAAGAAGAAAACCAAAAATTATTATCCTAACGATGATTAGATGAAAAGTGATGATAATGAAAAATGTGTGCTTGTTACACCAGTTTCTTTTATTCTTCTTCTTCTTTTTTTCTCTTCATCTTGTAGTTTTATTTCTTTTAATAAGAATAAAAAATGTTATTTTAATTGGTAGATATATAGTATATAGATGGATAAGATACATATATTTAGATAAACCAGGACAGAAGTTCGAATTTGGATGAAGAAATTGATGAAGATTGTAGCTACTCTACGTAATGGAAAAGTTTTAAACTGCAAGTTTTTAAAAGTGTAAATAAAAACTAATATATAGGAGATTGCTTCAGTTTAGGTGTTATGAGAAAAACAAGTTTAAATATACCCAATTTTGAAATGAAAATGAAGAAGAAATGAAAATCGATAAAATAGATGTTAAGGAAGTTAAGTTAACAACTATAAGTTATAATTTTGGTTTCTTACACTTTGTTTACCTAAAGGGTTTTGGGAAAGAGTATATCCAAACTTTTAGATCGCCTGTCAAATTTATTGACAGGCTTTTTGACATTCAGGAAAAATTCAGTAATTTTATTTCTCTTGCCTGATTAAATCCACATAGAGCGGTTTATAAAGGGTTTTTCAAAAACAGCGAGTAAATGTTGAAATGAAATAAAATCAGCTGTGTGAGGTATTAACACAATTATTTTTTTATTTGAGCGATGTCCTGTGTTATGTTCACCTTTAGAGGATCGGCCCATTGTAGTTTATTTGCATAGACCTGCGACTTCAAGAAACCTTACAGGAAAAAGTCTAGCGGGGTCAAATTGCATGACCTTGGTGGCCAATTGGCATCACCCCTGCGAGAGATAACCTTACTCTCAATTCGTGCATGTAAAAATGTCAAACGTGGCGTTTGCTGTGTGGCTCGTAGCGCCGCGCCGCGCCGCGCCGTCCTGCTGGAACCACATGTCGTCTAGGTCTATATGGTTCAGTTTGGGCCATAAGAAATTAACTATCATCGTTATGTAGCGCTCGCTGTTGACGGTGACCGCCTCACTAACGTTCGCTCGTTTTCCAAAAAGTACGGACCAATTACCTCACCGGACCATATGCAACACCAAACGGCAACTTTTTGAGGATGCATTATCACTTGGTGAACTTCACGCGTCCGTCCGTCTATTTTTTTTTTTTTTTATTGAGACATTAATATACATTTGATAGTTTTTGATTACATTATTTTGAATTCATGATAACCGACTTCAATAATTGTATCTGGTTAAGCTTAGTTATTATATACAATAAATGTTTATAGCAAAACAAATATATCGGGTGATTTTTTAAGAGCTTGAGAACTTTTTTTAAAAAAAAACGCATAAAATTTGCAACATCTCATCGATTCTTTATTTGAAACGTTAGATTGGTCCATGACATTTACTTTTTGAAGATAATTTCATTTAAATGTTGACCGCGGCTGCGTCTTAGGTGGTCCATTCGGAAAGTCCAATTTTGGGTAACTTTTTCGAGCATTTCGGCCGGAATAGCCCGAATTTCTTCGGAAATGTTGTCTTCCAAAGCTGGAATAGTTGCTGGCTTATTTGTGTAGACTTAAGACTTGACGTAGCCCCACAAAAAATAGTCTAAAGGCGTCAAATCGCATGATCTTGGTGGCCAACTTACCGCTCCATTCCTTGAGATGAATTGTTCTCCGAAGTTTTCCCTCAAAATGGCCATAGAATCGCGAGCTGTGTGGCATGTAGCGCCATCTTGTTGAAACCACATGTCAACCAAGCTCAGTGCTTCCATTTGTGGCAACAAAAAGTTTGTTAGCATTGAACGATAGCGATCGCCATTCACCGTAACGTTGCGTCCAACAGCATCTTTGAAAAAATACGGTCCAATGATTCCATTAGCGTACAAACCACACCAAACAGTGCATTTTTCGGGATGCATGGGCAGTTCTTGAACGGCTTCTGGTTGCTCTTCACTCCAAATGCGGCAATTTTGCTTATTTACGTAGCCATTCAACTAGAAATGAGCCTCATCACTGAACAAAATTTGTCGATAAAAAAGCGGATTTTGTGCCAACTTTTCTAGGGCCCATTCACTGAAAATTCGACGTTGTGGCAGATCGTTCGGCTTCAGTTCTTGCACGAGCTGTATTTTATACGGTTTTACACCAAGATCTTTGCGTAAAATCTTCCATGTGGTCGAATAACACAAACCCAATTGCTGCGAACGGCGACGAATCGACATTTCACGGTCTTCAGCAACACTCTCAGAAACAGACGCAATATTCTCTTCTGTACGCACTGTAAGCATTCGTGTGGTTGGTTTAATGTCCAATAAAGTAAACTGAGTGCGAAACTTGGTCACAATCGCATTAATTGTTTGCTCACTTGGTCGATTATGTAGACCATAAATCGGACGTAAAGCGCGAAACACATTTCGAACCGAACACTGATTTTGGTAATAAAATTCAATGATTTGCAGCGTTGCTCGTTAGTAAGTCTATTCATGATGAAATGTCAAAGCGTACTGAGCATCTTTCTCTTTGACACCATGTCTGAAATCCCGCGTGATCTGTCAAATACTAATGCATGAAAATCCTAACCTCAAAAAAATCACCCATTATTTGAATACCATTTTTATTTGGCCTTCTGTATTTTCCGCAACAGAATCTAAGCAGTTTTTGCTCGAAGTTTTCCAACTCATTTGCAGCTGTTGGCGAAATACTAAACCAACATCCAAATCCATATGTTAAAATAGGTCTTATGAGCGTTTTATAAATAAGCAATTTGGTTTTCTTTGAAGTGAAACTTGATGATAGAAGTTCTTTTAGCATACCGGAAGCCATTTTGCCTTTATTCAACGCATCCCTAGCATGTTTATTAAACTTAAATTGATTTTGGTAGCGTATACCAAGATATTTTGGTTCCGTTATTAGTGGGATCACAACATTGTCAATTACAAGTGAGAGAGTTTTACTCTCTTTAACTGCCTTACGATGTCCTTTGCCATAAATGTTTCTAGAACATGTTATGCTACTTTTCCCTGCGTTAAGTACTAATCCCCAACAGTTGAGGTACGACGTTAAAGTGGGCACGGAAATTTTTAATTTATCTAGTGCATCGGGGGGCCTTACTGCACTTGACAATATCTTAGCGTCATCTGCATATAAAAAGGCTTCACACTCATTTCCTGGGCTACTAAATGGAAAATCATAGAGATATACGTTGAAAAGTTTTGGACCAAGTAATGATCCTTGAGCTACCCCCATAAAGACTAAAAACTCTTCTGAGCATTCGGAAGCAATGTAAATCATGTGCTAGAACTCAGAAAACTGACTATCATTTGTATAAAGGCTTCAGAAAATTCCAGCGTTATCAATTTAAAGATTAGTCCGTTGTGCCATATAGAATCAAAGGCAGCCTGCAAATCTAAGTCAAGAACAACGGCACACTTTGTATTCCTGAGGTTTTGAACAATTCTATCATTCAGAACCAGTAATGAGTGTTCAGTGAAATGGTTTTTCCTGAATCCGAATTGGGTATTAGGAATAATATTTCTTTCATCGCATTAACTGTCTAATTAATCAGCTAAAACTCTTTCGAAAAGTTTTCCAACATTTGACAATAAAGATATACCTAGGACGAAAGTCTTTAATTTCATTCCCACTTTTCTTCTTTGCTATAGAAATAAGCTTTGATTTTTTCCATATAATGGGAAAGTATCCATTATTTATGCATTGGTTGAAAATACAAGAGAGTTTTATATCAAGTGTATGCGGGCATTTTCGCAAAATATAGTTAGAAATTTTATATATACCATAGGATTTTTTGTTGTTTAATTTCATTTTATAAGCATTTATTTTGTCTGGAGACGTAAAAGGTAGAGCTAAGTTATGAGAGGTGGTGTTGCTTGATAAGAAAGTCGTCAAACATATATTAGCATATCTATTTTTAAACTCGTTGACTGTTATATTTACATGATTTGTTAAGTTTCTGTCAAACAAGGGCATTTTTTTAGAGTATAAATCGGAATACAATGTCTTAAACGCAATGAGCTTATCTGCATTATCTGAAGGTTCTTCTCTATTAAAATAGTATCTTTGGCAATATTCGTTTATGAAAAATTAAACAGCTGTATAGAAAATCTATATACTCTTTTGGAGCCAGAAGATGAAATTTTGATTGTAGGTGACTTTAATCTACCGAATCTAAATTGGATGCAAATTGACGATGATAACTTCTACGTTCCAATAAACGCGTCCAGCTTAAATGAACTTACTGTAATAGATGGTATGTGTTCGTGTGGTCTTAATCAGTTTAATAGAGTAACGAATCGTTTGGGAAGAACACTCGACTTAGTTTTTTTCTCCGATACAGTTTGTACTGAAACCTCAGTAATTGCTTCTGCTGTTAAACTTATAGAAGAAGATCGACATCATCCTGCTTTAGATATTTCACTTAATTTAAATATGTCTTCTCCTAATTATAAATATTCTTATAACAAACTTGAATTTAACTTTAGCAAGTGTAATTTTGAAATATTGTTTGAATTGTTATTTACCATCGACTGGAACCAATTATTTTTAAATTTAAATATTAATGATATGTGTAACGTTTTTTACAATACACTTTTTGACTGTTTCAGTAAAAGTATTCCATTAAAAAAAGCTCGTAAAAACTCGCATGTTCCACCATGGTTCGATTCTCATATCAAAAACTTAAAAAACAAGAGAAACAAAGCGTGGGTAAAATATAATCAAACAAGAGCTGATGGTGATTATAGAACGTTCCTTATTCTTAAGCAATTATTTAATGAATATTCAAACTCTTTATACGAAGATTATATACATAAAATTGAAACTGATCTTAAAACTAATCCTGATAATTTCTGGAAGTTTGTCAACTGTAAGAAAAAAACCTGTGGATACCCTAACTCTATGTCAAGTGCAACATCATCTAGCCATGAACCAAAAGTTATTGCAAACATGTTTGCTAACTATTTTAAGGAAGCGTTTGATGAATCTAATCCAGTAAATACTTCTTCCTCTTCTTCTTCAGTTTTGAACTTTCAGCATTTAAATAATATCAATTTTGAAATAAGTGAACATACTGTTGCACAAAGCATATTGAAACTAGATGAGTGTTTTAGTCCTGGTCCTGATGGTTTGCCATCCTCTATTTTGAAAAAATGTGTCTCTTATTTGTCGTATCCTTTATGTGTTCTCTTTAACACGTCTTTAAGGAGTTCGGTCTTTCCATTTATCTGGAAATGCTCATTTATAACCCCAGTGCACAAGAAAGGTCCTAAAAATAATATTATGAACTATCGACCTATTGCTAAGCTATCTGTGATACCTAAACTATTTGAGTCTATCGTATGTAGTGTCCTCTCCTTTCATTGTAGTTCAATTATTTGTGATAACCAGCATGGTTTTGTTAAAAAACGTTCTACTGTTACTAATTTATTTAATTTTACGTCCTTTTGTTTAGATGTTTTTGAGAAACGTGGACAAGTAGATTGTGTATTTACTGATTTTAGTAAAGCGTTTGACAAGTTGTGTCATAAAACGCTAATTTTTAAATTATCTCGTCAAGGTTTTAATGAAAATTTCTTAAACTGGATCGTATCTTATTTAGAAAATAGACAATATAGTGTAATATTTCGTAATGAATGTTCGAGTCCGTTTATTGTGAATTCTGGTGTTCCACAGGGCAGCCATTTAGGCCCAATCTTATTTATTTTATTTATAAATGACTTGGTTTCGATCATAAAAAATTCGTCTGTCCTTATTTATGCTGATGACATTAAACTTTTCAAAAGAATTAACACTACATCTGACTGTCTACTTTTGCAAGATGACTTAATATTATTTAGGGAATGGTGCAATAAAAATCGTCTCGTTTTAAATGTTGACAAATGTAAGACCATGAGTTTTACACGCAAAAAAGTTCCAATTGTTTTTGATTATATGTTCGATTCTTGTTCTTTAAGTAGAGTATCTGTTTTTACTGACCTAGGTGTAGTCTTAGACTCGAAACTTACATTTACTGAGCATGTTAGCTTTGTTGTTAAAAAAGCAAATAAAGTCCTTGGCTTCATTAAGAGATTTAGTCGCGACTTCCGTGATCCTTATGTTCTAAAGATACTTTTTGTCTCATTTGTGAGACCAGTTCTGGAATATGCCTGTGTAGTATGGGCACCTTATTATTCTACACACGAAATGAGGATTGAAGCGATTCAGAGGAGATTTTTGCGTTTTTGTCTCCGTTTTCTTCCCTACGAAAATCCTCTGCCCCCTTATTCTCAAAGGCTCACTTTAATTAATCTTCCTTCCTTGACAAACCATAGAAAATATTTACAATTTTGTTTTGCTGCAGCAATAATAAATGGAACAGTATCATCACCATCGGTTCTTAATCGTTTCAACTTTAGTTTTAGTCGATCGAGTATACGGCTCCAAAAACCAGTAAATATAATTTTTAGTAGGTCGAACTATGGTGCTCATAGCCCACTCAATCAATTGATAGAAATATTCAATAAATTGTATTTTCTAATAACATCACCTAATGACAATTTTAAAAATTTCAAGTTTAAAACAATGTTTTATAATAGTTTGGATTAAAATTAGATATTAAGTAGTTTTAAGCATTATTATTAAGCTTTTGTTCACGTTAGTATTTAACGAATTGAAATAAATAAATAACCAAAATACTTTCTCCCAATTATCCTGTCAATTTCTTTAAAAGCTTGTGGAGAAGGCTTTATTTTTCTTAAACGTGATCTAAAGTCATTATCAAGATCTATTTTAACTCTTTCAGCTATTATTTTATTTAGGCATTGTAATCTAGAAGACAACTCTTTGTATTCAATGTTTAGCCTGTTTAAATGTCTACAGAAAATTCTTTTAAGTTTTCTTTGCCAAATTCTTTGAATATTCATAAGATTTTTAGTTAAGAGTGAAATGTTTTTGTACTTCATGTTCTTAGATACTCTCGTTACTGAATGATTTTCTACACTTGTATTTATTTTATTACTCACATTTTATATTGTATCGTCAATTTCAGCATTAGAAATATTTGTACTTATTGGAAGATTCATTCTAGAAAGACTATTGTGTAGTTCTATTCTAAAATGATCCCAGTTTGTATTTTCGAAACAAGTGTAGGTAGTAGGAGGTACTAGTATAGGGTAAACGTTGAATATTTTTATATTAGTTTCTATACCAAAATGGTCAGAAAGAAAAGAAAATGTTTTGCAAACAGTATTATTACCTGTGTTTAATGAACTCGAGAGCATGAAAAAGTCTAGTATGGACGATGATCTAGGAAATGGTGGGCTGTTTGATGAAACTAAATCTATATTAAGATATGGTCCGTTGTAAAACCACCTTTGTATTACATTACCCCAATCAGGATGTCGGGCATTAAAATCACCCCCTAATATAACCGCGTCATAAGAACTTGCGATGCTAAGCAGCATATCTAATTCGATGGAAAGGGACTGACCTGCTGCTGATTGAATGTAAATACTCGTACTTCCAAGAAATATTCGTTTGGTAGCCCGATTATTGTTCTGGAAAATTAGGCACCTAGGCAGACTGAGAAAGTATCACTGTGAAAGGATACTTTATTAAGTTTGAACTTTTCTTTAATAACGATGGCGGTTCCCCTACCATCGTCATTTCTTAGTAGGTTGTAACCTTCAAATGAAGGTTTATGTCTCTTGTGTAATCTTGTTTCAGATATGAAACAGATTTGGGGCTTTTTGTTTTGGGGAGTTCTGAGGAGTGAAATTCTTTTGTTATGTAAAATTATAGAGTTTGTATATATCGAGATTATATTAAGGTTTGCGTTTGAGCCCATTATGTAACAATAGACGCGACAAAGTCAAGATACGCGAACATCTTGTCTTCTTTACTCTGTAGTTTTTGATAGTTTGGCCAAAATTGTCTAATTTTAAACAAAAGTTCTTTAAAAGATATGTTAAATAATGCGCCTCGTCACTAAACATGATTTTTCGGCCAAAATTGGGATCCTCTTCCAAATGATTCAAAGACCATTCAGCGAACAAACGGCACACATTTGGCTACCAAACGTTGAAGAGTCGACTATCAAGGGCCACCGTAAATTGGGCGCAATGCGCGCAACGTTGTTGCGTTAACGAACACTCATTTTGATAATAATGTTTTATCATTTGAACGTGCTGTTCAGTTGTGTAACTTGCCATAATGATTTGGCATAAACAACTAAATAATAAACAAAAGATTTGACAGATGTCACCAAAACAAAATGGTCGCCACGGGGCGCCAAAATCTACCCGGGCCAATTGAAAAAAAAATTAATTTTTTTTTTTTTTTTTTTTTTTTTTGAAAAAGAAATATTTGACTGTTAAAAGTCAAATAGTTTTTTTCCTGAACACTGTTATTTTTAATAAAATGATTTAAAATCATGAAAATCATGAAATTAAAATAAATATGATCCAGCAAGTGTTCATATATGCGTTTCGCCCCGGTGCAATGGTTGGGCTCAATGGGCTCAATGCGTCAAGACAAGGTGTAATGGTCATCTTCTGATGAGCCCAACCATTGCACCGGGGCGAAACGCATATATGAACACTTGCTGGATCATATTTATTTTAATTTCATGATTTTCATGATTTTAAATCATTTTATTAAAAATAACAGTGTTCAGGAAAAAAACTATTTGACTTTTAACAGTCAAATATTTCTTTTTCAAAAAAAAAGCCATAGCATGGCAATAAATTATAGCTACAATTTATCTTCTCTGAAGACTTGTAGCAACCATATAATTCGCAGTTGCTCTAAGTAGCTCGGATTATATGGTATCTCGATTTATTCGGGAAAATATGCGTCAAGACAAGGTGTAATGGTCATCTTCTGATGAGCCCAACCATTGCACCGGGGCGAAACGCATATATGAACACTTGCTGGATCATATTTATTTTAATGTGCCAATTTTTCGACACTCACAAACTTTATAATAAGAGGTTTCATTTTGATACTTAAAAAAGGACAGTATTTTATAAGCTAAATTAATTGATGTACATTTGATGCTAAATGGGGAAGTTATGTCATCAAATATGAAAATATTATAAATGAGTAAAATGTATGCCACGGCAGCGCGGGCGGCTATGCGTTACAGCTTTCATCTTTTTCATGAAATTTACCATGACCAATTCGCACATTTCCTTCTGCATGTCCTCAATATAGTCAAAAATTACATCTTTAAGGTCTTGAATTGATTGTAGTGCTTTATCTTTTATTTTACCACAACTGTGACTGCAAAATTTCCATAAATTTTTAAATGAATTGACGTAGTTTTAAGTTGTCAAATTTCAAAATTTTTAAAAGTGACAAAATAGCCCATGGGGGTATTTAAAATGATACCTTCAATTGAAAGACCTTATACAATTTAAAAAAAAATGTATCATGACTTGGAACAACTTGAACAAACCCAGGAAGTTAGAACACTTTCGGCCTTCATACGCATGGGAATGCCCATTAGTTTATTTAGGAATTTTTTTTTAACTGCACATCAAGAATGTGTTTATCTAACTCTGTTTTAACCTCCACTCCCCCTCCCTCAACTTTTCTATTTGTTTGTGCATTTTTTTTTTGTGTTCAAATTTTAATATGTTACCGCGAGTAATATCCCTTTAAGTATGTAACAATTTTATAAGAACAAAAGAATGTGGTGCATAAGAATCACTTCCACACTTCATTGAAAAATAGGTTATAAAATTCATAGACAAACCACTTACCAATATTTAATATTTTGTTTGTATTAAGAAAAGAACAATTTACCTGAAAAAAAAAAGAAATAAAATTTAAATAAATTAGCACTTTACAAATTTGAAAAATTCTAGAAAAAAAAATTGCATGTTTATTAGGAAAAAAAAATTTAGAAGCCTAAATAATATTAAAACAAAGAATGATGTAGACATAAATTTTCTTAATGTATTGCAGTCTGAGAGCTAAATTTACATTTGAAGACATCAAACACGTATTGTATGTACAAATTGTACATATGTATATGAAACAGCTCTACTGTAAAAAGAATTTGCATTAATATAAATATCATCTAACCAATGTCTCTCCAAAGTATAACCCTGTACCCATATCAATTCCTCAAATAAAAATACAAAAAAACAAACAAAAATAAGCAACCCTCCTTTGATGTTAAACAAAAATGAAAATCAGGCAAAAAAATATCTAATGGTTTATCCCTTCTAATGTTTCTTAAAATATGTGTGTAGGAAGGCATAGGTAAGGTTTAGAGATAGGTTTCTAAAAGCATAAGAGAAATTCTTTTTCAAAAAAAGGAATTTTATACATATTAATTTTTCACATTCCACAACAAAATTACACATTCATTCCATATATTTTATAAATTCCAAGGTTGTTTTAATAAAAATAAAAATTGGAAAAAAACACACACAAAAACTAAAGTAGCTACAAATATGTAGAAACGGTATACACCTACATACGAGTAAGTTGGTTGTTTGAAGGTGCATGATAGGTTTAGATAAATAGGTTAGGTAGTCTGTTTCATTACGCATACCTTAAAAAAACTTTCTAGTTTCGTGCAAGGTATTTGATGAATAACAACGAAATGAACGATGAAGCCTTAAGGATATTAAAATGAATATTTTCGTCCTTCATGTATTATAGAACACCATAAGGATCAAAAATTCCAGGCCGGTATATGTATTGATTTTGATAACATTGAGGAATTTTAACCTTACTCCCTCTTTGAAGGCCAAAAGGTTCAAATTCGAACCAAACAAAAAAGAGACAATATTTGCAACTCCTTGGTCGAATTAAAGACTCTAACAGAAGCATGAATTAAGGACATCTAAGGTTGAACATTTTAACAAACCCAATACTTTACCCCCTACAGACACATTATGTTGCTAATATATGGAAAGAATTACCTTTGATATGTATTTTTTTTTGTGTTGCTCTTGATAAAAAGGACACTTTTTGGGTTGAAAGTTTACAAAAGGCTCCTCGAGGCAAATTTAAAATATGCTCCTATCATTCGAGTAATGTGTATGTTACAAGGGGTTTAATCTAGATAAATGAAGTTTATTTGGACTAAATCAGCCAACAAGCTTATCGGCATTTAATGACACACCTTTTGTGTAAAGAAAAGGGATTCTCCGTATATAGGAAATTTTCAGGGTAATGGTTGGTGATGGGTAAAAAATGGGCGCACACTTTGCAAAAGCTTTTCTATTTTCAATACATATTTTGTATCCTTCACATGGTATGTTCTATATCTTCACTCCTCTGTTAAAGAGGAGATTAATGCCCATCGTTGTCGTAACGATATAATGTTGGTAGATTTCTGTGTCATTAGGTTAGTTAGGTAATTAACAGTTCTCATAACTTTTGTTGCAAACACAACATGCATCGCCTGCGTTTCAGCAAACTGATATGATGGCCTTAGTATGTAGGGAGGTAAATACAAATGTACACATTGTTCTATATCATTTCTGCAGTGCTCTGTGTCACTAACAACACTTTTCACATTTTCCTCGGAAATATCATGGAAGAACGGATGGCTGGTTTTAAGCGTGAAGTGTTAAAAAGTTAAGTATGGCTATAATCATAATTAAATCTTTGATGATGACAAAGCAACAAAGTAATAAAACAAAAGCGAAAAATAATTACACACATGAGTTTTGTTGAATGATTAAGCCTCATGATTTTATGATTTGATTTCTTAGAAGACCACCTGTTGCTTTTAGAGTAGTAATAGCTTGAGATGTCTTCATGGCTGTTGTTTTATTTTTTGTTTCTTCTTAATTTACCTAAATTTAAATTACTTGAAATGTGTGTTTCTGTATGGGGGTGTTATTTTTCAAAGGCGTTTTTTTTAGATTAGTTAAGAAAACAAATTATAAATTCATTTAAATTAAAATTTTAATTGGAGAACCGATAAATGTGTGACACTTGAAATTGAAATGGTTTCATAAAAGTTCACTGATATTAAAGGCATCTTTGATGAAGAAAAGCACAACATCGAATCTATTAGAATTTAGAAAGAGAAAACTTACAACATTTTTGATTCAGTACTAAGAAAATCTACAAATCAATTGTTAATTGATAGCTTATTATTTTAAAGTACAAAATGTGTTGAACATTTTGTTTATCTATTTTAACTTTCTCACTCTCTCTGAATCAGCGCCTTATGACATTTTATTGCGTTTATAATAAAAAATATAAAAAATATATTATAAAAAATAAATACAAAATGTGCAATAAAACAATTATCAAGGATTACTTCCACAACTTCATCCTTCATCATCTTCATCCTGGCCTTCTTCTTATTAATCAGCTTCATCTACTTTTCTTACTTGTTTAACGATTTCATAATATATTTTCTACCTCTTCAACTATATATTATCAAGTGTTATCAAAGGTAACCTTAAAACCACTTTTAGTTCGTTTACTTCTTTAATTTCTGTCACTTTTTCAGATTAATTCACTTCGGTACATCATTAACTTCTTCCGATATTAATATTTCTTCTACTTCCTCAACTTCATTCTTTGTTTTTTTTTATAAATTCTGACACTTCTTCAACTTTTACTTTTAGTTCTTTATTTTTTTTCACTTTAATATCTTTTAAATCTTTAACAACTTGCTTTTCTAATAATTGTACTTCCTCACCTCCCAATAATTCTCCCATTTCTTCTATTTTGTCTACACATTCAACTTTATCTACATTTTTTTTTTTTTTTAATTTTGTATACTTTTTCTACTTCTTATTTGTTTCTTATTTATCAATTGCATGTACTTCTTTTTAAAACTTCTGATACTACATCAACTTCTTCTTCAGATTCTTCCACTTCTTCAACTTTAATTTTTGAATTTGTACAGTTCTTCTATTTATTAACAATTTCAACTTCTTGTGTTTTTAATAATTCTACTCTCACACTTGTCAATACTTCTTTCATTTTTTTATTTCGTCTACGTATTTAACTTCTTTCACTTCTTCTACCTATTCACCTACTGATAGTTGATGGCTTTAGTGTTAATGCCTTATATCTCCTATATATTTATAATATTGTGTTATTACACTTAATATTATTAAATGGACGAATGAATTAATAAATAAATAATATTTCTTTGTGTACTAACTTTTTTCAATCATTTTACTACTTCAATTTTTTTAATCATTAACTTTCAGCACTTCTAACACTTCTGCTTCCATAGCTTCTAAAACTTCACCAATTTCTACTTAAGATTCTTCCACATCTGTTTTATGATTATACTTCTTATTATTTAATTTTTTCATTTTTTCTAATTACTTAGCATTGAACTTTTTCAATTTTTGTCTATTTCTTCTAAAACTTCTCTCACTTTGTTTATCTTTTCTGTTTCTATTTCTTTGACATCTTTAACTTATTGCTCTTTCAATAATTTGAATTCCTCAGTTGTGAATACTTCTTCCATTATTTCTATTGTGTCTAAATTTTCAGCTTCTTTCACTTTTTCAACTTTTTTCTTCTGTTTATTCAATAGTTCTGCTTTTTCAGCTTTTAATACTGAATACATCCTTCGATTTCTTCAATTTTTCACATCTTCTAATTATTAAGCATCTTGAACTTCTTAAATATTGTCTATTTCTTCTTGTTCTACAATTTGTTCACTTCTTCTACCTTTTCTGCTTTTTTTATTACGTTTGCATCTTCAAAATCTTAGTCTTCTTGTTTAATACTTTCTCAATTGACAATACTTTTTCCATTTGTTTTCTATATTTTCCACATATTTACTATTTCCATTTCTTTATCTCCTTTCTACACTTTTTTCTTCTACTCTTTCATAACGTCTACTTCTTTAGATTTTAATACTTCGCCTAATTTTTTTTCTGATTCTTCTTCGTCTGCTTTTTTTTTATTTGTCACTTCTAACTATTTAACACCTTGAACTTCTTCAATTTTGTCTACTTCTTCTAGTTCTTCAACTTCTTCTATTTTTTCTGCTTCTTCAAAATTTTGTATTTAAATTACTCCTTCAGTTTCTTCGAATCCTTCCCAATCTACTTTGTCACTTTCTGTCACTTCTAATACATTTTCTACCTTTTCAACTTGTTTCTTTTCTTTTACTTGTTTAATACTTCTTCCACATCCTCTACTTTTTGTACTTCTTTCAATTCTCTAACTTCTTTACATCAATTCTTCTACTTTCAATACAATATATGCTTTTACTTGAACTTCTTCTCCTTAATCAATTATTGTTCTCTTAAGAGTAGTTCAAAACTTACTATATAAGTTTTTAAGTATAAAACAGAACTTCTAAATTCAGAGAATTTTTTGATAAAATTGGCCAATTCAACCAAAATAATCTAACTAGTGATTTTTAAAAATTATAAACTATTAAACAAAAAGAATTAACTTTATGAATAAATTAGCCCTAAAAGTCATTCCAGTTAAGATTTATTTCTACAGTGATTAAGGACACTAAACAATAACTTATGTACATTCTAACCCTCTGTTAAAATACCTGACAATTATGTTAACAGAAGCATAAACCTATTTTTGAGAAAATACATTTCTCGACTAGCCCATTCTACCAACCTATAACCTAAATATTTAACATTAAAAGAAATTATACAAAAACATAAATTGTCATAACCATTCATGTATGTTATAAAACTTCCAAATGGTCTTCTAAAAATAACCTTAGATTTTATGCTGACACACAAGCCAGCAGCAGGAAGATACGAGTATAATAAGTTATACCTTTGTCGATTTATGTTATACATAGGTTTTATTTTTGGTAAAATACTAATTACTATCTATTATTTTAAGGATACTCCCTACATAATAATAAACGACCTATAAATTATATTTTACTCTTAAATACATTTTTGCCATTCCCAATAGTCGTCCTATGGTCTGTCTGTGTCCTATCATTTAACTAATTCAAAGCTTTTACCCTCACCTTTAGGAAGACCCATCTATCTAGCCAGCCAATCCAGGGTGGTAAGAAAAACAAAAAGTTTCTTCTATTGAATCGAAATGCCCTATCATCTCTCACATGTCATATACAGAAAACATAGCCACTACATCTTCTGACATGAAAAACACATAAAAAGTAATAATCCCTAGCTTAGGAATACAATTATCTTATTAGAACATTATTTCGACCTACAAAAACCTCAAAACACCACCAACAACCAGGAACAAAAAAACAGTAGTGAGTCGCACCCTGAAAAACAATTCCACCCGAAGATTGAAGACATCAACCATACAAACAAGGGCACTCTCACACTAGCATAATATAACTCATTTGTACTCGACTTTGTGATATAGCACTTTGTTGTAATGTAAGAAAACTTTATCATCATCATTTTTGGTCGTTCTTAAGAAAGGGAGGGGTATATTGAGCAAGGAAAGATTTCTACCCTCTTACCCTTAGTCTAAAATATAAAATTTTTAGGATATAAAGAAAAATGTTACAAAAATATATAAAATTAAAGAATTCCCGAACAACACCCCACGGACATATAAATCACTTACACGCCTATTTTTCACCGTCAATATCTTCCTAAAAGTACTATTTTCTTCACCCTCACTTTCACTTTTACTTTTACTTTGGCCATATAAATACCTATACTATACAATAACAAGGCTACTAAGTACTTCCATTTTGAAAAGATACTCGTACATTATTTTCAACTAACAGAAAAACCCATAAAAATGTGTGAGTTTTAAAAAAGGAGCAATGATGTGAAATGAGAGGAGATGGATGTGTGTTATAGGTGTTGGATTTAGGATGCCTTGGATTATGGATGTGCACGAGTAAGTCGCACGTAGTTGTTGAAAATTGAAAAGTGCTTAAAGATTGAGGTTTGTCGTGCTGTTTGAATTCGTTTAGGAATACTTTTAAAAAAATATTTAGGTCACACATTTGATTTTGTATTGTGATGAAATACAAAGGATCATGAACGAGGGTAGTCACTTAAATCATTTAAAAAAATATATAAATTTGTTTCAGTTCTAAAGTGAATATTTAGTCCCAATCCATAGGAGTAAGAAATGTATGTACAGTAAAACCCGCTTGAGAGAAATGAGCCTTAAAGAAAAACCTGCTTATTTAAAAAAAATTATTTCCGTGTACAATTGACTTTCAAACACTCCACTTAAGAAAAACTGAAATAAAAGATTTTTAGAGAGATGTCTGTGCGTGCGTGTGTACGTACGTTCGCACGTCCGTTCGTCCTTACTTCCGTGCTTTCGCGAAGTTTTTTTTCGTCGTCCATAGCTCCAGATATAGTAGAGCTATCGACTTTAATTAAATTTTGTCATACAAATTAGAATGCAGAAAAATGCAGAAAGGACTCTCAAAAAAATAACGCTAGAGACTTGAATTAAATTTTATATTATATATTGTACCGTAATACCAAACAAATATACTTTTGGAAAAAATCCAATTAACGGTTTTTTTTTTATAAATCAAAAAAACTGGAAACAAAACATTTTCCACCTCGAAAATTTTACGAACTAAAAATGATTTTATCTCCAAAATAATTAACCTAAAAAAAATATTAATAAAAGTTGGTAAAAATTGATTTTCGACTCAAATATCTTTTCAAAATTTTGAAATATTGGTTTCAAACTAATTTTATTTTATAAGAAATCGAACTGACAGTTTTTTTTTACGATACATAAACACCTAAAAAGAAATATTAATACAAGTTGGTAAAAATTGATTTTCGACGCAAATGTCTTTTAAAAACATTGAGATATAGGCTTTAAACTAATTTTATCTTTTAAAAAATATTGTTTTCAACATTCAGTTAAATTTTGAGAAAAATCGAATTGACAGTTTTTTTTTACAAAAAATAAAAACCAAAACAAAATTAATAAAAGTTGTTAAAAATTGATTTTCGACTCAAATTTCTTTTCAAAAATTTGAAATATTGGCTTCAAACTAATTTTATTTTATAAGAAATATTGTTTTTAACATTCAGTTAAATTTTGAAAAAAATCGTATTGACAGTTTTTTTACAAAAAATAAAAACCTTAAAAAAAACAATACTAATACCTGGTAAAAATTTACTTTCGACTCAAATATCTTTTTAAAAATTTGAAATATTGGCTTCAAACAAATTTTTTTCCATAAGAAACATTGTTGTCAACATTGGGTAAAATTTTGAGAAAAATTAAATTGACAGTTTTTTGTACAAAAAATAAAAACCTATAAAAAAAACAATATTAAAACTTGGTAAATATTTACTTTCGACTCAAATATCTTTTCAAAAATTTAAAATATTGGCTTCAAACTAATTTTATCTCACAGAAAATATTGTTTTCGACATTCAGTAATTTTTTTATAAAAATCCAACAGTCCGTTTTTTTTCATACAAAAATAAAATCCACAACAAATTTGGTAAAAATTGATGTGCGGTTCTCGGTATCTCGTGAATAATAGAAGATATTGACTTCAAATTAGTCTCATTCATCCAATTTGTATTTGTTTATATGAGTAAGAAATAAATACTTTTAAAAAAAATGCTACTTAAATTGGTAAAAATTGGTTTTCGATTAAAGCTCTCGTTAACGAAAAAAAAAGCTTTTGAAATAAAACTATTTGTATATGATGCAAAATATTGTTGGTATTTTTTAATTTTTTTTTAGAATAATTTAACTGGCAACTTTTTTAACAAAACACAAACACCTACAAACCTTTTAAGTTAGACAAATCGGCAAACGGGATGGGAAGTTATCAGTATATGGGTCGCATTCCAGCCTCTATTTATTGTTTAGTTTCATTCCGAATAAATTACACTCAAACTTATTGTTCAGTATTAAACGAACTTCTAGGAAATCAGATGAAATGTTGCATACTTTTGTCATACCTCAAGGGAAATTTCGTTTTCAAGAATTTTCTTCGCTTCGAAAATGTGTCAGCTATCGTGAATTTCGTTCTCGAAATAAATTTCTGCACAACAAAAAACCAATACAATAATTGCTACAAATTCTCCTTGAAACAATGTTTTTTTCCAATTACAATGAATTTTGAGTTAACCTTTTTTGAACTATATGTTAACAAATCACAATATTCGTAGGAAGTTAACATTTTCTGTAGAAATTTTAATATACTCGTACCTTTAGATGCAAGTCATGGAAAAATGTTCAGTATTAAGGGATTTTATGCACTTTACGTGAAATTATGGTTGCATCATGGAGAAAATCCTATAAGCTCAAAAGTTGTTAAGTGAAAAGAATGTATAAAGTGGTGATATTATCACAGAGTAAACACAAAATATACAACAAAAATATTAAATATAAAATTTGAAGTAAAGTTCAAGATGATGTAAATGGAAGTAGCTTATAAACGAAGCGAACATTATGTGGAGTTTTTATTATATTGTTGAAATAATGGAGTTGCACTATTTTGAGTTCCATCAGATAGAAAATAGGAAGGAATAAGTATAAGTCGTTAGAAGTTGAGTAGTTTTGTTTGGGGTGATAAAAAGAAGAGTATTTTTTAATGCCCCTCGAAAATAATATGATAGACAGTAAACTATTAAGACAAAATTTCTAAGGACTTTGTTACAAAATTTTTAAGAGGGAATACAAAATATATAATATCAAAGAAGACAGTGTCGTGAATACAAAAAAATATAAATTATTTTTTTCATAAAAAAAGGAAAAATTAATTAAAAGTGTGAAAATGAATATACTAATTTCTTAACGTCTTATGATCACTATAGCACACATTTTTTTAAAGTTAAGATAAAGAAAAAAATTATGGCAAAAATATTTGAGTTATGTGTTCTTAATAACAGGGTTTTCCAAGACAAAGTTCAAGGGATATTTCATGATATCAGTTAAATAGCACCCACGGCTTTGGTTGCAGCACTTTTCCAATTTCTAAATCACACATTTCTGGCTGTATACTCTTGAAGACTTCCAAGAATTACATCTTTAAGGTTTTCAATCGATTGTGCAGAATTCGCATGGAACTTATCTTTTATATAGATGCAAAAAAAATGTCTGAAGGTGTTAAATACCGAGATTTTCGTGGTTCGTTTTCATCATCTCTTCAATAAATAACACGGTTAGAAAATGTTTCTTGGAAAACTGCTATTTTTGCATAGCTTATATGACACGTAGCGGATCGTATCGAACTTAATATAACCTTAAATTTAACCAAGTGTTTAAGCAAAACACGGTGTGATATCGTTTGTAATATACCAAATTCGTAAGAACAATGAGGACTTGACAAACCTGAATGACGGTCGAGAGAGTGATTCAACACAACCCAAAAGTTTTGCGAACTGTCACTCGAAATTTTCAGCATTTTTGCAGTGAATTTTGAAACTTTTAACAACTTATTAAAGAGTATATTGTTATATGTTTAGGAATGTTGTGGAATCAAATAGCAAAAGATGACAGCTTCAAGACTGACAGTTGCCCAAATAGCAGTTTTTTTTTTTGTTAAATAAATCTTAATATTGAAAAACTCTTTAGTAGTACACCAGGGCGTATGTGTACTTTATTATTTATTAAAATAAGCTGATATACAGTAGTACCCTTGGCATGATGGTTAGTTTTTTTTCACGGGTACTGCCTCTTGCGAGGAATTGACAAATCCTCTAAGAGTAATTCTTGTCATGAAAAGTGCTTCCTCAAATTAGCCGTTCGGATTTGGCTTAAAACTGTAGGTCCCCTCCATCCCTGATAACAGTACTCGCACACAAGAATGGTTTAGAGTTGTAAGTTGTAAGGCCCTAGTTCTCAACGGACTGTTGCGCCACCTTATTTATTTAAGCTCATATACAAAGCTTTGTTTAAAGTTTTAAAAAACCAATAGAAGTTTTTTTTTTTGAAATTTTAACTTCCTTAAGAATACATTTGTTTCTAATCTACACTGAGTTACAAAAAAAGTGGCGCACCTTAAAATTTTGCAACATATTGAAGTAACTTAAACAAATAAACGTTTTTCTGGTAAAGTTTTGTTTATTAACATAAAAGTAAGTGATTCATGTAAAAAAAAAAACGAAAAAATAGGAAGAACTTAGAAATAAACCATAAATTAAGGAAAATAGGCAAAAACTTCATAACTTGACATTTTTTTTTTTTTAAACTAGACCTTGTTTCTTCAATAGTGGGTATTACCTCCACGAACATCTAATAAAGCTTTGATTCGCCTGGGCATACCTTGGATAAGGTTTGTTACGATGGTATCGTCCAAATTTTCCCATAACTCCACTAGGGCAGATCTCAGCACATTGAGTGTTTCTGGAAGGGCGGGTCGCCTCCTTATCATTTTTCCCAGTAGATCCCAAACGTGTTCGATGGGATTCATATTTGGGCTAATCGCAGGCCAAGCCATTACATCGATATCCACTTCTTGTTAGTAGTCGGTAACGCACCTAGCAACGTGTGGTCTAGCATTGTCCTGCATTAGCAAGAAATTGTCTCCAATAAATGGTGCGAATGGAACCACATATTCCTCCAGAATGTTGTTGATGTAGTAACTGGAGTTTACCGATCCTTCCACGATGCACAGCTCGGTTTTTCCGTGTATGGAAATTCCCGCCGACACCATGACGGAACCTCCCCAGAAATTTTCGCGCTGGGCAACCGTTTCCGAATAGTATCTTTCACCTGATCGTTTTCACACTCTGCAACGTCAATCTGGTGAGCGCAGACAAAATCTGGACTCAACATTGAAAAGAACTCTACCCCAGTCGGCCTCGGTCTAATCTCGGTAAAGTTGAGCAAATTCCATCCGACGTCGCTTGTGCTGTAACGTGAGTCTTGGTACACGAGCAGGTCTTCTTGCTCTCAGGCCACTCTCCACTAATCGCCTCCTCACCGTTTGAACATTCACAGCTCTCCCCCTAACGGATCGAAGTCTGTGAGATAGCTCAACCGCTGTTTGGTGACGATCTCGAAGGCTTTGAAGCACCAAATATCGATCATCCCTTGCAAATGTTGCTCTGGGGCGACCTGAGCCTTTCCGCCGATTGCATACCGCGCACTCCGTCCATCCTCAACTAAAGCCAGCGCCCTTGCGACTTCTTCTGCCGTTATTTGCATTTTTTTCACAAAAATCACTAAAAAAACTGATAAAGAATCAAATTAAAATAAACTCATCACAATAAACTAATTAAAACATTTACGGGACCACGGAAGCCAAAATTTGTATAACTCGCGTCTATTATAAAAAAATGATAAAGTTGCGGCTTTCCTCAATATAATGCACTTAATGCACTAATGTGATAAGGAAAATCGAAAAAGAATATGATAACATACACACAAATATACAGTTAAATGAAAAAAAAAAATAATCTCTGCAAAAACATAGCGGTATATTATCAAAAATAATAACAACACATCAAAAAATATGACTGCGCCACTTTTTTTTTGTAACTGAGTGATATGTTGCTTTCAATTGTCCACTGTTTCTCTATTTAATAAAATAGTATGGCCCCAGAGAAAATGTAATTTTTTTTTAGGAACAACCCCAAAACTAACTAAAACTAGGATGATCGTACCAAGTGGTACCGCATTGTTATGATTGTCCCATACAAAATTTGTAAAAACTTTAAGTTAAACAAATGTAAGAGATTCCTTTTTCTCAAATTCAAATATCGTAGAGTTTCCCAAAAATGAACTTAGAGGTTCGGGGTTAATTGCATTCGTTTGTGCACCGGATTATTTTTAAAATCTACCAGATACAATTATTTTTCAACCTTAGTTTAAAATTTATTGAAACTTTTTCCCTTTTTTAAGCAACTTTTGAAAACTAAAAATATCATTAAGTCTACTTACATCCACAAAAATCAACTTGGAAAATTGTAAATGTTCAAAAGTCATTCAACTCTTCATTTTCAAAAATCAACTTTCAATATTAGCTTCCAATCGTTAGTCCACCCACCTTATAAGATTGTTACCAAAAATTGTTGTTTCTCCACCCTTAATTTAAACGATATTCAACTGCCTGACTTCAAATAGCTTTTCAATCTTCATTTCAAAAGCTCAACATGTGCAAACATCAGGCGTCACGTTTTCGTGGAAAAAAAAATCAGGTAATGATGTAAAAACGTGTGAAAAGAAACTGACAAAACATCTTAACATTTTTCTTCTTTCAATGTATTTTAATGTGAAGTTAATTCATTATCACAATTTCAAGTTTTATCTTGACAAAAAAAAAACTATTAGCTTTTAAAGAAGAAATTAATTTTCTTAAAAACAAAACATTAAGTAATTAACAAAATTGAAATTTTAACAATCTAAGATTTAAGATATATCAGATAAATTGTATACAAAATTCACAGAAATTTTAGAAAGAAAAGAAACAATTAATTTGTTTGCTCTGTAATAAAATTACGATAGATGAGAATGTTCTAAGTAATCAAGACTCTATCTCTTAAATATCTTTTCGATTAAAAAAATACTTTCGAATAAGATACTAAAGAGTTAAAGGTTTTTGATATTTCATTAGTTTAAGCCAATTTCTTCAACATCTTTCTATAACATCCTATCTCTCGTTAATATAAAAACATAAGCCGATTTAATCGCAAAAACCTAACATCAAAGCCCTTCAAAAAGTGACTTTCCTTGAGTTTTCTCTCATCATCATCTAAAAAAAAATTGGTAGGTACTCAAAAACTATCTACTACTTTCCCTTAAAACATATAAATCACAAACCAAATCAACAAAAACAACAACAAAAATTGTGTTTAACTATGGAAAGGTGATGATCATTAGATATTTACATACATTATGTATATATGTACATACTACCTATAAAGGTAAGACAAAATTTCCATTCACACTTATCTTCGAACAAAACTCTGAACATGCCTTCAATAAAGCACTCACAAATGCATCAACATTGAATAACGCTAAATCACGATACTAAGATACCCATTAGCTGATAATAATTGACTATAAGAAAGAAAAGGGAGGGAGGAGAAGAAAAAAGCTACAGCCCTGGCTATTTCAATATGTTTCTCGTGCATTTCTCTCAAAAGAAAAGATAAGCATCACACATCCATCATCAACTCCCAGCTACAAGTTGCAAATCGTTCTACAAAACGTTTTTTTTTCTTCCCTACTTCTTTTTTTTTTCACTGAATGTTGTCTTACGTTCGTCTCCTCATTACAATCTTAACTTGGTGAAGATAGAAAAATAAAAGAAGACAAAAAAAAGTATAATCATTATTATGGATTCCACCCAACACTAACAACAACAAAAACAACACCAACAATAAACAACGTTTAACTTGGTCAAGTAGTTTAACACGAATTCTTCCTTTGAGATACAAAAAAAAAGAATAGATAAAAGAAAGAAAAATAGCAAAATAGACAAAATAAAGAAAAGAATAATAAAAAGATACATCACAAAGAAACAAACCAACAGAATTAAATACAATTCAGAATACAGATTATCTCTCATTTTGTTAATGATGCTTTACAACGCTGAGAGATGCTCGCTCGACTCGTATCTATCTTTATTTTTGTTGTAATTATTTTCTCAGGTAATTGATACTACAAGGTGAGAAACTAAAATAAAATTAGTATCTTCAATGTCGATCATCATTCGTAGATAGATAGATACACTTACTGGGAGGTTTCTTTTGAATGAAAAGAAAAAAAAAAGTAGAACACCATCTTCTACCATCATGAATTTCAGTAGCAAACCAACAACAAAAACTACAACAGCAACCTTAAAACCCAGCCCAACATCTTTGAGAAAGTATCTTTTGCATCTTATCTTTGCCACTAAGCGCATAAATATACAAACTTCAATGCACTTAATATGTAGGAGGTCAATGCAGTCCTGGATAAGATATGCAATGCAGTACGTTATATGAAAATCTCATGACATAAACAACATGCATCTCGCTCGCCACAAAAAAGATACTCTTAACTCAACAACAACAACAAAACAACAACATGACGATGATGATGATGATGACGATGGAGGTATAAAGAGAGTAGGTGTGCATCTTGCATGTTATTCGGTTCGACTATTAAGTGGTACATGGTCGTACGTTCGCAACCATAAACCGAACCGACCGAACCGACCGAACTCATGACATGAACTAAACCTTCGAGTAACGCCTCCTCTTTTATATCTTAAGTATACGCACCATACAACAACAACAAAGAAAAACTTAAACCGTTTATACACTGTGAAAAAATAAAGAATGGTAGAAATAAAATGGTAAAGTGAGTTGTTTCGGAAACCATTTGACTTATTTTTATTAAATTGTCAATTTTGCATCCAAACGACTGCATTTTAATTTATTGTAATTGTATTTGTAATTGTATTTGTAATTGTAATTGTAATTGTAATTGTAATTGTAATTGTAATTGTAATTGTAATTGTAATTGTAATTGTAATTGTAATTGTAATTGTAATTGTAATTGTAATTGTAATTGTAATTGTAATTGTAATTGTAATTGTAATTGTAATTGTAATTGTAATTGTAATTGTAATTGTAATTGTAATTGTAATTGTAATTGTAATTGTAATTGTAATTGTAATTGTAATTGTAATTGTAATTGTAATTGTAATTGTAATTGTAATTGTAATTGTAATTGTAATTGTAATTGTAATTGTAATTGTAATTGTAATTGTAATTGTAATTGTAATTGTAATTGTAATTGTAATTGTAATTGTAATTGTAATTGTAATTGTAATTGTAATTGTAATTGTAATTGTAATTGTAATTGTAATTGTAATTGTAATTGTAATTGTAATTGTAATTGTAATTGTAATTGTAATTGTAATTGTAATTGTAATTGTAATTGTAATTGTAATTGTAATTGTAATTGTAATTGTAATTGTAATTGTAATTGTAATTGTAATTGTAATTGTAATTGTAATTGTAATTGTAATTGTAATTGTAATTGTAATTGTAATTGTAATTGTAATTGTTATTGTAATTGTAATTGTAATTGTAATTGTAATTGTAATTGTAATTGTAATTGTAATTGTAATTGTAATTGTAATTGTAATTGTAATTGTAATTGTAATTGTAATTGTAATTGTAATTGTAATTGTAATTGTAATTGTAATTGTAATTGTAATTGTAATTGTAATTGTAATTGTAATTGTAATTGTAATTGTAATTGTAATTGTAATTGTAATTGTAATTGTAATTGTAATTGTAATTGTAATTGTAATTGTAATTGTAATTGTAATTGTAATTGTAATTGTAATTGTAATTGTAATTGTAATTGTAATTGTAATTGTAATTGTAATTGTAATTGTAATTGTAATTGTAATTGTAATTGTAATTGTAATTGTAATTGTAATTGTAATTGTAATTGTAATTGTAATTGTAATTGTAATTGTAATTGTAATTGTAATTGTAATTGTAATTGTAATTGTAATTGTAATTGTAATTGTAATTGTAATTGTAATTGTAATTGTAATTGTAATTGTAATTGTAATTGTAATTGTAATTGTAATTGTAATTGTAATTGTAATTGTAATTGTAATTGTAATTGTAATTGTAATTGTAATTGTAATTGTAATTGTAATTGTAATTGTAATTGTAATTGTAATTGTAATTGTAATTGTAATTGTAATTGTAATTGTAATTGTAATTGTAATTGTAATTGTAATTGTAATTGTAATTGTAATTGTAATTGTAATTGTAATTGTAATTGTAATTGTAATTGTAATTGTAATTGTAATTGTAATTGTAATTGTAATTGTAATTAAGAAATAAACCAACTTATTGCATGTAATTGAAAATTTTAATGAGTTTTTTTTAAGTTAGAAAGAAATTACTTTTAAATTACAGTTATTGATTTTATTATTAATTTATTGTATTAAAAGCAACACTCATAAAAGAACTAAACGTTTTAGAAAATTATTTTGTAATACATATATCGTAAACTGCAATTGTTAAAAATAATATTTAATAATATTTGTGCGTGATGATTAATAGAAGAAGACATCATTACTGCTTTTTGGATCATTAATTTTATTTCCAATAACATTTTATTTTTTATTAATAATAATTTACGCTCTTTAAAACTCTTGAATTATATTTTAAAGTTATTAAGAAATTGTATTGAAATTTCAATTACAAGTATTTAAAAATGAATTCTTTGTAATCATTTTTTCCCAACTATGCCTAAGATATAAACATGTTTAACCAAAAATGGTATTTTAATTTCACTTGAATTCTATTTTTAATAATTAAGTTTATATTCGGTAATTTTTCTTTGATGCGTAAAAATATTATTTTTGTATGCATTAATTTTTTTTTTTAATTTCAGTTTTGTCATTTTTGTTAACTTTTATTATCATATTTTTTAAAATCTGTTCTTGTAATTTGTTTTTGTTTTATTTTAATTATTATTTTATCGGGTGATTTTTTAAGAGCTTGAGAACTTTTAAAAAAAAAAAAACGCATAAAATTTGCAAAATCTCATCGATTCTTTATTTGAAACGTTAGATTGGTCCATGACATTTACTTTTTGAAGATAATTTCATTTAAATGTTGACCGCGGCTGCGTCTTAGGTGGTCCATTCGGAAAGTCCAATTTCTTCGGAAATGTTGTCTTCTAAAGCTGGAATAGTTGCTGGCTTATTTGTGTAGACTTTAGACTTGACGTCAAATCGCATGATCTTGGTGGCCAACTTACCGGTCCATTCCTTGAGATGAATTGTTCTCCGAAGTTTTCCCTCAAAATGGCCATAGAATCGCGAGCTGTGTGGCATGTAGCGCCATCTTGTTGAAACCACATGTCAACCAAATTCAGTTCTTCCATTTTTGGCAACAAAATGTTTGTTAGCATTGAACGATAGCGATCGCCATTCACCGTAACGTTGCGTCCAACAGCATCTTTGAAAAAATACGGTCCAATGATTCCACCAGCGTACAAACCACACCAAACAGTGCATTTTTCGGGATGCATGGGCAGTTCTTGAACGGCTTCTGGTTGCTCTTCACTCCAAATGCGGCAATTTTGCTTATTTACGTAGCCATTCAACCAGAAATGAGCCACTGAACAAAATTTGTCGATAAAAAAGCGGATTTTCTGCCAACTTTTCTAGGGCCCATTCACTGAAAATTCGACGTTGTGGCAGATCGTTCGGCTTCAGTTCTTGCACGAGCTGTATTTTATACGGTTTTACACCAAGATCTTTGCGTAAAATCTTCCATGTGGTCGAATAACACAAACCCAATTGCTGCGAACGGCGACGAATCGACATTTCACGGTCTTCAGCAACACTCTCAGAAACAGACGCAATATTCTCTTCTGTACGCACTGTACGCATTCGTGTGGTTGGTTTAATGACCAATAAAGTAAACTGAGTGCGAAACTTGGTCACAATCGCATTAATTGTTTGCTCACTTGGTCGATTATGTAGACCATAAATCGGACGTAAAGCGCGAAACACATTTCGAACCGAACACTGATTTTGGTAATAAAATTCAATGATTTGCAAGCGTTGCTCGTTAGTAAGTCTATTCATGATGAAATGTCAAAGCATACTGAGCATCTTTCTCTTTGACACCATGTCTGAAATCCCGCGTGATCTGTCAAATACTAATGCATGAAAATCCTAACCTCAAAAAAATCACCCATTACATAAAAACGAAAATAGTAACAAATAAAAGATCACAAAATTATCTTCCACATAGGTATTATCAATATTTTTGATATAATAAATAAAATAAGTATTTCATTTATTTTTTATATGCTGACATCTCGATTGATTTGATTTATTAACATATTTTCTGCTCAATTCAAAGTTTAAAAAAGTTTACAAACAAAAACAAATAGCATGGCTTTACTGCCGTCTGCTTAGTTGACAAATCATAAAAAAAAATAACATAGCTCAATAATATAATTAAAAACTTTCATTTATAATTCTACTTCTATAGAGAAGAGCTAGCCTGCAGAATTTATATAATTTTGTAACTTCCATATTTGTTAAGCAAGAGTATAACTTGATTTTGCGTCAGAATTTCGCTACCAAAAGTATTCCTTCTTATTTCTTTAAGAACTGGACATCATCCAAAAAGTGTAAAACATCCTCCCTTTTCTTTAAATTGCACAATGAGCATATAATTGGTCATCTCTATATGAGGTATAAAATTCAGCTGCATAACTTCACCTCTCAATTTAACCATCATTGAAATTTCGACAATGCTATTATCGTCCCTAAAATAATTCCTCTCTTCCAAGTTGTGATTTAGTTGACAGTAGAGCTGCCTGTATATAGATCCTGTGGCGTCATTCAAGTATTTCTGTCGTTGTTTTATGTCCACTGCGGAAATGAGCTGATAAAGGGTGTCCCAAAATTAACGCAAGATTTGAATTAAATAGAAAACGCCGTTTTTAGTCTTTTGATAGTTATATTTTTATTGACTCGTAAAGTACATAGGATAGGGTTATGTATGGAATAACACATCGGACAAATGGCCTCCACGGCTTTGCATGCACATGCGCACTCTTTTGTTGAAATTTTCCATGACCATTCTGCATAAATGTGGCTGAATTTCGTTGATGCAGCGTTGAATCTCCTCCTTTAATGCACGGGTGGTTGTGGGCTTGTTGACATACACTTGTGATTTCAAATAACCCCATAAAAAGAAGTCTAATGGTGTTAAACGATCTAGGAGGCCAATTTTGATCACCGAAACGAGAGAGTACACGACCTGGAAATGTCTCATGCAGTAATTGAATTGTTTCACGGGCTGTATGGCATGTGGCACCGTCTTGTTGAAACCACATATTGGACACATCAATATCATCCAATTTTGGCAGAAAGAACTGTGTAATCATGTCGCGATATCGAGCACCAGTAACAGTCACTGCTTGACCAGCATCATTTTCAAAAAAATATGGCCCAATTATGCCTCCAGCCCAAAATCCACACCATACAGTCACGCGTTGTGGATGCATTTGTTTTTCGACAATCACATGTGGGTTCTCCGAACCCCAAATGCGGCAATTTTGGCGATTGACAAAGCCATCAAGATGAAAATGTGCTTCATCGCTTAGGATGATTTTGCTCGAAAAATCAGCCGCCAAGCTTTCACTATTTTTGAAATATTCTTTAATAATGAAGACACGATGTTCTATCGTGTAACGCTCCATTTTTAATAACCCTATACTGTTAGCTGTCAAATTGCTTTTTTTCAGGGTTGCCAACACTTTACTGCACAAATGGCGGCAAATTCAAATCTTGCGTTAATTTTGGGACACCCTTTATTTATCGAACGAGATAAATTTTCACCTTGTAGAAAAACATAATACGAAATAATTGGGGAAAATCAACCATATTATGTTTTGTTAAACTTTTCGTTATTTTGTTTTATTAAATCTTTTTTTTAATTTTAAATATATTTAACTGTATTTAATAAAATGTCTCATATAAAAGCATTTATCACGTTTGTTAGATTTAACCAGGCTTTCCACCGCTTTGTAAATACCATTATTGGTATTTTATTTTATTTGTATTGAATGTTTATATTTATTTCTATTTCATTTTTATTTTATTTTATTTTATTTTTTTTTATTTTTTATTTTATTTTATTTTATTTTATTTTTATTTTATTTTTTATTTATTTTATTTTTTTTATTTTATTTAAAACTCGTCATTGAAATGTTGTTTACGGTCACTTCATATAATTGTTCTTGCTTTGAATAAAAAAGGATATTCATTTAAATTTAAAAAAATAACAATTTTTATTTTTTTTTTTTTGTATTTTATTTTATGTTATTTTATTATATTGTATTTTCATTATATTTTCAATTTTATTTTTTTCTATTTTATTTTATTTTATTTGTTTTTGTTATTGTTTTTAATTTTATGATTTTTTTATAAAAGTAAATCTTTTATTTTTTTTTAAGTTTTCTACTTTAATTTTATTTTTGCTAACATTTTTCTCAAATTTACATTTTTTTAATTTTATTACATTTAATTTATTTAATTTTGTTTAAAATTATTTAATATTTTTCTTTATAAGTATTTTTATATTTGTTTCAATTTTATTTTAATTTATTCTATTTTGTTTTTTTATTTTTGTGTGTATTTGCTGTAATTCCATTAGTTTTAGTTTTATTTAATTTATTTTCAAATATTTTTATTTTCTTTCTTTTAAGTCGCTTGTTTAAGTTTATTTCATCAAAGTTTTAATTAATTTCATTTTTGTTATTTCATTTTCTTATTATTTTATTTTACTTTATTTTATTTTAATTTATTTTATTTTATTTGTATTTTATTTTATTTTATTTTGTTTATGTTTTATTTATTTTATACTACGTATTTAACGTATTTTAAGTTTTATTTTAGATATCTGTCCTTCTTTATAATTCTCTTGTCTAAGCCTATTTATTTCAAATTATTAAAAACAAAAATAGGTATTAAAATGTTTTTTTACGAGTATATCGATGTTTTTCTTGGTTCTGACTTTTTTTTACAGTGTATGCATATCAGGACTGAAATTCAATATGAAATTTAAAATCAAAGACACAAAAGAAGTGAGCCTTGCCAAAAGGAGAAAGAAAGAACGTTCGACACACATAGCTTTATTATTATATGAGACCGTCTATTTATAAAGACCCGTATAGACACTATCGAGACCCAGAGAAGGTGTTTTGTAATGTAATCTAGGTTTTCTCGTCGAGCTGCTGCTGGTATTCAAAACTGCGTCACATCCAATACCCAATTCCATAACCTAAGAACTACTGTTGAATCCATGGGTAAACTTGAAGTTGAAGCTGAAGCTGGAACTGATGGTCTTCGTCTTCGTTTCGACTATATATTCTCATCTAGTTGTTGGTTTTAGTGGTGGTGGTGGTGGTTGGTTGGTGTGGATTATGGTGTAGTGCAGGGATTTAGCATATTTATCCCAAACAGAACTTGAAGAACATCAACAACGTTCTCTGTTGTGAATAGCTCTATATAGAAAAATCTGGCGGTAGTATACCTTAACGCTCTTCCTACCTACATATATATATGTATATCTTGGTGGTATCGGATAACACAAAACTTTGATGCCCCATTCCCTCATTCATAATGCATTTTTCTGGTTTTGTTGTTGGAACAACTTGTATTTTTGTTTATGTTTTTTTTTTTATATATATTATTCAGTGGGATTTTGAATCTTTACTTGGATTATGGGTCGTGGATTATGGATTGTTAAGTTGATCAAAAATTAAAAGTCAAGAGGAGATCTCTGTCGAGAGAATTTTGTAGGCGAAATGGAAATGGTAAAAAAAGAAGATGTTGGATGGTACAGGAAAAATACTCAGTGGGCCAGAAAACAAGGAGTTCTGTGGGCTGAGTGGGAAGACGAACATGATTTTTCTTTATGAAAATATAATGCAATAAACAAGTCTTGTAATGGTTTTCGACATTTCTGTTCTCATTTTTTTTTATTTTTTGAAAGATATCTTTGGGTTGAATGATCGGTTTCATATTTCTGTTTTAATTTGTATTTTAAGTTGATATTATTTTGATCCAGATTTTCTTACGGCAAGGTTTATGTCTTCCTTTTGTTGGGTTCATAATTCACCTTATTATGCACATGTTTTTTCCTGAGAATGAGAGATCTTGGAATTTTTGAATATTTTTAAGGCTTTTTTTTTCATTTCACTTGCACTTTAAGAGGTAAAAAACTGCACATATTTAACATTTTCACGGAAGAATGAATTGAAAAAAGTAGAACAAGAGTTTTGAGAGCAGAAACAAGGAGTTTGACGTTGCGTTGGTTGGATGTATGGATGGATGGATATAATATAGAGAAGACATGAGTTCTATTTTAAAAATTAACTCGCTGTATTTTAAGGATATGTTTTTAGTTTTTGTCGGTGGTTGAGTTTAGTTCTTGGGTATATAACATGGAAAGTCTTGACTGTGCTGTTTCCATAAATTGTGAATAATGAGAGGATAAGAGTTTTAAGGATTAAAAATGTTTTTGCTAATTTAGCGCTATATTAACAAACAATCCATAAGTTTTGAAATATGTGATTTACCAACAAACTTTAACACTCAAAATAACAGTATTCATAATTTAAATAAATTGTAAAATAAAACTTTTTAATAACTTATAATTTTTGCTAATTATAATTTTGTATTTTAATAAAATACAAAATTTTGAACAAATTTGTAGAAAAATTTAATTTTAATGTTTAATAAACAATAACAATGAAATTCGTTAATTGAATATAAAGCAATATTGAAATAATTGATCATTCACTACAAAAGAAAAAATGTTTATATGGGAAATAAGTCAAAATTATAATTAAAATAAAAAAATGGACGAGTACAATAACTTGGCCACTAAGATTTGAAAACAGTTTTTTGTAGGGGGTCAAGACCGAGCACTTTTTAATTCGGGTGTTACGTAGACTTTTTAATTCGGGGGTTACGTAGACAAGTAAAAAAAAAAACACAAATCATATAACAAAGAAGCTTTAGTAGCTTTATCAATTATCTCAAAAACTAGAAGATATGAAAGACATTTTGTGTGAATTAATATAAACATTGGCACACAAAACTTAATTTCACAGTTTTGAAAAAAAAAAAAAAATAAGTGCAGATTTTTTTTTATAAAAAAAATGGAGTTGGAATTTTTCAAAAACTATTGGCCTACAAAGTTTCATTTAAATGCATAATTATAAAACAGTCTATTGACTTTTTATTTTAATGAGTGGGGAATATTGAGTATGGTAAAGCATTGCACATTCGTATAGTGCGACCAAAGAAAGAATCTCTGTACTTTACAGTACGTTAGGCTCAAGGGTAAACTGATGAGCATTTCTAGAAGAGAGGGTGTTACGGTTGAATTGTTTGAGGGGAGGAATGCAACTGGCTATTTCATTAGATGAGAGACATGAAACCTTACGACAGTGCAGGAGAGATGCAAAGGTTTTAGTTAGACAGCTGTCACCTAACATTTTTAGAGCTCTCTCTTGAATTCTGGCCAAGTGACTAAAGTGATACAAAAAATTAAAAAAAAAGTTAATGAAAAATATACAAAAAAAATACATTAAAAAAAATATGTATATGTATGTATGTATATTAAAAAAAAAATATATTAAAAAAGTGTAAAACAAATAAAAAATACAAAAATAATTCATAAAAACAGAACAAAGTAATATATTCAACAAATATAAGAAAGAGAAAAATAGAAGAAGAACCAAATTACATGGAAAAGAAAAAAAAAATAACAAAACTGATGAAACTAAAAAAACTAAAAAAAAGAAATATCATAAATCACAATAAATTGTTTCATTCTTTATTTTTCAAAAATACTAATTAAGTAAAATTAAATAAGTACATAAATCATTTTTTTTGCTTTCTTTTCATTATTATCATTTTTGGAAAATATTGTTTTAAAAAGTGATTTAAAAAATTCATCACATTTAAATTTTACAATAGTATTTTAAGTAATTTAAATTCAAAACTATGCAAACCCGTTTAGCAATATTATATTATACAATTTAAACCGAATAAAAAAATTTTTAATTTAACTTTTTTCAAGTAAAACTCCAAAATAAATAAAAAGCAAGACTGAATCGCACGAATTTGATCCTGTATTTAAGGAGTCTCATAAAAAATAGTATATATAATTTAAGATTTAAAAATATACCTGCAATATGATTTCGTCTTCAAAAATTTAATTGCCATTTGATTTCTCAAATAAAACCTTAGTTTTTTTCAGATTTTTTTTAATTGTTAGAGCGTTTTTTAAAGTTATTTTTGTTGTGTAAAAATATTTTTAATTTAATGATTGACTTTTTTTTTAATCCGAATCATGTTGACTAACAAAATAACGGTTGTAAGGGGCTACCTTTCTGGAGTAATAAAAATATATATTTTTTTCATTGGAATAAGCCAAGTTAACGGAACAAAAATTAGCGACAATTTAATAAAAATCTATCGGTTCGTTTTTGAGAAAATTTGAATTTTCGATATTTGACCAACAATTTTGTATGTTATTTTTGATCTAAGAATAAAATTAACAAAAACGCGTTTCTGCTTAAAACCTTAATTTCGAAGTTTAAACTTAATCGACCCAATGGTTTTGCTGTAGGGGCGAGGACAGACAGACAGACGGACGGAAACGTGGTTCCCACTTACATATGTTACTTCAATACCGTCTGTCGATTTTTAAAAGCGAGAAAAAAAAATTAAGTCAATTTTTTTTTTTTTTTTTCATAATACTTCAGCTGTTGTTTTTTTGGAAAAAAAATTGCCAATTGAATCAAAACAAAATGAACTTAAAGTAAGCAACAATAATTTAAATATTATAAAATAAATTTGATTTCAATATCTGTTTTTGTTTCCGAAATTTTTAGTCGAAAATCTATTTTAATAATTTTTAGCATTAGTTTTTTAAAAATTGGTCTTTAAATTTTACCAGATGTCAAAAACATTATTCTTTGACGAATTATTTTTAATGCAAAATTTGTTCGCAAGATATTCAATGTAACAAATACTTCTTTCAGTTTTTTTTATTTATAAATAAACCTTTAACATTTTTTTTTCGTTTATAACAATTCGGTATCCCTTCACAATGTAAAGGGTGATGTTTAAAAGCTATAAGAAAGTTTTTCAAAAAAAAAAAAAAAACACATAAAATTCAGAAAAATGCATGAAATCTTTATTTGAATCGATAGTACGGTCCATATAATTTAATGTTTGAAGATTATTTCATGCAAACCTTGACTGCGCCTGAAATGGTCCATCTGCTTAGTTCAATTTTGGCATACTTTTTCCAACATTTCGGCCGATATCTCACGAATAAATGCTTCAATGTTGTCTTTCAATGCGTCAATTGAAGCGGGCTTGTCTGTATAGACATGAGCTTTAACATAGCCCCACAAAAAATAGTCTAAAGGCGTTAAATCGCACGTTCTAGGCGGCCAATTGAGCGGTCCCGAACGTGAAATAAAATGTTCACCGAACTCGCCTCTCAATAAGTCCATTGTTGCGCGTGCTGTGTGGCATGTGGAACCGTCTTGTTGAAACCACATGTCATGCAAGTCAAGCTCTTGCATTTTGGGCAAAAAAAAAGTTGGATATCATCTCACGGTAGCGCTCACCATTCACAGTTACGTTACGATTCGCATCATCTTTGAAGAAGTACGGTCCAATGATTCCACCAGCCAATAAACCGCACCAAACTGTAACTTTTTCTGGATGCATTGGTAGATCTTGCAATGCTTCTAGCTGATATTCACTCCAAAATCGACAATTCTGCTTATTTACGTATCCATTGAGACAAAAATGAGCTTCGTCGCTAAAATGGAAGAAGCGCGCGATAAACTTTCTTAACAGAGCACGCATTTTGATAATAAAATTCAATAATTTGCAATCGTTGTTCGTTTGTAAGACGATTCATGGTTGAATTATAGACCAAACTGAAGATGTTTGACAGTGAAACAAAACACGAAACGTGCGTCAGCTGTTTAAACCAGTGTTGCCAAAAAGATAATAGCTAAAAATTCACCCTTTATAATGTTAAATTGAATTGAAGTCGCTACCATTATTATTTCGAGTCATTTCGTATTCTCCTTTAACCCTTTTGGTACGAGAGTGGTACAGAACAAAGAATATTTATATGTAAACGTCCCACTCCCGTCCCCAAAAGATTAAATTAATAAAATAGAAAAAAATAACATAATTGTTTATAAGCTGACATTTTCTTATTATTATCTGTAATATGAAATTTGTTTGAAGTTCTTAAGAGATGGAGGACGAAAAAGGGTATTTCGAACGTACGGAGGTACACAGAGACGTCTAAAAACCTTTGATTTTTATTCTAGAAATCTTTTTAGTCGAGAAATATCAAAATTGAGGAAGTTAAAATAAAAAACAAAATAAATACCAAAGTTAAAATGTACATACAGTTGTGTTCATAACAATAGCAGTGCTAGTCACACTTTATTAGATTGTCAATTAATTAAATAACGGAAATTCTTACAAGAAAAATGACCATGTTACTTGCATCTAACGGTCTTTCATTTTCATATTAGAAACTTTTAGCTTGAAATTATGCTCTACTTTTCCCGGTGAACACATATTATTTAAAACTCTCTGAATATAGATTGTTTATAAAAATAGCAGTGCCTTTGATTTTATAATTAAAAAGTGTTAAAATTCAATTTTTTTATTTTTCGGTAAGTAAACATTTTACTATTTAAAGTTCTAAGTATTTTTAACATATCAGGATAGAAAAAATTAATAAATATTAGCTCAAAAATAAACAATGAGATGGTCAAAACACTGCACCGAAAAAATTCGAAAACTTATTAAAAAACTGCGTTTGGAGGGAAAAACCTACCAAAATATTCAAGACATCCTAGGCTGTTCAGCAAAAATGGTCAGCCATAAAATGACAAAATAAACCGGAAACGCGAAGCCCAAAAAGTATAACTTCTGAAAGAACTGACAGAAAAATTGTGCAGTAAGCAAAACAGAACCCTTTCATAAGCTCTAGGCAAATAAGAAATTGTCTTCAACTGTCTGTTAGCACTGTCACAATACGAAGACGTCTTTTAGAAGCGAAATTACCAGCCCGAAGTCCACGCAAGTCACCATTCTTGACGAAAAGGCATGTGGCAGAGAGAATGGAGTTTGCCTAAGCGCAAAGAGATTGGGCAAAAGAGAAATGGAGGAATGTTCTGTGGAGCGATGAAAGCAAATCATCCTTTTTTGGTCCAAGGGTCGTCGAGAATATGTGAGAAGACCCCAAAATGCAGCAAACGATCCACGGTACACTATAAAAACAGTGAAGCATGGTGGAGGAAAAATTTTGATATGGGCTTGCTTTTTATATTACGGGTCCAGGCTTATTTATCCCATCGGGGGTAATTTGGATGCAATCCAGTATGTGAAAATTCTTGAGCAGGTTACGTTACCCTATGCTGAAGAGGAATTACCGTTGGTTTGGGTATACCAACAAGACAATGACCCAAAGCATACGTCAAAAAAGGCAAAATCATGGTTTGCGCAGAAGAAGCTATCCGTTATGGAGAGGCCCGCTCAATCCCCCGACCTTAACCCCATCGAAAATTTATGGGGGGATGTTAAGAACGCAGTTCATAAAGCAAAACCCAAGAATTCGAAAGAATTGTGGGAAGCAGTGCGTGATTCGTGGAAAGCAATACCAATCGAGAGGTTACAGGTTTTAGTGGACTCGATGCCGCGTAGATGCGAATCAGTCATAAAAAACAATGGTTATGCAACAAAGTACTAATTGTAAGCTAACATTATTTATATACTTTTATATAACTTATTACATTTTTTCTTACTTCTTACGCTATAGATCCAGTACTTTGCCATGCACTGCTATTTTTATGAACAGCCATATGTATATTTAAAAAACGTTTTTACTGTGACAAAGATAACGGTAAAAAATCGATAATACTTATTTTCTGTTATTATGAATAAAATATTTTAGTTAGTTATTAGAAGTTTAATGAAATATATTATAACGTTGATATTGAAAGCCTTTTTGTTTTATTTGGAGAGCACTGCTATTTTTATAAACACAACTGTACATAAGTACTGAAAAAATAAGGAAAATAAAAAAATAAGGAAAATAAAAAAATAAGGAAAATAAAAAAAAATAAAGAAAATAAAAAAAATAAGGAAAATAAAAAAAATAAGGAAAATAAAAAAAAGGAAAATAAAAAATAAGGAAAATACAAAAAAAGGAAAATAAAAAAATAAGGAAAATAAAAAAAAAATAATATAAACATTAAAAATAATATATAAAATTACAAATACAAACAAAAATGAAACAAAATTATGACGAATAAAACTAAAGAAAAAATAAAAATACAAATACAAACCATAAAAATAAAAATACGAAAAAAACAAAAGAAATAAAAATACAAACAAAAAATATGTTAATACCTAAAAAAAAAACTAACAAACTTAAAAATATAAAAAAAAATTAATGAAATTAAAAACATAAAACCACATAAAAACATAATATAAAAATACAATATAAGGTATACAAAAACTAAGATCAACAAAAAAAAAATTTGTTTCAATTTGGGTGTTTCTATTAAAATAAAATTCTATTTCAGTCTTCGAAAACGGACGTGTGATTTTTCTTCCTGATATCCTGACAAAAAACGTTAAAATGAGCTAACAAATATAATTCAAATTGAAAACCTCATCAACTGTGGCTGAATATAAAAATATTGTACTAAGCTACAATCTTCAAAAACAAAAACTTTTCACAAAGATACAACTCTTTGGAAAACACTTAAAGCAAATAAAACAAATTAAAAACACAACAAACTATGCGAGTTCTATGAAATCGGTCCTTTTCCTTATAAATCAAAAAATAAATACATACATCTTTAACTACAATATTTATTTCCTCATCTAAACGAACAAATTGTGTATAAGATACAAAAATTCCTTCTAATGGGTGATTTTTTTGAGGTTCGGATTTTCATGCATTAGTATTTGACAGATCACGCGGGATTTCAGACATGGTGTCAAAGAGAAAGATGCTCAGTATGCTTTGACATTTCATCATGAATAGACTTACTAACGAGCAACGCTTGCAAATCATTGAATTTTATTACCAAAATCAGTGTTCGGTTCGAAATGTGTTTCGCGCTTTACGTCCGATTTATGGTCTACATAATCGACCAAGTGAGCAAACAATTAATGCGATTGTGACCAAGTTTCGCACTCAGTTTACTTTATTGGTCATTAAACCAACCACACGAATGCGTACAGTGCGTACAGAAGAGAATATTGCGTCTGTTTCTGAGAGTGTTGCTGAAGACCGTGAAATGTCGATTCGTCGCCGTTCGCAGCAATTGGGTTTGTGTTATTCGACCACATGGAAGATTTTACGCAAAGATCTTGGTGTAAAACCGTATAAAATACAGCTCGTGCAAGAACTGAAGCCGAACGATCTGCCACAACGTCGAATTTTCAGTGAATGGGCCCTAGAAAAGTTGGCAGAAAATCCGCTTTTTTATCGACAAATTTTGTTCAGTGGCTCATTTCTGGTTGAATGGCTACGTAAATAAGCAAAATTGCCGCATTTGGAGTGAAGAGCAACCAGAAGCCGTTCAAGAACTGCCCATGCATCCCGAAAAATGCACTGTTTGGTGTGGTTTGTACGCTGGTGGAATCATTGGACCGTATTTTTTCAAAGATGCTGTTGGACGCAACGTTACGGTGAATGGCGATCGCTATCGTTCAATGCTAACAAACTTTTTGTTGCCAAAAATGGAAGAACTGAACTTGGTTGACATGTGGTTTCAACAAGATGGCGCTACATGCCACACAGCTCGCGATTCTATGGCCATTTTGAGGGAAAACTTCGGAGAATAATTCATCTCAAGGAATGGACCGGTAAGTTGGCCACCAAGATCATGCGATTTGACGCCTTTAGACTATTTTTTGTGGGGCTACGTCAAGTCTAAAGTCTACACAAATAAGCCAGCAACTATTCCAGCTTCGGAAGACAACATTTCCGAAGAAATTCGGGCTATTCCGGCCGAAATGCTCGAAAAAGTTACCCTAAATTGGACTTCCCAAATGGACCACCTAAGACGCAGCCGCGGTCAACATTTAAATGAAATTATCTTCAAAAAGTAAATGTCATGGACCAATCTAACGTTTCAAATAAAGAATCGATGAGATTTTGCAAATTTTACGCGTTTTTTTTTTTTAAAGTTCTCAAGCTCTTAAAAAATCACCCGATATAACTCTTCCCGTTTTTTTTATTAGTTCTAAATAAATAATAAAAACAATTTATAGTAGCTACAACTCCAAGCAATTGTTCAAAAACTAAAAGAGCACTTTTTGCAAGCAATACCCTCTCATAAAACAAAGAAAAATAAGCACAAAATTCTGCAGAAGAAGAAAAAGACTCGTACTTTATTTTGACTTTTAGCTTTTAGATATGGAGAAATAAAAATAAAAATACCTATCTACAAACTCATATAAAAAAGAGTAATTTCTTATTTGATGATATCCCGTCTTTTGTCGACCAAAGCCAAAGCCAAAGAGCACAAGATTATTTTGTATTGCTCCATCTCTCCGGTATATCAAAGCTAGCGTGTTTGAAAACGTTTTTGAAAAAGAAAAATTCAAAGGAAAAATAAAATAACAATTTATTTTTATATTTTTTTAATATGACTCGCGATGTTTACACGTCATTCTATGATTCGATGGCATTCCGTGTTATGCTGAGCTATGGGGGCACGACGACGGAATAGCACAACACCACCCGGTTGCAGGCATGCATCCCGAAACAACATTGTCGTAGTCGTCGTCTAGGTTTAGGACGTCGGAATTCAAAGAGTCATCGTCGTCATCATCGTCGTTGTCGTCGTAGTCTCCGTCGTAGCCATCACCATCACCCATGATAGTCGTGTCCTCCTCCTTCTCCTCCTGGATATCTTCTATATACATTGTGCCATATGTGTGCACCCTGACGATGCCACACTGTCAGTGGGGGGACAAGAAAAAAAAAAAAAACAATAATAATTGTCATAACACCGTAAAAAGTGAGACAGTAGGGTTCGTGGAGGAGGTGTAAGGGGTGGGAGAGACGTTAAAATAGATAGATAGAACCAACTATGTCGAGGAATCAAAAAGGAAAATTCTATCCCGATTCCAATCCCGAATCCCGAATCCCGATGCTGATGCCACCAATGCCGATCCCGACACAGCGAGAGTCGTTAGCGTTTGGGAATATAGGAAAGTCGTCAGCGTTAACCATAACCACACATCAATGAAAGCGCAAGAGTGAGGTTTTGCACGCAAAACATTCAAAGGGATATAAACTCCAAGAAAACAGTGTTCCCAGTTCATGGTATTGCTATATATGTACAATGTACATAGCTCAAGTTACGATAGCATGGTAGGTAGCAGGTATAAGGAAGTTTATATTATAACTATATGGGATCGGGATTTGGGATGCAACAACGACGACGCGACGCGACGTGGGGACTTGGTTTCCTTTGTGTGTGAATAAAACACACCAAACCCAGCAAACCCAGTCGAATGGCTGAGTGAGCTATGCGCTACGTTAGCTCGGGAACAATACAAGCGAATAGTGATGTTGACAAGTGCACTATTTGGAGACAGCTTTAGAATTTTAGTTTAGCGACCTAGTCTTTGTTGTTGTTTGCTCTTTGTTTGTCTATATTTTTTTTTTGTTAAGCTTTTCACTGAGGTGTATTTATGATTCCATCCTAGGTACATATATGCGCCACGCCATCCACCAGCCGCCGCCGCCGCTCCGTGCTCCTAGAAGAATACTCATTCCTAGAATTGCAAAAGAATACAAATTCCCGACTGCGAGTTTTCGTGTTTGCAGTTTATTAAATGTGAATTTTGTCTGTGGATTCTTGTGGGATAGGACATAATGTGAAATCTGTGGTGCATTTGTGTATAAAATATTCCAGGATATAGTTGTTTATTTTATCTGATGGTTATGTTTGCGTCTGGGCTCGGTTTTATAGCGGTTTTATAGACAATTTTCTTATAAATTGCTGGTATAATCACATCACCTGTCAGGGAATTTTAGTTTGTATATCGTAGGGAATTTGAAATTGATTTGCAGAGAAAAATTTAGACACGCTTCATTACTTTAAAACAAAGTCACTAACGTTAGAAAAGGCTTGAAATAACTTATGGTAACGACGACGATGACTATGGGGATTTGAGGAAATAGTACAGTCACATAAAGAAATGAGCTTATCAGTGACCTAATTTCACTGCTGGGACGTGCAGAATTGTAATATTCAATAAATTTTATTTCGCAGTCATAATTTTAGAAAGAAAATTAAGTAGGTAAGTGTAAAGTGTTTTTTCAATAAACTACCTTGGGAAAATTTTTCGATCGAAAAGTACAGTACGATGATGGAGAAGTTGGAAAATGTAGGTTAGGAATCCATTGTTCATAAGTTCGTTGCGTGATCGTTTTGTGCGTCTATAATATAAACTAAATTTAAAATGTTATGTTTTTTGAAATTATCCCCAAAGCCACTTTAGTGATTTATAGTTATTAAAATAAGAATATGCATGGTTTCAAAAACAGTGTCATTCGTCAGTTTTTTCCGTAAGTGTTGCTATTGGGGTATAATTTACGATGTTTGATAGGGGGAAGGGGGTTTTTTGGGCCCCATACATTGGAATAATTCATATCAATGTATAGAAATTAATGAATTTTTGTAATTTAAGTTTTTGTTTATAAAATAAAAACAGCCAAAGAACACTTGTTTTCATGGAAATGGATTCGTTTATAATAATTTCGAAATCTGATAAATAAAATCTTATTTTTTTAGTTCTTCCTAATTTAACTCTTACATTTTAGAAGTATAATATATGAGGCATTGAGAGCAGAAGTGGTGTAACCCCAAATTGCAATAATTGAGAAAATCACGGTTAAAGATAATAAAGAAAAATATTTGTTTATTATTAGTTTCCTATTTAAAATAATGGCTAATAAACTTCAGCTAAGTCATATCTGGTGGAATATCTTCTATTTTAGATCTTAATCTTGTCTGTAAATGTGTGATTTACTGGATTTAATGTGGCTTACACCACTTCTGCTTTCTGGATATAGAAATAATTTTAAAAAAGGAAGTTGGTTACACCAATAATTAAAACTACAAGTTATTACATTTTTTTCTATAATGACTTTCTAAGTACAAAATAGTTACAAGTTATGAGTTAAGACTGCTATGAAACTATTACTCTTCATCCTCATCTACGTATTTAACCAAGCCAACGCCTCTGTCTGTAGAAACAGTTGTCAAGAGTAACTGGTAACTCGGGCGTGATAGTTAGTGCGTTGGACTACGACTTGGAGGTTAGGACACTGAAGTCGTCAATAAAAAATGTCAATCTGTTGATTAAGGAGAACTACAGGTTATCAATTAACAAGTACTGGGACCGCAAGATCCGGTCAGTTAATTCCAGTGACCCTAGTATGTTCCCTAAAATCAACAAGATATTTAGGAAAAAGAACGACAATGAACTTCCGTGTCTGAAACTCCAAAGAACTGAAGAGAACAGAGACGTACTCATGACAGCGCAAATAGATCCAGAAGAAGCCATCTTTGACGATGACTTTTATATAATTGAAGATCCGAAGGAAAAAGTGGAGGCGGTGGGAGCTGCTTTCCAGCAAGTGTACAAGGTGAATGTTAGCATTCGCCCCAACCACGACCTGGAAAACAGAACCCTACTTAATCAATTTTACCTCCGAAATGATATGACACAATGGCGATCTGAGAACCGCGGTTTCATGCGGTTCGATGACGACTTTTTGGCAAATGCCATAATCGCCGAGCAAACGGGACCCAGTCCCTTGTTAGTGACGAAGGTTGAGCTTCAGCTCATCTTCAATTCAATAAAAGATAAAAAGTCAGCAGGTGTCGATGGTATATCCAACGTTGTACTAAGACATTTACCGATGGAGGCAATTGACATTTACACCACACTCTTCAATAATGCACTGAATAATGCATATTATCCAGTGCATTGGAAGACCGCTGTGGTTCATCCTCTCCCGAAAAAGGGAAAGGACAACTCCAACCCGTCAAATCTTCAGTCGATAAGTCTTCTTCCGAGCATCAGCAAAGTTTTCGAAAAGATCATCAATAGGGCTCTGACTAAGTGGGCTGCGGACAACAAAATAATTCCGGATAAACAGTTCGGGTTCAAGGCGGGTCATGACACAATTCATGCTGCGTCTAAACTCGTTTCTGATATCCAATGGAATAAATCAAAACAACAATGTACAGGTTCTGTTCTGGTTGATTTGGAGAAGGCCTTTGACACCGTATGGTTAGAGGGTCTTTACCTAAAACTGAGCAGGCTTGGCATAAGCAAACCATTATTGTATATACTTTACGATATGCTTAACGGTAGAAAGTTTGTTGTCAAAAGTGGCAATGTAACTTCTACCACAACATTCTTAATTAAAAATGGTCTTCAACAGGGAGCGGTGAATTCGCCGATTCTCTTCAGCATTTACACCAGCGATCTGATAGGTAGTCTTACAAAGGCAATTGCGTACGCCGACGATCTTATTGCGTACAGAACGGCCCGAAAGGTTGAGTTTATTAGAATTCTCTTGCAGCGTGATTTCGACAAGATTCAGCGATATTGCGACGACTGGAAACTGAAAATAAATGTCCAGAAGTCGGAGACAATTCTGTTCCGGACTCCGTTGGCTAGGGCCACGAGGGATACGTGCAAGAATTGGCGCAAGATGGTCATCGTTGATCTTCACGGGCAGCCATTAACGAGCAAAAGTGTAGTTAAGTACCTCGGTATCTGGTTAGATCAGTATTTATATTTCGACAGACATATACATGCTGCTCTGACCAGGGCCAGAGGAGCCTTCGCTCTGACGAAACGGCTGTTTTTTAGCAGTCGGCTTGACCCCAGAGTGAAGGTAATTTGCTACATGGCCCTCATACGGCCGATGATCGTTTATGGTTGTCCTGTGTGGTTCAACGTTGCCCCTTCCCAGATGGAGAAGTTTCGTGTGTTCGAGCGGCAGTGTTTACGACGCTGTACCGGCTTATATCGAACAGCAGAATCTTCTTACGTGCATTACTATTCCAACGAGGTCCTATACAACGGGGCTCGAATAAACAGAATTGACAATTTCGTGATAAAACTCGTTCGAGGTTACATTACAAGAGCTTTGTCTTCGACCAACAATTTATTTTCGGGGCATTCTATCCGAACGACGAGTATTTTGAAAGTGCACGCTTGAGCGGCTTTATTCCACCAGAGGCATTCCTCTTTTCAGATAGATGCGGTCTGATACAGGATAGATTGGCAGTTCCGCTAATCTACCACGTCAGACGACGAACAGTGGATAGGCGACTCCTGTACAATCGGGACGCCATGTCACAAGGCGGAGCAGAGCTCCTGCGGTTCAGTAGGGCTGTGTCCGAACGGGACCGAACTGATAGGGTGAAGCAGGAGCACCAGTTTTGGTGGCTTCAATCTGCACTTGATAGTGGGTAGTCGGGATGGGGTTTTAAGCCTTGGCCGGCTTACATACTTGTTTTATAGTTTTAGGGTTCAGTTTTAAGTAGAGTAGGCATGGTGCACAAAAAAAAATACAAAAAAAATATACACAAAAAAATACAAAAAATAACATGGAATTAAAAAAAAAAAAAAAAAGACAACAAAATATGAAAAACAAAACGTTAGATAGTTTGATTTGCTGCTGTGGTTGTTCTAGTTTTAAGTAGTTTATAGGTAGAATAGGTAGGTATAGTTAGCTTTAAGTTTTATATTAAGGACCTTATTTTAAGTAGTTTTTTAAGTAAAAATAAAAAAGGATATGGACATTAGTTTTTTCTAAATTTTCTAATGAATACAAAAATAAATAAAATGAATTGAAGTTAAATAGATCTTAGGGCCGAAAGGCATTAGCATTAAGTATTATTGTTTAACTTAGAGTGTCCGTATGGGACCAGTAAGTTAGTTGTAAGTTATGGTTAATTAGGCTAGTTTTATGAATTTTTGTCTGGCTTTAAGATAGGTTTAAGATTGAAGTAATAAAAATGAATTTGGAAAAAAAAAGTGCGTTAGACTGTCATGCCAGAGGTCTTAGGTTCGATTCCTGCCTGTGCCATCTAAAGTTTTTTTTTCACGTGTACTGCCTCTTGTGAGGAATTGACAACTTCTCCAAGAGTAATTCTTGTCATAAAAAGTGCTTTCTCAAATTAGCCGTTCAGGTTCGGCTTTAAACTGTAACTTTAAACCATTCCTGACAACATTTCTCGCACACAGGAATTGTTGAGAGTTGTAAGTCACTAGGCCCTAGTTCTTAACGGACTGTTGCGCCACCTAATTTATTCATTTATTAACGGGGGAATAAAATTTAGTAAGTCGAGTAAATCTTTCTTTTTCGCTTCACTTACGGCATTTCTTTTTGTAAACAGTAATTCGAGATCTGTGATTAATGAAGATGTTTTTTTTTTTAATATCACAGTATCAAAAAGCACGTCTTCGTTGAACTTGTAAGAAATATTGAAGGGGTCTCTCTTAAAAATTGAAGCCATTTAATTATAAGCCATGCCACTTTCCCTTTATTAACATTTATTTTGGATTTGTTATATTTATTTTCCAATTTTTTCGTCGAAAACATCACAGATCCATCCATAATTTTAAATGGATCCTTCTTTCTTGTCGCTGCTATAACCTTATACAAATCCATAGGTCCAAAAATGTCTTTTAAATACTTCTTTTATTTTTCGATAAGACCATAGTGTTGATCACAAGGTAAGTAAGAAAGTTTTTCATCATGTCATGGATACCTAGAGAATATGTCCAAAGCTGCCTCTTATAATAGCTCACACCCCTTGAAATGACTGGAGTTGGCAAGGTTTTCATATGATCAAATGCAATTACGGAAGTGTCATTAGATTCCTTTGCTCTTGCCGAATCATATCTAATGCCATTTCTAGCCTACTCCGTTTTTCTAAGATGCAGATCATGTTTGATTTAGCTTACTGTACAATTTTGGTGCAGAAATGGCGTATGTGTTTGGAATTGATTAATTTCAAAAAAAAAATGCATAATGCAGAAGTGGCGTAAGCGGGTTACGCCATTTCTGTCCTACGAAAAATTGCGTGCAGAAACAATGTTTCAACAATTTTGTGTAGGTTTATGAACAAATATGAGCTACGCCACTTCTGCATAGAAAGAATCTTTAACTTTGGTCATGTTAGTGTAATAAACTCAAAATTGAAAAAATGAGGGTTACGCCACTACTGCTCTCAATGCCTCATATATAAAGTACATATAATTCCGCATTCTATAATTGTATAACAGTTTCTATTTTTCTAAAATATTATTTGTTTGCTGCTTAGTGTGAGAAAGTTGCAATAACCGAGGTTGTATTTTTTGATAGAAATTATAAATGAAATAGCTTATTCTCTTATATAGGGTGTCCCAAAATTAACGCAAGATTTCTAGGGTGTCCCAAAATTAACGCAAGAAATCTTGCGTTAATTTGAAACAAGTTGATATACAGATCAGTGTGGGTCGCATTTTGTTTGACCCCAAATATCTTACGAAAAAATTAAATTAAGCAATTAAATTTTATATTATATAGGGCGTCCCAAAATTAACGCAAGAAATCTGGCGTTAATTTTGGGACACCCTAGAAATCTTGCGTTAATTTTGGGACACCCTATACATAACGACAATCTTATGAAAGAACTTTAGAGAAACCAAAACAAACAAATATTTTTGGACATGTTTTTATTGAATACGAAAACGAAATGAAAAAGTTCCCAAGATTGAATAAGGGGTTTGGAAAAGGTACTCTTATAATGGAGTCAAGTCATACCACGATTGTAGTGTAGAAAAAAATCGAGAAGTTGCACAAATCGCGGGCTGTGTAAATCGTTCAAAATAAATTTTATAAATAAAATGTTTTTTTTTTTTTTTGTTTTTATGAAATATATAGTTTTTTACTTGTTCTACAGATTTAAAGAAAGTATTTATTTAATTTTTTTTTTATCAAAAAAACTTACTTCAAGTTTTTTTACTTCAAAATGGAAAATTTGACACTCACCTGAAAATAAAAACAAAATTTATAAAGATTAAAGTTGAGTAAAATTTAAAAAAAAAATTATTTTATATTATCTGAAATAATTAAATTTTCTTCTCAATTTCAAAATAAATTTAGAATTTTTGAAAAAATCCTAGAATGCCAAAAATATTGTCCCAAAATAGGACAACAAATTTAAGTTTGTTATCTAATTCCAAAATATTTTGCTGTCCCTAATTCGACCTTAAAAATCTTTAAAAAAAAAATAGTATGCAATGCTTTTAACGCTTAGTTAAAAAAGATGTCCGTCATGTTATTGCTACCATCCCTCAAAACGGTTGAAATTAAAACAAATTGTAAGGAGGCTAGGATGCCCCTACACTGATAATTTCCCATCCCGTCTGATGGTTTGTCTTACTTAAAAGTTTGTAGGTTTTCGTGTTGTGTTATAAAAGTTGTCAGTTAAATTATTCTTAAAAAATTAAAAATTACCAACAATATTTTGCATATAATGAAATAATTTTATTTCAAAATCTAGTTTTGTTAACGAAATTTTAATTTTTTTACCAATTTCAGTAGCATTTCTTAAAAGTTTTTATTACTCATATAAACAAATACAAATTGAATGAAAGAAGTTAATTTGAGAGATATCCAGCCCTATTGTGAGTTCCATGGGAACAAGATTCCACATGGAAAAATTCCCATTTCCCTTTTCCTAATTGTGAGTTTCGGACGAAAAAATTCCCCATGTTCGAAAAAAACCCCTTATTGTAAGCATTTTTTTCGAGTTAAATGTTACGTTCTCAACAGCTGAAATGTTCACTTATTTTTTTGTCGCGAACGAGAGAAGAACAAAGCGGAAAATGTAAGTTGTTTGCTGTTTTTTTTTTTTTTGTGACCAAAAATAAAATTGAATTTTTCCAATATTTCAGGAGCAAAACTTTAAATAAAGCCCAAAGCGAAATGCTTTTAAATAAAATGCAACAAAACCCTGAAATTGCCAAAGGCTTTGTAAAACAAAGTCGCGAAAAGTTTTGGAGTTTTGGAAGCAGCTCACATTAGAGCTTAGCAGCGCAGGCCCGCCCGTTAAAAATGAATGCGAGTGGAAAAAAGTAAGTTTGTTTTGTAGTTCTAATTAATTTTTTGTTTAAAATTATGTTTTGTAAATAGGTTTGAATTGATCAAAAGCGATACGTGCGCAAAAAAGCATCAACGAATAAAATCCACCAAAGAGGAACAGGAGGTGGACCAAATAAAATCCAAACATTTTCACCCTCGGAAGAGACTATATTACAACTGGTTGGAATGAGTGAAGCAGTGGAAGGAGTTCCCAAATCACGCTGCTTTGGGTTGCCTGCATCTGAAGAAATGGTTTTGACTGAAGAATATTGTCCAACTGCGGCTGGTTCATCTTCAGATCCATTCAATTATGACCTTGAAGTCACTCCTCAAAACGAAAATGACCAACCAAGTCCTCCGACTCCTCAAATCAATCAAAAAAGAAAAGCTGTCCAAATGAGGACGAGCGAAGTCGTCGCAGAGGAGCTGGAAATTCAAAAAAAAATTTTGTTCCGAGCTCAGTGCAGGAATTTCCGTAATGCATTGGTTAGCATATCGAGGAGGAATTTAAATGTTGGTTTGTTGATTCTGTAGTATTGCTGATATCTGAAAACTTTGTTTTAATAAACAAAAATGTAGATACGAATGTTATACTTACAAGGAATCACGCAACTCCAAGGGATTGGAATGATCCCGTAAAGATCTTCGAACAGCTCGTTCTACGCGTTTTCCTTCTTCATCCAATAAAATTCGAATTCCAATGCTATAATTATTTCACTTTCTTTTTTATCAAAATACAACTTAAATTTATTTTGTTTCGCACTTGTCTTCAAAAAAAAAAAATAAACATGCAATAAAATCTGTTCATTTTAAAAACATCAGTGTACATATGTTTTAAAACGAAGAGGGAAATTTTGTATACGTGGTCGTTAAATTACTTTTTTTTGCATATAAGTCGATGAGGGTTGAATTTAAAGAGTGTTTTTGCACTCAGTGGTCACAGTTTTAGAAAGTAATTGGAGCGCCACATTAATTTCTTGAATTTTTTTCATTAATAAGAAGAAATGATTTAGATTTCAGTCTCTGTTTCCATCATAGAGAAGGGAAATTTATTTAGGTCTCAGTTTTTTGAACATGTCTATTTTTCGAACTGTCATCTCCGATTCGATGTGAAATTTTATTCGAGTGATATTCCCAATAGCTTTTGAAAGTCCGTGGGAACGAAAATTTTCCCTGTGAATGGTTTTCCGTGTGAAACTCACAATAAGGCTGATCGAGAACCGAACATTAATTTTTACCAAATTTCCGTACTATTTTTTGTAGATTTTATTATTTTATGAAAAAAAAAAACGGACTGTTGGATTCTTATAAAAAAAATATTGAATATCGAAAACAATATTTTCTGTGAGATAAAATAAGTGTGTAGCCAATATTTTTAATTTTTGAAAAGCTATTTGAGTCGAAAGTAAATTTTTACTAAGTTTTAGTATTGTTTTTTTTTTTAGGTTCTTATTTTTTGTAAACATTTTTCTCATTTTTTTTATTCTTCTCAAAATTTGTTCGAATGTTGAAAACAATATTTCTTGTAAGTTAAAATTAGTTGAAAGCCATAATCTCAAATTTTTGAAAAGAATTTTTTAGTCGAAAATCGATTTTTACCAACTTTTATTAATTTTGTTTAGGTTTTTATTTTTTGTAAAAAAAATTGTCAATTCGATTTTTCTCAAAATTTTACCGAATGATGAAAACAATATTTCTTATAAGATAAAATATGATGGAAGCCATAATCTCAAATTTTTGGAAAGATATTTGAGTCAAAAATCAATTTTGAGTAATGTTTTTTTTTAGGTTTTTATTTTTTATAAAAAAAAGTGTCAATTTGATTTTTCTCAAAATTTTACCAGATGTCAAACACGTTATTCTTCATTGCACAAAATTGTTTTGGAGACAAAATCATTTTTTGTTCGTGAAATTTTCGAGGTGATAATTTTGTTTCAGTTTTTTTTTTATTTATAAAAAAACTGTTGATTTTTTTTCCAAAAATATACTGGTTTGGTATCACGTTACATTATATAATATAAAATTTATTTCAAGTCTCTATCGTCATTAATTCGTGAGATATTTAGGTTTGAACAAAATTTTCACCTTTTTTTAAACTGCTATGGTAAAAAAAAACACCCTCGCAATTTTCTTGAGAGCCTTTTCTGCATCTTTCTGCATTATTATTTGAAGTCGATATCTCTATTGGTTCTTGAGCTATGGACGATGAAAAAACGTCGCGAACGTACGGACGTACGCACAGACATCTTTCATTTCATAAAAATCTATCGGTTTGTTTTCGAGTGCATTAGAATTCTCGAATGTTTACCAACAAATTTGTATGGGGATTACGCCTAATGCGTATCTTATTAAAATTCTAAAATCCAAGTTTCAACTCAATCGACGCAATAGTTTAGACTGTAGCACAGACAAAAAGAAAGACAGACGAAATGGAGGGACCTATTTTTTTTTACTTCTTTTCCATTTACTCATAAATGTCATGTTTGATTAAAATTTTGTGTTCGAAATTTTTTACGAATGCAAAACTTGACATATAGTTAAAAAAAAAAAAAAAAAAAAAATGTTTAAAATTATGTTTTTAACAAGGAAATAAAGTGTTCATTGTGAAGAAGTTGTAGCAATTTAGGCTTCACTTAAGTGATGGTAATAGGTGAAATTTGTTTTAAGTGCTTATTTTTGGATTTTGCATTTTTGGGATAAAACATAAAATAGAGTTTTCCAATAAGAAATTCCATTTGATATTTGAAAAATAAGTATGTATTAATTAAGAGAAATCAATGAATGTTTATTGATAAAAGTTTATTATTAACAAGGATTGGGTTGAAGCACCATATCCACCATATCGTTTTACTTTTAATAGAATATTTTCCAAGACTTATTCCATAATTTGACAAATTCCATCTTTAAAATCTTTGAATCAAGTGTGGAGCATGAGCATAAGCAAAAGAAAACTGTCTTCACCACAAGATTTCGGTGGCAAATTGTGATCACCACATTTCGACTAATAACACAATTAGGAGAAACTTTTCTGGTAAAAATGCGAACAGTGATTTCAAAATATTCACTATTTTTGTAATGAATTTTAACAATTACAATGCGTGCATTGTTCCATTTTAAGCAACGGCGTAGTTTTTAATTGTCAAATGCTAAAAAATGACAGCTGCCAACTTAAATATTTGTATTGAAAAAACCTATATAATAAATATTAACTATCATTTATTTTAATTCAAATTAAAACAAGTTCTCGGCTAAAAAACACCCCTTACAAGACGAATAAGTACTCAACCTCAAATAGAGACAACTATTAGGTAAGTCAAGATTTTCTTCTTTTTGACACACAAATTTGCCTTTTTTATGTTCCCTCTAAAGTCTAAACTATAATGTATCTCGTTATAAATCCTATCCTATAGAACACCACAAGTTTAAGTTTCTTTGCAGTTGTTATAATAGTTAACAACATTCAAAACTCTCATAAGAAAACTTCCTTCTTCCACAATTCTTCTTCTTTTTTTTCTGTTTTAATGATCCAACTTAAAACTTTTAGTTTTTTTTTTTGAAAATTTATATAGGTACATTTATAATAACGTATTGCATGCATATTAAGTTTTAACAATATAAAGTTAACTTTATTTTATGATAAACGAGAAGGTAAAAAAAACAAGAGAAGAAGAACATAATGTAAAAAGAAGATTGACACACCAATTATATTCTCGTTTCCTTGACATATAAAATAAGTATGGTACAAAAAAACCCTTAACTGAAATCTGGCCTTAAAAATATGTACATAATAGTAGAAAAGTAGAAAAGTTGCTGATCCTGATCCCTTAACAAATAATTATGTAGGTACCAACTCCAGCCTATTACTCCCAATTTTTTAACAAGCTACTTAGTACTTGAAAACGAAGACGAAGAAGAAGACTCCGTCGACAGGGACTACGACAAAGACGCGACGGACGCCCGGCTTAAAAGTAAACATCATAAAAAATGTAAAAATTACAAAATCATGTCTTGAAGTAAAGAGAGGAACAAAAAAGAAAATACTACAAATCCGCATAATAAACTAGTAACCTAATAAGAAAAGTTTCCATAATTAGAAAAAGAAAACCACCATGACAACCCTTTTTTGATTTAACCGTTAGTAGCCACCATTTTCTTTTCAAAAACAGTTATAAATACAAAGAGGGCAGCAATAGAAAGAAAGCAGCTTACTTGGGAGAGAAGAACTGAGAAAAAAATGTCTGCCTATTAACTTTTAAGACATCTAACTGTCAACATTCATTTTTTTGCCAGTGTTAATGTGTGCGAGAATGTTTATACACTTCGTGCCACATGAATAGGGACAAGATCTAAATTTACCTGTAAGGCCCTTTAAAGTAAAGAAAATAACAAAAAATTTAAAATACTGGTAAATACTGGTTTTATTGAATGGATTAAAACAATTTTTAGTAATTTTTAGTGTGCTGCTTCCTGATGTCTGAATTACTTCAAATAACCTGTGGTGTATGGATTCATAGAGTTCTTTTATATAATTGAGGGAAATTTGGGCCCAGGACCGTTTTATGGCTTCAATAATCTCTTCGGTTTCTTGGTATTGCCGTCCTCGTTTGTAGAATTGTTTTGAAAGCCATCGCCACACGTTTTCAACGATGATCAGGTCAGGAGAATATGGGGGCCATAGTAATATTTTCGCATTTTACCCCTGAATCCAGGCATTTGTTGTCCGTGCGGTATGTATTGGTACGATATTTTGTTGGAAAGTCCAACGTTGTTCAACAGATAATTCAGAAAATTGCGGAAAAGCTAGTTCCAGAATTGTTTTGTAAGTGATTGACCTCATTTTAGAGCTTTGAAAATTTAGTTCCACTGTCCCGTAATAGGTGATTCCATTACACCACCTCCTTTGCTGTGCCTTTATTCAAGATAAAATTCTTCCTTTTTTAAATCATGAAAATAGCAGCTATGTAAAGGGTGTCCCAAAATTAACGCAAGATTTTAATTAAATAGAAAACGCCGTTTTTAGTCTTTTGATAGTTATATTTTTATTGACTCGTAAAGTACATAGGATAGGGTTATGTATGGAATAACACATCAGACAAATGGCCTCCACGGCTTTGCATGCACATGCGCACTCTTTTCTTGAAATTTTCCATGACCATTCTGCATAAATGTGGCTGAATTTCGTTGATGCAGCGTTGAATCTCCTCCTTTAATGCACGGGTGGTTGTGGGCTTGTTGACATAGACTTGTGATTTCAAATAACCCCATAAAAAGAAGTCTAATGGTGTTAAATCACACGATCTAGGAGGCCAATTTTGATCACCGAAACGAGAGAGTACACGACCTGGAAATGTCTCATGCAGTAATTGAATTGTTTCACGGGCTGTATGACATGTGGCACCGTCTTGTTGAAACCACATATTGGACACATCAATATCATCCAATTTTGGCAGAAAGAACTGTGTAATCATGTCGTGATATCGAGCACCAGTAACAGTCACTGCTTGACCAGCATCATTTTCAAAAAAAATATGGCCCAATTATGCCTCATGCCCAAAATCCACACTATACAGTCACGCGTTGTGGATGCATTTGTTTTTCGACAATCACATGTGGGTTCTCCGAACCCCAAATGCGGCAATTTTGGCGATTGACAAAGCCATCAAGATGAAAATGTGCTCCATCGCTTAGGATGATTTTGCTCGAAAAATCAGGGTCCATTTGTTGATGTTCAATAATCCATTCAACGAACTCTCTTCTCTGTCCATGGTCATTAGGCTTCAATTGTTGTGTTAATTGAATTTTGTAAGCATGAAGACACAGATCTTTGGTGAGTATATGCTGTAGAGGTTCTTAAAATTTGCAATTCTTGTCCACGACGTCGAATTGAGGTTCCTGGATTGTCAGCAACACTCTCACGCACTGCTTCGACATTCACATTTGAACGGCTTGTTTCCACGAATTTTTCACTTAATCTCTTCACAGTTGACGAAGTTAAAACACTATTCCGACCATATTTTGTATGAAATTTTCGAACTGCAGCCGCCAAGCTTTCACTATTTTTGAAATATTCTTTAATAATGAAGACACGTTGTTCTCTCGTGTAACGCTCCATTTTTAATAACCCTATACTGTTAGCTGTCAAATTGCTTTTTTTCAGGGTTGCCAACACTTCACTGCACAAATGGCGGCAAATTCAAATCTCGCGTTAATTTTGGGACACCCTTTATATCCATCATGTCCGTCCAAATTAATTTGTTTTTTTTTTCATCGGAAAAGACGACGGTATGCCAAGCTCGATTCCACCTATGGCAATTTGTTGCAAAATTAAGGCGTTGGCTCATGCTTCCAGCATTTTAATGGTGGTTTTTTCATGGTGTCATATATGGTCTGCCTTCTGTATCACACAAGCATTAGTATAAGATAATCGATCACAACGTCAACTCCTGGCAGTGAGCCTTATTTGACGGCAAGCTTTTAAACTTGCTGCCCCTTGCATTGTTTTATCGCTTAGCTTTTGAAATTCGCTAAAAGTATTTCAGTAAGAGTCACCCTCTCTCTAGTTCAAAATATACTTCGAGTGAGTTCCTCTTTCTAAGCTACCAAGATTAAACAAACACTCCAATTTGTTATCCTTTGGTCTTGGTTTTTTCTATCTAAATTTTGATTTTTCTAGGGTGTGAAGAACCAAAACCCTATGCATATAGGATAAACCACAGCCACCACGATACTATCACAAGGAGGCCATCCCATATATGTTCATGGCGTTAACCATGGGGATGCAACATATCCCGTGGTACCATATCTTCAATGGTATGATTATTTAAGTCTTTGATGTGGAGTCATCTAGGGAAGATAACCCTAGAAGTGGTCGCTCGATTTCATGTGGGACTCAATCCACCAAGCTTTATCTACATTTAACTTTTAACATTATTTTTTATTATACAATGATTTTTACTTCCACTCCAGACTTTTATCTTTTTTTTTATCACACCGACTTAATTGTCGATTTGTAAATTTACTGACTTTATGGAATTTTTTAATAATTTATATCAGTAAGTCTACCTCAGAACACATGAAGCAGGACGACACGGTCCCTCGTTACCATCGATCTTAAGATTAACTTAGGAAGGAAGATAACTATAACTTCTTGCGTTCGTTCACAAGTAGAAAATATATAACTCAGATGCAAATTCTCAGACGTGCCTTTTTCAATTATAATTAATTGGAAGAGTTTCACTTCATCAACGAACTACACTGAATTCTCAAACTTGCGTCAGTTTGACTCCCCAAACAAGCAACAGTCGATCTACTAGCATTTACCCCAGCTTCTGCTTAGAATCTATTAATGGAAAGCCTGGAGTTTTAATCCGCTCTCACTATCGGCCGCTGTTCCTGAAATTATGTGGCTTTCTTGATTCCTCCTTTGTGGTTTTACCCATACTTCTCTGGGTCCTTGTGGTAGTTGTATACAACATTTGAACTTCTTCTAATTTTGCTGGCTATAAAACGGATGGTTTTGCCGAGATCCGGGTAAACTCCAATTTGGCCTATTTCCTCCTTGGTTAGACCCTTACCTTTACAAATACTATTCTATTGATTTTATCAAATTAATACTCGTACTAAGCTCCCAAACAATCAGAGTATCCTTTTATTTGATTTACTTACTTGAGCTGGCGCTGCAGTCCTGTGTGAAATAGGGCCTTACCCAACAAACTTCTCCATCTAGCTCGGTCCCTAGCTGCAATGTCTCCAATTTCGCGCTCCAAGTTGGGTGAGGTCATTTTCCACTTGTGAGCGCCATCTGTCCAAGGGGGTGTGGGTTCGAAGAATTTCCAAACCATAGCATTGGTTTCCATGCGCTCTACGTGACCCAGCCATCTTAGTCGTTGGACTTTTACCCTTCTGGCTAAGTTTACGTCGGTGTGCAGACCGTACAGCTTGTCGTCCCATGTTCTCCTCCACTCCCCTTCTATGCATACGGGACCGTAGATAACGCGAAGAACTTTTTTCTCAAAACGACCCAAGGTGCTTTCATCCGCTTTTGTCATAGTCCATGCTTCTGCACCGTATATCAGGACGGGGATGATAAGGGTCTTATATAGCGACACTGTGGTCGCTCAAGAAAGGGCTTTGCTACTCAATTGCTTTCTTAGTCCAAAGAAACAGCGGTTAGCAAGAGTTATTCTTCGTTTGATCTCAGCGCTGGTGTTGTTTTCTACGTTCATAGCGGAGCTTAGGTAGGCAAAGTCCTTAACTACCTCAAAGTTACTTCTGTCGATGGTGACGTTTTGACGAAAACGTCAGTGCTGGAAGTCCTTTTTTTGATGACAGCGTGTCCCTTTTTGCCCTCATTAACAACTTGTCCCTGTAGATACTGTCATATGCGGCCTTGAAATTGATGTTCGTGTGTTTTTTTTTTCAGGATCTGCCGTAATGTGAATATTTGATCGACTGTTTTACCTGATTTAAAAAAACGCTAATATGTAAATTTAAATCTTGGCCCTATTCATGTGACCTTCTTCGAAAAACCGCCATAGAACTTGTATTTAAAAATTTAATCTAATTTTTGCAATATAAACCGAATACACTTCATTCAATGCACATTTGTTTTTTTTTTTTCAAAAATCCTAAGGGTTTGAAAAATAACGTCAAATAAAAAACGAAAAAAGCTTGTCCCTATTCATGTGACACAAAGTGTATGTGTGTGTATAGTGTGTTGCAAAAGAAGGACTTAGGGCAGTTAATTAGTAAAACCAAGTGTTTTCGAGAGTTGATGACATAATTTTCCAAGGGAATGAGGTAATTTTAAGTGGTCTTCGGCTTTCAGCTAATTAAGTCCAAACAGAATGTGGAAGGTGTTAGGTGGCAGGTGGTAGGCGGTAGGTGGCAGCAGGCGGCATAAGACATCGACGCGACGTGCGTCGGCAACTGTTGACAGGTGGTTTCGGTTTGGGCCCACTTTTTTTTCTTTGTCCATTTTTTTATTTTATTATTATTATTATTAGGGCCGGAGTTTTACTGCAACCGAGCCAAGAAAAATAAAGTTAGATGGTGTTTTAAAGTGCATATAATGACGATGTGGTTGTTGGTGTTTTTGCTGCTGCCTCGTGTGCTGCTGCATGCTGGCCAGGCCATGTGTGTCGTGAGTTGTTAATTTTGTTTATGCGGCTTTTTCAACTTTTTTTTTGAATATAATACAGGTGTTATAATATTGATTGAGTTTTCGTTTAGAGCTTTTGTTTTTTGTTTCTTCAGTTGATTTCATTGGAGTTAGTTTCTTTTTCTTCTTTTTAATTTGTATAGCGTGCTACTATTTTTACAAGCTTAGGGAACAAATTCAAATAATTCTTTAGTTTTTACGAGCGGTGTGTGGTCATTAAAATATTTTTAAAAGGTGCATTTAAGATGGAAATTGATATTAGAAGATTAGATTGCTTTGTAAGCTTTGTTTTTTTTTTCGTTTTTACGAGCAGCTTTTTTTAAGTGATGTCAAAAACAGCTGGGGCTTTGAATTCTTATAGACTAATGTCACCTAAAGCAACAACAAAAAAAAACAACAATAATTATCGAAGGAAATGGAATACAAGAAATTAATGTTTTTTCGAATTAATAGAAAGTCGTAAAAATTTATTTAAAAAAAAAAAAAGAGTAGGTGGTTTTTTGTTAAAAAAAAAAAAACAACTTTTTATTTAAATAAACATTTACTCATTCACAGAGAACAACAAAAAAGACAAATTAAATTAAGTTTTTTCGGTCTTCTCGCATACGACAACTTTTTGTATAGGGTTGAGGCCATAATGCATCTTGTATATGTATGAATTGTATATGACATTCCTTTGAGACAAAACGTTGAATTACTGTTGACAGATTGACACACTGCTTCGTGGTGGAAATTGGTTTTTTCCGTTTTGTTGCCTCGGGTACCAATATAGTATCTAAACAATGTATATATACATATGTAATGTATAGTATGTATATATAGAGAAGGAGTGCAAATTGGCTTGTGTTTTATACTAAATTTGCCTCTGGGGAAATTGACTATACGCTTAAGTTTTTTATTTTTTGTTTTTTTTTTTTTGTATAGACAAATTGGTAAAGTGGACAGCTTTACGACCAATTTATGTCACACTTGTCTTGTATACACTTCTCTAAGGATGTTTTTTGTAGATACATTTATGCATGTATATAGATATATGTATATGTATACATTTATGAAACGGATAGATGGGTGAATAAATGTAGTTTTGGGAGAGTTGGGGATCCAATTTTCAAACAAAAAAAGGAAACGGGAAGATTTGTCTATTTTTAAAGTTGAAGACGAAGTGATTTGAGTGATATATTTTTAAGTTTTATTTTTTGGAAAATTGTCACATTCTGTCACATATGGAAGTCCAGGTTTTTTTTTTTTTTGTTCATAGTGTCTTTACGTGCAGGAATGACCTAAAAGCTTTAGGGATTATAAAGCCATCAAGTAAAAGAGACGAAGTCAAACTTTAATGTGTTCGAAATAGAGATGTTGATTGTCGGATTGGGATTTAAGATTTTAAGACTTCTGATAGACTTTTTATATTTAAAAAAAGATTCACAAATTCATTGTGGGATAGTTTTGTAATAAAGATGTGTGTATTCGATCTTTTATGGTGTATTTTTTTTAAATTATAATTCGATTTTTATAAAAATAAGACAAATTTAAGTTCTCTTTAGGGCGTAAGGATTTCAAGATTCAAGATTTCAAGATTTCAAATATTTTATTTATAACAAAATAGTTCTTACAATATAAGTTTCAACGACATTAATAAAATAAAATAATAATAATACAATGGCGTTGCCGTCTGTCTGGTAAGTTGATTGAAATGCAAAACATATTTTTCGAATATAAAAATAAAAATAAAATAAAATAAAAAGGAAGCCTATTTTCATAAAAACTTGATTATCTTTGTTTTTTTTTTTAAATAAAAGTGTAAGCTATTTTGTTTCTTATCTAAATTCTGTTGTTATATTGTTTCGGTATATAAATGCAGATACAATAAATTTATAAAGAGCTTGCCAATTGCAACCATTTAGGAGTCTTTTTGTATGTTCCATTGTCAACGAGCGTTCCGCGAAGTAAATAAGTCTTAGATCTTTATAAATGGGACATATAGCGAAAAAATGGAAAGTATCATCTTTCGCTTTCATATTACAAATTGTGCACTGATTGGTTATAACGTTTCTATATGGAGATCCATTCAAATTCAGCATTTCACATCTTGCTCTACATATTAGTGATATTTCTTTCACACTGTAACGGTCATTAAAGTAATTTTTTTCGTTGAGACCATAGTTAAGACCTGAATAAATAATTCTATTAATTGATGATTTTGCTTTTTCAATGTTTTGGGTACTATTTTGTGAGTCGGATATTTCCAGAAGATTATAGCATTGTTGCTTCAGAAGTGCTAGATTTGTGCATTGTATATTTAGGTATGTTTCACATTTTTCTGCCAATGAAATCCAATAATTAATCCATTCTAATTTATGTTCCAAAGTATACTTAGCAAGAATATTTTACAGATTTGCCTGCTCCTCCTATAAAAGTAAATTCACCATTCAAATCATAGGTAGTGCTTCCGTTAAGGATAAATAGGTTGAAATCCTCACACATTTCTAAGAACATGCGACCATTTTTGTTTATGACTTTATCTTTTGAGTTTCGTTTTTCTAGAATTTCTGAAGCAGAAAGACTAATATCTGGTGGAAATATTTGTTCTTCTCCTATTCTGGCATTAACATCGCCTATAAGCATTATATTTTGCGAATTTATTGTATTTAATAATTCATAAACATCATTAAAATCAATATCCCAAGAATTACAATTAATGTATGTAGGCAAGATATAAAACTTTGAATTTATATTATTTATTACAAGACTAATTTGGTTATTTATTTCGGTGAAACTACAATTTTTGAAATTTTTGAAACCAAACAGCGAACCTCCTATTGCTCTACCGAATTTGTGTTCACGATTAGCTGATACCCATTGCAATTTATATTCCGAAAAATACTTCTCATAGACATTAAAATTATCATTTGTAATAAAAGTTTCGAATAGAAAAAAGATATCATGTTCTTTTACAAAATTAAAAAAATCTACATTAAATAATTTGTTTGCCAAACCAGCAATATTATACGATGAAATACTATAGTTTCTACTTTCTAATTTTTCAATATTTTGTTTTTCATTATTCTTTAATTTTTTACTTGCGTGACAGACGGCAACTCCGTTTCAATTACTTTGAACTAAGTGTTGATGCCCTGAATTTCTAGATGGCGCTGCTGTTAGTTGGTGGTTTAGGGCGTAAGGTAGGGGCGTAAGGTATTTGCGCCCAACACCATATTGCCCAAATTAAAAATGTAAAAGCGTCCAAAACTATTTTATTAATATTTTGTTGTAGTACGATTTTAGATAAACTTATAATAGCTTGCACACCAAATTAAGATTACAAGATTTGAAGAAGTGTCCTGCAGATCTTGGCTCCTCGTGGTTATTGGATTTAAGATAAACCACATTGGCAGAAAAATAGGTTCCACAGATTACAACTTCAACTTTGTACGTCTCCAGTGACGCCTCTTAGCGTTGTACCGGATTGTGTTTCCTGTACGTAGACGGACCCATTGGGGCACCGTCTACGTACGTACGGTTATGTTTTAGCTTTTTAGCTAATGTTTGTTTAATACGAAACGATTTGTGGGCAGCCATTTCGTCCGCTCTTGACAAAGATTGGTCAGAAAGTTTTATGACATTCCAAGTTAAAAAGAAATAAATTAAAAATGTCATATCGTCCGAAAATGGCTCTATCGCCAAAAACTTTTTTAGAAAAAAAATGCCGCACAAAGCTCAAAATCAATGTCATATTGCCCAAATCACTTTTAAAATATCATAATAACGCCCAAATTACTAAATGACATATCAACCAAAAGATGTAATTTTTTTAACATTTAGGCATTCTGATAAAACGTTTGTTTATTTTGGGCACTACGTCAATTTAATTTTAAAATTTTATTCCGGAAACTCAAACATTAAACGAAAAAATTTCAGATCGCCCAAGAACTCGGAACGTTAAGAAAACGTAACAAGTATGTTTGGCTTCATTTAACTTTCAGAAAGTGAAAAAAGACCAATTTTCAAAGTGAAATAAAACGAAATGGTTTGCTTGTTCACAACCCTCATATTTGGGCTCACTATAAAATTTGGGTTAGGTGCATGCATACCTCACTGTTTATACCTCTCAAGCGCCAAAACCACATAAAATCTTTTGGGAGTTATGACATTTCTTAATTTGGTTGTTACTACTTTGAAAGTCGGTTTAGGCGATATGACATTTTATTTGGGCTTTGTGGCTTTGTGGCTTTTTCATAGTAATATTTTTTACGACATTTCTCTTTTTGGGCTTTATGTCATTTAATCAGTGACGCAGAGACATAGGGCCCAGGGACATAACGCCCAACTTTTTTGGGGCTTATGTCTCACTTCGGTGGGAAATAAAACCGAAATTGAATTTGGGCCTTAAGTCCTACTCAAATATGACCTAAGTCCCAAATTTGTTTGTTAAAAAGGGCACATTGTCCCCAAATTTTTGTAGAGCCAAAAAAGAATAAAAAGTTTTTGTATTTCAATACAATGAACAATAATTTTTTGATACGGTGATAATACAAAAAAATCAACAACTTCTTTCAATAAAAGCAACTGTGGGTGGCCCGCTTCGCGGTTTCTCAGGATTTTAACTCCCTTTTACGGGTTCACACCCGCTCACGCAACTCCGTTGCTCCGCTTAGGGTATGTAAAGTCGCTAAGCAGGCGCCAATATCAACAGCTTTTTTGAATAAAAGCACCTGTGGGTGGACCGCTTCGCGGGATCTCAGTATTTAAACTCCAGAAAACAAAGTATTGTGGTATTGAAGTGCTCCAAGTTTTGTCATTTGGTGATTCTTATGAAATGGGACATTAACCCCAACATTTTTATGTGGGGCTTCGGTCTTACTTGGGTGGGACTTAGGGCCCAAATTAGATTTCGGTTTTATGTCCCACCGAAGTGAGACATAAGCCCAAAAAAAAAAACATTGGGCGTTATGTCCCTGGGCCCTATGTCTCTGCGCCTTAATGAGTTGGGTTAAATGTCTCTGGGTAATAAGACATAAAAAACGATAGAAATCATAATCGTCGTAATGCTCAAAATTAATGTCACAAAGCCCAATTCTTTTGTCATAAAACCCAAATTCAAAATTAAAAATTATTTTGGGGCAAAATGACTACTAACAATTTGGGCGTTCTTTTATTTAAAATTTTATTGTGCTTTAAGACATTCGCTTTAGGGTTTTGGCGATTTTTTTTAGGTTTTTTTGGGATTCGTGAGCAATTTTGGGTTTTCTGACATTTGGGCGTTATGGTTTTGGGCAAAAAGACATAAAACGCTTCTTTTTAGTGCTTATAAGACTGTGTGACAGAATGGAAAGTTAAAATTTTGGACATACATAAATGTTTAACAAAACAAATAAATAGATACAAATAGATCAGATATGTATTGAGTGAAGGGTTTTCCAACTATTTGGACAGCTGTTTAGAATTAAAAACTGTACGGAATCACTACTTTTACTTACTTTTCGATCTTTGAAATGCTCCAAAAAGATCTAAATTTTCATCGAAAAACCATCTTTAGTGAAATGAGGCAAATTTAAACTTCGAAGGCTAAATTAATATGTAGAATTTCCATGTTTGGAGATCGAAAAATTCAGAAACGTGAGAGATAATGTATATGCTATTGTTCTACAATCAATTAAAGACCTTAAAGAGGGAAAACGTAAAGTTATCGGGGACATAATGCCGAAAATGTGCGAATTAGTTATAGAAAACTTAAAAAAAAAAAAAACATATGGATCTGCACCTGTAGAAGTCACAACAATTTGGCATATATGCAATTAAATTGTCAAAATGACAAACCTTCCTCTTAAAAATCAAATTGTAACGACTACACACACATCCAAAACCTCAACTAGTCGCGTTACAAATTGACGCCCAACGAGTGGGACACTACTAAAAATTGTAGAATGACTATATTAACTGACGCTCAGTTCAAAAGATTTATCTCTGCAATGCAGGAGCAAACGAAACAAGGCAGCTTCAGTAATTGCACGGCAAGATTCAAAGGTGAACGCGATCCTCAAGTAGTAGACGTATTCATTTCTACTATAAGCGTTTACAAAGACGTTGAAGGAATCACCGATGAAGACGCCATAAAGGGGTTTCCTTTGCTGCTCGAGGGAAACGCAGCAATTTGGTGGCAAGGTATAAAAGCGGAGGCTGAAAAATGGGAAAATGTTATGTATACCTCTACTACGAAATGCTTACGCCCCTGCAAAGCCCGCTTTTCGCATTTATATGGAAATTTTCGATGAAAAACAGAAAAATAATGAATCAACTGATGATTTCATCACGACGAAACGCGCATTGTTATCTATGCTCCCCGCTCCAGCTCCTAAGGAACCAATGATGCTCGACATGATTTACGGGCTACTCAATATAAGAATACGTGAAGGAGTTCCAAGGGACACTTTTAAAACCTTTCAAGAGCTTCTCACAAAAGCCCGAGGTGTCGAACTGTCTATTCAAGAAAAACAAGAAAATACTGCAATCGAGAAGAAACGTTGTAACTTTTGTAAGCATATTGGACACATCACGGAAGACTGCTTTAGAAAGCAAAAAGCGGAGACCAAAAATAGTAACAACGTGACGAATGAACCAGTCATCCACTGCTACAAATGCAAGGCTCCAGGGTATGTAAGATCAAACTGCCCTAATTGCAAGGATTTGCCCAAAGGTCCCTCAACCGTCTCCTTTAATTGTTTAAAGACAACTCTAGGTAATTATTTACCCACCATTACTATACAATCACACGGCGAAGCAGGCATCGCCTATATAGATACCGCAGCCAGGACAAGCGTTGCCGGTAGACAACTTTTCCTACATCTTCTAAAGAATGGTACCAAATTCAAGAAAATCGATGTAGATGTCACGCTAGCTGATGGACAGGCCCGTCCACAAGAAGTTTGCATGGCCAAAACTAGCATAATTTTCGGCAATAAATTGCGGCCGATTACGTTTATCGCCCTACCAACTGCCAAAAATAACCGCACCCTTATAGGAATAGACTTCCTTGAAGAAAATGGCGTTGTTCTTGACTTGGGTCAACGAGTTTGGTACTTTGCTGACCAGACTCACAAAAAGTTTGACTTCTACGACACAAGTCATACTAGAATTTTAAAGCCTCAACTCGTCACCAACGTCCAAATATTGTGCCCTCCACATAATATACAAACGAGACCTCAGTTGGAAGCAAGAGCGGCGGAAAGCACGCCACTTGTAACCAGGTCCTCGCCAATACAAAAAGTTACTGCCTTCCTGTCATGGTTCAATGAGCGTAAGCCTATTTCGCCACTCGCAGCAACGCCTGCAGCAAATAATGAAATCAGCAGCCCACTGAAAACCCCACTTAAAAGGAAGAAGACTAAATTAACTATAACCAATAATGACTATTCACCTGGTTATATCCAACAAATCTTCAACAACTCATTAAGAAGCACGGATGTAACTCCAGAGCGAAGTCGAGAAAATCTGTTTCCGCCACTTAAGCAGAATGATGAAGGGGGTGATCCAGACTCATGGTTCACCGAAATCAATTCAATTGATGTAATGAAGCAAAGGAGTTAACTCCAGCTGAGAAGCGGGAACTCTGCCAATTGCTTAGTAGTAATAAGGGAGCATTCAGCGAGATCAAGGGTGCAACTCCATTTGCAACTCACAAAATTGATACTGGGAATCACGATCCCATAGCAGTTTCTCCGTATCGACTGTCTCCCACACGCAAGGACCAATTAAAGCAAGAGCTTGCTAAACTATTGGATAAGCAATTTATTGAAGAATGCGAATCACCATGGGCTGCACCAGTCGTCTTAGTACCTAAGAAAGACAACACCATCCGACTATGTATCGATTATCGGAAACTTAACAGCATCACTACACCGGATAGATATCCGCTTCCACGCATTGACGATATGCTGCACTCTACCAAGAAGACACTTTTCAAAAGTACTCTTGATCTACAAATAGGGTACTATCAGATCAAAATAGATGATAACGATGTTGAGAAAACAGCATTTATCACACCTTTCGGCATGTACCAGTTCAAGCGAATGCCATTTGGACGTCGCAACGCCCCAGCAATTTTCCAGAGGTTAATGGACAGATTCCGAAATGGACTTCCAGACATACTATTGTTAGTTTACCTAGATTACGTCATCGTTTGTTCTAGCAGTTTTGAGGAACACTGCCAAGATCTACAACGAATCTTCAAGAGGTTGGAGAAGTTTAATCTTAAGGTAAACCGCTACAAGTGCAACTTTTGCTGTGCGGTCGTTAAATATCTTGGACATCTAATAACAAACGATGAAATACAAGTCGATCCTGAAAAAGTTACCGCGATAAGTAATCGCCCAGAACCAAGAAATCCAAAACAAGTCTTGTCCTTTTTACAGACATGTTCATGGTATCGTCGGTTTATTGAAAATTTGTCCGACATTGCAAAGCCGTTTTTTTCAAGGGGGAGAAAACAGATGAACATCCGATTGAATACGCTTCACGTCTCCTAACATCATCGGAACGCAATTATTCAACCACTGAACGAGAGGCTCTAGCCATAGTATGGGCCGTAAATAAATTTCGTGGCTACATTGAAGGGGGTGAAGTTATTCTAACTACGGATCATCAAACGTTAAAGTAGGCGACAAAGTACTAATCACTTCCCACTTTCTTAGCAAATCCTCGAAGAACTTGACTTCCAAATTTATGCCAAGGAAGGATGGTCCTTACGTCATTATCAAACGACTCGGTACATCCACTTACCAGGTCGCCTCAATTGATGACACCACTACACCATTGGGTACCTATCATGTATCTTCAATAACAAAATATACACACGAAAGCGCCATCGAGCAACAACCCATACAACCACTAAGAACGCGTGAACGTCCCAAGAAGTCTACTCCTGTCGCATCATCGGGACGATCTCTACGACAGAGGGGGAGAATGTAACGACCACACACACATCCAAAACCTCAACTAGTCGCGTTACAAAATGGAATATGATTGATTTCACTGAAATACTCGTTTTTCAAATATCAAAATGAAACCTCTTATTGGAAAACCTAGTATTAAAACTAAGCTACAAACGTTTTAAGTGGTGTTGAAAAATCTTATTTAAAATGATGACCAATTTTTTTAGAAACATCTCAAAGCCCTAAAACAACATTAAGTCTCTTATTTTGGGCTATTGTACCGAATTAAAAAAAAATTTATATAAAACAACAGTTTCTCTTATCCCTCACATTTGTGATTTATTAGTTTTGTAATTTCTCAATTTTGTATTGAATTAATTTTTAAGACCCTATAATAAGAACTTATGTCCTTTATAGTTGTATCATTAAAGCCATAGTACGAGAATAAACCCGTCGCCGTCGTCGTCGTCGTCGTCGCTCGGTGGTTGATTTTATAGGTCAAATCAGTTCCAAAGGACCCCATCATATTATAACCTTCCCAACAACTTTCTATATAGTTTTTCAAATCTTGCGGGTAAGTTATGTAATTCTATAAATAGTCCAAAAATTTCAAGAACTTAAGATTTAAATATAGAAGACTTAACAATGTCTCTTAATCTTAAATACCAACCTAATTTTTGTTGTGTGTACTGTGTATATAATCTTTACACTTTTGTTTATTATTCTGAACATTATATATGTACAATGTACATATATGTATATACAACATATATTACATAAATATTGTGGAATGAGGCTTAATGTTAAAACTTAAGTGACTTTTGGTCCCAAAACCATAGAAAATACACATTCAAGATAACATATAAAAGATGAAACTACAAACTACTATTAATAGGTACATGTACAAAGTCCACCATTTGTCTTTAACTTAATCTGCCATTTCAGCCAATCGATTAACCTACATTTTCTCCATCATGGTGCGTGCGTTTGTTCGTTCAGTCGGTCTTCTAAAACATCTTATTTCCAACATTACCAAAACCATTGGTATAGGTTCTAAAGAGTCGTTGTTACATATTGAATGTTTCGCTGAAGGATTAGGCCCATCGAATGCTAGTTAATCCATGTCATCGCCTCAAAGTCAATTTACGGGTAAATCCAATACGAAATATGCCTTCAACATAACTTTATGTGTATAATACATATGTAGGTATATACAAAAACATTATGTACAAGGTACTTAGTTGAAATAACATTGATATTGTTTTGTAATGTTGCGTTGGTTGGTTGGTTTATCGATGACCTAACGTCTATAATCACTATCCATTGGATCCTATATTATAGCCCCACAAATGTGAATCGACACTAAGACTTAAAGTCACTGTATTGTTGTCAACTTGTCGGACAGGACCGTAACCAAAATTTATTACAATATTTACATTTATCGAAATGTTTTTAAAAGTCGTTGGAAACATTTGAAAAAAACTTAAAAAATATAAATGCTACAAAAAAATTTGTGTAAAATTCTCCATCAAAATCAATTTGAAAGTTTTTATTTCAGATATGATATTCTTGAGATATTTGTTAAAATTTATTTTTTTCATTTGGTGGCCAAGCCTATATTAACATTTAATGCTCTCATGCCAAATTTGAAATTTAATATTAAAGAGGAATATAATGTCCTCTATAATTTTACGAATCCTTTAAATGCGAAAACTCTTCTTACTAATGAGGCCTCCGAAATCCGTATCATTGTGTACATTTTGGAAGAATTCGATCAGCTTCAGTTCTTGTTTTAACAGTGTTTTAAAAACCTAAAGACCTTAGTCTTTATTCTAAATAATTTGTGATATTGCATTTGTGCTTATTCCAAAGAAGAGGAATTGACAAACTTGAGTTTTCAACAACTCTACCGACCAAAGTTGCACTATTGCCGGCCGATCTGAAAGGTGATAGTGATAAAACACAATACGAGCAAAAGGTTTTGAATGTCTGCAAATTGGAATAAGTGGAAAATATTCAGCATAAAACATTCAACATTCGTGTAAAAATCTCTGTAATTATTATTATTAATTATATAATTATATTATCTCCTATACTACTTGAATTGAACGGTCCCAAAGGTTATTTTTTGATAACCCAACAAAAAAAAGAGATTCGTCAATACTAAATACACGCATTTTCGATAAGAGAGTTTGATGTCAAACTCTTACAAATGCCTTTGAAATATCAAGTGCAATAGTGTTATTTTCTCCAAAAAGATGTAACGATTTTTTCCACTGCTCGGTCAGATAACCAGTAGGCCTGTAATTAAGAAGCTTCCGTTCTTCAATATTTTTTCAAAGCTAAAAATTGATCAGCGTTTATAATGGGTGATTTTTAGATGTGATTTTAGATGTTAGGATTTTCATGCATTAGTATTTGACAGATCACGCGGGATTTCAGACATGGTGTCAAAGAGAAAGATGCTCAGTATGCTTTGACATTTCATCATGAATAGACTTACTAACGAGCAACGCTTGCAAATCATTGAATTTTATTACCAAAATCAGTGTTCGGTTCGAAATGTGTTTCCTCTTTTTTATCGACAAATTTTGTTCAGCGATCAGGCTCATTTCTGGTTGAATGGCTACGTAAATAAGCAAAATTGCCGCATTTGGAGTGAAGAGCAACCAGAAGCCGTTCAAGAACTGCCCATGCATCCCGAAAAATGCACTGTTTGGTGTGGTTTGTACGCTGGTGGAATCATTGGACCGTATTTTTTCAAAGATGCTGTTGGACGCAACGTTACGGTGAATGGCGATCGCTATCGTTCAATGCTAACAAACTTTTTGTTGCCAAAAATGGAAGAACTGAACTTGGTTGACATGTGGTTTCAACAAGATGGCGCTACATGCCACACAGCTCGCGATTCTATGGCCATTTTGAGGGAAAACTTCGGAGAACAATTCATCTCAAGGAATGGACCGGTAAGTTGGCCACCAAGATCATGCGATTTGACGCCTTTAGACTATTTTTTGTGGGGCTACGTCAAGTCTAAAGTCTACACAAATAAGCCAGCAACTATTCCAGCTTTGGAAGACAACATTTCCGAAGAAATTCGGGCTATTCCGGCCGAAATGCTCGAAAAAGTTACCCAAAATTGGACTTTCCGAATGGACCACCTAAGACGCAGCCGCGGTCAACATTGAAATGAAATTATCTTCAAAAAGTAAATGTCATGGACCAATCTAACGTTTCAAATAAAGAATCGATGAGATTTTGCAAATTGTATGCGTTTTTTTTTAAAAAAAGTTCTCAAGCTCTTTCACCCATTATGATCATAGAAATAAGGGACGTACGTGCAATTGGGCGATAGTTACAGGGGAGAAGAATTCGCCTTTACTTACACTATACCAATAATTAAAAAATTTTACCAATATTTATCGTCCCAAGGAACATTAAGGCTGATTTCAGTTCTCAGTTTGCCTACTTGAAAAAGTTATATTTTGCGTAGGTGAATCTGGGTGATTAGGGCGAAACTTTTTGGTATACCAACATTTCAATGGTTGAGAACATTTTTGCACTTCTAATTGCATGACTTAAAAAATTAATCCAATTATATTTTTGCATAAGAGCTTCGTTTCGAAAGCAGGTAGAAGAAGTACATAGTTAAGGTAAAGGTACTCTCTTCCATTTGAACAATTAAAGGAATTATACAACTTCTTTTGGGGAGAACTATTATTATTTTTTTTTGTATATACTTAGAAGGATAACTAGCAGAAAGTCTTAAACACACACACACACACATATATATACATAGACATAAACTATGTACATTCACGCATACACTTTTCCACTTAACTCTAGGATAGGGTAGAAGTTGGGCAATATGAAGAAAATATCAAAAGTTTTGTTGTGTCAAGTGCTGCAATTAATTCATAGCGCTGTGAAAATTATTTCAACAAGAATATGAAAAGCTAATGAAATTATAGTTGAAGATTGGCGGCCTTAGCTTAGGTAGAGAGTTTAATATTAAGTGAGAGGTTGAACAGGAGCATGAGTATGGGGATGCTATAGGTTAACTATGCAAAGTATGTGCAAAAAGGGAAAAAAGGGTATAGGTAAATTACCGTGAAAGTTGACGTGGAAAATGTATACTTTTGAAGCTACATGCACACCAAGCATCTGGAGCTGGAGTTGGAGCCAAGACAGAGAAAGAGAAGAAAGATTTGTGAAAATTAATTTTAACATTTTTTTTCTTCGTTTTGTATTTCCTTCAAACTGGAATTCTTCTTCCTTCCGTTTTTACAGATAGTCAAGAGGTTTTCCTTTAGTTCTTTCTTTTTTTTTTTATTTTTTCTCAAAAGAAGCAGGAGAAGAAAAGTTAATGGTTTGGTCTGATGTATAATTATGTACCCTGCGTTAGATGAAGATAAAAATGAAGATAAAGAGAATGAGAATCAGAAGATGAATGAATAAATGATCGGGGTATAAAAGTATATTTTTTAAGGGTTTGTTTAAATATAAGAATAACGGAAAATGCAGTTTTTTTTTTCCTATGTATATTTTTCCTGTATTTTTTTGCTGTTGTTTTTAATTTAAATTATGGAAAAGTTATACTTAATGGTGTAAGTATCTATCAACTTGTAGCTTGTAAACATTTAGAAAAGCTAACAGAAAGGTAGTTATCAGAAAAGATGTTTTTTTTTTCTTAAATAATTAAAAAAAGAATAAATTTCTACTTTCTTTTAAGTTGTGTTTCCGCTGCCACAGCTCAGGAAAACCTTAAATGTTTTGAAGAAGTTATATTTTTTGTACATCTAGTTTCTTTTATAAAATACAGGTACATACTAACTAAGTAGTTACAAATTATTTTGATAGTTTTAAAAAGATTATTTTTCAATTTTGAAACCGTTTCAATTTAATTAGCTAATAAAGTGAATATGCAATGCCAAAAATTGAATAAATAAAGTTATTCTTTAGAATTTGGTTTCAAATATTTTCTTTTTAACAAAAATTATATTGTTTTACATATACGTTACAATAACTTGTCAAATGGGTAACAATTTCAGATAGAAAATGTTTAGGCATTTCTTTAGAAATTGTAATTATTTTCAAATTTAAATATGCTTTTAATGTACAGTCAAACTTCTTTATAACGAACCTTCAAGGGAACAAAAAATTGCTTCGTTATAAAGAAGTTTTATAAAAAATTCTTTTATATTTCTTTTATATTTTCAAAAAAAAAAAAAGTATACAAAAAAAACTCATTTTAAAGAAATGTATGTCTTTTAATTTTTTAATTAAAAACATATCAATTTTCGATTGCACATGAACAGTTTTGATTTTTGTTTTATTATACAAATCTTCCAATTTTAAGGTGAAAATATGCATCATCTGAGGTTTCATCTCTTGTTTCAATAAAACTTCGGATATTATCAAATGCAGCTCTCAAATCATTATCGTTGGGTTTTTTTTCCAATAAATTCGATTTCAGCATTGTCATCTGATGAGTCCGATTCCTAATCCTCAGATGTAATAACATTCAAAATTGTTACGTCTGAAGGAATCTCCATGGTAGCGACATTTGAATTCACTGCAACATAATCGTCAAATGTAAGAGGATAATCATCACTTGGTAAAACTGTGTTAAAGTTGCTGTTGTTCTCCATTATTAATAATAACAATTACGAATTGTACTTGTTTTAACATCGACGCACCAAGCCTTATAAACATCTGTAATGGCATCCAAAAGATTTGATTTGTATTCTCGTCCCTGATCCAAGATCAAGAACTCTCTGTAAGAATCGGTGACGATAGTAAACTTTTAAACTTCGAATCACGCCTTGATCCATTGATTGAGGTATTGATGTTGTATTCGGTGGGAAAAATTTCAACTTTATTGCCTTTAAATAAATCTGAACCATGGGTGGGTGCGCCTGGCAGTTATCAAGAAAAAATAAAACTTTCCGTCCTTGTTGCAAACATTTTTGGTCTTTTTTGATTATCCATTTTTGGAAAAGTTCACCGGTCATCCAAGAGTTTTTATTATTAAAATAATAAACTGGCAAGGACTGGATTCCTTTAAAACAACGAGGCTTTGCACTTTTCCCAATCACTAAAACCTGCAATTTTTCATCACCTGCCATATTTGATCCAACCATTAAGATGACTCTCTCCTTGCTTTTCTTTCCTCCGTGACACTTTTCGTTTTTAATAGCCACTGTTTTTTTAGGAAGACATTTAAAAAAGAGACCCGTTTCGTCCAGTAAATTTGGAAGCGTATTTTTAATCCAATTTTGACACACTTCATCATCTACGTTAGCCCCTTCCCCACATACAGTTTTTTTGTTTGATGTCGTACCTATGCAGATTTTTTTGTTTTAAATCAAAAACAAAACGTTGTGTAGCAATTAACTATCTTACCGTGTTTAAATTTATCCAGCCATCCAGTACTGCCTTTAAAATGATGCTGTCCCAAAGATTCAGAAAAAAATTAGCTTTTTGTTTGATAATAAAGCCCAAGATTGGTAAATTTCTTTTCCTGTTTATCTGCACCCATTTTAACATTGCTTTATCCACATTACCGTATTTAGTTTTTCTTAGTTATTTTTGGCTTCCATTTGAACTTTCTTCGGCAAACTTTAAAATGTTGCATTCATTCTTTAAATTGTCGACAATGTACTGAAACTAAACGATTCTTTTCTCCCCTTTTAAAACTTTTTCAATCATCGATAACTTCTCTGATAGCGAAATAGCTTTGCGCTTCGACATTTTGGCAACAATAATTCTCGAACTTAAAATGCCAACTCAAACAAAATGAAATTCGCTAAAGGGAGAACTACGTTATAAAGAAGTTTGACTGTATACAGAAATTTGATTGTGCACATATTTAACAGTAAACTGTCACAACCGTAACAATTTCAATTAAAAATTGAAGCTTGAAGATTTCAATTCAATTAAAGTTTTATGAGTTACATTTTATAAGTCTAGATTACATTCAAATTATATTTTTGTAGAGTTTTAGGTAATTTTTTTTTAAACTTTACAGCTAAGATATAATTTTATACAAAGAAGAAGAGTATTATAAATTTGGTATTTAAAGGGAAAATAACTAAAACAAAAAACCCTTATTCAAAAACTTACAAACTAATATTGTACATGATTATTTTATATGTATATTTCATTGTTATTGAAGTAATTGACGAACGAGTTCATTATCGGATAAAGAACAATTACGATGAAACTTGTCTTTATAAATTTCAATGTTTAGGTTTAAAAAGTTGATATTTACTAGTTCGTGTAACTTGTGTGTCAAGTAACACCTTGGAAGATCTAACATAATCTTAAGCACTTTATTTTGACATCTTTGTAGTTTCAGCTTATGAGTTTTGGCACAGACACCCCAAACAGGTGCACCATAGAGGAGGATGGATTGAAAAACTGATTTGAACAAAATAATTTTGTTGTCCTTACTCAGTTCAGATTTTCTGGATATCATAGGATAGAGAATTTGGATATACCTATTTATTTTATTTATAGTTATGGATATGTGTGTATTAAAACTGAGTTTTTTGTCTAACATAATGCCAAGATATCTGCAATGCTCAGACCATTCGATGTTGACTGGGCCCAATTGAAGATTTACATTTCCAGGTAAAAAACATGGCTTACGACGACGTGAAAACCATATTGCTTGGGTTTCTTGAACATTTATCTTGATTTTCCATTTTTTGAAATAATCTTCGAGTTTATTAAGTGATTCTTGTAGTGTATGGTGAACATCACTATACAAAATTCCTGAAGCGAAAATGGCTGTATCATCTGCAAACATGGCAATTTTGACATTGTCACCAATTTGAGGAAGATCAGATACAAAAATATTAAAAAGGATAGGTCCGAGTACCGAACCTTGTGGTACACCGGATACTGTAGCTTGTGTAGAAGAAGACTTTTTGTTCAATATGACCACAAACTCTCTATTAGACAGAAAGCTTTGAACTATTTTTATTATTGGCATTGGAAAATTAATCAACTTGAACTTGTGAAGCAATCCCTCATGCCAGACCGTATCGAATGCCTTTTCTTTTCTGATGAGACCAGTTGATTTTTTGGCATTGAAGTTATCTTTTATATGTTTTTTAATCCTTGCAACTTGTTGGATAGTATTGTGGCTTTGTCTGAATCCAAACTGAAAGCTAGGAAGAATATGATATGTTTCAATATGTTCATCTATTTTTTTTTTGATTATTTTTTCTAAAAATTTTCTTACACTACAGAGCAAACTTATTGGCCTATAGCTATTAATTTCGTTTTTAGGTTTACTTGGTTTGTGAATTAGAATAATCGACGCTTTTTTCCAACAAACTGGGAAATAGCATAGTTTGAGGCACGCATTGAAAATAGTTGTTAAATATTTTGTACCACTCAACGGGAGATGTTTTAGCAATGTGTTATTTATACTGTCAAGGCCAGGCGACTTTTTCGATTTTAGATTTTTAATTAGAAAACTTGTTTTACTATAGTTCACAAAATAAGAGGGAGGAAAAGTTATGTCTGATTGAGAGATGGTTGTTATTGAGTTATTAGCTTCACAAAAATAATGACCCTGATACGTCACTTAAGTGAGCTGAAGTAGTGTTGTTAATAGAAAAATTTGTTGCAAAAAGATTTGCCTTTTCAGTTGGTGTAATGAACAGCTGGTTTTCAACTTTAAGAGGCGGGATACTAGACCCTCTTTTTTTTAACAGTTTTGAAACTTTCCAAAAGGGATTACTTGCCTTATCAAAAGAGGAAGGACGTTTTCCCCACCGGCAGTTTCTATACTCAAAGATTTCTTTGTTAATTGCTTTGTTTAGGAATTTTACGCTGTTTAAAAAGAAATCATATCGGTATCTTACCCATTTTCCTCTTTCCGCGTTTCTTAGTTGAATCAAGTATAAGATATTAGAAGGTAGCTGTATTGGTTGAGTATCTTTGATGGGTCTCTTAGGGATTGCATAGTCAGCTGCTCCTTTTATAATTGGAACACATTGAATCAATGAGTAAAGGATAATGTATGTCCTCTAAATTAGTGTCAGGACAATTTCTGCCTTTATACGATTTGTAAAGATTCCAGTTGGCTGCAGAATACTTATAGTAATAAGAGATTTGTCTAACATTTGCAACATTACTCAGACAGATATCAACGGGTAAATGATCTGACCCAAGTTTATTATGCGTGAAGGGTCTACTGCAGTAATTTTGAGAGTTAGTGATAAAGAAGTCAAGAGTGGAGGGACTTTTATTTGGGGAAGATGGTATATAAGTGTGGTTAGGAGGAAACAGTAGCTTGAAGATTTTTCTAAAACAATCAAATTGTATTGTGTCACATACTAAACATAAACAACATTTCGTAAGTTTTTTAACTTTAATTTATAATGTGGATCATTTTTTAATTTAATTTGAAATGTGTTAATGCGTAAAAGTTATGTTGTCTCACACAACTAACTTGATACAGTCGTAACAATATTATTTAATACACTATTGAGGGCATTTTCTAGAATTTAATTTTTCTGAAAATGTTCCCTTAATGAGTATAAACAATAAACTGTTTTACATATTTTACACTTACTTGCTTCAAGAGCAAATACTTAAATTTAAAATATTGTAGACCTTTTTTTTTTAAATATGCTTAAAATTAGTACGTGTCACATATGGCGTTTTTCTTTTTTAGTTCAGAGCTGAGCTCTGAGCAGACTCTGAGCGAACAGAGTAGAGTAGAGTAGAGTTCTGAGCAGAGTATGTTCAGAGCTCTCTGATTTAATTATGAAACAACTTGAGCACTAAATTGTCATGATTTCAAATGTCTACTGTTTGAAGGCGTTCAAAATTTTCTTTAATCAAATTAATTAAAAAAAAACAGTCATAGCGTTCGTCCATTTGACGCCTGAAATAAATTTGATTCATAAAAATGCTATAAGCAATAAGTTTTTTCTAAATTATCTTTCCTTCTGCACTAGAGCGACCAGCCTCTTCCGCCATTTTTATTGTTTTGACGATGATTTTTTTTTAATTTCCCGGCTTTCAGATATCAAATTGTTTGTGCTCAGCATTTTACTCCGTTTACTCTGTTATTTTATTCTGAGCTCACAGAGCGCGCTCTGAACATGTTCAGAACTAAAAAAGAAACACGAATTTGAAGCTCTGAACGATCAGAGCTCAAAAAGAAACACAATTATTTTTTTGACAGTTCGAGCTCTGCTCTGAACTAAAAAAGAAAAACGCCCATACTTAACACCAACTTGTCACAACCGTAAAAAATTCAAATATTAAGAATTAAAAGACAATTTTTAGAACTTTGTTAATGATTAAAAATGACATACTGTTTCACATATTCAATATTTATTTATTTATTCGTCTTAAAAGTTACACACTCTATTTAGACTAATAATTGACGCAGGGACATACCGCCCAACTTTTTTTTTGGGCTTATGTCTCACTTCGGTGGGTAAGACCGAAGCCCCAAATAAAAATGTTGGGGCTAATGTCCCACTTAATAAGAATCACCAAATGACAAAACTTGGAGCACTTCAATACCACAAGACATTGTTTTGTGGAGTTTAAATCCTGAGATCCCGCGAAGCGGGCCACCCACAGGTGCTTTTATTCAAAAAGCTGTTGATATTGGCGCCCGCGTGCCAACTTTACATACACTAAGCGGAGCAACGGAGTTGCGTGAGCAGGTGTGGCCCCGAAAAAGGGAGTTAAAATCCTGAGATCCCGCAAATAATGTTGAAAATAAACTTGTTTGGTTTTCCTAATTTTTGTATTATCAGTATCACCGTGACCGTATCAAAAAATGATTGTTCATTGTATTGAAATACAAAAACTTTATATTCTTTTTTGACTCTGCAAAAATTTAGGGACAATGTCCCATTTCTAACAAAAAAATTTGGGACTTAGGTCTTACTTGGGTGGGACTTAGGGTCCAAATTAAATTTCGGCTTTATGGCCCACTCGGGCGGGACATAAGCCCTAAAAAAAATTGGCCCTTATGTCCCTGGGCCTTATGTCTCTGCGCTCTAATAATTATGATACATACTTATAAAATACTTTATTTGCATATAGCATTATAACAAATTTAATAATTTATGTTTCAAAACATTTCTATTAATATTAAATTTTAATTCAATTGCAAAATCATATTCATTAAAATCAATACAAGCTCTTGTGATAGGACTATACTTAGCATAGCTAATCGCGGGGTAAGAAACATTTAAAAAATCACAGTTACGCTGGCGCAAGTTTCGAGAAGGCGCATATGTAAATAAAAAACATAAATAACAAAACCGAATAGTCAATATTAAAATTCAAGACATCAAAAGCAAAAGAGTATTGAGTTTAATTTTCTTCTCTGATTAAGAGAATTTAGATCAATTAAAATACACCTCGTCTCATAAGATGGAATATTAGAAAAACCCAATTATTTTTCATAAGGGAAACTTTGTGAACCTTTTTTGAACTTTTTCTATCCGACAAATGCTAGACGGGGTAAAGGAGCTCCATATAACAATAGAATACCGTAAACCGGGGGTACTTTGCGCCTTCGGGTGTTACTTTGCGCCACATTAGTCAGGACTTTCATATTTGTTCCATGCTCAGACACGTTGAGTTATGCCTACCAGAGTAACTGTAACGTAACACGATGTAAATGTTTTGCAAATTCATGTTCAGCTGCGTGTTTTCGCTAATCCGTTAGTCTACAATCCTTGTTTTGTTTGAAGTGAAGTGGTTGAATTATTTATTATTTTGCATTTGGTAATTTGAAGTGTCAAGGTGCAAACGTATTTGTATTAGAAGTGAGTAAAAGTGAGACTGTTTTAATATCATATTATCTTTTGGTTGTATAAAAAAAAAAAAAACGTTTTCGAAAATAAAAGTAATTAAGGTTTTTGGGACATCATCCAGTTTTTGGTAATTTTGGGGAAACTTTTCACCGGCGCAAAGTAACCCCGAAAGTTGAATTGGGGTTACTTTGCACCGGAGCAAAGTTACCCCAACAGATTGTTTTGTAACTATATTTACATTTTTTAAAAGTTGATTGTCTTTAATGACTTGTCACAGAAATGACCAGGACATGTACAAGGATCTTGGGGACAAGACGTTACGTCGATTACTCAGCCGAAACCTTAGAAAAATGCTTGGATGAGATCAGAAGAAATGAAATTTCACAAAGAAAAGCAGAAGAAAAATATAAAATACCGCGGAGAACAATTACTTACAAGTTGAAGAAATTGCATTTAAACAAACCAGGACGGCCATTTGTATTTACCGCAGAGGAAGAACAATGTTTCGTAGATTGCCACGTTTCAATGGGTGAGTTCGGGTTTTCAATTAATTCCTTCGATCTGCGACATATAATAAAATCATATTTAGCCGCTTTGGACGAAATGTAAACATTTTTAAAAACAACACACCGGGCATGGATTGGACGAGTTCTTTCATCGCTAGACACCCAGCCATTGCAGCACGTTTTGCAGAAAATGTTAAACGTAAACGAGCGGCAATAGATGAGCCTATGTTGAAAAGTTTTTTTGAAAACATCGGAAACGAGCAAGCAGACGTATCACCAATTAATATCTGGAATTTGAAACAAAGCTCACTGATGACCCTGGGAAAAAAAGTTCTGCTGAAAAAGGGCAGCAAATATCCATAACTATACGGAATGCTTCAAAAACATCAGTTTCAGTAATTTTTTGTGGAAACGCGGCTGGTGAGCTAATGCCACCTTACGTTGTTTATCGGGCAAGCAAACTGTGGTCAACTTGTGTAGAAAATGGTCCTAAGGGTTGCAGATATAATATCAGTACGTCAGGCAGGTTTGACGCTCATATATTCTTAAGAAAATTCAAGGAAAAAAAGTTATTATTTGTGACAACCTTTCGTCACAAATAACCGTGCATGCTTTTCAGATGTGTCGTGAAAACAAAGTGAACCTTATTTGTCTACCGCCCAATAGCACCCATTTGATGCAGTCGCTAAATGTAGCATTTTTTCGACTCCTAAAAATAGCCTGGCGAAAAGTGCTGTCAGACTGGAAGGAGACTCCAAAAGGTATTCGTCATACATAAAAGAAGATTTCCCACCATTACTCAACAAGATGATGGAACTAATTGCGCCAAATACTTCAGCCAACTTAAAATCATGGATTCCGGAAATATGGAATAGCTATATCGTTTGAATGTAAAAGAAGTAAAAAGTCGTTTACCAAGAACTTCTTCCGTTGAAGGTGAAGTGCAGTCGGAATTCCTTGAAGCTCTGCAAAGAAAAAGGGTAGAAGCTACTGATGTCGTGGTAAAGAGACGTAAAAAAGTGAATATTCCAGCTGGAAAAAGTGTCTCTGCTGAGGAAACAAGGCCTCAAAAAGAAGAAAAGGAGCCAAGTTACCCAGGGCGCATAGTGTTATTCGATGATGACATCGTTAAAATTAATTCCATGCAGAGGTCTTTAAAACTATGGAAATGGCTTAAAAGTAAGGACGAGATAGACTATTCTTGGGCTGGTGTCTTAGGCTATATCCAGGAACCGAAACTTGTATCCAAGAGAGGCACATATTCGGTTCCAGAACTCAACTCGTTTTTGAACTGAATACCACCTATGTACCAGGTACCTATCTACTTAAAACCTAACTAATCTAACCTAAAACAACAGTTTTCCATTTGGTTTGTAATTTTCAACCGAACTTTTTGTACCTGATTTGTGAAGGGGAGTTATTATAGAGTATTTCTATTCATCTAAGAACTCACCATTATTAATTAAAGAAAGGTTAAATATTATACAAAGTCGAGTAGCAAGTATATTAGCACAAGTTTTTAAAAGAATTGGCGGAATATTGTCATGGTGAAATAGACTCACCTTGTAAGATATTGTCTATACAGATTATTGCAAATTACCACTAGCACTATAACTTCATATCGATCTTATGATTTTTGAAAAGTGTTTAAAAAGCACTAAAAGATGACACTTCTGTGGCTTCAATATGGTCATAGTTATGTTCCTTACTTATTGAGAAATATACACAGTCTTGAGCATCATAGACAAATAAACCCTATTTAATCTAAATTCAATCTCGTAAAATGTTGTCAACAAAAAACGAACCATTACTTCGATAAGGAAACACACCTTCTCTATAATCATCTCCAAATAAAAGACTTGAAAAAAAAACCAAACACACACATACACACTGTTCAGCTCATTTCCGCATTTAAAATATTCCAAAATGCCAATGTGTAATTTATAACTATACCTTTGCCACCAAGCGGATAGCGCACTGCAATAAATTAGTTATTTACGACACCCTCAGCAGCTCAAGAAGGCTGCAAATCAGCACATTATCCCATTTTCCACCTAACTTACAAAACACAAAAGGTAAACACACACCGACACAGAACCAACATCAAAACAAACACTATAAACGTTTTTCAAAAAATCAAAGATATTTTATTTTATTCAAATCCCAATGCTAAATGCTTGACAACATTTTCAGGATCAACATTGGAAAAATAAAAAAAAGAAAAAGAAAAACAATTCAAGATAAAGGTGAGGAAAATATTTAGTACCTAGGTATAGCAGCGCTGCTGTTCAGTTAAATGCGTACTTTTTTGACCCGAAGGGAAGAGCTTCACAACCATTGGGAATTCTAGTTTTGTGCATTGTTAAGGTAAATGTTGCTCCTTTTTTTCGAAACTCCAAACAAATAGAAAGATAGAAAGAAAAAGAGAGTGTACCTAAGGACAACAACACAAAAAATTGTAAAAAGGATTTCCCATAAGACGAACGATATTTTATCATCTCTTTAGACACAGATAAAAATATACATGTATATAGGGACAGTATAACAACCAAACCAACGGTGTATGTTTTATTTGCTTTATTCTCACCTTCTTTTACACAGGTAGGTAGGATGATTTTGGTGTAGAAAAATGGTATAGGGTTGCCGTGTTACTTATACATAGTTTGGCAGGTGTGTCAAGTATAAATAAGTGCTTTATTCCGTAATCGGAGATAGTAAGCTCATGGAAACCCGTAAGTATACCTTCGTGTCGGTGTTCGAAAACATTGTGTAAAAAGCATATATTATTTAATGATTATCTTCGATCCGCAACAGTTCGGTTTTTATATTTAAAATTTGATGCAATTGAACATTTGTTAGAATATAATAATTTAAAACAGCATTGTACAAAATTTAGCGAAATTCAAACCAGAACTAATTTTAATTTATCAAAATGGTCAATTTTAAAGGCGAAATGTTAAGAAAATATCATTGAAATAAATTGAAAATAAGTTATGTAGAAAGCTTGAGTGACGTCATCAAGTGTCAAACGTACTAACAATGTCTAAAAATGAAAATCTCGAAAATTGCTATCGATACTCGAATAACACCCAAATCTTTATCCACAGCAGGATTTTAGTTTACTTTTATCAACAGTGATTCTACTGCGGTTGTTATTTTTGTTTTTCATATAAATTTCCAGATGGCTTTTCCAAACAAAATACACGGGTATTAATTGCAATTTGTTAGTACAAAATATAATAAAGAATTTGTATTTTTAAGATGTTGTAGTTGGAGCCGAGCGGCTTGTCTTTTTTTTAATGAATTCTGTAAATATTACAGAATTCATTAAAAAAAAAAATAACAAAAATAATTAAACTTTTAGAACCCTAATAATGGATCTAAGTGATCCAAACTTTTCATGATTACCCGTGTTTTGTTGGAAAATCTATCAATAGTATAGTAAGATTTTACACGAATAACAAAAACAATATCCGCAGTATAAATACTATCGATAAAAGTTAAAGTAGAATCTTACTACGGATAGGTTTTTGACATTTGTACGAGTCTCGAATGGATATTATGTGATTTCGTTCTGAAATGTTGGTACTATTGCTATTGCATTTGTATCTTGTTGAGTAGTTGTGCATTTGGAATCATGTGTTTTCCATTGGGGGAAAAATCAATCTGTTACTGTTGATATTATTTAGTTTTGTTAATGAAAATGGACTAACTGGGCTTATTTTGCCCAGAAAAGAAAGAAGAAAGAAGAAATAGAAAAGATAAATAAGTTTTGCTATGTTTCCACCAAAGGTTTATCTCAGTTTAGATTAAAAAAATCATTTTGGTGTTCCCACCGCACATAAGAAGATTTAAAAATGATTAAGTTTGACAGCACTTTCTAAGATGCAATTGGTGTTTCGATGTTTCTTATGAAGTGCTAGTGAGATAGTTTGATTCGTGTTAAACAATGAAGAACTGAATAATTTGATTAAAACAAAACCATATTTTTTGTACACAAACATGCAAATAAACAGACTATAATGCATTATCTGTAAAACCAACTCCTCCACACAGATTTTTCTTCACAAATTTTGACTCGACTCGGATTCCCGACTGGAATCGAGTCGAATCAAGCTCATTTCAACTCGATTCAGGTATATAAAGAATGGAGGCGAGCTTTAAGTTCGCTTCAACACCACATGTTAATGTACTAGTTTACGAACAAACCCCCTTCTTGAAGTTTTTATTTTATGTCAAATTGTTTGGTTAAAACTTTGAAATCGACCGCCAAGTGTGAAAGCTGAAAATGGAAAACAAAAAGAAAACAGGAAAAAGATAAACAAAAACTAATTTTAGCTTATAAACTATATGATTAAACAATTAAATATTCTTTAGAAACAAAAAGAAATTATTATTCTGACAGGTGTTCTTTCAGTTGTTACAATTTTTAAATACAAAAATCTGGCTACTGCCGATGGGTTTTTTTGGGAATTTTCTACTATATTATTTATAGAATACCAAAAAACACGGTATTACGGAATTTAATGAGACTTTTTACACAATTTTTAGATTGCTAAAAGAAAAGTATAAACGATCTTTCAGCTTACTATCCCTATTTCATTTCGAGGTTGACCCTTTTTTGAGTCTTATTTTGATAAGCTGATCCCTGTACGATATTCTGAAAAAAGAGCATTAACAGTTTTTGGTTATTAAAGTGTAAGCAAAGTTGAAAGAAATTTACCGCTTAATATAAATATCTACAGGAATAAAAAAATCCAAATTTAGCTTAGTTTGGACTTTCTCAATTAATCCTAAGGGATATATCGGGTGATTTTTTAAGAGTTTGAGAACTTTTTTTTTTTAAAAAACGCATAAAATTTGCAAAATCTCATCGATTCTTTATTTGAAACGTTAGATTGGTCCATGACATTTACTTTTTGAAGATAATTTAGTTTAAATGTTGACCGCGGCTGCGTCTGAGGTGGTCCATTCGGAAAGTCCAATTTTGGGTAACTTTTTCGAGCATTTCGGCCGGAATAGCCCGAATTTCTTCGGAAATGTTGTCTTCCAAAGCTGGAATAGTTGCTGGCTTATTTGTGTAGACTTTAGACTTGACGTAGCCCCACAAAAAATAGTCTAAAGGCGTCAAATCGCATGATCTTGGTGGCCAACTTACCGGTCCATTCCTTGAGATGAATTGTTCTCCGAAGTTTTCCCTCAAAATGGCCATAGAATCGCGAGCTGTGTGGCATGTAGCGCCATCTTGTTGAAACCACATGTCAACCAAGTTCAGTTCTTCCATTTTTGGCAACAAAAAGTTTGTTAGCATTGAACGATAGCGATCGCCATTCACCGTAACGTTGCGTCCAACAGCATCTTTGAAAAAATACGGTCCAATGATTCCACCAGCGTACAAACCACACCAAACAGTGCATTTTTCGGGATGCATGGGCAGTTCTTGAACGGCTTCTGGTTGCTCTTCACTCCAAATGCGGCAATTTTGCTTATTTACATAGCCATTCAACCAGAAATGAGCCTCATCGCTGAACAAAATTTGTCGATAAAAAAGCGCAAAACACATTTCGAACCGAACACTGATTTTGGTAATAAAATTCGATGATTTGCAAGCGTTGCTCGTTAGTAAGTCTATTCATGATGAAATGTCAAAGCATACTGAGCATCTTTCTCTTTGACACCATGTCTGAAATCCCGCGTGATCTGTCAAATACTAATGCATGAAAATCCTAACCTCAAAAAAATCACCCATTAGCATAGAAAAGTTATGGGAGAGTTCCGTGATATTTTCAGAAATTTAGAAGTACAATTCAGAACAGACATGATTTTTTAATATGTTTTCAAGAGTTTATTTCTGACTACAAAATGTTAGCAGCTAGGTATAACATGTATGTTAATTCTTAAGCCTTTACTTCTATATTATTTCTATAATTTGCCCGTTCTCTTTTCATTCATACACGAGATAAGAAAGATAGAGTTTGAAAGGAGTTGTATGTGAATATTGACAATGACAGACAAAGACAGATTGGGGCGAAGCATTCTCTGTACTTTACAACACGACTGAAGTTGGCCCGTGGAGGCGCGACTATTATTTATTATTATTATATTATACTACTCTACTGGAGCATATTCCCTTAAAATTATGGAAACAAATCGAGCATTTAACGCCATTTTATCTTTGGCGAAATTTTCAATAAAAAAAAGAAAACTTATTTATAAAAATTTAATAATCAATTCCTGAAGCTTTATCTTGACTTAGTTTAAGCATAATTTATAATGTACAATACTGACTTAGGGTATAAGTGATTTTAAGTACTTGCAGTAAGCTTTTGATCTGTAGTTTACGATATAATTTATTTTTAATAATCAAGTTAAATAAATGTTAATAAACATGAATTTGAAGCACCCCATAAGAAGTACTCTAAAAAAAAGTCAGATCATACGAACGTTGTTCTAAATGTACAACACAGGCCCATTTCCTTAAATGATTCGTTTAACAAACCTTTGAGTCAACAAAGCTTTCGTTATTCACTCTCTATGGCATGTTGCGTTTTCGTTCTACTTAGAATCATTTCTAAACTATAATTTGACATTAATGGTAATATTGACAGTGAAAACTTTTGCTTGTTAAACACGTTACACTAGAAATGAGCCAAATTGCTGAAGATCATTTGAAGATAAATGTGCTCGTTAACTTTGGCGAACAGAGTGCTAAATTTGGAAATAATTTTCCAATTTTTTTTCAAGTCTTGTCAAAATTTACTAAAAGAAAAAAAAAAAAAACAGACAAATAAACTTTATTAGTATATGACAGCTAGTTTGACAGAAATCTTCATCCGTAGTTCTATGCCTCTAAAGAAACATTAGTATTTATTTTGGACCGACTTTCTGCTGTCGCATTACTTTCTCCAGATACTCTCCCCATCACCCTATTAAATAAAAATACATTTAGGCAACCCAGCCTTATACCTACTTAATACACTAAGATACTTTTATACCAAAAAAAAATCTATAATAAATTAAAAGAAAAAAATTTCCCAGAATTTTCAACAAGGAAATAACACCAAGCACACTTTTGGTTTTCCCCAAGTTAATGGGTTTCAATTTCAGTTCTAAGTTCCAGGTGTACACCTTCCTATATATGTACCTACCTCAGAGTACACTTCATTGATAAGAATATACTAGGTATACGAGTAGGTATATATAAGGATATGGTTGCAAACGGACCTTTATTTTGTGAAGTTGTAACAGCAGATTTGTATCTTCTTTTTGATAACTCCACCAATGCGTCGTCGTTCATTACTGCTCAGATTTCATTGCAAAAGAACTCAACAAAAACACAACAATAACAAAAAAAAAAACCAACAACCCCTACCCTTTCTATCTGCTACCTACTGTTTTTGATAGGTATAAGTAGGTAGGTAGCTAGATAGGTACATATATACATACATAGGTGAATAAATTTCATCTTCCTTTTATAAAACCAACAACCCTTAAGTTTGTACGGCAGACATAAGAAAATTATATCAAAAAAGAAAAAAAACCAAAAGGGAAATTTGTTCGGAGATATTGTTTGTGATTGAAAGTAATGGGGCTACACCACAGCATACCCACCCCACCCCACCCCGAACCAACACACCGACTTGCAGATATAAAAGAGCATAGCTATCTAGAGATAAATATTCACTATGAAACATTACAACAACAAAAACAACAACAACAACAACAAAGAGCGAACAGGGTAGAATTATTATCATTATTATTATGACTATGTTTTAATTTTTGTACTTTCCACTGACGAGGGTTGTTTTTGTTTCTTCATTCAGAACTAATAACAACAACAAAATTTATAAATAAAAATGAAATAGGACAATATACTCTCTTCAAGTCGTTACATTATGTAGTTGTAGGTAGTTGTTGCTATTGTTGGTTGTTGGTTGTGTGTTTGTTATGGTCTTTGTTTTACATTGCTCATGTCGTATGCCCTTTCTACCTACCATACCCTACTCACTCCCTTTAAGGGTTGTTCATGTTTTAGCGTTAGGTGGGTGGCATTAGAACACTACCAGATATATGTATGCAAGGGTGAGTTAACGTTTTTTTTTTTTTTTTTTAAGGAGTCTTGGTCATTCTCTAAATAATACAATAATTGCATGAAACAAAAAAAACTAGGTCACAAACTCATAAGACTACGACTACAACACACAAAAAAGACACTAGAGAGTGTTATGCTTGCATAGGCATTTCATCAAACAAAACTTGCCCTCATATCTTCAAGCTTACATCCAAATCTACTTCTTCTATCCTTCTATACCTATGACTGTACAGTGTATGAACTATGACGTCTCCCTCAATTATACGCAGAAAAGTTGTGGAATTTTTATAGGAAGTGCCAACGAAGAAGGGATGAAGCTTTTGTATAGGGTTTTGTTGTTGTTATATATAAGTTTATGACAAATAATTTAATGAAAGTGTGTTTATAAGTTGTAAATTTGGTCCATGTACGTTATGTGTACACATTTAGAAATTGGAACTTTTTCTTTAAGTTCAGTCACACTCTTCTATTCTTTTTTTTTTAGTTTAGTTTTGTTGTTCCTATCTTAAGAGTAAAACTATGTCATAAAGGACATAAGGGCAACAGGGCAGGATAAGATGATGAGGATGTTGTTTCTGTCATTTAAAAAACCAAAAAAAAAAAAACTCTTAGGAACTTAAACTTTAAAAGTATAAAGTGTGTCCTTTAAATTAAAAAGTTTCTCTTCCAGGAAGAAACGAAAACTGAAAAGTCTAGACATTGCGTTTGGGGGCATACAATACTTATGGTAGATTTAATCTATTTAAAGAAGAAACCAATATACACATAGATTTTGCGAAAAAGCTTTGCTGGAGTTGAGATGATAAAAAAAGAAACCTTCTTCTTCTTTAGATTTTATAAAGAAAATAATTTTAAAAATTTCAAAAACCGTTTAACATTGGGAGTCCGTACGGATAATTGAGGCTTATATATATAAATTCTGTATACCACAAAATATTACCTACATATTTGAAAAAAAAAAGAAGGTTATCAGAGGATTTTAGAATCAAAATATTATTTAAGAATTTAATGCTCGAAAAATATGTATGTTGTTCCATTGTGGATGTCAATGAGAGGTATCAATTGATAGTTGATAAATATCAAAAGTTAAGCATTTATCTAGCCAATTAAAAACAATACTTTAGAAAATTCTAAACTGTTAATATGTAATGGCAAAAATGTATAATTTTTAATTAAAAGCTCCGAAATTTTAATATTTATCAACTATCATTCTAAAAGTTGACAATCAGCAATAGGATATTTGTTTAGATTTGCCGGGGAAAAAATTTTAGAGAAGAACAGTGGATGAGGAATCAGCAAAATTGGAGAAGAGCTGGAGGAAACTAAAACACATCGCCGGAAACCGTAAAAAATGGCGGTTTTTAGTCGAAAACAATTTTTTACCAATTTAAGTAGCATTTCTTAAATTTTTACAAATTGGATGAATAAAATTAATTTGAGAGATATCAAGAACCGAACATCACTTTTTACCAAATGTGCGTACTATTTTTTGTAGATTTTATTTATTTATTTTTTTTTTTTTTTTTTTTTTTTTGAAAAAACAAAGTGTTGGATTTTTATAAAAAAAATACTGAACATCGAAAACAATATTTTCTGTGAAATAAAAACAGTTTAAAAACAATATTTTTAATTTTTGAAAAGCTATTTGAGTCGTAAGTAAATTTTTACCAAGTTTTAGTATTGTTTTTGTTAGGTTTTTATTTTTTGTAAAAAACCTGTCAATTAGATTTTTTTTTAAATTTTACTAAATGTTGACAACATTATTTTTTAAACGATAAAAGTAGTTTAAAATGAATATGTCAAAGTTTTGAAAATATATTTAAGTCGAAAATCAATTTTTACCAACTTTTATTAATTTTTTTGTTTAGGTTTTTATTTTTTGTAATAAAAACTGTCAAATCGATTTTTCTTCAAATTTTTCCGAAGTTGAAAACAATAATTTTTAAAAGTTAAAATTAGTTGGAAGCCATAATCTCAAATTTTAGAAAAGATATTTGAGTCGAAAATCAATTTTTACTCTTTTGTTAAATTTTCTTTTAAGTTTTTATTTTTTGTAAAAAAAAAACTGTCAATTCGATTTTTCTCAAAATTTTACTGAATGTTGACAACAATATTTTTTTAAAAGATAAAAGTAGTTTAAAGCCAATATCTCAAAGTTTTTAAAAGATTTTTGAGTCGAAAATCAATTTTTACCAACTTTTATTAATTTTTTTGTTTAGGGTTTTATTTTTTTGTAAAAAAACTGTCAATTCGATTTTTCTCAAAATTTGTCCGAATGTTGAAAACAATATTTCTTAAAAGTTAAAATTAGATGGAAGCCATAATCTCAAATTTTTGAAAAGATATTTGAGTCGACATTCAATTTTTACCAACTTTGAGTATAATGTTTTTCTTAGGGTTTTATTTTTTAGAAAAAAAACTGTCAATTCGATTTTTCTCAAAATTTTACCAGATGAGGCCTTGAAACGTCGAGAAATGTCAAAATTTTCAATTTGACAAATCGGATCCATTACAATAACTTCCTATGGGAAGTTAATAAAATGTTCACCGAACTCGCCTCTCAATAAGTCCATTGTTGCGCGTGCTGTGTGGCATGTCGCACCGTCTTGTTGAAACCACATGTCACGAAAGTCAAGCTCTTGCATTTTGGGCAAAAAAAAAAAATTGGATATCGGGTGTATTCATAAACACAGAAAATCTGCGCTTGTACAATCGCATTTCTTTTCTGATGCATTTGTGAACGCACTCCCAATGCAAAATGTCTGCAGTAAACAAAAAGGTCTGACTTAGTCCGATTTGTATGTAAACAGAATTCATAAACGTCAGAGAAAAATGGCTGCCAAACAAAACAAAATGGCTTATTCGCTTTGTAATAATGAAAAGTTTAATGTTAATAGTTGTCAACACAGTACCTACAGTACTTTCATCATCCTTTTAAAAACAATAATTTAAATTATTTGTATCAAAAAATTACCAAAATATTTGCCATTACTTAGTACATTCTTTTCGAATCAGTGCCGCTTCGTCCTTCTTGTTGTTGTAAAAATTATTTTAATAGTTCCCGCTCTTTCTGCAGCCAAACAAATTCAGCTGCACAATCTGCCCGACGACGCTGACGACAGTCTGACGTTTATGAACGGTAGGTAATGCAGTTCGACTAGGTTAGTTCGATCGAAGATCTGACTTTATGAATGCAGATAACGCAGTTCTTAGTTAGGATGACGTTTATGAATACACCCATCATCTCACGGTAGCGCTCACCATTCACAGTTACGTTACGATTCGCATCATATTTGAAGATGTACGGTCCAATAATGCCACCAGCCCATAAACCGCACCAAACTGTGACTTTTTCTGGATGCATTGGTAGCTCTTACAATGCTTCTGGCTGATATTCATTCTAAAATCGGAAATTCGTACCCATTAAGCCAAAAATGAGCTTCGTCGCTGAACACAATTTTTCGGAAGAAGCGCGCGATGAACTTTCTTAACAAATCACGCATTTTGATAATAAAATTCGATAATTTGCAATTGTTGGCATCCCTGTCAAACTTATCCGTTTGTGCAGAATGACTATGGAGAATGCACGCTGCTCCATCAAGGTCGGAAAAGATTTCACCGATGCATTTGATGTCAAAAAAGGTTTTAGACAAGGCGATGCACTGTCATGCGAGTTCTTCAACATCGTTCTGGAAAGAATTGTGCAAAACTCAACCGTCAACACTAGAGGCACAATCTTCCAAAGGTCCATCCAATTACTCGGATACGCAGATGATATTGACATAATTGGAAGATCAAAGCGTGATGTCAGTGGAGCGTTTTTGAGCATTGCGACGGAAGCGAAGAAGATGGGTTTAGTGGTCAATGAGGGCAAGACCAAGTATATGCTGTCATCAAAAAAGGACATTGAACAACGACGTATTGGACAAAACGTCACCATGGACAGCTATAACTTCGAGGTAGTTAAGGACTTTGTCTACCTAGGCACCGCTATAAACACAGGCAACGACACCAGCGCTGAAATCAAACGAAGAATAACTCTTGCAAATCGCTGCTTCTTTGGACTTAGAAGAAGTCCTCTCTTGAGCATCTAAAATCAACATCTATAAGACACTCATCATCCCGGTTCTCATTTATGGCGCTGAGGCTTGGACCCTGTCAAAGAAAGATGAGAACGTCTTAGAAAAATTCTTCGGGTGATTTTTGGTCCCGTACGTATAGATGGAGAATGGAGGAGAAGATATAACGACGAACTGTACGGGCTGTACAGCGACACTGACCTAGTTAGCAGAATAAAAGTCCAGCTAGCTAGGGACCGAGCTGGCTGGAGACGCATGTTGGTTGAGGCCCAGGTCCGCCCCGGTCTGTAGCGCCACCTTAAGTAAGTAAGTAATTTGCAATTGTTGTTCGTTTGTAAAACGATTCATGGTTAAATTATAGACCAAATTGAAGATGTTTGACATTGAAACAAAACAAGAAACGTGCGTCAGCTGTTTAAACCAGTGTTGCCAAAAAGATAAAAAATTACCCTTTACTTTTTCCAGTTAGTTATGGCTCAGTCTTTTCATTAAAAGGGTCCCAAAATGAATGCATAAGAAAAATAAAATATTTCTATATTTAACCGTTGCCTATAGGTGCTTTGTTTTTGGTTTTGAATAGCAAAAGATTCCCGTTACATTTCTTAGTTTACCATATCAAGTGGTCTCGCATTACAAATAGTATTGTCAAAATACTTTTTCCGACCATTAAGTACACTTACTACTTTCCTGAGCAACACAAAACATGTTTCTACAACTTTGGCATTTACATAATTAAATGTTTAAAAAATAATTGTTATTGGCCAAACATTTTTTTAATTACTCTGGGCTATGGGTCTTGGTATATTAACTTGATTTTTATCTATTAAGTAAATATAAGTACGATAAAATTATTGTGTAAAAATTAGACAATTCTTTAATTGATTTCTTGAAAAGTGTTAAACCAAAAGATGTCTGGAACACAATAGCAAAGAATTTTTATAACTGAAAAATCAAAAGAAAGCAATAATTAAGTAAGAAATCAATTGAAAAAGAAATTATATTTTTCTTTTGAAATTCGTTCATAATTACATATATCAAACTATAAACATTAGACAGGGACATTAAGTAGGCATATCAAAGTTAAATGATATCTTATCAATTTCTTAAGAATTATATTAATATCGTTACCTATTTTTATTTCTGTTATTATCTATAAGTTGACACATTACCAACACCTATGTACCTATATATTTAAGTTATCAAGAATTGTATGTATCAACCTACATTATAAATAAATCAGATAAAATAATAATCTGCAGTGATATAGAAGGCGTAGCTAAGTACATAAAGTATATAAAATTACATAATAAACACACTTATATACCCTTTCTACTTATATCAGTTATGTGGGTAGAAATATAAGTTAAGTATAGTTTTTTTTGGGAAAACAAATCTACAAATTCCAAAGGGGTATTATTTTTGACCAAATGTGACAACCGGAATTTCAATGTGACCTGTGTTTTCTTTTAGAATATAAAAAAGAAAGCTTTTTTTCAGAAAAATAACAGAAGAAAATTATATCCTTCTGAGATAGAGAGAAAACTGTAATCAATACCTTCCGCCCACACAGAGACTTCATGTATATTTGTGGGAAATACTGAATAAAATCTTCTTTATAAATTATTAATAAGAAGGGCTATAGAAAAAATATTATTAGATACAAATAATTAAGTTACGTTAAGTACGTATGCGAGAAGGAAAATGCTAACATCTTACTTTTAAAAGATCTAAACACATAATTCATTTTCACAAAATTTCAACAAAAAACATACAATTTTCTAAATAGATACAAAGCAATTTACTAATTACTTCCTATTCGAGAACTTAAACACTTTTTTACGGGATTTTAAAATAAGAGGTTTTTGCTTTGAGAATGAAATTTTCCATGACAAAGTCGCACATTTGAGGCTGTAAGGCGGAAGTTATAGCTATCATTGGTTTTCATCATTGAAAACAAACATTGGATTTTTTTGGTTGGATGTTTATAGCTATCATTAAAAATTTCTGTCATTGAAAAAAATTTCCTGATTGAAATCCACCGAAAAATTTTTACTGAAAGAAATCTGTCATTGGAATTGAGTGAAATTGAAACACAAAACATGGGAACGATTCGTTCCATTTTTGGACATAAAAGAATCAGCTTATCAGGAAAATTTATTTAGTATTTAGTATTTTTATTTATCTATGAAAAGCTTACACTGTAAGATACAATATCTTATAAAAAAAAAAGTGAAGCTAGCGATGTGTTAAATGCTACAGGTTTGATTGAAATTCAATTGTTACATATTTTTATTTTTATACATTGATTGGTGCTAAATAAACTAAGAATTACAATAATATAGTTTAAGTGCTTTTCCTAATTGCTTCGTGTTGCTTATATTTCTTATCTCTCTTGGCAATGAATTCCAAATTCGGATGTCAGGCAACGAAAACGCGGAATTTCAAGATCTAGAGATCTATTTGAATTAAGGCAGATTATTTTACTGTACAGATCCTCAGGCTGACGGGTTAAAAGTATATCAGAAAACAAGGTAATTGTTCGGAACTTTAAGAAGTTTTCAAATGACATACCAAGAAATTGCTTTGAGTATTGAGAAACACTATCGTAGCGTGCGTCGTAGCCCGTAAACATATCGTATGGCACTATTAAAAGCAACTGTTAATTTTCTTTTACTTTCGTAATCTAGGTAGCAAAAGATTTCGCAACCGTATGTAATCAAAGGTAAAACCAGTGTTTTCACAAGTAAGGCTCTAACATGTCTTGGAATAAAGTGTTGACTATACCATAGCGTTCGAAGGACACCATACGATTTACCAATGGTGTTATTTACATGGTTCGTCCAGGTAAGGCTGCGGTTAAAAACAACTCCTAAGTTTTTAGCGGAATCTACAAAAGAAATCGGACATTCATTTAACAAGATTGGGGGAAAGTAAGACAAATCAATTTTGCTTTTTGAAATCACAAGACACTTTGATTTATTTGGGTTCAGGATAAGACCGTTTTCAAGTGACCAGCATTCTAATGTATACAAGTCTTCATTTATACAGGCTACATGGTGTTCAATAAGACCCAACGGGCAGCTTAAGTAGAGTTGGGTATCATCAGCATACATATGTACGTATTGAACAATGATTTAAGATCGAAGGAAGTTCATTGACATATATTGAAAATAGCATAGGTCCCAGAATTGAACCTTGTGGGACGCCACTAACGACAGATACAAAATCAGATAGCGTGTTGTTAAGTGTTACTGCTTGAATTCGACTTGTAAGGTACGAGAATAAGAGTTTGACCGCGTGCGTAGAAAAATTGAACAAATTGAGAAGCTTTTCACAAAGTATGTCGTGATTGACCATGTCAAAAGCTTTCGAAAAGTCGAGAAGTATTAAAAATGTAACATTATCCTCGTCAATAGCTTTCCTTATATCTTCGGAAACACTTAACAATGCCGTTATACAACTATTTTTCTTACGAAATCCAGATTGTTTAGATGTCAGTAAATTAGATAAATCAAGGAACTCGTTGATCTGTTTTTGAATGACCTTTTCAAAAACCTTTGATGGAAATGGTAGTATCGAGATTGGTCTAAATTCGTCTCCTTTAGAGGTCTTTGGAACAGGTACAATTTTCGCTATTTTCCATTGTTCAGGATATACACTTGTTGTTATGATGGTATTGAATATATGTGTTATAAAGGGCAGAAGGGTTGGTAAAAGAATTTTTAAGAAAGATGGATGCATGTTATCAAGACCTATTGCTTTGGATTTGATAGAGAGTACCGCTTCAACCAGGTCCTCCGCTGTAATTGAAAAAAATTGAAAAGAATTCACATTTGAATTATTAGATGAAAATATTCTTTCGTTTAGTCGTAAATAGCCTGAAGAATTATTTCTTAGATTAACATTAGCAACAAATGATTGGTTAAGAGCGTTGATATTTATGTCTTCTGGATAGACATTATATCTGCTCCTTATGCCAATATTCTTCAGATTTTCTTTGTACTTAAAGAAGTGTTAATGCGACTTGAATACAAGGCAGCTTTTGCTTTTCGGATTTCGTTGACAGTTTTGTTGCGCAGAGTTTTATATTCTTGATGAAAGGTATTTATACGAAACATTTTCCATATTTTATAGGCTAAGTCACGTTGTCTTATCAGAGATCGAATTGCATAAGTAAACCAAGGCTTATTTTGTGGGGCACAAGTTTTAGTTTTCAAAGGAACATGGTTTTCGAAAAGTCTGTAAATATTGCTATTTAGAAATTCTACCTGGTCACATGGTGATGGCATTTCAAAGATATTGTTCCAATTTATGTTACCAACATCCTTTTCAAGAGAAGTATAGTCAATATGTTTAAAATCATGATATTTGATTTCAAGACATTGAATCTCAACTTGAAAGTCAAACGTTAAAAAGATTAGATCATTCTTCGAGAAGGCTGGTGCCGAGAGCTGATCATAAAGCATGACTTTACTTTCATCAGCAACAAAAAATAGATCCAACAGAGTGGGGTCAGACATCGAAAAATGGGTGGCAGTGCATGTGTTAACGAGGTGAAGATTAAGGCAACTGAAATCGTTCAAAAAATTGTTTTCGTCAAGGAGATTACAATTGTAATCGCCACATAAAACAACATTTTGAAAAGAAACTGTTATTTGTTCTAGGAGACCAATAAGCGGAGACATACATACGTTTCTATTTGGCCTATATAGTACCCATCAAAAGCTTTCCGTTGCTGTTGTTTAATTCGACAAAAACAAACTCGAATTCATCATCCTCAAGAGAAGAAATTATGTGTTTGCTTTTAATCCCTTCTCTCACATACATTGCAACACCTCCTCCCCGACATCGCACCCTATCCGAACGATATACCTTATAACCTGCGAGTGAACATAGTTGGTTATTTCCGTCCGGAAAATAGATATAAGATATAAGAAATAAATGCGCTATTAAACGTTTCTTTCTCAAAAAAAATTCTTTGTGTAGTTTCCGATCGATCAATTTATAGGGGCGTATTATCACTCGCGAGTCGAAAATTCGCCTAAAATCGAATGTTTTGGCGAATTAACAGTTTGGTGGTATTACCAATGGCGAACTCCGTAGTTCGTCTTTGAAAACAAAACTGCCAACATTAAAAACTGAAAGTGAAATTTCATTCATTGTCATACATATATAAATATTTATAAAGTCAGATTGAAGAATATTGCTTCTTTTTTTTTTGTGAAAAAAAAAAGTAAATAAAAATAAAGATGATTAGCAGCGTTGAATTGTTTTTCGAGGATGAAAATGAAGAAGTAACAAATAAAGAAGAAAAAATCATGATCTCCAGACGGAGGAGAAGTTTAAGAAATGCTTCCAACCCACTGGAAGTAACAGATAATTTGTAATAAAATTAACAATGACTTAAATAAAATTTAACTAGATTTTTTTTCATAGATTTGTGTTATACTTTCGGCTTAGCAAACACGCATTTAAATATGTTTTAAGTCGGATAAGTTCAGGATTTCAAACGACTCAAAGTTCTGCAATTCCATTAATTTTAAAACTTGCGTGCGCACTACGATTTCTCGGATGTGGAAGTTATCAAAACAGTGTAGGAAATGACTTTGAGCTAGGTTTCTCCCAACCTACAGTTTCAGTAGTTTTAAACGAAGTTCTTAATTTGCTTGAAGCAAGAATCTGCCCAGTTTGGATCAATGCAGATATGTCCACTAATGAAAAGCAAGAAGCGAGAAACTATTTTTTTCAAAGAGCAGGCTTACCAAGGATAGTTGGATGTGTAGACGGAACTCACATTGGTATCATAGCTCCTGCTCAGTTACAACACCAATATATAAATAGAAATGGTTTTTACAGCTTTACAGCGATGTCGGTAAAGTACTTCAAAATTGAATCTTGATGTTTAGGTAAAACTTTTTCTTTTCAAGGCTTGTGACAATAATGGAGTAATAAGATTTATTGATGCTAGATATCCTGGTTCTACGCATGACTCGTTTGTGTGGAGTCATAGTGCGTTAAAGGATTTGTTGGAAAGGTGGTGGATAAATGGAGAGCGGTCAAGATATCTTGGTATGTGAATCATATTCTTATATTAGCATATGTTTAAACAATTTTTTGTTTTTTTAAAATTCTAGGAGATTCAGGATATTCCCTACTGCCGTATTTAATCAAAGAATTAAAAAAAAATGTGATTTTTTCAAAGTCACCAAGAATTACAGTTCGACCGATTATGACAGATAAAGGCGAGCAGCGTTTGCCAATTGTAATAGAACGACATTTCAATTCGCCAAATTTTTGAAGTTTAAGGCGAACGTCAACTTGGCGAATTGCAAACAGTAATGCGAAAAAGTCACATTCGCTTATTTTTTTAGGCGACTCGCGAGTGATAATACGGCCCATAATTTTCATTTCTAATCAAACCGTCAAATAATTTTTCCCGATCCATTTCGATGATAGCTATAATTAGCGCCTATGTCCTTGATAGCTTCAGCAAAACTATGCTTAATGTTTGAAATTGTGTTTGAGTCTTTAAATAGGCCTTATTTTTTACGTAGGGTCAAAAAAGTCTGATAAATCAGAAGGTTTCGGTGGCAAATTCGAGATATAACACGGTCAGAAAACTTTTCTGAAAAATATTATGGGTAACGTTTCGTTGTCTTCCTGAAAATACATGTCTTCTACATCAATATTTTCCTATTCTGGATATACCTAACGGTTTATCGACATTTGTCAATTTTTTTTTCAGTTGAAAGTCTGACATTTACGAAAATGAATCGCTTAACTATCGCACAACGCATAAAAGTTGTTAAAACCTATTACAAAAATGGTGATTCTGCTACAGCCACATATCGTGCTTCAAGAGGAGATTATGGTCTACATAATCGTCCAAATACGTAAGCAATTGGAAAAAATTTGAGGAAGTTTGAAGAGACTGGATTTGTTACAGATATTGTAAGGCCTGTGCATCATTGTTTCGCTCGTACCACTGGAAATATCGCTGCTGTAAATGAAAGTGTTGCCGAACAACCAAATGTGTCGATTCCTCGTCGTTTTCAGGAATTAGGACTGTGTTACGGCACATTATGGCGTATTTTGCTTTTGGATCTACACCCATATCCATATAAAGTACAGCTCACACAACAACTGAAGCCAGCTGATCATTCGCAACGTCGTAGATACGTCGGGTGCTTGAACAACAGGCGGTGGACGGCGATTTTTCGAACAAAATTTTCTTCAGCGACACAAAATTTTCTTCAGCGACGAAGTACATTTCTCACTCGGTGGGTATGTTAATAAACCAAATTGTCGTTGGGGTTCTAAAAATCCTCAAGTAGTGAAAGAGAGGCCATTTCGTGCGCTCTTTCGTACGTAGGTGTGATTGGACCTTACTTCTTCAAAAACAACGATGGAACGACTGTCACCGTCAATTCGGCGAAGCGAAAATAGTTCTTCCTATATTTCAGTGATTTGAGACCTTTGGTTTGACTTTTTCTTCCTATATTCCAGTGATTTGAAACTTTTGGTTTGACAGCTTTCCACAAATTTTGTTTTGTTTTGATTGAATTTACTCGTATAATGTCAATGTTCAAACTTTATAATCAAAAAGAAATATCATGAAAAAAAATATCTTATACATATGTAAAATGGATAACCCTGTACAAAAACATTTATTACAGGTCGGCAGCGGAATCCATTGAACTAAATTAGAAGTTGCACCAGTTTCACCCCAAGCAAAAATTCCACTTATTTTCGTAGTCTCCCAAGTGAACATGAGTCTCATCACTGACAATGATTTCTTGATGAACTTTTGAAGTCTTAATGTTGAAATACGGTTTGAGGTATTTTATAAAATGCCTTATTCTAAAAATCAATGAGCAATCGGCAAAAAATCGATTCCTCAATTACCGTAACAGATCAATTCGGTCCCTCAATTTCTCCATTTCCAACCGAAAATGTGCTTCACGGCGAAGAAAAACTGCTTTAGTTTTGTGAACTGTGACTGCAAAACGTTCAAAAGTTTTGTAGTGAATTCCAACTATTTTAATGTGTTGTTGAGGCATATAACATTGCATTTTTATCAATTGAATAGTTTTCAAGGTTAAACGTCAAAATATGACAGTTTGAAAAGTGACAGCTGTCAAAAAATGTATTACAACTATGTATACATATGTACATATATGAAACTTCTTATTGAAAAACCCTTTGAAAAGTCTACCTTCGACTACTTTTTTTTCCTTTCAAATCCTCAACATTCACAAAATACGTAGATATCATATTGACATACATTAAGTTAGTATTTACGTACTCTTTTTTAATCCCACGACTGCACTGTTTCATACACTCTCTTTCGTATTAAAATTTAAAAATAAAAACCAAATCAATTTTCCAGATATTACATACTCAAACGGCCACTTTGAAGCATTAAGATTATTCATTGTACTTAAATGCATTTTAATGTCAAAAAGCCAACAAGTCAAAGTGATACAAAACAACAAAACAAAACAAAGCCGATCACACTTAATATTCTTGATAATGTATAATCTCTAGTTTTAAACCCTTTAACCTTAAGAATAAGTCACACATTATTGGCATCATCTCTAATATACAAACATTAATGTACATTTTATGTTATGGGCGGAAAAGTAAAGTAATTAAATTTTGATTTTGAAAAACTTATTTCATTTTTCATTTTTTTATTTTTATTTCTTCCTTCATTTCGGTATCGGTATTCCTTTTCTCTGTGATTTAGGGAAGAAAATCAAAAATACACATAATGACAATCGACAATTTTTCATTTTTATCAGCTAAAATTTATAATATTCATTCAATCGATAAGATATGATTGTTTTGAATTTTCATATCACTTTATTAGAAAGAGTAAAATAATAAATATTATTACACTCACTGTTATCGATTAAATGGCGACGTTTAGTCTACAACGATGAGGTTGAGTGTCAATGTCGCAAAAATTACAAACATGGTGGTTTGTCATTTCTAAAAAAAAGACACAACAATTTTATTATTTGCATTTATAGACAATGCCAACTACCTGCAAAATTAAATCAACAACAACAACAACAAAACCTGGACAAACTTTGTTAGTAAATCCCCATTTTTATCGTAGGTAAAAATAGAGACACACATTTTTACATACCTACAGAGATACATAATATTCTATATATCCAAGAATTATAACGAAATTGAATTGTGGACAGAATCTACATATTATATCTACGCGATAGCGATGTTGCTAGGGCGATAACGCGCAATGCCAAGGACGCGTTCAAAATTGCAATTAAACGTAACATCGGGCCGCTCTCTGTTGTCACTTTAGCGATGCCGACAACAACTCACAACAAACAGTGGGACAAAATTGAGTCAAAACTTTGCTTGAAATTAGCTAAAAAAAACTAAGAATTCAGTTGGCTCGATGTAAACGGAGTTGCAAATGTCAAAATATGGAACACACCCAAATTTAATGTTAGATTAGATGAGCCCCCTTACGAATGACAACAATAGATTTATGAAAGATTGACAGATTAAATTTGAAGTGCAACCAACTTCATTCCTTTAATGACCTGTTGATATTTATAATAATTCGCCGGGCAAATATTGAATTCATCTTTTAAAACCATTAATTTGCTTTGTTTGTGTTGACGGCCTGTCTACAATTAATATTGTTTCGCATTTTATGAGCAACTATTAAACGTCAAAAGAATAACTGTATGACAACGCCTTCTGAACTGAAAGGCGACATTAAATGAAAATCATTACCGTTAAAAAAACGATTATCGTAACACCTTTGTATATAAAGTAGTGTTGAGAAGGAGAGACGAGGAACAACCGAAACGACACCTGGGAAAATTGCCAGCGCCACTCGTCAATGTACTAAATTTGTATGTTCTATGAGGGAACTAGAGATCTTATATAGAACAATGATGAAACGTAGTGCCTATCTCAATTTTTGATATTTGACAGCTTCAAGGCTCGAGCTTTAAAAACTCAAAATGGATGATAATCACTTAAAACCAAGGTAATTTTTGATTTTTTTACTTTTGAGTGAATCATAAAATTTGAGTACGTTGAAGAGTGTGTTGGAGACGCTGGTGATTTACACTTATCTGTCAATTTTGTCAGAATAAGTTTCTTGACGACTGCCCAGATGTCGCTTCGCTCGACTTTCTACATGAAAGTATTGTAGATTTAAGTAAGTTTAAGTTTGTACATACATAGAGTTTTAAGCTAATTCTTAGTAAAAATGTCCCACTGTTTACTTTTTGTTGATTATATGAACTCGCTATTTATGTACGTTTACACTTGTAGGTCGTGTATATGATTCTTTTTTGTTTGTTAAGTGACAGAAAAACGTGTGTTAAATTGAACATTCAAAGATACTATGAATTGTACAGACATATAGTACAGTAAAGTACATATATGTACATAATATAAAATGTAAAATTGGCTTGAAAGTGTGAGGACGTGAGTGAAGTTACAAATTTTGCCATAAAAAAGGGCTTTTAAATAGAAGCGTGGTGTATTTGACGAGGGGGGAGGGTTGAACTAAGTTTTCATTAGAGTTAGTTGAGGTACTTTATGTTACATAGCACTTTTTTTATTGTTTCTTTAAAAAGTGCTCTGCTCATTGATATTCAAAGATAATAAACGTGTTTTGTTGTTAAATGTTCATATTAAGATATTTTGATGATGATGGTGTTTAATGTACACATACTCAACTTATACAATGGTACATAAAAACGACCCCTCTAAAATTGCAATTAACAATATTTATCATGTTTTATTAGAAGATTAGAATAGTTAAGTTTGAACATAAATTTTGCAACAAGGAACGCCTTGAATTGTTTAACATTCCTACTTTAAAGTTTTAACACATTGTTGAAATATTATTAATTTATGTAAATGAGTTTAATGTTATGTGAACATTTTTTAGAATCCGTATTCATGATAGATCTTTGTTTATAGTGGAAATTGCTCTTATTTAGACGTTAGTTTTGGTTGTACTTCCTTTGAAGTCTTAAAAATACATACAAAGTTGGGAAAGTACTTTCTGATACTGACAGCTGTTTTTCGATCGAAATCTTTACAGAAGGTCAGTGTCATAACATCTCGGAAAAAATCGCTTTACGTTCGAACAAAGTTAGAAAATATTGAAAACCTATTTTCAAAGTAAGAGCCTTATAATCCAAACGGTGCGTTTCTTAAAAAGAAGTTTTGGACGAAATTTCGAGCACTTATGTACGTGAGAAGTCATCGGATTATTTTCTTACAAAGTCAAATGGACTTGAGATATTGAAAAGTCTCGAGTCCGATTGAATTGGACAACGAATGTAGACAAAAAAAAGTCATAATTGTGGATACATTATCCACAAAGAGAACCAATTTGGCGAGGATTGTGGGAGTTGGTATAATTGAAGCAATTTCTTCCCAAATGAGTCTTAGAACAGAGCCATTTTAATTAACTTTTATTTTACTGAAATTGAAAACATGGATCTCAACAATCTTTTGATGGATTGAAATTGAAATTAAAAGCAAAAACAAAGGAATATCTTCACACTTTGGCCACTACTATTTGGACAATCCTTATTGCAAATTGTTCAATCGAGTTGGTTTGTCTGGATTCATCTTAAGCAGACGGAAAGCAACATAGCTTTATTTTAGTCACTTTTAACCATCAACATATTTAATGGATTCAATACCTCAATTTATGCAGCGAGAATATTAGATTAAAAAATTACATTTCGTGTAGCATACAAAATTATTTGTTAGTTTTTATGAAAGTTATAGATTATTTGAACTTTTCACTTTTTTTTGAAAACTAAATTTATTTGATCCTAGTTACGATTTAATTTTTATTTTGATCACAAATTCATAGCACTGATTTGAAATAGTTTTTATTTCAAGAATAATGCAACTGATGTTCTTTTTAGTTTATAAAGTTTTTATTAAATTAATTCGAAAATTAAAATCAACTTTTTCAATTATAAAGATTGACTGCACCGTAAAAACAAAACACTTTTGGAACACATCCCTTATGCACTATTCTGATGAAAATTCAATACATTGATGAAGATTTTTATTTAATAATAAATTACTCAAAATTAAAAAAAAAATGTGCATGGTTAACTATAATAGTTATATTTTGAAGTTGTTTGTTCTTAAGATAATATAAAGATTAATCATAAGATAAATAAAATAGTTAAAATTTTACGATTCATGCGAAAAATTTCTAAGGGAAAATATGAACAAAAAGCACCGATTGAAAAGAAATCATTCATCAAAAGAAAACGATATCTTGTTTTTGCTTAAAAAAGAAAAACACCGTGTAGTAGGTTTGTTAAAGAATGCAATCTTTTGGGAATGCAATCATTACAAATCATTTATTGAATTCAAACTTAAAAATTGCATTCATTAATTTAAACTGAAGATTAGGATTTCAAAATGTGATTATGATAGGCTATAATATTTAACAAATATTTGTAATAGCGTTTTGTATTAAAAGCAGTGCTTGATTTTCTATGTTTGACACCAAGAGATTAAAGTCAAAATTTCAAAAGTCTGAAGCGAAATTTAATGAAAGAATGCAAGGACTGTAGCCGAGAGTGTAAGACTCAATTAACGAACGAAAACCATCAATTTCAACAGCTAAGGAGATTTACTCAAAATTATTCGCTTAAAAAGTTCTATTGACTCAATAATTGAAATCACGTGATTATTGCGATCATTACAGCTTCGTTGTTTTGGTAATGCAGCACCTTGAATCGGACAATGATTGTGGGCAAAAAATAATCTTTTCTGTGAGGGTGCATTTACACATCAGCGGCTACCCCATCATGGGTTCGAAAAACACGCACGTTGCTGTCAATTAGCCAATCTGTCCCAATAGAGAATGACAGTTTGTTACAGATTGTGAAATAGTGGCATCATTAGACTATTTCTCTTCAAAGGTGAAGCTGGGCATGTTAACGGATTCTTTTTTTTACTTAATTTGAAGACATGGGTTTCGACGACCTTTGCTCACAGCTTACAGCTCATTCCATAATCAAAATTTTGTGTAACAAACTCCCAAAAGTTTAATTATTCATTTGGCTATGTGAATTGAATACCTCGGAGCTGTGATTTAACCCCTTTGGGCTTTCTTTTGTGAGGAACCATAATTGACCAATTTTATTCCAACAATCCGGAAATGAGGCGCCTCCTTGAATGACTTTTTTTAAAGCCATAATAGTTGGACAAAATTTAATTTCCTTCATTTTATTGCATACTTTAGAAATAGATTTGTATTTGATTCACCTTTTATTCAGGGTGCGTTTAAGAAATGGAAACAATTTTAACAAAACCTAGCGCCATCTTTATTTGAAAAACCGATATTGAGCCATTGGAAAGAGAAAAGAAGCAGAATACAAGTGATATACAAATATTTCGAAAGCTTGTGGGTTTCAAAAATAAAGTAATTCAGATGACGGCCCTGATTTTATATACAATGACGCAAACGTAACACAACATTTTCGTAGGCTTTTCTTGGCATAACCGTTGAAATATTCGCAGAATGTTGTCGAATTGAAGATTTCATCTCTTCCAAGTGCCGCAGCTTATTTAATATACACTTTGGCTATCAAATACCCTCTAAAAAATAAGTCAACACGGAAAAATCAATAGAAAAAAACGGCCAAACGATTTCTACGCTACGCGAAATTAATTAATGATTGCCAAACATCAATCCATAATTTCGTCATCGCAGGAGTTATGACACTTTGCCCCGTCTTGCTAAAATCAAATGTACCTACGTCTTAGTTCGCTAATGTAACGCAATTCCGGCCGCACAAACTTGTTTAACAGCTGTCTGTAGCATTCGCCGTTAACCGTTCCGTCGAAAAAATAAATACAGATGACGCCTTATGTGGTTACTGAAATCCAAATGGTAACCTCCTGCTGATGAAGACGCTTCTCTTAAAATCACATAGAGGTTCTCCCCGTTCCAGAAACAAAGACTTTGTGTATTTACTTCGACGACGTTCAGGTAAGAATGAGCCTCATGTGTTAAAATATTCATAAAACTCAATACGTTTTCATAGCTCAAATACAGCTGAGGCTATAATTTTTTAAAATTCTTTCTATTTCTATGACACACCCTGCATAAAGTTTTAATTTCAGGAAATTTCTCCAAGTTGTTAAGATGCAATTCTAATAAATTGTTAATTATTTTATGTTTACATTACGCTTCTAGTGCATCTTGCTGCTGCAAATTTTAAAAATAAACGGTGGTTTTTTTTAGCTATTATCTTTTTGGCAACACTGGTTTAAACAACACGTTTCATGAACAACGCTTGTAAATTATTGATTCCTATTATCTAAATGCATGCTCGGTTAAGAAAGTTCATCGCGCGCTTCTTCCATTTTATTGTCCGTTTAATCGACCCACTGAAGCGGTTATTCGGGCTATTGTGACTAAATTTTGCACCAAATTTACATTGTTGGACATTAAACCACTAACACGCTTACGTGCGAACTGAAGAAAATATCGCAGCTGTATCGACCAGTGTTAATGATGACCATCAATTATTATCGATTCGTCACCGTTCGAAGCAATTGGGCCTCTGTTACTCAACAACGTTGAAAATTTTGCGGAAGGATTTAGGTGTGATCCCTTTCAAAATACAGCTGGTGCAAGAATTTACGCCGAACGACCTACTGCAACGTACAATTTTTGGTGAATGGGCTCTTGGAAAATTGACCGAAGATCCACTTTTTTTACCGAAAAATTGTGTTCAGAGACGAAGCTCATTTTTGACTCAATGGGTACGTAAATAAGCAGAATTGTCGATTTTAGAGTGAATATCAGCCAGAACCATTGCAAGAGCTACCAATGCATCCACAAAAAGTCACAGTTTGGTGCGGTTTATGGACTGGACCGTACGTCTTCAAAGATGATGCTAATCGTAACGTAACTGTGAATAGTGAGCGCTACCGTGAGATGATATCCAACCTTTTTTTTTTGCCCAAAATGCAAGAGCTTGATTTTCATGACATGTGATTTCAACAAGACGGTGCCACATGCCACACAGCACGCGCAACAATGGACTTATTAAGAGGCGAGTTCGGTGAACATTTTATTTCACGTTCGGGACCGGTCAATTGGCCGCCTAGATCGTGTGATTTAACGCCTTTAAACCATTTTTTGTGGGGCTATGTTAAAGCTCGTGTCTATACAGACAAGCCCGCTTCAATTGAAGCATTAGAAGACAACATTGAAGCATTTCTTCGGCCGAAATGTTGGAAAGAGTATGCCAAAATTCGACTAAGCGGATGGACCATTTAAGGCGTAGTCAAGGTCAAAATTTGCATGAAATCGGAAATTTTTACGAATCCCGAAAAACTGTTTCATAAAATCCGTTCGTAGTGGAAAATCTCATAAAATTTTGCATTACGAACGGATTTCATGATACAGTTTTTCGGGATTCGTAAAAATTTCCGATTAGAATTCATGATAGGGCTGAATTTTCAAACATTTAATTTAATGGACCTTACTATCGATTCAAATAAAGATTTTATGCATTTTTCTGAATTTTATGTGTTTTATTTTTGAAAAACTTTCCTATAGCTTTTAAAAAATCACTCTTTATTTAAAAGCGAATCTTTACGTCTTATGTTTTCTTATGGGAATATTCAACTACATATACATATTTCTAATTAAAATTAATGTACCTACTTCTCACTTTTGGAAGGAATTTTATATTTTAAATAAAAAATATCCTTATTTAAATAAAATAAGAGGATAAAAGTCACAAGTTGTAGGATGAGCTAAATCGATAAACATAATCCTGGATCTCTCTACAAAACTCTTCTATGAACCTACTGAATTTAGCAACCAATTTTAGTAGATTAAAAGTAAAAATAGATCCAGACTTCTATCCCAAAAGAACATTCCATTAAAACCTTTTTTGGTTTCCCATTGTTTGTGAAGCGTGCAGACGAACCATCCAAATCCAATATGGGTAATTAGTTGTAGGTTCTTCTCAAACAATAACTCAGCCGTATCAATCCAAAAGATGTAGATAGTATCTCATGAATATAAAAGAAATACTGCGAATAATTATTAAATAATGCTTATTGACTGTTATGCCTTTACTATACTTTAGTATTAGTGTATGTATATCCTTTATATGTAAAAATATCTATAAAGAAGAAGAATAAAGTTAAATTGTACCACACCTATCAGGGGAATATAAATCAAATAGAGAAAGGAAGAATAAAATATAAGAAAACGAAAAAAAAAAACATCACAATCGATACCCAACCTAAGTTTTATTTTGTTCGTTTGTTCCTTTTAGGAGGTTGAGGTCTCTTGATGGTGATGGAGGAACAACTTAAGTTATTTCGATTTGCTTGAGTAGTTTAAGCTTCTGCTTCTGGTTCTGGGTTTTCTGGTTGGATATTTTGAATTAAATCATAAAGTTATGCATCATTGGTGGCAACAATTTGTTACAAGTCGGTTAGTGTTGATTTATTCTTAAGAACGAACAAAACAATTACAGACAAGAAAAGAAAATATATTTATATGTATGTTGCATTTTTAGGGAATGTGAATATAAGACAAATGAGGGTAGGGTCACTGGAGACACATTAGCACGGCTGGCATAGGAATACTTTGTGTAAATTGTTCTATATATGTACGTTTGTAAGTAAGTAAGTATATAACATCCGCTTTAAAACCGTGTGATAAAAATTTACTTTTATATTAATAAGTTTTTATTTTTTGGGGGGGAAACGTTTTTTTTTTTTTTTTTTTTTTTGAGACAACTTAATAATTTAAAAGTTTCTAAATTTTTTTGGGGTGTGGTTTTTGTTTTATGTTTGCTGTTGTGTTAACAATCGTGTTTGGTTTCAAGATGTGATGGGAAAGTGACACCCTACAAGCTTAATATTTTTTACATTAAAAAATGTCTCTACATAATTTCGAGTAAAAAAAAAAACTTCTTACTTTGCGGTTGACAAAGTTAAACCTAATGACTATTTTATCAAAAGGGGCTGGGATGCCACCCACTGTCACTGATAATTTCCCTTTGGCTACTGAAAGCCATCGTTCCCAAGGAGCGGTTCCTTTCTGGACCTTTTGCTGTACGATACCAGACTGACAATAATTGACAAAGTGGGTAATCACCCTCGAAACTGTTTACAGACAGTCGAGTACGACAGTGACCACTGCGGACTCGCTGCTGTAATTCAGATTCCGAACGAGAGTGTGGAATTGGATGAATTCGTTCCAACGCATTCTTACAATTATAGTAAGATGCGATGGCCACGTTTCACCCAAGTCCTTGCAAGAGAACTTCGTTCGAGTGACATAGCCCCACCAAACAACAGAAACTTGACAAATACAGAAATCGACCAACACCTTGAACAGATGGACAAGATAATAAAACGAACAATGGAACGGACAATACCGAAATACAAGGAACGCGACCAAAACAACGTCTACAGTAACGCGACTATAGACGCACTACACAGACAGAAAAGCGGATTACTGACAAGACTGAAAAACTTGTACAGACGATTTACAGACCCGTACGACCTGGAGATAAGGACACTGAAGTCGTCGATTAAAAACGTCAACACCCTGATCAAGGAAAACTACAGGTTATCTATTAATTTGTACTGGGACAAGAAAATTCGGGCCGTTAATTCTAGCGACCCGAGTATGTTCCCTAAGATTAATAAGATATTTAGGTCCAAGAACCAGAACGACCTTCCGTGTCTTAAACTCCAGAGAACAGTAGAGAACACAGACGTACTTCTGACAGCGCAAATTGATCCTGAGGAAGCCGTCTTGGATGATGACTTCTTTGGGATTGAAGATCCGCAGGAGAAAGTGGAGACAATTGGTGCTGCTTTCCAGCAAGTGTATAAGGTGAATGCTTGCACTCGCCCGAACCACGACCTGGAGAACAGAGCCTTACTTCATCACTTCTACCTGAGGAATGATATTTCGCATTGGCGATCTGAGAACCGTGGTTTTACCCGGTTTGATGACGACTTTTTAGCAAACGCTATAATCGCCGATCGAACGGGCCCAAGTCCCTTGCTCATCACGAAGGTAGAACTCCAGCTCATCTTCGATTCAATAAGGAATAAGAAGTCAGCAGGTGTCGATGGTATATCCAATATTGTACTAAGACACCTACCGATTGAAGCAATAGACATCTACACCACTCTGTTCAACAACGCGCTGAATAATGCATATTATCCAGGGCGTTGGAAGACAGCTGTGGTTCATCCTCTCCCGAAAAAGGGAAAGGACAACTCCAATCCTTCAAATCTCCGGTCAATAAGTCTTCTTCCAAGCATCAGCAAGGTATTTGAAAAGGTAATCAATAGGGCTCTGGCTGAGTGGACTGCGGACAACAGTATAATTCCGGATAATCAGTTCGGGTTCAAGGCAGGACATGACACTATTCATGCCGCGTCTAAGCTCGTTTCTGATATCCAATGGAACAAGTCCAAGAAACAATGCACGGGTGCTGTTCTGGTTGATTTAGAGAAGGCCTTCGACACCGTATGGTTAGAAGGGTTGTACCTCAAACTCACCAGACTAGGCATCAGTAAACCATTATTGTATATGCTTTATGATATGCTCAACGGTAGAAAGTTTGTTGTCAAGAGTGGCAATGTAACTTCTACCACCACCTTTGAAATTAAAAACGGTCTTCAACAGGGAGCGGTGAACTCGCCGATCCTCTTCAGCATTTACACCAGCGATCTTATAGGTAGCTTAACTAACGCAATTGCGTATGCCGACGACCTGATTGCGTACAGAACGGCTCGAAAGGTTGAAGTTATTAGAATTCTCTTGCAGCGTGACTTCGAGAAGATTCAGCGATACTGCGACGATTGGAAACTGAAAATAAATGTCCAAAAGTCGGAGACAATCTTGTTCCGGACTCCGTTGGCTAAAGCCTCGCGAGATACGTGTAAGAATTGGCGCAAGATGGTCATTGTTGACCCGCACGGACAGGCATTGACGAGCAAAAGTGTAGTGAAGTACCTCGGTATCTGGTTGGACCAGTATCTATATTTCGACAGACATATGGATGCTGCTCTGACTAAGGCCAGAGGAGCCTTCGCTCTGACGAAACGGCTGTTTTACAGCAGTCGGCTTGACCCCAGAGTGAAGGTAATTTGCTACATGGCGCTCATACGGCCAATGATTGTTTATGGTTGTCCAGTGTGGTTCAACATTGCCCCTTCCCAAATGGAGAAGTTTCGGGTGTTCGAGAGACAGTGTCTTCGGCGCTGTCTCGGTTTGTATCGGACACCGGAATCTTCTTATCTGCATTATTATTCAAACGAGGTTCTATACAACGGGGCTCGAATCAATAGAATTGACAATTTCGTGATAAAACTTGTTCGGGGTCACATTGCGAGGGCTATGACTTCGACCAACAATCTGATTTTCGGGCCGTTCTATCCGAACGACAACTACTTCGACAATGCACGCTTGAGCGGCTTTATCCCACCAGAGGCATTCCTCTATCTAGACCAGTGCGGCATGATACAGGATAGATTGGCAGTACCGCTTATCTACCACGTCAGGCGAAAAACCGTAGACCGGCGGCTCCTGTATGAACGGGGCATCCTCGCTCGTGATGGAGCGGAGCTGCTTCGGTTCAGTAGGGCTGTGTCCGAAAAGGACCGCATTGATAGGGTGAAGCAGGAGAACCAGTTTTGGTGGCTTCAAACTGCAACTGATAATGGGTAATCCGGGGTGGGGTATTTTTGCCTTGGCCGGCTTACATACTTGTTTTAGTCTTAAGTTTTATGTTTAAGTAGAGCAGGAATGGTGGCACAATAAAATTTAAAAAAAAAAAAAAAGTATAAAAAAAAACAAAATCTCATAAAATACAAAACAAAAAAAAGAAATCAAAATACAAAAAAAAAAAAAAAATGCAAACACATATCACAGACAATATTACAAAAATCCACGATGGAATTACAAATAGAAGAACATAGTTGTTTTGCCGCTGTGGTTGTTCTAGTTTTAAGTAGTTTGTAGGTAGATTAGGTAATTTTAAGTTTTATTTTAAGGACTTTAGTATGTAAGTAAAAACCCCAAAAAATGATAAAGATTTTAGTTTTTAAACTTTTCTAAAAAAAAAAAAAAAAAAAACATAAATTGAAATAAATAAAATAATCTTAGTTCGTAGGCCGAAAGGCATTAATTTTAAGAATCATGAATTTCTTAGAGCGCCCGATTAGGGCCAGTAAGTTATATTTAAGTAGAATTAATTAGGCTAGTTACCCATTTTGTCTAGCATGTAAGTAGAGTTAAGTTTAAATGAATAAAAAAATGAATTTCGAAAAAAAAAAAAAAAAAAAAAAAAATAATTTCCCTTTGGTGCCCTTAAAAGAAAATATAGCCACCTTCCATATTACATTGGGCCGAGTGCGTACCAAATGAAAGCTATAATGTTTGGCTTAATATATGTATATATTATCACATTATATACTAATTTAAAGGTTATACAGAGGTAATCAATGGTATCAATAAAAGTATATGTCATCACTGATTATTTCGAGATGTCAGCACTGCAACTAACTTTAGTAATTATGAAAACAAATTTATTAATTAGAATTAAAATGGATACCAGCTATAAAAACACAATCACGGGGAAGGGCTAATGGGGGATGTTTATTTGGTTTCATGAAAATTCAAAAACATACATATGGGTGATTATACAAAAGTTGGGTAACTTTTGAGGATATTTTGTTTACGATAGTTTTTAAATCAAACTTCTATAAATTCGGGTGTATATGATAGCTAATCTAATTAATATATTGTTCCCAATCGGGCCAGTCACTTTTTTGAGTACATTGTAAGATATTTAAAAATTTCAGAATTTTACTGCCAGAGGACTGACGAGTATACACAGTTTTGAAAGTATTATAATGAAATTTAATACAAATTAGTAAAAATCTCTTAGGATTTAATAATGATCACTTAAAATCACTTAGTAACAATTAAAAATGATTATTAATATGTAATACTAGGAGAAAATACTACATCAGTTTTCAAAACAGACTTTTGACATTTAACGTAACGTTATTCACTTATCTTTTACTACTTTTACATAGTTTTACTAAATATTTTAAAGTAATCAACAAACAAAATCTAACAATATTCATCTTAAAAGTACTAATGATCAAGAAATGAAGAACAATAACAATTTACCTGACACAGAACTGACGCCACACTACTGACGAAAAAGACGAAATTTGAGATTATAATCTGGACTAATGTTTTTTTTTGTAATTTCAAATATCAACAAACTACATTTTAACAATAATACGAATAAATAAAAATAAACTTTAGATTAACAAAAAAATAGCGACTCACCATAAAACTGACGTGTTGACTGGCTAAGCACGTGTATAGACAACAAACATAACCCAAACTCTGGTACAGTTATTGTGGCCGTCAAATTGTGCAACCCGCAACTAACTTTATTACCAACATTAAAATTCAAAGTGGGATTTGACAGTGAGTCGGCGATATTTCGCACGAATTTTAAATTTAAATAACACACAAGAAACTGACGAATAAAACTGAACACAAAATTTTTAATTTTTTTAAATAAAGTGGAGAACACTGCATTATGAAAGTTGTAGTACATATGTATATATTAAACTATATACATCGCAGATTGTATTAATTTAATAAGTTTTCTCAAATCAATGATAATGTTTAATAGACAGTCACTTAATGGTTGGTTTTCAGGGTTGTGACATGCCAGAGGACTGATGTTTTAAGAACTAATTGTGTTTTTTTAATAACTTGTATTCAAAATGAAGAACTCAAATTGGGCGACTAAATAAAGGTCTTTTCATTGTTTTAAAATAAATTGCAATCTCAATAAAATATAATCAGACTTTGTATATATTGGTTGATGACATCGAGTTACCCAAGTTTTGTATAATCACCCATATATATTGTAAGTTAGAAGTATATGAAAGCGTTACGTATGTTAAACTACAAAAAATAATGGAAATATTTATCAATTGCAATCAATGGAACAATGATTTTGAAAAATTGGAAGCAATAATGTCTGAAAGTAATACTTCTAATCTGCTTGTTGTGGGTGACATGAATGCAAGAACTGGAAGCGAGAGAAAATCGAAGGATTTAGTCTTCAACGCAAGAGGCTTAAAGCTTATTGACCTGTGTAACTCGTACGAGTTAAGAATACAAAATGGTACAAGCTTGTCAGATGGAAGGTCAATTAACTTTTGTCAGTGGTCAGAGAAGCTCTGTGATAGACTACAGTCTCATAGGCAACGAATGGAATGAGCATAACGTTCGGACTGATTTCCATCAGATAAGCTCAAGAGTCCAAGGTTATAAATTCTTTACCGAAACTGAAATGGAAACCGACAAACGAGATGAAATATCAAGCAAGGCTTGATACCTCACTGCTGAGACAAATAAATTGTGATCTATCCAAGCTGGATAAAATAATCAAGGAGTCGTATCCAACTGTAGCTGCCAACAGTAAAGCCCGGGAGAACTTCATAGAGCCATGGTTTGATGTAGACTGTAGAAAGGCACGGGAATTATCGTTTAGCTGGCTTAGAGCACACAGCATATTCGAATGATGGCTACTTCAAAAGTCAATATTTGTTGGCTAATAGATCTTTCAAGGCAATATGTAAGCTAAAGAAGGCAGCATTCTTCAAAGCTGAATCCAAGAGATTAGCGTCTTGTAAAAGCGGAAAGGAGTTTTGGAGCCTGACAAAGCAGCTGAACGGAAAAAAGTTGTCAATCCATTTTAGTATAGGTTCTGATCACTGATGGCAGATCACTTTCAGAGTTTGTTGAATCCAAAAGAAGGGAAACTTGTTTTTCAATACGCTACTCCGGGTTTTAAAAATGAAAGAAAAGCTGTATAATAACGGAATGTCATGGAAGTTCGGAAGAGTTATTCAGAATCTATATGCAGATAAAATTGCTAAGGTATGGAATGGAGAAGAGATGTCGAGAGGGTTTTAAACACAATGGAGAGTCAGACAGGGCTGTACATTGAGTCCGAGTCTGTTCGCCTTGTTTATTGAAGATCTTACAGACCTCTAACCAGATGGCATAGACTTCGCCGGACAAATAATAAAAGCATTGCTGTTTACGGACGACATTTTTTCTTTTTGGCAGCATCACCTGAATTATTACAGTTAATGATAAACCGCCTGTATCAATATTGTCAGCTTTTGAGTTAGATGGTTAATCTTAATAAGTCTAAAATTTTGATTTTTAAACGAGGAGGAGGCCGCAATTTGGCGAAAGAAAAATGGTTATATAATGGAGAGGTCATTGAAGTAGTCATGGAATTCAAACACCTTGGAGTTCACTTAACGAAAAATTTGAGCATGGAAATTCATCTAATAGAGAAACTAGTCAAGGTTAAAGGTGCAATTAGTACAACTTGGAAAAGATGTTTTTCTAACAAAAGTATAGCACATAGCAGCAAGTTCAAGATATTTGAAGCGGTATCTGAGTCGGTCATGATTTACGCGGCACAAACTTGGGGAACGAAACAATATGAAAAAGTTAAGAAAATTCTCCGATACTTTATTAAGCGAATTTTTAGACTGCCATCAAATACGCCCAACTATGTTATAAAGTTCGAATCAGGATTATCACCTATGTTCATACGAACCCTAAAAATGCAAGTCGATTACATCTTGAAAGTTATGAAGATGAGCAATAATAGGCTTTCGAAGATAGCAGCGCTTCAAGTAATATGAACCAAAACAAGTTGGTGTGCTGATTGGATAAATTTTGCAAGAGTATGTGGAATGGTACTTAACCTTTAAAAAGCTTTTAAAAGCTTCTTTATATCAGCTCATTTCCGCAGTGGACATAAAACAACGAGAGAAATAGTTAAATGACCCCACAGGATCTATTTACAGGCAGCTCTACTGTCAACTAAATCACAACTTGGAAGAGAGCAATTATTTTAGGGACGATAATAGCATTGTCGAAATTTCAATGATGGTTAAATTGAGAGGTGAAGTTATGCAGCTGAATTTTATACCTCATATAGAGATGACTTACCAATTATATGCTCATTGTGCAATTTAAAGAAAAGGGAGGATGTTTTACACTTTGTTGGAAGATGTCCAGTTCTTAAAGAAATAAGAAGAAATACTTTTGGTAGCGAAATACTGACCCAAAATCAAGTTATACTCTTGCTTAACAAATATGGAAGTTACAAAATTATATCAATTCTGCAGGCTAGCTCTTCTCTATAGAAGTACAATTATAAATGAAAGTTTTTAATTATATTATTGAGCTATGTTATTTTTTTTTATGATTTGTCAACTAAGCAGACGGCAAGAAAGCCATGCTTTTTGTTTTTGTTTGTAAACTTTTTTAAACTTTGAATTGAGCAGAAAATATGTTAATAAATCAAATCAATCGAGATGTCAGCATATAAAAAATAAATGAAATACTTATTTTATTTATTATATCAAAAATATTGATAATACCTATGTGGAAGATAATTTTGTGATCTTTTATTTGGTACTATTATCGTTTTTATGTAGTCTTATGTAGTTGAAAGTTATAAACTGATATGAGAGCAAAACACGATTTTCTTGATTTTTACTTCTTCTACTTCGACGCAAGGTTTCTTGCCTCACCCTTTTTTACCGTTATTTTAACGGACTTAGCTCTAGTGAAATAGCCAGTTGCATTCCTCCCCTTAAACAATTTAACCGTAATACCCGCGCTTCTAGGAATGCCCATCAGTTTACCCTTGAGAACAACTTCGGCCGTACTATGAAGTACAGAGATTCTTTTTTTAGCCGTACTACGCGAATGTGGAACGCCTTGCCACGCTCTATCTTTCCCTGTCATTGCAATGTTCAGAAATTTAAAATCAATGTACACCGACACCTCCTATCCAACCCTTCCCTCTTTTCCTAATGCTCACACTGTGTCTTTGGCATATTAAAGGTATACAAAACCCTTTTAGTGTTCGCTAATTATAAAAAAAAAAGCTCAAACATTTCGAAATCTCCCAAACCGAATTTGAAAATATTTAGAATATATGTATATGTATGTACCCTATACTCAGCTTAACATAAGCTTTCATTTGATACATATATCATGGTTTTATGCAAAGGGTCCGAAAATGGCCATTGTCCTCTGCAAATGCATATTTTTGTAATAAGCTAAACATCGAAAAGTGTGAAATACAAAATTATAGTTTAACCTGTTTTTTTGATGTCAAGATATTTGGAGCCTTGATCTAATTCAGTAACATTTTTTTTTGTAGTTTTGCAGTTACATAAATTTTTTAAATTGGTAGTGTAAACTCAATAAAAACTGTCAATTGAATTTTTGCCAAAAATGTTACCGAATGTTAACAAAAATATTTTATACAAAATAAATTTTAAGTTTTTCTTTGTTTTTAAATTATTTGGTTCGAAAATCAATTTTTCCAAATATTTTGTAGGTTTCAATTGAAAAACAAAAGCTGTTCGTTTGATTTTTTTTTTTAATTTTGATGTTAAAACAATATTTTGTATGAAATGAAATAAGATTCAAGTAAATATTTTTTTTTTAATATATTTGAGTCGAAATTCAATTTTCTGACAATTTTGTGTTTATTTGGAAAAAAACAACTGTCGGTGGATTTTTCTAAACATTTAAAATAAAAAAAGTTCACATTTCTTATGATGTTTTGTATAAGGTAGATTGAGTTTGAAGAGTATATATTTTTCTTTTTTCAGGATACTTGAGCCTTGTGTCAATTTTAAACAAAATTTGTTAGAATTTTTTGTAAAGAAAAAACTATAACTTGAATATTTTACAATTTACCAAATGTTTAGAACTATATACTTCCATGGCAAAATTTGAGAAAAAAAAACATTGTTAAAGGCTTAACATTTTTTTTTGTTTATTTATAATTCGTTAAATACTAACGTTAACAATTCTTAATACTTAAAATCTAAAAACTTAAACTAGACTGTTGAAAAATATTAATTTGCAATTTATACTTTTTATATTATCATTTGGTGAATTAATACAAGAGTAAAATTTATCATAGATGTCAATTAATTGATTTAAGGGGCTATGTACACCATAGTTTGATCTGCTAAAATTAGTATTCAATGGTTTCTGGAGTCTTATACTTGAACGACTAAAACTAAAGTTTAAACTACCAAGAACTGATGGTGATGAAATTTGTCCGTTTATTATTGCAACAATAAAACAAAACTGCAAGTATGAAACCACGGAAGGAATCGTAGACAAAAACGCAAAAATCTTTTCTGAATGGCTTCGAGTCTTGTAGTAGCAATTTTCTACTCCAAAATTTTAAACTTTCTTTTTCGTTTTGCTTACTAGCTAAAACTGCTTATTCCGTTTCACTAAAAAGAAAAAACGGGAATCCGAACATGTCTAAACAGTGATAGTTTGAGAAAATAAACAAAGCAAACATAATCAGTCCAATTTATTGGAATTTCGAAGTGAAGACTGGACCATTACATCCATTATAAGAGAGATTTTACGTAGGTTTTATTAAAGCCTCTTGCGAGGAATTGAGTAATTCTTGTCATGAAAAGTCCTTTCTCAAATTAGCCGTTCGGATTCGGCATATAAACTGTAGATCCCTTCCATCTCTGACAACATTACTCGCACACAGGAATGGTTGAGAGTTGTAAGTCACTAGGCCCTGGTTTTTCGTGGACTCTTGCGCCACCTAGTTCAATCAATTCTGTTTTACGATATTAAATGTTTTATAAAATTAAATTTAAGTCGATAGCTTTACTTTCTCACGAGATATTTGAAACTAATCAAAGTTGTTACTTTTTTTGTTATACAGCCCAATAGGAAAATTTACATCATTTCAATTGGTCCATCGGCTTCAATTCTTGAGTCAACTTTATCTTGTGTTAACTAAGATTCTGACGCGAGATACTCTATAATGTGGTCTGAACAATGCCCAATTATTGAGAGCGCCATGGACGAACGAATATGTAGACTCAAATTTTTGCATTAAACTTGTTATTGCCTGTTTATTAGGTCGACAATTATGACCGAAAATTGTAGTTAACGCTCTCAAAGTTGCAGTCGCAGAATTTCTGAATTTCGGTACAAAATTATCAGCAGACTTCGTTTGTATACTTTACCATAATGAAAATGATGAGTTTACTAAGTAAATTGACGGTTAAATGACAGATCGATGATTAGTGAAAGGGTGTGTTCACAAATTTAATTCAAAGTTGTCAAACCCTATGGTAAAAAAAAAAATAATGAATCTTTTTTAAAGCCGTTTCTGCAAATATTGATTTATTAGCTTCAAAATAAAATTTAATTGTAGTCCATATTTGTTTTTAAGAAAAAGGATATTGTCACATATTGAAATGCCTTCACCTAAAGTAAATAGGTCATTTTCACCACACTTCTTGCTGTCTGTAAAGCAAACAGCAAGAGTGTTTCAGAGCTGTTGTTTAATCTCTTTCCAATATTATCTTCTGAAGAAGATAATACTGGAGAGATCAATTAATATCGTAAGCATAGATCGTAAAGTATTGTATGTAAATTAGTTCTTAAGATTATTTAAGTTAGTCGACTTTGTGTGTTCTTTATGTCAAGTATTATAAATCGCTTTACATTTAAAAATTTAAATAAGTGAATAAAAGTTCTAAAATAATTAAATGTGTTTCATTTAAATAACATAAATTGAAACCACATAACTATATACAGTAGACATTTCTCTAAAAATCTAGGAATCTTAAAACTTTCAGAAATGTCAAAAGTTTTAATTCGACAAATTGAATCGATTAAAATAAATTCCTTTGGGAAAATACTGAACTCTGTAATAAACCAATATTCATTATCAAATAACAATATTTTAAAAATAGTTAATTTCATCAATATGGCATTGGGAATTGTACCTTTATTCTAAACTATAAAGTTAAGAAAGTTTAAATTGAGTTGCATCCTATCAATTGAATTATTGTATATACATACATATGTAAGCAAAATCGATACCTCCATCCATGATTTTTGTTCCAAATTTGGGGGAGTTCAAAAAGGACACCACCCATAGAATTCCCAAAGATGACAAAAATGAATCAACCACATTGAGGCTAAAGCGTCAAAAAGTCGCAAAGGATTTTGTTGTTGCTTTTTTACCAAAATACACTTTCCAAATGCTGGCGACTTGATAAGGGTTGGTTTACTTTTTATTTATTTTTTCTTTTCATTCATTCCTCCTTTTTTATCAACCAACGAAAAAAAAACCTATTGTCGTCCACAAGTTGTACCTTATTCTATTCACCCTAAATTTATCAACGAATATTCAATCATTAGAATTTCAGTGGTGCAAAATACTGAAAGAAATTGTTACGAATAATACCTATGTCCTGTCCTATCCAACCCTATTGCAGCTAGACAACATCGAAATCAAAATCAACATCAACGGAAATAAAAGTGATTTTGGTTTCATTCATCAATATAGTATATCTTAACCTATAAAGGTACTTATCCCCTTTTTGTGTTTGGTAACTTTCTTACAAATAATGTCAACCTTTCAATTTATTTCTGATAATTTCGATTACATCGCATCGCCCTTCTACATATAAATAATAATGTAAATGGCTTAAACGTCTTGTCAACGCTGCTTATTTAACTTTTATTGTGATGTGACGCGATAAGATTTCTGTGATGAATGAATAATGCACGGCTAGTGACTTTTAGAGTACTCACTCAGACTTACTTTTGTGCATATGTCTAATTTGGGTGGGAGAGTTTCAAATTCAAAACAAAAAAAAAGAGTGAGAATAAGAAAACTTCTCTAAATTGAAAAACCACATAAAATGAGAAATGCTTATTTAAAGTTGGTGGGGTGTCTTGAGATACCTATCCTTTTTTGCAACCACTGCTATTTTATCAAGGTTAAGCCACAAATTAAATAGATTTATCTCAAGATACTACCATACTACTTATTTCTCATTTGACATAGAAATACTAAGAATAGAAAAAAAAAAGAAAAGATGAGTCAACACATTCTTCTCTTTGGATCTTGAAAGTCTACAGTTCCAGATTTATCAGATATCATAGGAAGGAAGGTAGGTATAGTTTTAGGTATCATCATCATCATCATGAGCATCTCACATCATGAGCAACTTGCGAAAAATCACAAGCAAACAAAATTTTGTATCTATATACTTTAGTGTAGACATTCGAGGTCTATACCCATTTACCTACTCCTTATTTAGGTTCTTTTATTTTATTTATTTTTTCTATCTTTAACTCTCGAGAAAAACAAATATCAATTACTTATGGGAGAAATATGCAAGATATTTTGTCGTCTTTAGTGATTTTTAGATGTTTTTTTTTTGTTTGTTTGTTATATTTTATTCTTTTTACATAGAAATATCACGTTTGTGCGATTTTTTTTTTATAAAACTAGTGAACTTATTTTTATAAAGATAAGCATTTCTGGTACCTATGCAGCTATAATTAAGATTAAGTTCAAATAATAACAAATTTATTTTTATAAACACTGAAACTATGTTAAAGTAAAATTGTTTAGAGTACGGTACGAGTTTTGTGACTACTAGTTTTGTTCTTTAGGGAATTGAAAGTTTGCAAGAATGTTGAAAATATTATGAAACCAAAAGACATCCGTTTTTTAAAAACAGAACTACATAGAGGCATTGAGAGCAGTATAGTGGCGTAACACTAATTTTTTTCAATTTTTAGTTTATTACACTAACATGACAAAAATTAAATTTTCTTTCTATGCAGAAGTGGCGTAGCTCATATTTGTTCATAAACCTACACAAAATTGTTGAAACATTGTTTCTGCACGCAAGTTTTCGTAGGACAGAAATGGCGTAACCCGCTTACGCCACTTCTGAATTATGCATTTTTTTTTTTAATTAATCAATTCCAAACACATACGCCATTTCTGCACCAAAATTGTACAGTAAGCTAAATCAAACATGAACTGCATCTTAGAAAAACGGAGTAGGCTAGAAATGGCATTAAATATGATGCGGCAAAAGCAAGGGAATCTAATGACACTTCCGTAATTGCATTTGATCTTATCAAAACCTTGCCAACTTTGAGCAAATTGTCTATGATAAAGAACAAAGCTTACTTGTATATTTGGGATGAGTCGGTTGGATCAAGAGGTCCCCAAGAAATTGGCAACTGCTTATTGGATTATATTAAACATTTTGTGAGTACCTCAAATTTAATTATGTACACTGACCAGTGTGGTGGGCAAAATAGGAGATAAAATAGAAGATCTCTGTTCTTCACTTGCAGACGTTATTATAATGGGTGATTTTAACATCGATTGGTTTGTTAATGGGACTTACAGAAAAAGAATTTTCGAAAGTATATCGAACATCACATTTAAACAAACAGTGACTGAACCAACAAGAATAACGCAAAACACGGCTACTTTAATTGATTATGTAATAACAAATATTGAAAACACAAAGGCAAAAGTGAAAAAAGAATTTAAAATCAGTGACCACGAATCTTTAGAAATCCTTATTGAAACAAGTTTTATAAATAAAATATTTACTAAAAAATTTATTCGGACATTGGCATTTAAAGAAAACGTTTTCCGTAGTGAGCTTATTGATAATGAGATAACAAATCTAAGTTGGAATAATTTAAATGATACAGCTAAATCTTTCAGTATGAAATTAAAACATAGTTTGGAAAAAATGACAATTTCAAGATCAATTAATGGGATAAATGGAAATTTTGATTGGTTTAATCAAAATTTTTTCTAACATGAAGCAAATGAAAATCCAACTGCATCAAAGAGCTGTTTGGACAAATAACACCGATGATGACTGGAGTATGTATAGGCTCTATAGAAACAGGTACGCGACTGAACTTCAATTGGCAAAAAATAATTTCATTGCTAGAAAGATTGATCAATCGACGGATCAAAAAACCATGTGGAGAACAATAAAAAATCTAGTCTTTAATCAAGAGAATAGTGAAATAGAACAAATAATCTGTGATAGTGAAGTGATTATTAAGAATAAGTCTGATTTACATAGATAATAAGCTGAATACATTTTTTGTTAAGAGTGTATTGGAATTAAATGACAAAATACCATTTGAACATTAAAAAAATTTAATAAATATAAACCCAGAAATAAGTTTTAAATTTAAGCGAATTAATATAAGTGATTTAACACAAATAAGGAAAAACTTGAGCAATAAAAGGAACTTCAATGGTTTGTCAACTAAAATGATGTTGTGTACTATGGACATTATTGGACCTTGTTTTTTGAGTATGATAAACGAATCTCTTCGTAGTGGTGTTTTTCCTAGTTCCTGGAAAGAATCAATTGTAGTGCCAATAGAAAAAGTTAAGGGGACAGTTAATCCAACTGAATTTCGGCCGGTCAACATGCTTATGACGGAGAGTAAGATTCTTGAAAAAGTTGTACATAATCAGGTGCAGAATTATATGGAAGCCAATCATTTCTTAACGGATTATCAGTCTGGATTTAGAAAAAATCACAGTTGTGAAGCATTACTTAATCTGGTAATTACGCAATGGAAAACCGAAGTTCACGACAAGAAAGTTATTGTTGCGTTTTTTCTGGATCTACAAAGGGCATTTGAGACAATTGATCGAGATATAATGCTGAAAAAACTGAAGCGATATTGTATTGAAGGAGTGGAACTACAATGGGTCAAAAGCTATTTATCAAACAGAACTCAGAGAACCAAAGTGTCAAGTAATTTATCAGAAGTTTTGGATGTAACGCTGGGTGTACCTCAAGGAGCGGTGTTGGGGACACTTCTTTTCATAATTTACATAAACGACGTGAAAAACGTATTAAGACATGCGAAGGCTAGGCTGTTTGCGGATGCTACCTTGTTATATGTGTCCGGAATATCTGCGGAGGAGTGTATCGATCAACTGAATGCTGATTTAAAAAACATTGAATCTTATTTCAAAATGAACAAAATTAAAGCTTAACACTTCAAAAACAAAAGCTATTATAATTAATGAAGAATCTGTACAAAATATTATTATTAATGAAGTGGCAATTGAAAAGGTTGAAGAAATTAAGTATTTAGGAGTTATTGTTGATAAAAAATTAAGTTTCGAAAATCACATTGACAATATATGTAATAAAATTGCTAAGAAAATAGGGTTTGTCCAAAGAATAAGAGGTAAAGTATCTATGAATTGTGCAACTAAAATTTATAATGTAATAATCAAACCACATTTTGAATATTGTTCAACAATACTGTTTCTGGGTTCTAGACAAGTGTCAGAAAGGTTGCAAAAATTGCAAAACAGGGGAATGCGCTGCATTCTCATGTGTAATAGGTAAATCAAGTCAAAACTATGCATAGTTTTTGAAAAAAAATTGTTTTAACCCTCAAGCGGTCGCGCGGTCATTTGTAACGGGAGCGGGCGCGCGTAACCGAAAAGACCTATCGGATGAATAAGAGAAATAAAGTACTAATTATTCCATAAATATTTATTTATTTGTACTCAGATACATTTATCATTGTCTTTAAAGTCTAATTTGTCAAAAAAGTACTTCAAATTATGAAAAAGGCTACTAGAAATGAAAATTACAATGATGGGTAAAAATAATAATATGAACGAAAATGTACTAAGCGCGGTCGATTCAACTACGCGCGACCGCTTGAAGGTTAAACTAAAAATGTATGCAAAAAAAATTAAAAAAAAGGTTTAAAGTGTAGTTTTTCAAAACTTTCAAATTATCTACTGTTTTTTTTTTTAGAATTCATTGCTCTTATTTGTTTTTGATCAAAAACTGAAAACTAGATAACTTTATGTCTTTCAAATTGTCTACTGTTTTTTTTTAGAATTCATTGCTCTTATTTGTTTTTGATCAAAAACTGAAAACTAGATGACTTTATGTCTTCTAGTTCTTGAGAAAATTGAAAATTACCAAAAAAAATATTTTAATTAAATTACTTTTTCCTTGCTTAAGTATTAACGTAGTCTTATTTTGATAGTAATAATCGATAAGATATACCTAGGGTAAATTAATTTTTCTTAAATCCAGCTTATTTAAATGCAAAAGAAACTTTGCATGCACCCCATTTTGCACCCACCGAACCTTGCCCCCTCCCCACCTTGCATGCACTCCAACTTGCACCCACCCCAAATCCTATAGTGTTCCCAAGCAGGGGGGTTGTAGGGGGCAGAATGTTGGCTTTAAAAAAATGTATAAAACTTAATTGTAAGTATCACCGTTATTTTTTAATTATTTTTTTCCATTTTAAATAATAATTTTTTTTAATTGCCCCTACCGCCTGAACGGGGGAAGATAGACCCCTCTCCCATAGTAAAAAATGCTTGTATTAAGCCCCTCTACCGAAAACCGTTATTATATCTTGGCGCCAAAGTTATCGTACTCGTGCCCAGTGAAACATCCCCAGACCATTACAGAGGAGCCTCCGTGTTTTACGTTTTTTTTTTGTGTATTTTGGATCTAATTCCTTTAATGTTGGACGTCTTACATATGGTCTACCATGCATCGTTTCCAAACACATTGAATTTGGATTTATCACTCCAAACCACCAAATTCCAGAATCGAGAACTTTTTTGAAAATGATCTTTGGCAAATTTCAGTCTTCGAGAAATATTCTTTTTCGACAGGTTCGGTTTTCATCTGGCGATTCGTCCATTCAAGTTTTTTTCCTTGAGGCGTCTTCGGATCCTTTTTCTTCGTGGTAAATTCTCAAAAGTATTATTTTTTTTTAAATAAGCAAATGCATTTCTGACTCTGCCCGAGAAAAACCTAGTGTTTGGGTTACTTTTAAAATAGTTTTCTCCTTTTGGAAGCACTCCCAAAATATTTTCCTCTCAGTTGGATTGGAACTTTTATTTTTCCCCATTTTAATGAAAATGTGGACGAGGACTTGGTTTAAAAGAATCCCACTTCTGAAGTTGTGGACGAGGACTTGGTTTAAAAGATTTGTATTTATTTAAACAAGACTGTTTCGTCTCACAGATATTTTATTATTAATATTTTGTTTAATGATTTTCTTATTCTCTATTTTTTACTCTGACATTGATTTAATAAAAATAATAAACAGCAAGTGAAATTTAAACAAGTAGGTAGATAAGAAATGTATGAATGTGAGATATATGTATGTATACAACTTAGGATGGTATAAATACATATTTACAAAAATATTATGAATTTAAGGTTTAAATGCACTAGAAAAATGAATTTAATTAATTTATGAAAGAAAGTCGATCCAAAAACTTTTTTTTACCACAATTCAAAAAAAGGCTTAATTATAGAGCACTCTAGTCGACTGTTTTTTACAAATAATTCGAAATAAATGAAGAGACCTTGCTTACAACTTAACCTTGTCATGTGATTCTTAAAGTAAGATAACGGAATTTGTTAACTATTATGGCCCAATCAGTATAAGAGTTGGAGGAAACTAATATTTTTAGTTGCATCGTGTTATTATTGATGTGGCTTAATTGTGTGGGCACAAGTGTAGGTACCTACAAAGCTATGATAAACCTATTTGAGCTTATCAGTTAGATACTGACCTTCGGATATGCTTTTTTCTTTGGCGTTTGATTTTTTAACCTTCTGAAATGTTTTTTTCTTCATAACAGTCTACCTACAAGACCAATAGTTTACATGATTTTTTTATCTACTTACTAACTTAGGTTCATAACAGCTATTTAGCTATACAATTTGATTGCAATCAACAAAAGCTTGATTAAAACATAATAACGTATGATGTCAGTCATTACACAGGTAGATACACCCTATATTAAAACACAATTGAGATCTAATTAAAACCTTACCTTGGGGACAAAAGAAAACTAAAATTGAACACCCACTTTTCCTTACAATTCAATACAATTCAATCTAACAAATCAAATGAAAATCAAACAAAAATCCAAATCAAGAAAAGCTATCATTAAGTTCCAACTTGTAGGACTAATGACAGTCGATGTCTTAACAATACCCAGTAGATAGATAGGTTTACAATAGAAAGATAGATAGGTAGGTAGCTACACCCCCTTCTCCCCTCTCAGTCTATCCAGGTTGATATATAATATGTAGGTAGGTAGGAACATAGGTATCAAACTTTAATTGCCGTAGCAATTTCAATCGACTATTTCTATTCCTATCGTTTATCAAGACACAAAAGTGAGATTCAAAAACACAAAAAATAGAAGAATGAAAAACCCTCCTTTTATAAGACTAGCGACGACGACGTGTATCTATAAATTAAAATTCCAAAGAACACATTACATAGCACGTTACCGATAGCAGTAATATTCTATGCGTCCGTTGTCGTTGTCGTCGTCGTCGTTGTCTGAACTTAAGGAATATAATTTATTTTTTGTCTTTTATGTTTTATCCTCTTTGCTGCTGATGTTGCTGCTATTTGCTGTTTGTTATTGCTTTTGCTGTTGCTGTAACAGACAACCTAGTACACACCAATTAATTACAATTACCGGAAATTATACGTAATTACAACAACTCTGGTGTGTCAGCAGTAAATTTGTATTCGGTTGCTTTGCCATTGGCATTTCCATGTTCTGGAAGACAAAACAGCCAAAGGGCCAAAGCTAAGGCAAAGGCCAGAGCCAGATCCAACAAAAAAAAACCTAAACAAAAACAAAAACTCCTTACCTTGACTTCCTTGACACTTTGCGATCCGGAATGATGCCACCAACAGAAGCAGCAAAAGCACCAAATAATGTAATCCAACGACAATAGGTTGTCCTCCTCCTCCTCGTCTTCCAGATGGCCGGTACATTTTAGATGTTGATGATGATGATGAGATGTTGTCCTGTTGTCTTATTTAATCCAATCGAGTGATTCTAATTCACAACACAAAAGACGACAGACACTAGGACAATTTGTACAGACAAAAAGACAAGCAACAAACTTTATTAGCTACACATTTTTACTATTTTTTTGTAAATATTTATTTCTTCTTCTTATTTTTGTTGCTATTTATTTATTTATTTTGTTGTAAATTTGCTTCTTTTTTTTCAAATAAAAAAACACCACAGCATGCACTAGCGTGTTTTTCCTTTTATTTTTCACATAAACTATTTCACTGTTCTTTTTACAAACAACAGAGTTGCACGCAGAAGGAAAACGAACAAAACACAAATAAAACCACTTTTTATTTTATTTTTTTTGATAAATCTTTTCTCCCTCTAACTCAGGCTCTTAGAATAGGACACACTGCTGCAAGAAGAACGATTTAAACTTGTTCCGGTCTTGTTATCGAATGCCAATCGTATTTTCTTTCATTAAAATAAAATGCATCTAATCACAATTTATCCAAATGCATTTCTTTATTGTTGCAATCAGAGCAATATTATTTATTAGCACTAACTGTAAAATTATGCAATTTAATTGACGCGAATTTAACGAAGAAACGGAAAGGAGAGTTAAAAAGGTAAACACACCCACACTAAACAAAAAAGTTGTTCTATTCTCTTTTCATCTTCGTTTTGGTTTTCGTTTTTTCTTCTTTTATTTTTGGTGACTGTGAATTCTTTTCGTTTTCTCACTTAACAGCAGACACAAGGCCGTTAACTTTGATTTGATAGTAAAATCCGAGAAAAACAGACAAAAATCATCAAAACCGAATGCCTAACACCCCGATCGGGAAAAAGTGAGTAAAATTATGAATGAAAAGCAAATCCGATTGCAGATTAATTGGAATAATACAGTTTTAAAGTGTATTCCGGTTCTCGAGAATATTGCACAGAAAACAAAATGCTTGCTCAATGCAGAAGCTGAGTTGTTTTTTTTTTCACTCTATTTTTCTTGGAAAGAATTCTTATGTTCGAAAAAACACTCGATTTTAATACGGTTATCCGGTAAACTAACCAAACGCCATCTTAACTACTTGCAGACTGAAGAAATTTTATTTTGATTTGGCGTGGTTTGCCTTTGCCGTTGCTTTTGCTTTTGCTTTGCCCGTCTGTTTCTCTTCTTTCTCGCTCGGTGGCTCTTTTGTTTATTTTCTTTCTTCGATTCTTTCAATTTCTACAACTTCGTTTAATATTTCAGTGCGTTCATATCGGAATTTTCGTCGCGCCGCCTGTGTAAAATTTTCCGTGTGACGCTTTTTTTATAGGTTTCATTTTCAAATTGTTTCATCTGTCAGATTTTATAAGAGAAACATGTTGAAAGAGAAAAATTGGTTTGTTTGTTGATTTAAGAGAGATTTTATAGAACTGTCATGTTTTATGAGACATCAGGTTTTTTAGAGAAAGACGAATATATTTTTGAAATCGATAAATGGGCTGTGTTCAAAAGGAATGTGCAACAATGTGCTTAAGGTGTGTAAAACACTAAGGATTGAAGTTTGCAGTTTGTTGCAAGGAGTAAAATTGATGTTTTAGGAATAAATTTTAGATTCAGAAGAGCGTAATGCATACACAGTGATATTTTATTCACAATTAAATCTTAACACATAGATATATATAAATTACGTGTCAAGATGTTTGTCCGCGATGCACTCCTAAACTACTTAAATGATTTTAATCAAATTCGTACACCGTGTGCAATTTGATCCAACTTGAAAGATAGGATAGCTTATGTATATCTCAATTTTTGATCGCAATATTATTTTATTGCAAGTAATTTGTCTATTATTTGACAGACGCAATTATCTGTTAGTTTGTAGTAATTATTATTGAAGTAAAAGATCTTTTTATAATAATAATTATAATTCACTTTATTTTCTTACTTAATAATACTACTTATTAACTAGGTTTATAAATTATTATTATAATTTATTAACATATAATTAAAATTATAATGCTAATATACAAAAACGAGCACAAGTTACAAGACTTCCACCTCTGGGGTAAACTTAATTAAATAGAAAAAAGAACTAATATTTGGTTAATATACATTACAAAAAATATAAATTATAATCAAAATTATTTACATGTTAATTATGATAAAGTTAAATGTCAATTTTTAATTTAATGAATGAATTATGTATATTTTGAATGTTTTCTTGACTAGGGTGTAGTAGGGCTTCGTAGACGGAAAAATTTGGTGTAGCGTTTATATTCGTTGGTGTAGCTGGGCAGTTGTTCAAAATATGAATGATGTCAATGCGAGCGTTACAATACGCTCAAGTAGGTGGAGCTTCATTACGAAGGAGGTGCTGGTGTGTACTGAACTGACTGTATGACCAAGTCGAAGTCTAATGAAAGTCGTGTTTATGGTTTTTGATGTGGTGACAGGAAAGATAGGTTTAAGTCTCTCCGTGTTGGTTGTTGAATAATGGTGGTTTTAGTCTCTCCAGTCGGATAAGCGTTGAACTGCTGGAACACAATGGTGACGGAGCCGGAGTCGTAACCGGAATACCTGTCAAAATATTAAAAGTACGCAAATGCAGATGCACGAACACAATGCTACGTAACTGGAATCGGAGCCGCAGCCGGAGTCGGAAGAGTTGACCAACTTTTAACTTTGACGTACGACACTTTTGACGTTTATCATTTTTGGCACATCAAATTTGATTTTGTGGTTTGTGTTTGTGCATTAAATTAATATTTTTCATTGCGGTTGTTTGAATAAATAAAAAAAAAGTTAGATTGAATCAAATAAACTCAAACGAAATGATAAGTATCAAATCAATAATTTCAAAATACAACTAAATCTATATCAAACGTCAAAAAGTCGTACGACGCATTGTGTGCGTACTTTCTGTTAACGTACGAAAAGTTGTGACAGCTATTCCGACTCCGGCTCCGGCTGCGGCTCCGATTTTTGCATTGTGTTCCAGCAGTAAATTGAAGCTTTTTTTATATAGCGTAATAGATCGAGTTTGGTGGTAGGTTCAAAATAGTGAGCGGCGTGCAAATCTGCCAGCTCATTACCTTTTATACCCTTATGGCTAGGTACCCACATAAGTTTCAATTTTTTTGGTTTGCTGATAAGATAGTCTCGGATCTTGTTAATTATGGCAGTATTGTGATCAGGATTTTTTACAGCGTTTATGACTGAAGATATAACAAGCTTTTTGTTGTGCGAGATGCCTGTTGTTATGGTTTTCAGAATGGCAAAAGCCTCGGCAGTACAGATGGAAAGGTCTGGAAAATTACTTCTTTAGATGTGTTATTTTTGTTGAGATTTGACAAATTCATGATGAAAAATTTAGGTTGCATATTCTGTCAAGAAATTAAATAATTAACACGATTTAAGCTCAAACAAACTTTATTCTATTTTAGTTGGCTTAAATTTTCGTTTAATTTTACAACTTAAATAGATTAAATCAATTTATTTATCCGTATGCATGTGCCGGTGCTGTCTTCTCGTCCGAAAAAATCCAAGCAAAAAAGAGGAGAAAAAATATGGCAGTCTCTTGGTTTCCGGCATGTTGTGCCAACATAAAATAAAAAATGGCTTACCAAGATTGGCAAAGAATGGCAGCAGCCAGGCAAAGAGTCTTAAGTGGTATTGTTTGTGTTATTTTCTTACATATTCCATGGGGGAAAATGTGGCATATATTTGTTAATTTGCTTGATTGGGATACCTAGTTCTTTTGTTGTTGTTATTGCAATGGATATTGCTGATGGTATCCGTTTTGGTGTTTTTAGTTTGATTGTGGAATTGAAATCTTTTTCAATAATAGAGCCATTTGGTAAAGCGAGTTTGATAAAGAGTTTTGCTTGTATAGATGTAATTCTTTCCTCTAAGTTTGGCAGACCAGCTTCCAGCTTTTTATGGTGCTTGTTGGGAATGCATTAAACTCCTCCGTACACTTTGGTTATAAGGTGGTTTAATAATGTTCAATGTTGATTTTGGTGACTTTCCAAGTTGTTTGTTTGGTGTGTTCAAGTTGTTTGTGATTTGCAATAATAGAACTTAAGTCGTCAAAGGCAATAAGGAGATCCTTGAGGAATTCCATTTGACAAGGCGTAAAATGGTGAAAATAGTTTTGTGTTTTAACACATATTTTTCTGTTGGTAAGAAAGGCTTTAATAAAGGTAAACATTTTCGGGCCGATGATGCCCCAAGTAATAAGTTTGTTGAGTATGAGGTGAATACCTATTCTATCAAACGCCTTTTCAAAATCTAAAGAGAGAATAGTTACATGGTTTCGTGCAGATAGAGCGTTAAGTGCCTTGCACATGAGAGCGAACAACGAATGAACGAATGGACGAACAAACGTGATTTTACACATTTCAAAAAGTCAATTGCAAACAAAAACACATTTAAATTATAAGAAACCAATTGACACCAATATTAGGATAATAAAATGCATTTTGTTCTCTAAAACAAGAGAATTTTGTAAAAACAATTTGGTAACGAATCGCAGTGTGGTTGCTACGAACTGTCAAACACTATTCGCGTTCCACATAACATCCACACTGCAACGAATAAATTGTTCGCGCGCAACATAACCTCAAAATTATACCACCCTTGTTTTGTTTTTGTGTGAAAGATCATGGCTGAGGAAAATATAGAGGAAAGGGTAATTCAATTCGTCGCTGTCTGCGAATAGAAATAAAGCCCATATGAAAGAAAAGTCAAAACATGCGAACATCCACAGTTTGCAGTTCGTAGCTCATGTGCAAGATGCTTTAGAGATGTAAGTCTAAAGTGCCTTGCACATGAGCAACGAACTGCGAACTGCGAACTGTGGATGTTCGCATATTTTGACTTTTCTTTCACATGAGCTTTTATTTCTATTCGCAGGTAGCGACGAATTGTCAACTTGACCCAGGGATGTTTACTCAGAGAAAATTTATTTTCAACACATTAGTGTTGGTTAAACATCGATAGTTTCCACTTTTGATAGTATCGATAGTTTTGGAAAACACTATCGATACTATCGATACTATCGATGGTTTTACTAAATATCTTAAAAAGCATTAAAAAGGCTTTTCTATTAGGTACACATTTTTTGAATAATAAAAAACGGTTGAAAATCTGAATATGTATTTGAATTTCAAACTTATTTAAGCAACTAGAAATGTAAAATTTAACTTGCTTTTTAAGGTATTTTTTTGAAAAAAAAAACACGATGTATTATTGTATTATATAATCCAAAAAAAAAAACAGTTCGGCCTGACGAATACCACTTTATTTTTTTGGTTAATGTGGCAAGCTGGCAAGCTTCCCAAAGATGCCAAACAATTTGAAAACAATTTAAACATTTGACCCATCAGTTCACGAGTTTTTCAGTCACAAGACAACATTCTTTATGAATGAAAAATGAATTTAGCTTTTAAGGCAAATGATACAAAAATCAAGAGTGCTTATTTTAAACAACTCGAAAGATCTTTCACACAAAAACAAGAGTGGTATAATTTTGAGGTTAAGTTGAGCGCGAACAATTTATTCGTTGAAGTGTGGATGTTATGTGGAACGCGAATAGAGTTTGATACACACTGCGATTCGTTACTACCAAATTGTTTTTACAAAATTCTCTTGTTTTAGAGAACAAAATGCAAATTTTATTATTCTAATATTAGTGTCAATTGGTTTTTATAATTTAAATGTGTTTTTGTGTGGAATTGACTTTTTGAAATATGTAAAATCACGTTTGTTCGTCCATTCGCAGTTCGCAGTTCGTTGCTCATGTGCAAGGCACTTAAGCAATATTCACATGAGCACGACCAACGACCAACGAATGAACGAATATTCGTCGATTATGACATTTCTTTCACATGAGAGTTTTTAATTCGTCGCGAATGAAGTTTGACATTCACCACCGAACCCAAAACAAGAACGATTTTTTTAGGTTAAGTACGCGATTTTTTTATTCGTTGCGAGTGTGGATAATGTGGAACGCGAATAAAGTTTGACAGTTCGTATCAACTATAATTTTTTTCGCGACGAATAAATTTGTTTTCTTAAATTTATTAATATATGATATTGAAAAGTAAAAGTATGCATCATAAATCAAATAGAAGCTATATTGCTATCGTTTTGTTAAGAATTTGTGTGGAAATATGTCTTCAAACGTATATAAACTCACATTTTGTAATTCATTCGTCGTTCGTTGGTCGCGCTCATGTGAATGATGCTTTAAAGTAGCATTCACATGAGCGCGACCAACGAACGACGAATGAATTACAAAATGTGAGTTTATATACGTTTGAAGACATATTTCCACACAAATTCTTAACAAAACGATAGCAATATAGTTTCTATTTGATTTATGATGCATACTTTTACATTTGAATATCATATATTAATAAATTTAAGAAAACAAATTTATTCGTCGCGAAAAAAATTATGGTTGATACGAACTGTCAAACTTTATTCGCGTTCCACATTATCCACACTCGCAACGAATAAAACAATCGCGCGTACTTAACCTAAAAAAATCATCTTGTTTTGGTTTCGGTGGTGAATCGTGTTCGGCTGTCAAACTTTATTCGCGACGAATTAAAAACTCTCATGTGAAAGAAATGTCAAAATCGACGAATATTCGTTCATTCGTTGGTCGTTGGTCGTGCTCATGTGAATATTACTTAAGTGAACTAGTGCATCTGTGCATTCTGTGTTGGATTGAAAAACGGAATATTTTTGTGGAATCTGATGAAGGCGGGAAGTTTGAATTATGTGGATTTTAATTCTTGTAACTATAATCATATGTGATATTGAGTATACGCTACAAGCTTCAAACGATTCTAACAGATGGCGACATCTGTTGACTGGATTGAGTAAGTATTTAATGGATAGCGTTATGTCAAACTTCGAATCGTTTCATATAAGCTACAATTTAATAGCATAATCACCACGTGTTGCTGAGCAACATGGTTCAATTTATTTTGTAGTAAACGAAATACAGTGAATTTTGGTTTTTCAATTTTCAGTGTTAGCATAGCCGGTCACGTGTTACTTAGATTGAAGTATAAATCAAATTCATATGATAGGGAATATAATTCAACCAAATACTCTATGCATAAAACTGCCACACAATTTCTGCACTGTTCTTCAGGAAAATAATGAATGCATTCAGAGTATCTTTCCCGATTTACAGAGTAATTACTTAAATCATATCTGGCTCAGTCATCGGGATATTTTGGCAGTGTGTTTATAATGACAAAATTTAGTTCCAGCTGCAACAGTTGTTACCAAGCGATCTGATGTCTTTTAAGTCAATCGATACTTTTGTTAATGAAAATGTGTAAATTTCCCAATTGAATTTTTGAATTCACTAGATAAACCTGGAATGCCAGCACAAAATCTTTAATTAAAGATTGGTTCACCTTTTATTCTTCTGCGTAATTTTAATCCGGAAATATTCTTGAAGCAACCATTTTAAGTGGAAAGTTTAATGGAAAAGTGGTCCTGTTGCCACGTATTCCAATGATACCTTTAGATTCTACCATACCCTTCAAAAAGTTACAGTTTCCAATTCTCAAGACCAAACAATGTCCACTTGTGGCTTAGATTTGGAAAATCCATGTTTTTCTCATGTGCTGCTATGTGTTGCATGTTTACGTGTAGGAAAACCGTCGAGCCTATTTGTTTTAGAGGAAAACAGGTTAACCAAGAATAATATGCACTGATAAGTGCTAAATTAAAAGTATTTATAATTCAAAATAATAAATATTATTGTCAAAAGATTTTAAACTATCCGCCCAGTAAATTTTTATACCTGCTTTACCGTTTCCGTCTTTGATCGTAAATAATAATTTTATTGTAATAAGGGATAACGATAGTAGAAAATCAGTCATGAACGTCGCCATATTTCCTTACAATTGGCATATATTAACAAAGCATGGTGTGGTGGTGCCCATATCTGATGATCTCTAACCGTTCCCCTTAAATAGTTTACAACAATGTAATATGACAGAAAACGTTAGCCACAGCAACGGGTGGCCGGGTCAGCTAGTAAATAATAAAATACGAGCTTGTCAATTAGTACCAAAAATTTTTAAATTCAATGGCGCAAAGTTTTAGACGATTTAGTACGATGTTAAATCATTTTTAGTATGATATTAAGGTATGTTAGTTTTGTTTGCTCCACAATCTGTCATTATTTAGATGTGTTCATGTTTTTTTTTTTAATAAAATGGTTTTAGAATGATACTAGTTAGCAAAACAATAAAAAGTGTTTAAAATTAGTGAAAAGTTAGTAGATTACTATGTATGTTAATATGTTAATAATAAGTTGTTTAAAATTTTGCGCCAATAAATTTGTTTACTTTTCAATGTCTGGAAACCGCGTGAGATTCGAAAGTCAACTTTAGTTTTTCTATTGACAGATGAGAGTTGAGTAGACACATTGGCGGAAAATATTAATCAGTTCTCGTTTAAGCAATCAAGCTGACTCAAGCTAAAGCAGTTCATTTAAAAAGAGTTGTTTATTTTTTTCTTAATCTAAAAACACTTTAAACAACAACTTTTAACTAATGAAGACTTTTAACGTGACATTACGTATTTGTATGTTTTTTTATGGGCATTATTTTAGAGTATTACAATACAAATCGAAAGGTAATTTTTTAAAAATCTGCGCCATTAAATTAAAACTAAAAACAATGAAACATTCATAAATTATTACAAAAACTCACTGTTAATTTGATTAGATATAACGTAAACCTTGGAGTTTGTCTGTAATTTGTAAAAATTAATTAAAGCAACTTCAGCTTTAAAACTGGATAATACGGAGGTGCCATAAAAAAGCTCTCAAACTGCTGACAGAGCTAGTTAAGGTTGAAGGTATTTTCTATACAATCTCCTCCGATTTTTGAAAAATATCAGAAATTAACAAAATGACATAGTTCTGAAAATGAAGAGTCGTTTTTCAGGGTAAAAATGCCAAATTGAAAAATTTCAACCAATCAAAAAGATCGTATAGGTCATAGTATAGTAAATATACTCAAGAATACTAAGATTCAATTTAAAATCGATCGGTCTATTTCTCGTCGAGTTATAGTGTCATCAATTTTGAAAAATGCAGTTTTGAGAAAAACGCTTTTAAAGTTTCAACTAACGATTTTTGCTAGATAAAATTATATTTCTTCTTTTGAGAACGACACGTTACCTATGTATGTCTGATTGCTTGATTTGATTATCATTTCCTTGAACTGAATATTCTTCCTCAATAGAGCCGACAACCAGGCTCATTGAAACTGCTAGGAAATTAGCAAAGCTCAATCGATTGCAGCCAGCTGTGAAGGTGCTATATATAGAGCACCTTTCGTTGTTGTTTTGTGTGTTGCCACCTTTACATCGATCTTGCAAGTCAATTGAACTTAAATCAGTATAAATTGGTTTCAAAGCCTCCCTAACATCTCCGAAACTCCGTCTATTTTTTGACTACCTTTAAATCTTCAGTTGATCGGGTAAAAAGTAGAAACAACATTACTATCAAGAAAAAAAAACTCCTTACATAAGATACGAGTCCATAATAAGTTGTTCTTCTTCTTTGTACTGCATTCTTGTATTGTATTCCTTATTCCTTTTCCAATGTGACAAGAAAACAATTTACCCAAACATTAAAATAAAATTGTGCTTTAGATAAATAAATCACAAAGTTTTAGAGTTCAACTTTAAGTTGAATGAAAAAACAAACATGATCAGATGTCATTTTGACATAAGTAGACTTGACAATGGGCAGGTTCAGACGACATAAGGGACTTGAAAGTAAGGCAAGTTTCTAATATCTGATTGGCCAGCTGCCAAAAATTTGCCTTCCAATTAAGGCAACTTCATTGGAAAGTTGACTGGAAAGTTAGTCAAGAAAAATCTCCCTAACTATCAAGTCAAGTCTACTTTTGTCAAAATGATAGTTGATCATGTTTTTTCATTCAACTAAAAGCTGAACTTTGTTACTCTATGATTTATTTATTTTCTGCACAGCTTCATTTAATGTTTTATGTAAAAAGGTTTCGTGTCAATTTGGAAAACAAATAAATAATATTACTTTTCAATTCAAAATACAAATCGTGATGGACATGCAGCTTGCCTTATGAATGTTTTTTTAGAAAATAATGCTTTTTTTAGTTTTTGTACTATGAACTTAAAGTAGAAGTTTGTGAAGTAAAGTTCTGAATTTGAAACTCATGACATTTTAAAAACTAACTAATTGCCTTGGTCAAAACTCACGTTCAAAGAATGAAGTTGACTGCAAATGAAGTCCCTTATGTTGTCTGAACCTGCCCAATCTATCAAAGTGAGGGAGGTTTATCTTGACTAACTTTCCAGTCAACTTTCCAATAAGATTGCCTTACTTGGAATATAATTTTGTTGGTAGCTGGATAATCAGATACTAAATAACTTGCCTTAACTTCAAGTCCCTTATGACGTTTGAACCTGCCCAAGTGCCCAATGTCTCTATCTCCTGGACATTTTTAAAGCCAATGCTGTTTTTTAGATTTTGTGTTTTTGCATGACCTTTTGTTTTCGCTTCTAAGTTTTATCTTCAAGAAAATTGTCTTACAATTTTTTTTCATAATTTTTGAACCGTGTAAAGAGACAAATTTTTATTTAGAGACAAAAAATTGTCTACAATTATTGTTAGCCCATATTCCACCAAAAAATTGTCTTATAAAGGGTGATTTTTTAAAAGCTATAGGAAAGTTTAAAAAAAACCCATACAATTCAGAAAAATGCATGAAATCTTTATTTGAATCGATAGTTCGGTCCATATAATTTAATGTTTGAAGATTATTTCATGCAAATGTTGACCTTGACAGCGCCTCAATTGGTCCATCCGCTTAGTCCAATTTTGGCATACTCTATCCATTACGAATAATAATGCTTCAATGTTGTCTTCCAATGCGTCTATTGAATTGAAATAGTCTAAAGGCGTTAAATCGCAATATCTGGGCGGCCAATTGACCGGTCCCGAACGTGAAATAAAATGTTCACCGAACTCGCCTCTCAATAAGTCCATTGTTGCGCGTGCTGTGTGGCATGTGGAACCGTCTTGTTAAAACCACATGTCATGAAAATCAAGCTCTTGCATTTTGGGCAAAAAAAAGTTAGATATTGTTACGGTAAATTTTACCGCAACAAAAACCAGCCTTTGGCTGTTTTCTTTTTCTCGTTGTGGCTGCAAAATATCGGCAAAGTTGAGGGCAACCATGGTCCCATCAACCACAGGTGTACCTAGCCTTTACTTTGCAAAAGCAACAAAGCAGGTGATCGAGTTCGAGAACGGGAACGAGTTCTTTCGACAAGGTCGAAAATGCCGGCGGATGAGCCGAAGAAGTATGAGGTCAGGCGGACCCTTACTTAAGCAACAACAACTACAGATTTTATTGTAACATTTTAACTTTTAACGTAGATTCATTAAATTAATATTTAATTGTTTATGTATGTAAAAAATGGGTTTTTAACGCCGCGTTTTAAAGTGAACGTAATTTAATATTTGGTACAAAACTCACACCTCGAACCTCGCGCGTTAAATTAGTAGTATCTAATAGGAAAATGCCTAGTTGAGACTTCTTCTCGATTTTTGTTTTTCTTTGAACTTTCTCGAAAAATAAGAATAGTTGGGAAGGGGTCTGAACTCGCCATTATGTTTCGGCAAGTTTTGGAAACTCATCCAACAACTTGTCGAAACCGTGTATGTGTGTGTGACTGGAATGGTCGAGGGAGGAAAAATTAGTGAGGAATTGGCTTGGAAGGCACTCTTGATAGGGCCCTACAAGCGATAAGTGAGATAGTAGAAAAAGTGTTCGAGAAATTTTTGAAAAAGGAAAGATAAAAGTCGAGAAGGAGTTTAGAAAAAGTTCGAGGAACCAGAAAATCACAAGGAAAATCGAGAATCGAGGTGTGAGGGTTTTGTGAGGATTGGACTAGAAAATAGTACGAAGGAAAGGATTAAAAAGAAAGATAAGTAGTTCGTTTCTTTTGTTTCTTCGTTTGTTTGAATATATATGTATATATACAAATTTACGCGTCCGGTATTAAAAACCTATTTTTTTTGTTTGTTTGCCATTTTCTTTTGCCATTTGCTATTTTATTTTTGTATCTATTCTTTTGTAATTTTTCTCCACTTTCATTTGAAAACATTTTGGGTTTTAGTCCAGGGATCTTCAATCCCACGGTTTCCCAAAGAATAAATTTTAAACTTAAAAATCAAACGTTCGTTGTGTCTTTTTTTTGTTCTCTTCAATCGCTTCACTCATCACAAAGTTTTGGAATTTTCTTTTTCGGTTTCAAAAAAAATTCCTGGCGCCCATTTTATTGCATAGTATCCCACTGTAGGTACTTGCAATAACATATTCCTAAATTGTAACAATTTGATTGATTTTATAAATCAATCAACATTGTTATAATAAATAAAATTCTTCCAAAGAACCCAGCCCAGCTGAGCAGCCGCGGTTACAGCTTCTTTAACGAGCTGTGTTGTTGCACTTTTTTTGAATTCTCTTTTGTGTCGTGTTCGTACTCATTTGAGTGCGAGTTAATAATTTTGTTGCGTGCGTCGTCGTCGCTACGCAGCCGTCGTCGATTTAGTTTGTTTATCGGTTTAGTTTTCTTGTGATAATTGGTTTCAAATAATTTCGTTTTAATAGTAAATAATATTAAATACATATCGCGGTAAACAAGTACTAAGAAAAAGTGTAACAATATCATCTCACGGTAGCGCTCACCATTCACAGCTACGTTACGATCCGCATCATCTTTGAAGAAGTACGTTCCAATGATGCCACCAGCCCATAAACCGCACCAAACTGTGACTTTTTCTGGATGCATTGGTAGCTCTTGCAATGCTTCTGGCTGATATTCACTATAAAATCGACAATTCTGCTTATTTACGTACCCATTGAGCCAAAAATAAGCTTCGTCGCTCGCTGGAAGAAGCGCGCGATGAACTTTCTTAACAGAGCACGCATTTTGATAATAAAATTCAATGATTTGCAAGCGTTTTCCATTTGTATGACGATTCATGGTTAAATTATAGACCAAACTGAAGATTTTTGACAGTGAAACAAAACACGAAACGTGCGTCAGCTGTTTAAACCAGTGCGTGTTGCCAAAAAGATAATAGCTAAAAAATCACCCTTTATTTGGATAAAACCAACCAACCGTTTTAAAGGACCATTTTACCTTTACAGAAAATTGGCAATTGTCACCTAATTGATTGCTATTGGAAGACTTTTGACATTTCGGCCAATAATGAAAGATCTTGCAATAGTGTATACTTGCATGTAGCTTTACGATAGAACATCTTTTTCCTTTTTTGTAGTTAAATCCGTTTAAACTTTTATACCTCGCACTAAAATACCTGGACCTCAAAATTGAACCAGAGTGTATTTGAAAAAAACATCTGCAATCCCTTTATTGGGCTTGTCGACATGGATTGTTCTTCCATCAAAAAACCATAACCTTAAATTTGCAAAATCATTCTTACTAATTTGGTCAAACCAATTTGGCCACAAACATATCTAAATACAATCTAAACCAATTGAAAGGGATTTCCTTTTATATACATATATCCACCTATAGAATCTATCCAACAAGTTACGAGTACATTTTACTTACTGTTCAGAATTTCTCAAAAGTCTCACCAATAAAATTGTTCAAAAAATCTTGCTCCTTTCGATGGCCTGAGTGAAGTAAATCTTTTCCTTACTCCCATACTTTTTTTCTTAATCTATCCATGCGAATCCTTACTTAAACCATAAGGACCAAAATCAGAATCAGACCGCATAGAACAACTGAATTATAAACCAGTGCAAAAATAACTGACCATACTATGCAAATTGGATCATTGGGATATGCCAGTTAAATATTTAATTAACAATCGAGACTTTATACCTTATAGCCAAGCCGCATTCACCTTGTGAAATTGAAATTAATTGGAAATTCAAACAGATAGGTTGGTACCTTTATAAACGTTCAAGTAGATATACGTACATATATATACGGTTATGTCTACTGTCACATCAAAAAACTATATAAACCCAATTGTGAAAGTCCTTATAACTACGGTAGGATAAACAGGAACAGGTAGGTACATATCTATGAATCCTTTATTTCCTTGCAACTAGATATTATTACCAGTTATCCACCCACAAAGAAAACACAGGATCTCACTTTGTTGTAGTTTGTAGGTAGGTTTCGAGTGTATCCTTTTTTTGTACAGCACGCAAATAGTGAGTGATGTGAAATTGCAAAGGAAATATAACTGGAACGATATCCTTGTATTTTCTGTTGGACAAAGAAAAACTTATTTAATGGATATGGATGGGCGACAGGCCACGTTCCAAAGATAACTTTGCTGATGTTTTCAATCGGACTTTGTTCTGGATCTGGATCTGGATGGAGTATAGTTTTTGGGTTCATTGAATTGCATTCCTTCGAGTGGCAGTAGAAACTATAGTGTTTGGTGTAGATGGTATCAGGATCCTATTGTGTACATATTACAAATGTTATCCAACTTTGTTGCACTTTCTTTGAGTCGGTCACCAAAGTGTCCACATGGGAAACTTTATCGATACATTGAGAGAGCTTTTAGAATTTTTGTGTAGAAGCAGATAGTGCAACTTATGTATGTGCATATATGTATGTATGCTGAATGAAACTTTAAAAAGAAACATTTTCTTTATCACCAGGGTTTTAAAAGAGTTGAGTGCTAAAGAATTTATGAGACAACATAACATATCGGACAAATTTCAAAAATGAGTTTTCTATCCAGGGGATTACGAAATTCCGATGCATTTTTACGTACATATGTATGTATAAAACTTTCTAAGTTAAAATAATACGTAAGTGTAGTGCTTAGTTTAACTAGTTGATATAAATTGACAGATAATAATGGCATTTTGACATTTGGTATAAATGATGTGTTTTTCCAGTTTAAATTTCTAAGACTGCATTCACATTAGGTTAATATTTTAAGTGACTCATTTTGACGTTTCTTTATTTTATCTCACATTCAAATTTTGTTTAAAGATCATAAGAACTCACGAGACTTCATTTCAGTCTCCTCTATTTGGATATGGATTTGCACTAGTTTGGGTTTGTGTAGTTTTATAGGACCAATCGTTACTTGTTTGTTCAAATTTGTCAAATCCCAAGAACAAAGTATCTTAAAAAACTGTTTTTCTTTTTTGTATGTATTACTTATTAAATTGTTCGTTTTATTTAATTTTGTAATGAACTTTGACATAAGTTTACAGTTGAGATAAATAAATAAAGTGGCCTATTCACAGTTAGATTTCTTGAGATGATTCGATTATGAAACTTTTGACATTAAAAAATGATTGCACGCTGTAATCAGCTGACATTCATTGCTTTATTTAAAAGGAGATAGACAAATGAGGCAGATATTTTTAAACTTTTAAAATATGCAATATAAAATTATGAAATGTCAGACGCCTCAAAGGACTTCAATTTGAAAACAGTCTTGACAAGGTCCACACGACAGAAAGGACCTTAAAAGTAAGGCAAGTTTCTAGCATATCTGATTAGCCAGCTGCCAAAAACTTGCCTTTCAATAATGGACACTTTATTGGAAAGCAAGTTTATACAAATCTCCCTAACTATCAAGTAAATACCACTTGAGTCAAAATGACAGCTAATCATATGTTTGTATTCAACTAAAAGTTGAACTTTATTAATCTGTGATTTAATTTAATTTTCTCTACAATTCTATTTGATGTTTTATGTAAAAAGGTTCCTTGTCAAATTGGAAATGGAATAAGTAATATTTCTTTTAAGTACAAAATACAAGTCGTGATGGAATTGCTTAAGGAGTATTTTGTAGACAATTATATTTTTGGTAGTTTTTGCACGTTAACTAAAGTTTGAGGTTAGTGAAGTTAAGTTCCGAGTTTGAAGTTTGTGACACTTGAAAAACTAACTTGTTAACTTGATTAAAATTTAAGTTCAAAGAATGCAGTTGTCTGAACCTGTCCAATGCCAACTGTTCGCTTTGAAATTTTAGTACATACATATGTATGTAATGTATATAATTATCTGACAGCGCTTTTTGTTGAAAATCAGACATTTTTAGAGTTTTGCAATTTAGAATTAAAGAGAATAGTAATAGGTACTATACATAAGTCATGTATGTATGTATGTATATAATAACAAAAAGGAATAAGAGATATTTAGATTGCTAGTGACTAAGTAGTCAAAATTCAACTAGCTTTGTGAACGCAAAATTGAAATACAAAGCTAGTCAATCCGGAACTGTCATATTAATGATAAATGCAAATATACAAAATAAGAAACATTATAATAAAATCAAATATAAGATATAATATGAGTGATATACATATATTTGTATTTAAACGAACGATTTAAATGAACGATTTGTTTCATTTCGAAATTCTTGAGCCTTTACCGAGCAGCTGATTGTGAAACGTCAAAATCAGTGTGCACTTACATACTTTGTACCTGAAAATTCTGCACTACGTCTGAAAGGAAATTTCAAGTCATTTTGTAGTTGCATTTAGCCTTGACTATGTAGCCACTCGCTTAGTGAATTCCCCCAACGCTTTGTTCGTTGTAAGCTCGAATTCAATATTCTTCGAAACTTACCTAATGTAAAGCAATAAAATTCAAATCGGGTTATAGATAAAACTATGTTTTGACTTTAAAAATAACATGTCTCCGGCAGCCGTGATCGTCTAGTGGTTAGGACCCCACGTTGTGGCCGTGGTAACCCAGGTTCGAATCCTGGTCACGGCAATGTATCACACATTGTCACGGAAGGGGATAGTTTTTTATATTTTCTTACAAAGATTTTATATACATACCTACATACATTATTTACATTCAAGTTACGCATTCTTATTAATATATACATATGTTTTGATTTATAATTGATTCGCGTTTAAATAAATAAATACCTAAATATAATTTATTTTTACTGGATAAGTCTTCACAAAAGATAATAAAGTGAAAATGCCTTCCCAATGTCAAAAATGACAAATTGAATACGAATTGAGTAGGTATCAATTTTACACGCACAGTTCGGGTTGTCCAATTGCACCCCACGCACATGTTGTTTTTATGTCCCATACCTACTACTTGCGAAAGAATTCAAAATATATGTACCTAGTTAACACAAGAGTGATTGTTTTGATTTCACTTGAAACAAAAAGTAGGTACCTAGTTTTATAATGTGCCTTTATGTACCTATTTGAGAGAAAAGTGGAAGTGTACCATAATCTTATCCGTATGCATACAATAACGTTAAACTGGTTCCGAATTCAATGATGACAGCCGAAAAAGATTTACGACACTCGAACACGACTAATTAAGGCATTATTTTGCTCTCATTTTCTGTTTTTTTTTTCGTTTTAAGTGACAAATCGAAAATGGTTTTTTGGCAAAGGGGAGTTTTAAAAACTATAAAAAAAATATGAGAGTTAAAGGGATTAAAAATATTAATGCCGCTTTTTACGGAGGAGTGATTTATGTGTTTTTGTTGTCTTGAAATTCCAAAGCATATGGAGCTGTTAATTGAAAATGAGCACAGCACAAATTTATATTAACTTGCGGATATTATCAGTTCAAGCACTTAGGTAATCTATTAATAGTTTCATTGAGAAAACAAATTTTCTCAAAGATAGATTGCATTCTGTGTTTTAATTTTAAAGAACAATTAATAAAAGTTCAACTTTTTGATTTTTTTTAAAGGTGCATTTTAGCAAAGAGAAGACGGCGATATGATTTCTCCTTAAATATGATTTTATTGGCATTTTATATAATAAATAAATGGTTATACATGCCAAATAAGTCTACCACTATTTGCGAAACTTGAATTTTGACATTTGATTTATTTATTTCATTTTCATTTATATTTGCTATACTTGAATTTTGACATTTAATTTATAGGTATGTACATATGTACGTAGTTGGTATAAAGAAGTCTATAATTTATATTTTTTAGTTTGTTGTGTATGTATCAGTGGATGACAGTGGCTGTCATTTGCCCGTTGTCAGAATAAATATAATAAACTCAAATTTCTTTCTGTTCTGTTTAGTAATATCCTGTGGCAATTGTATTTTCACAGTTACAAAGTAACTTTATCTCAAAATTGACTTAATACGTTTACATTTGATGTTGAAACGACCTTTAATCTCTCTTCGAGTCTTTAAAAAGTTTTAGGACTAACCGGTTCCAGTTATTTTTTTCCAAACACAAAAGAGGTATGTAGTTATAGTCGGAGGGAAGAAATGTATACATGAACCTCTTTTATATGTGTTAGTGTTTCTATCTTGTTTGACATTACTGTTGTGTATTTAGGCTGATATGTCGGTTTCCTTGCGCACAAAACCGGTTTTAGTTGTAACAAAATAGTCTCGTGTGTGCAGCAGGAAATCGAAACGGAATAGAGTCGTTATTAGCGACGCAAAAATGAAGGGTTTGTTTCAAACATACCTGCAGTGATTTGTGATTTTTCTTATTAAGGCTTATTACTGTAAAAAATGGTAAATATCTGTCATTCCTTAAATTCAAAATTAGATTGTTACGATACGAGTAAATAAGAATATGACGTAATCTTAGCGTTCCTTAACTCAAACTTTTATGATTTTTTACAACTCACCTCAGGAGATGAATTGGAAGTGTGGAACTGTCAAAGTTAATGGTTTATTTATAAACAAGTGTTTTTCCTTTTTTCTTGGAAGATAACAATGACAATTTGTCATCTAAACCACACATATTCCACACTTCACTCTCCATAAATAATTTCTCCTCCTCACAATACAAGGTCCAGAAAAGAATTTGCCTTTAACTTTGCTAATTAGAACGGACCAGAGTTCATACAAAATTGCGAAATATCTTGTGGAATGATGAAATGGCGTCATTCCTATATTCCGTATTAATAACATTTTAACAAAATTTGGATATAGGGATATTGTGGAAGACGTCATGTTACCGTCTTCTGAGGAAAACATGCCCCTGCGATGGCACTTTCAGCAAGACAACGATCCGAAACATACCGCGGGTCATGTGAAAGATTCTTTTCCAGATAAACAAGTATCCGTTGTCCCATGGCCAAGTCCATCTCCTGATATCAAAACCATTAAGAACTCGTGGAATGAGCTTAAGCGTAAATAAGGGGGTCAATATTTTACTAATAAAAACCAATTGTGAGAAGCGGTTTAAAGAGAATAGTATTCCATACCCCAGCAAACACGCCAAAAGTTAATAGAGTCAATGCCGCGGCGACTCCAAAAAGTTTTGGATAATAATGAAGGGCACTCAGGTTATAAGATTAAGTAAAACAAAAATTTTGATAAGATACAGAAATTATTATTAAAAACAATAATATTAATACTTTAGGAAGACGCACCTATTTTTTTGTTCAAGTGAAAAAAACCTCCATCGGCAGTTTTGGTTCTCTATTATCTATAATAATTGTTATGTATTTAAAAGGCTTTAAGTGTTTTTTATTTAATTGACATAAGAGCTTTAAAAATATCTACGTAAAATTATTTTTTAACATAAAAAAATAATACAAAATTATTATCACACCTATTTTTTTGACCAGCTGTGTATATAAATGGCGGAAAAGGTTCGTTTATTAACTGTTTTATGCGTGTTCATTTGATATTTTTGTTAAGAAAATTACTTAAACATGAATTTTATTTTCAACAATCATTCATATTAATGTACATATCTGCTCATTTTTTTATAAACCATACCTATATATAAATATAAATCTAACAATGTGAATAAACTTATCCACTTTTTGTTTCTAATAATATAACAATATTTTTAGAAAATAATAAAATGAAGAAAAACATTAAAATTGTTCAAGGTCGTTGTATTTGAGTTAAGTTTCTCGTTTGTAAACCAATTTTTAACAATCCTCGATAGTATAGTGGTCAGTATCCCCGCCTGTCACGCGGGAGACCGGGGTTCAATTCCCCGTCGGGGAGTAAAGTAGAAATAGTTTTTTATTTTTAAACCTGCTGTATCCTATTGTATCTTTTTTTCAAAATACATTAAGTTATGTAATTAAAAGAGAAATTAAAAAAGAAATATAAAAACTTTTCAAGCAGCTTTTACTCGAGTAAATAATCACTGAGGTTCATAAGTATGTAGGTATAGGCTTTGTGATAGGTTGGGTTGAATTGAAGTGAAGAAAGAATAGGTACAAATGTGGGACATAGAAGAAAGCAATAACAAATGGAATTTGGAATGCAATGGCAACCAAAAATACTCTAGTAAAGATATAAATCCTCGGTAGCCATATTGGTTTGCCTACAAGCTAAACCGGAAACTGGCCTTATAAAGTATTTCTTAGTGTGCGTGTAATTTCTCCTCTAAATTATGAAATTTCCCCTAAAAACTCAGTAATTTTGTCTATGTATGCGTGAAAACACGTCAATTTTACTCGTTGAATTCTTCCACATTACAAATACAACAATGTAAACAAATGGGTTTTGAAGGGTGATACGTACGAAGTATTTATATCTTCATATAGAGTGTTTTTGATGACAACGTAGGACGTCAAACTCAAAAGCAATAAAAGTATGAACAAATATTTGTTCAGAACTCTTTGAGGAGCTGTTCGATTAAAATTTCGAATTATTAGGTAGTTATAAAAATTTCACTACTGAGTAAAAGAAATATATCAGACAGAATCTTATCTTCCTTTGTAGGTACGTAGATTGTACGTACAAATCTACCTACCTACTTATGAATGCAAAATGTATGTGTGAATATTATTTCGTTATCAAGCAAAACATATAGGTATTATGGAAAACCCAATGCAAACACATATTGATAGTGGGTGGTTAGGAATTTTATTATTGCATGATTTAACCAGTTCAAATTCCAATTAAAACTCAATCAAATTATTTATAATAGATTCATAAGAAACTACCCCACTGGAGAACATGACTTATTTAGACTCAAAGCTTTGCGATTGAACGCGTAAGATCGTCACATAGTGAACTTCCACCTAATAAAGGTTTTTTAAATGACGCATATATATTTCGGCGGAAAGGTAAAACGACTATTGACAACGCCGGCCGCCGCCGCTGATTGTTGACTGCCTGAGCTTATCAAATCTTTTGGAAGACGAACCCATTTGATCTCTAATGACGACGTCTAGGCTCTTTTTTTTAAACAAATGGGTGTTATTAAGCGGAATTGCCGTATATGCGAAGACACCAACCCCCTCGGGGAGCATTAGGACCAGGTGATAATGCATTCTCTTAAAGTTATCATTTGGTGCGATTTTTGGACACACTGGCCCGTATATTCCGAAAACGACGCTGGTGAGGCAGACGCTGTATGGACAAAATGTAACTTATGGAATCGGCCTTGACCAATTTTGTGTGTATTTTAGGTCAAGTCATCAATGTTCCATTATATAATCAACAATAGCCGCGTTTTATTATCACCGTGATCTGATCCGGATCAGATCATGATAATAAAACAGCATTGGATCATCATATTTTTTATTATTTAAAGTTTGTAGCAGTGTCAAATTCGTTCTTTCAAAAGTGACATTTCGAAGCAAAAAAAAGAAACACATACCAAAAATGTTTCTGCAAATCACCATGCACTCTCAAACTCAAAGCATCCAGGAACGCTTTGGTCTCATATGTAGTACAGATTCTTTTTGACCTTTTAATAAATGTGACACTTAAATAATTTAATTTAGAGATTACTTACTTTTTATTTGAACATCTTTTCTCCCATTTGTGCTGCAGCTTTCACGATTTTATTTATATTTTTTGACATTTAAAGCAGGGTTGCCTAAAGAACATTTTGCTAAATGATTTTTTTTGTTCCTTTTTTTTCGGGGAAAATAATACCCATAAATTATGTCAAATATACATTTTTTTGGACTTAATTATTTTAATTTCACCAATTAATATCTAGTTTTGTTAAAATATCTAATTATTTCATGGATTATATACCAAATAAATAAAAAATATAAAGCTTCTCGCTTTCTATTTAAAAAATATTTTATTTCAGTCAAATGGAAATGTTTATATGGCAATACACGTTTTATTTTATTTGTTTGCAATGATACCAACATTTACATGTGAAATAACAATGATAAAGCGCTCCTTGTTGTGAAAAAAAGAATTAAATTTTGGATCTCAAATTGAGATCCAAACACAAAGCAGGATCTTGTGTTGTTGTTGTAATGCATGTAAATTCAAGATCCGGATCAGATCATGGTGATAATAAAACGCGGCTAATGATATCTATTTCAGAGCATGATTTTTCTTTTTTATTTTTCTCTGACTGTGATTGACTGTAGGTTAGGTTAGGTTAGGTTGAGGGGCTGACAGTTGATGTCTTTACTGTCACACTTAGATCAACACAGATCCATTGTGATACCCATGAGTATTGCTACTCAAGCTAATAAGAAAAACCTATGTGTTCAGTGAGTCAAGCCATTTAGAGGCTTTGACGAAGTTCAGAATGTTAGTACCTGGCGTACTAGAGAGTTCTTTTAAATCCCCGAAGAAATAGTTTCCAAGCAGTTTCTTCCTTTGATGGGAGAGTGCGGGACAATGACACAGAAAGTGCGAAGTATCTTCATGCACCTCCTCGTCACCGCATCCTCTGCATAGATCATCTGAACTGATTCTCATCTTTTTCATATGATAACCTAACAGATTATGTCCGGTGATTATGCTTACAAGAGATCGAAGTGATCCCTTTTGTAGCTGCATAATTCTTTCCGTTCTTTGTTTGTTAAAACAGGGCCAGATCTTTCTTGTAGTGCCGCAGGTGTCAAGAAGGTTCCACCTTTCATCGGCCTTAATTTGTATTCTTTTTGAGATTTCCTGTTTTAAATAACAGGTAGGGATGCTAACTAGCTGAGCTTGGCTTACGTCAAGCATTGACCCTAATCTTGCTAATTCATCGGCTTTCTCGTTGCCTACTATATCGCTGTGGCCTGGGACCCAGCAGAGTCTAATGTTGTGCTGTGCGCCAAGAACCTTAAGCTCTTCGCGGCAGCATGAAACAAGCTTCGATTTTACCTCAGTTGCAGTAATCGCTTTTATTGCCGCTTGGCTATCAATGTAAAAGGTGATATCAGCTCGTGGTATCGCCATCATTGATACCTTTTTAGCAGCTGTTGTCACTGCCAGGACCTCCGCTTGGAAGACGCTGCTGTGGTTTGGAAGCCTAAGCGAGGCGGTCAACTTGAGAGATTCAGAATAGAAGCCTGCCCCTACACCAGTGTCCGTTTTAGAGCCATCAGTATAGATAGCTATTGACGACTCACTGGAGTATGGTATATTATCTATCCATTCCTCTCTGCTTGGGATGGCAGCCTGGAATGGTTTATGAAAATCAAGTACGGGTATTTTATAGTCTGCTGTATTACTATGACCCATAATTTTATGAAGGATCTGGGCGTGTCCTATGGAACTGTTTATCCAGACTTTAGTTTGACTAAGTCTCAGGGCACTTTTGGCCGCAGATTCTTGAACAAAGAGGTCTAGGGGAATCAAATTGAGTATAACTTCCAGTCCCGCAGTTGGAGTGGATCTCATTGCTCCCGTAATGCCAGTGCACGCAAGTCTTTGAACTTTTGTCAAAGTTTTCAGGTTCGTGCTCTTTTCTAAAGCTTTCCACCATACCAAATTACCATAGGTTAGTATTGGTCTAATTATTGCCGAATACATCCATCTGATAATTTTAGGGTTTGGTCCCCAGGTTTTCCCGAAAATTCTATTGCAGGAGTAAAAGGCAATCGATGCCTTTTTGAATCTATCTTTAGTGTTCAGACCCCAGTTTAGTTTTTTATCTAAGATCACACCGAGGTACTTTGCGTGGTCGGAGATTTTAAGAGGGCAGCCTTCGATTGAAGGAATTTTAAAATCAGGTATTTTACGCTTGTTAGTAAATAGCACTAGTTCTGTTTTAGCTGGATTAACTGTCAGCCCACAGTTCCTAGTCCATTTGCTTACCAACGAGAGGGCGTATTCGGTTTGTTCACTGATAGTGGGTAGGAACTTGCCAGTCGCTAGCAATGCAAGATCATCAGCATAGGCTATTATCTTTACTCCACTTGATTTCAATTTAGAGAGTATATCGTTCATGACAAGAACCCAAAGTAGCGGTGAGAGAACTCCACCCTGAGGGGTGCCTCTGGATGTGGTTACTCTCACCCTTTCTTCCGCTAGCTCAGAGTTAATTTGTCTCTTTCGGAGCATACTCATTATCCACTGTGTTATTACTTTTTCGACTTTGTGGTCGTCCAAGGCTTGCTTCACTGTTTCGTTCTTCACGTTATTGAAGGCTCCCTCAATATCCAAGAACGTTGCAAGGGTGTATTCCTTGTCATTCAGTGATTTTTCTATGACGCTAACAACATTGTGCAATGCTGTTTCAACGCTTTTTCCTTTAATGTAGGCATGTTGAAATTCCGATAAACAGTCCGGTTTCAGGGTGCTTCGGATGTGTATATCAATTAGCCTTTCAAAAGTTTTCAAAATAAACGATGTTAGACTAATGGGTCTATAGTCTTTGGCCTCCGTATGGCTAGGTTTACCAGCCTTAGGGATGAAAACTACCTTTACCTCACGCCACGATAAGGGAACATACCCCCATTTAAGGCTATTATTGAAAATGCTAACTAGGTGTGGGATGATAAGGTTTATGCATTTCTGAAGCATCATAGGGAAGATTCCGTCTAGACCAGGGGATTTGTACGGGGAAAAGGAGTGAATGGCCCATTTTATCCTTTCTTCCGTTATAATATCCGATGGTACTAGGGTTTCTGTATGAGACTCTGTTTCTGGACTGCGGATATCAGCTACGCAGCCAGGAAAGTGAGTATTCACAAGGAGCTCAAGCGTTTCGCCACCGGATTCAGTCCAGCTGCCTGTAGGTTTTTTGAGGGATCCTAGAGCGACTGAATCCTTGGTCAGAATTTTCCTGAGTCTTGCTGATACATTTGTACTTTCTATTTCGTCGCAAAAGGCCATCCATGAGCTACGTTTTGCCCGTTGAGTTTCGACCTTAAAAATACGTTGACTGGCCTTATAATGTTCCCAATCAGCTTCTTTCCTAGTTCTTTTGGCGACGTTGAAAAGTCTTCTAGTTTCTTTTCTTAAGTTGCCTATTTCAGTGGTCCACCAGGGTGGTTTTTTCCTACCTTTTCCCATATGATTAATGGGACAGCTTTTTTCTAAAGCGCTATTCAGAACAACTCTGAGTTTTTCTGACGCAATATCTATGTCAGAGGGTTCTTGAATTAGAAGTGTGTCCGGGTTTTGAATCCCCTGTCCTACTTCCCTGCAGAATATATTCCAGTTGGTTTTCCTGAAATTCCTAAAGGGTTTTGGAGTTGCTACTTCATTGTGTATCAAGAACCCTATCAGTTTATGGTCTGAGAATGATTCCTCTTTAAGAACATTCCATTGATCTATTACTAGTGTGCTTGAGTTATTGGTTAGGGTAGCGTCAAGCACTTCTTTTCTATTTTTAGTTACAAAAGTGGGTTCGTTACCTCTGTTTGCTACTAAAAGATTATGGTCTAGTATGAATTCAAAAAGAGACTCACCTCTGTTGTTGATGTCGGTACTACCCCATTGAGTATGATGTGAGTTTGTATCACAGCCTAGTACCACGTCCCATCCCTCAGAGGCAGCTTTCTCTACAAGCTGGCTTGTGATATTAGCGGGAGGCCCTTCTTGTCCGTCATGCGGCATATAGCACGATGCCAGGATCAGTGGTGGGAGTCCCTTCCTCTCTATTTTCACAGCACATTGGTCTGGATCACTGTAATTTGCTAAAAGAAAGAGATTAAACTTCTTCCTGGCTAAAATACAAGATCTTATATTACTATTAGCTACTTGTGTGGCTTTGTATAGTGTAAAGTCTGATGTGTGTAGTCCTCTAATTCTGCCACCTGAAAACCAGGGTTCTTGAATTAGGGCAATGTCAATTTGTCTACTTCCCAAAATGTAGACAAGATTGGAGCTGGCGGCTTTACTATGATGAAGATTAATTTGAATCAATTTCATGCTCATATTTTGTTACTTACTTGTTTTGGTTTGTTTGTTATTAGCCGCAGTTTGCACCGGTTTATGCCGATGCGTACCTTGAATCCTATTTTCCGCAAAAGGGGTATAGATTTGTGGCTAAGTTGCACCACCACTTCTGTACCTTCTTCCGTTCTTTCTCCCATCTCTATTACTTTCCAGCTCTGACTTAGCTGTTCCGTATTTAGAGATTGGAGATATCGTTCTACGCGATCTCGGGGTATCGCGGGACCTTTGATCGTCATTCTGGCCTTAGGTTTGACGAAGTCGCTGATTTCGTTCGGACTGACCAAGCGGAGATCAGCGTTGGGCCAGGGAGCTATCGTTCTCTTGACGAAGTCCTGCAGGAAAACGAGGGTATTGTCGTCCTCGCACGTCAGAACTTTGAACCCATGGATGGTTTTGAGGTTCCCAAAGAGTGGTGGTGGCCTGCTATTAACGATAGCATCGTTAACCTCATCCAGGATTCTCATTTCCAATAATTGCCATTGGTCTTCTGAGAGTTTTCTCGAGGGATTGCCGAAATCCGCAATGGCGAATTTGCGCGCCTCTAACGTCTCTTCTGTAGCCAAGGTCTTTTTTCTTTTCTGCAGGGGTGATCTTTTCGTGGGCGAAAGTGTATCATCCTGCCTTGTTCTTTTGGACGTTTTTGCCACTGAATCAGGGTCCAGGGGAGGCACATGGCCCACCATCTCCTTCTCCTTCATCAGGTTCTTAGTCCCTATATTTTTGTCTTTGTTCGTTGCTGTCAGTGTCTTAAGGTTACGTGTAGCGTTTTCGAGCACTATCTTATCCCTTGCCGTTAAGGAGTCCGGACCTTTGTTGGATAGGCGTCGAATTGTCCGTTCAGTGTTGCGTATTCTCCTATGTAGTATTCTGTCTACGGTGAGAGTTTTGGTAGTCTTTTTCTCGATCACCGTTTTTGTCGTCCTAGTACTTAGTGAAGTTACGTCCATGACACCGCTGCTTGACGAAGGTGAAGGGGTTATGCTAGAGCTGCATTCGGGGACATGGCCCCTTGTACTGCTTTCACAAGCAACCTCCAGATTCTTCTCCTTCGAGACCGTTTTACCATCCTCCAAGCCCGTTGTTGCACATGGCCCCTTACTGGGTCTGGTGGGTGTAGACGGCCTCGAAGGTTGCAACGGCGTCTGTTCCCTAGTCGGGGGTGCAACTGAAGGGGTCGTTCCTTTCCTGGATTGAATTATATCAATCGGCGGATTGGGCGGTCCCATCAGCGCTCCCATGTCAGTGTTTCCTTTGGAATTCGCCTCCCCCGATGTTTGGGCATGTGGCCCCCCCATCATAAGAGGTTCGTTCTTTAGGAAAGCACGAGCGTTGAAAAGTCTTATCTGTTCGTTTGTCGTCAATTCCTCCCATTTCCTTTTCCCAAGTCGTTTGATTGTCTTCTTACAGTTGGAGATTCTACTCCGAACTGAAGTGGTAGACAATCGTGAGAGGGTAGAACTAGCATTTGAACATGTGTCGTCGTCGTCTAGTGTTCCGATGCTAGCTCCATCCTCTACACCGAGGTTGGAAAAAGGAGTGAGAAGAAGGTCTTCTTCCTCCTGTGTAATGTTCGTTACTGTCGTCTCTGTAGTTTTGTCCTTATGTACGTTCTTGTCTGTCACTGGCGACTTCTCCCCTCTTACTGTTAGAGAGGCAAAGCCCGCGCCGGCAGCCGTGACTTCTGTCGACGTTTCAGCGTATATCCCCGCTGGTTTTTCGTTCTTTTGTTGTGTGCTGTTCATGGTTTTTCGTCTTTTGGGTTTCTCTTGGTTTGCCTAAAGATCTCAGCTGGCCAGCTGAGGACTTAAGAAATAAAAGTCTACAGCTGATCAGCTGAGAATTTTAAGCGTAAGCCTCCCCACCACTGCAAGGTGGAAACCCCAGAGGAGGTGATTGACTGTATGTATGTATGTATGTATATGAACTCTGTACCTATGTATGTATTGATTAAGGTAAATATAGCCAGATAACAGAGGATTCATGTTGCCGACATCTGCAGCCTGCAGGCATGTTTTGGTTTAGGGATTAGTCCGTTTTTCATGACAAATCCACAAAACAATAATTTTAAAATTAAGACTTGCCAAGTGATCAGTGAATCTTAAAATCATATCCAAACTTCAAACAAAGGAAGGAAGATTCACTGCTGGAGTGCTGGAACACAATGGTGTCGGAGCCGGAGCATTGTATATATATTTCTTATAGTACTCTCATGAAGAGGAACGATCGAAGCGACATCTGAGCGGGTTGGCGATGAAAGAATTTGATCCCTTTTATTATACCCCTCAATAGATGGGAAGAGATGAGAATGTGAGGGAAAATTCAACAATAATTAAAGAATAGAAAATAGAGAAGAACATATGCAAATGTAGAAGAAAATCGAGGGAGCCAATAGAAACAACCTTTTGACATTATATGTGTGTATGCATATTATACTTGAAGAGGAATGATTTTACGGTTATGCTTTAGCAAGAAATAGAAAAAGTATAACAAAAACAATAACAAAGCAAAAAAGTAGGTATTGGAAGAGTACTTTATATGCGGTTGGTAGTTAAATATATTTTGTAATATATTTTGTTTTCAATTCAATAGGGTGTTCCTGATAATGGTCTTTATTTTTGATATGACTCTTATACCAAAAATTTAGTGTGATATAATTCCTTTAGTTTTTCCGTTTTATATGTATATGTAGGTATATGTATATAAAGGGTGGATTTTTAAAAGCTATAGGAAAGTCTTTCAAAACAAAAACATCTAAAATTCAGAAAAATGCATGAAATCTTTATTTGAATCGATAGTACGGTCCATATAATTTAATGTTTGAAGATTATTTCATGCAAATGTTGACCTTGCCTCAAATGGTCCATGCGCTTAGTCAAATTTTGGCATACTCTTTCCAACATTTCAGCCGGTATCTCACGAATAAATGCAAGCGTTGTTCGTTTGTAAGACGATTCATGGTTCAATTGTAGACCAAACTGAAGATGTTTGACAGTGAAACAAAACACGAAACATGCTTCAGCTTTTCCGCTTCAGTGTTGCCAAAAATATAATAGCTAAAAAATCACCCTTTACTTTAAAAGGGACTCTTTTGTTTTCAAAAAGATTTTTTTCTTGATTAGCTATTCGTTAATAATTTTGATTGCGTCAGTACTTGCAGCTAAACCTCAAACTATCTACGAATTCCTTAGTAAGTTCTCATATACCAGAGTCAAATGGGTTATATGTTCTAATAAGATATCCATTTGAATCTTTTACAAGAAAAGACCTTGAAAGATTAAAATCGAAAAAAGTAAAATGTTCTGGACTATATGAATCGAAGAGACTCACAGAAGCAATTAATGTTATCATACTGATATCTCCACACAAGAAACACTTCCATTCTGTCCAAACTACTTACATGTCATCATAATACCTCATACATATATTAAGCTTATACCTTTCCAATTTAGGCACTGACACTTGTACTTGTAAGGTTAATTTTTCAACGTAGTTTTATACTATATTACATTTATTTATTTACATGTTTTTATATGAAAATTAAAAATTCAATGCAGTACACCCTGTTAAGCCGTTAAAAAAGCAAAAAGCGACCTAGTTTTAAATACCTTTAAATGTATGCAATTTTGATTGTGTTTGTACTTGATACGTACAAATAACAAATAATACGCAATAATAACAACAACAAAATAATTGAATATATTTAAAATCTTCAATGCATCATATGCCAAATATGGCAACATTTCATTTTTCACAAAAATTGAAAATTGAAAATTTAAAATCAAACGAGAATTATTAAATTCAAAATACCTACAACGAGTATACATAGCTACAAACATATGTATTTGTATATGCCAAATATGGCAACATTTCATTTTTCACAAAAATTTAAAATCAAACGAGAATTTTTAAATTCAAAATACCTACAACGTTAAAATATACATAGCTACAAACATATGTATTGGTATATGCCAACATTTCATTTATCAAAAAAATTGAAAATTTAAAATCAAACGAGAATTTTTAAATTCAAAATACCTACAACGTTAAAGTATACATAGCTATAAACAAATGTATGCATATGCACAAGCACATCTCCTCTACAGTCACACGTGAAAGCAAAAAAAATGTAAACAAATATTATTCCTTCTTGGTTTGACATTTGTATTTTGGCTATCTCCTTCGAACATATTAATGCTTATGAAATTTAAACAAATTTCCTTTTCTCATTCTTTCTTTAGTTATTTTCTCCTCATTATTAATTCCCTACCAAATATTTTGATACACGCAGCGCCCTCAAGGCGTAGTGGAGATGAAATAAAAAATTTCGTCTCATAAGAGTACTATAGTGAATATATATACAATGGCCGGAGTCGGAATCGTAACTGCAATAGCTGTCAAAGTATTCAATGTACGCAAATGCAAATGTATGAACACAACGCGACGGAACTGGAATCGGAGCCGCAGCCGGAGTCGGAAGAGTTCACCAACTTTTAACTTTGACGTACCTACGACACATGTGACGTTTCCATTTTGTAAGTGAATTAACTTGGTGATTATATTTTTTTTAATAGTTTTTCAATAAAAAAGTGGAAAAATATTTAAATAAGAAATAAAAGTGAACAAAAAAATATTTTCTGACAAATTTGATGTGGTTGTAAACTGCAAATATACCAAATAACATCAAAAAGCCGTACGACACATTGTGTGCGTACTTTTTGTGAAACGTACGACAATTGTTCCGACTCCAGTTACGACTCCGGCTCCGAATTTGCATTGTGTTCCAGCAGTCAAACGTACAAAAATAGGTTGCTTAATTTTTAGAGGTACATACATACATATTACTTTAAAGTACCTGCTTAAATATTAAATTACAATCACAATTACAATTGATTTCGGTTTCATACCCATATTGAATTAACTCTTTATCAATCAATAGATAAGTTATTTTATTATTGAACTAAATTCGTAGGTAAGGTAGATTTGTACATGTTTGATAGTTTTACACAGGGGCGAACGCAGGTAGGGGTTTTAGGGGTTAAACATTTAATTGAATTTCGATGTATAATATTTAGAAGGTCAATCATAAACTTGACAGTTTTTTTTCTCGAATCGTTACCTTCCATACAAATCGTTTTCATCTATTTCAAAGGGGCCCAATCGGGTTAAGTAGAGCTTTCGTTTTTTGTTAGTTGGAAGCATTCCAACATTCAGCTACCAAAATATTGATATATATTTTAATTTTTGTTTTTAAATTTTCAAATAAAATGTCTCGTAACTTAATTTTCTCAATCAATTTGTTTATTTTTGACGTTTAATAGATTTAGAAACAGATTAAACATATGTAGGTTCCGTCGTGTTTATTTTTAAACTCCAGATTATCGTTTTAAAATGGGTTTAAATTGTCTATGAATAACATAAACTGAAGTTTAATTTAGCAAAGACAAAATGAGAACTTATCAAGGAACTATGAATATGACCCTATGTCTTCGGTCTAAAGGTTCGGAACGCATTCAAAATCATTACTTCTAGTATTTTCATGGTGAGTTTAAGAAAAACGTGTTTGAAAATTTCAAAATTCAATCTAGCAATCTACGGTAAATTTGAATATGGGAATGGGAAAACAAACAAAAGAGATCTGTGAAAATAGAAAAATCTCACCTCATCTCTTTGTATACATGCATTGCATAATGCATATAAAAATTAAGTTTTAGCTTTGAAGTCAAAGTCAAACTGTTTTGTCAATCGTGAAAGCAAGTCATATGTGTATATGTAATTTTTATTCATACATGTTTCTTAGTACCTACTACATATATAAAATAGTGCCAAAAAAGAAAAAAAACACTTGACATTTAAAATAAAAAAATAATAGGTATATTATTATATTTTTTGAAACCCCCCCGAAATTTTTTTCTGCGTTCGCCACTGGTTTAACAGCTTGTTTAAAATGTTTGATAAAGACCAACCGCATTATCTGTATCTTCTTAATGGAAAAGTGATATTATTAAATAATAAACAAAATAAAAACAAACATTCATGAATGAATTTAGCGTATTCGATCAAAAGCTTACCAAAATCTTTGCGTTCAAAATTCTGTTGATTACATACATATGTAGGTATACAAAAATAATATGGAAGAAAGCAAACAAAAGTTGGCGCATTATCTTACTTTTGAAAGTGCCATAAGAGACTTTAACTAATATTAAGGGGCCAACTATATCTATCATAGAAATCAATCCGGACAAAATTTTGAATGAATATTTGACTGTTTCCTATTGATTAGAATTAGAAATGCAAATTATGTAGGTATGTACTTATCGCTTGGAAATCATTCACTGAACGAAATTTGTTGAGCATTAAAGTTTAATTGCACAGCTATTTTTCGCTAAATATTTATTTTCTTAAACAGCTGATTCTATTGTGATTGATTTGTGTTTCGTTCCATTGATTTGTGTTTCAATTCTGCACAATTCCAATTACAGAGTTTTGTCAGAAAATATTTTCTGTTGGACTTCCAATCAGGAAAGGAAATTTTGTTCATTGTCAAAAATAGCTATAAACATCATGTCAAAAAAACGATTGGTTTCAATGACGAAAATCATAGCTGATCCCTAAGGGGTAATTTTTTGAGGTTTCTAATAAATAATTAGCATGGCATCGAAAATAACAGGAGCCACAAGAACTCTATATTAAGCATAGTAGATAAAGTGTTTCGAATTTATGTAACTTGTTCAAAATAATTGTAAAAGTTGCTGGATACTAGTGACTGGCTCTAGATAAACTGGGTAAAAATCTACATTGGCACTCCTAATATTTTCAATGAAGAAAGCTAATTCTTAAGATTGGAGATGCACAGTGCTTACCATATATCAGTAAATGCAATGAGAAATGGACTTTGAATTTTGCATAAGTACCTACTATCACCAAATTTTTGAATGTATGTAGTTCAAAAAACCCTCTTTCCTTTATTCCAAGAACAGTAATCTAGCGATTTGGTTAATGAAAGGGACAAGCAAAATTTCATTTGTAACTACCTATCTTTTATGATGAAAGATTACTTAGAAGTTCCAAGAAGTTCAATTATGTCTATAGCCGAATGTTTATACCAAAAACACTCCATTACCAAGACCGGAATCTCAGACTGACATTTCGGTTTGCCTACAAGCTACTGAGGACTAAATGTGAGAAAGTGTGCGTGAAATGATGCAAAAAACCAAACACATTCTCACATTTAGTCCTCAGGCCCATCAAAATGCTTCATTATAGTAATCAGCCCCATCTAAATGCTTTATTTTGTATGTTTCATGGCCTCGTTCAAAAACTAAACAATCCTAACCAACAGAATCTGAAGTGCTGACATGGTCTTAAATTGGAAGATTTGTATAGCTTTTTAATTTCAATCCAAATAAAAGTTGTAAATGTATTGACCAAATACATAATATTTAATGATTTATTAGTTTATTATTATTTATTTTGTTTACTTAAATTATTTGCGAACGCAACATGCGCTGCAACTGGTTAAGTATAATTATTGCAAATGGACAAAAGTGTAACTCAATACTTTGTAAAACAACAAAACAGACAATTTTTTCAGCTGTAGTTTGCTTAGAGCATTTTTTTGGCGACGTTAGAAGTTCAGGTGGAAACAATAGGCGGGTGCCTCCGTATTTTTTTTGTACAGACAATGCTACGAGAAGCATACTTGTGAAGTTCCATTGCCAAATTTAGCTAATTCAGATTCCTCAATTAGATTAGTATTTTCATCATTTAAGCAGTTCGGTAGTTGCAAGACCAAATTTTAGTTTTGTTTGTTGCAGAAATATTCCTGAAAATTTCTTTTAAAGGGACTATGTTAGAGTTGGAATTTTGTTTGTAGTTAGATTTTGGAATACAAATTTGAGGGAACCATGTTTCAAAAATAAGTTGCTTTGTGTAAAGCATCTTTAAGGAATAGAAATAAGCAATATGTCTACACACAATACCAACCAAATGAGTGCAATAAATAGATTTAAGTAACTTTTTTTTATTCCAGTATGGGGAAACCAAACACCCAATAGAAAAAAAAACGGTATAAGCGCCAAAATCCATACTTTTTGACTAAATAATGTTATCTTCTATGTTTACGTATAAAATTACGAATTTTGTAGCGTATGAACATTTCTAGACATTTTACGATCTGAAAAATTAATTATGCTATGAAATAATTGGCTGCTATTAATGCGAATTTTTTTTTTCTAAAAAGTTGATGAAGGTTAGCCGAAGCGGAAATTTCTTTAATGAACATACCTTAAATATTATTGACTTTCTCAAAAATATTTTTCTACACTAACCTCCGCTTTATACCTGAAAACTATTGTTTATGTATATTTTCTTCTATGTTCTGCATTTATAAAATGTAATCTATGGAAGTATTTACTATATTAAGAAAAATATGTACGTAAAACTCATTAATTTGTTTCATTTTTAGCAGCACTTTTACTAAACATACCCTTCAAACAATAATAAGTAAACTTGAACTTTGGTAACTAAACATTTTTAAAGAATGAATGAAAATTATATTTTGCGTTAAACTGTGGAAAATCACTAAAAAAACTTCTGTACGTCAACAATAAACATTCATGACGATTACATGTTCTATTGAATTAGTTGTGCATGAATTCAGAACGATTTTAAGACGTTTTCATTTTGTGATACATATATGTCAAAATTTGCATTTTATTTGCTCTGCATTTATTCAACAGGTTCGCTATAATCGTTCTGATTACTTTTTTAAAACATTGGTGTTCCGTTGATGCATAGTTTTTTTTGATAGCAATTACATGTATGCTTCCATCAATCAAGAATGTTATGGATAAGATATTTTTCGATTATAACTCTTTTTTTAAATTTAATATTTATTAATCATAATGGAATTGAAAAATTGTTGCAAGCTTAAATCATTAAAAACAAACTATAAATATACTTGGATTAATTAAATTGATACAGATTTTAATTACTTGCAAACAAAATATTTGGGCCGTTCGTTAACGAAAATTTATTAGAATTTAATACAAAAATTGCGCTCGCGCCCTTAAATTGATGGTTCTTCGAACGCATCTTTGATACAAAAATCCGAGGTTTATTATGAAATTTAAAGAATTTCGTAGTGATTAGGTACTGTAAATTAGTGAATTAATTATAATAAACTGATGTTGAACATGCTTTTTTCAAGACAAAAAGGTACATTGGTTCACTATCCACAAAATGCCTGCAAAATTAAAGCTTAAAACTGACTTTTTCATCGAAAAAAGTAAAAAGAAAAACCTGAAAAAAACTTATTAACCCCTCCATTTTGTTTTTGCTATGCAAAGTGCCGCTAGCCCACGGCATCGTTTTTTTTTTATTTGTGCTCACATCTATTCATGGAATAATTGTCAAAATTACAAATACAACAATGTAAACAAACGGGTTTTGGAGAGTGAAACGTACGAAAGATTCCGGTCTTGGTAATGGAGTGTTTTTGGTTCTCTATTAAGCATAGTAGATAAAGTGTTTCGAATTTCTGTAACTTTTTCAAAATAATTGTAAAAGTTGCTGGATACTAGTGACTTGCTCTAGATAAACTGGGTAAAAATCTACATTGGTACTCCTAATATTTTCAATGAAGAAAGCTAATTCTTAAGATTGGAGATGCACAGTGCTTACCATATATCAGTATAAATGCAATGAGAAATGGACTTTGAATTTTGCATAAGTACTATCACCAAATTTTTGAATATACATAGTTCAAAAAACTCTCTTTCCTTTATTCCAAGAACAGTAATCTATCGATTTGTTTAATGAAAGGGACAAGCAAAATTTCATTGGTAGGTAACTACCTATCTTTTATCATGAAAGATTACTTGATTTCTTTAGATTAAAGTTCCAAGAAGTTCAATTATGCCTATAGCCGAGTGTTTATAGATACCTACTAATAAAAAAAAAAAAACATTTAGTATACATTTTCAATGCCAATGGGTATGTATGTATGTATGTAGGTATTTCTATTTTAATAAATACTTCAACACCAAACCAACAGCTGAGATAAAAAAGAGAGTGATATCATTACGAATAAATATGCAAGCTTATTTCGTCATGCCAAGAAATATTATCATTTGGAACATTCTGTTGAATGTATAAAAACAAACCCCATACGGTTTTACTCGCACATTATCTTCTGTGAGTTTAAGAGCAACAGACAAGTTCAAGTTCATCTACAGCCTATAATTTTTGTGAAAAAAAGCTTTAATTTTGATTTAATTTCATAATGGCTTCAACTGAACTAACAGTAATTTCAAAGCTTTTCGCAGCCATGTGGTGTGCTTTATTAATTACTTCATCTGCAATTTATTTGAATTCTTTACAAGGAAAGGAAATTTGTGATGCACCTGAGAAGATCTTTAATCCTGTGTCGATACTAGGCATCGATAACTTCAACAAGGAGGTTCAAGCGATGGAAGAAGATGGAACTCTTAGAGGAATTTTATTCGTATTTCAAAGTATTCCGCATCTTTGGAGGCAATGTCTCGAGAAGGCCAATGCACTGCAGATTTTTATTCAAAACCACTCAAAAAGTTCATCAGTAGAGGCATTACCGATTACAGACAGTGAAGCTGTGGATGATTTTGGATATCCTTGTCAAATTCCAGATCCCATCTGGCATCATAACGAAAAACTAGAAACTGGAGTCACATTGGAATATTTCTGGCTTGATGATCACACAATACAATTTTCCGAGGGAAAAAATATTGAATCTCATGATGAAAACGTTGAGACCACATCAAATAGAGGAAAGAAATTATTAGATCCAGAGAGGTGCGCCTTTTGCAATTGTCGAGGACACACCATAGCCAATTGTCACAGAAGAAAAGCCAGCAAAATTTAGAAGAACTATAAAAATGTACAATTTGTTTTAAAGAAATATTAGAGAATTGATCGTTGACGTACGACGAAAACATTGTTTGCATTTTAAAATGCCAAAAGAAGATCAACAATTTCCCGGAAAAGATGAGTAAATATTTGATACTTAACCAAAGGGGCGCGACCTAGTAAATCAACTTCATAAAACTGATGGATAATAAAAATAATAATAGACTAGACACTACATTTGTCTAATGTTAGATAGACAAGTGATCAGAGTATTAAAATCGTTCGGGTTTCGGGATTAAAAAGATATTTTCTAAAATCAAGAATAACTGAAGCTGGTAAACCGCTGACATCATTTTAGAAGTTTTATGAGGCAACTTCATTGAACTGATGGATAATAATAGACACTGCAGTTGTCTGATGAACAAAAATGTATTAAAAATGTGATTATTTTGTTTAATAAATTTGTATACTATTAAACTATAGAAAAATATATATGCATTACAATTCCTAAGACTGTTAAACATGTTCTTTATTTTTATATACCTACACCAACCAAAAACTAAAAATAGTTTCAATAAATGTACAGTTGTATTCAAAATATTTTACTTTTTATGAAAAACTAGGAATTTCAAACTCCTTTTGTTCTCTTAGCTATTGCATTTACATTAATGACCTAAAGTTGGTGAAAGGTTAGATGCCCGCTCTTCGGGGTAGGTTTCCAAAAGTCTGAAGCATCCATTTCCCCAGGAATTTTTTTAGCTCTGGATTCTTCTACAATGAACGTTTGTCAATTCGGAAAATGTATGCAGATGCAGCAAAAGCTAAGACTACTTAAAAGCTGATTACTGATAACTGCTGCATTCTATCGATACTTTAATATTTTAATGAGAACTACTCACATGCAGTGTTCTATTTTGATGAACAAATTGTTAAATATTTTACACTGAGAATAAATTAATAAAATTATTGTTTGAGGAAGTTAGGGTGTAATCATAAACGTCAGCCTAACTAAGAACTGCGTTATTTGCATTCATAGTCAGATTTTCCATCGAACTAACCTATATATATATATACATATATATAACATAAATGTCAGACTGTTGTCAGCCTCGGGCAGATTGTGCAGCTGAATTTGTTTGGCTGTAGAAAGATAATTTTTTAAGCTTTAAAATTGTTTCCTAATAATTTTCTTTCTATTTTTTCTTTGCAAGATATTTGTGCCAATTATAATTTTCTTTTTCGGTAAGCAAATCAAAAATCAAGTTCAACAAAATTTGTTTGACAGCCATTTTTCTCTGACGTTTATGAACTCTGTTTACATACAAATCGGACTAAGTCAGACCTTTTTGTTTACTGCAGACATTCTGCATTGGTAGCGCGTTCACAAATGCATCAGAAAAGAAATGCGATTGTACTAGCGCAGAAATTTTATGACACATACGAAGCAAATTTAATTTAAAAGATGTTTTAGTCAAAAAATAGGTGAATTCGACACAAACTTCCACAGATAAATTGGTTTTCTAAATTCTAAATCAACTTAAGGCCAGAAAAGCATAGATAACTAACTTTTCTTATTATAAAAACGTCGAAATTGAAAATGTTTGAATTTTTCGTTGAAACACCACAAAATGTTTTTCTTAAAAAATGCTCTGTGCCAATTACTTTTTGTTTTACTTTGTGTCATTTACCGATGTCATGACGACGATCTACTGCTTTATCCTCCTTAGAACTTATCTTAATTATTTTGGCCAACTTTTTGCAAAAGTACGATAACTTAAGCGACAAGATTTTACAACGGATTTTGTAAGAACAGTTAAAAACGACTTGCCAAAAAAATTCCAATGTTTGTTTTCAATGATGAAAACCAATGAAAGCTATAACTGGCGCCTAATAGTAGGTGCGAGCTTGGGTGTATGCAACAGTAAGGTGTGTGCGAGTTTGGGTGTATGCAACAGTGGGATGGTTATGGGGGGGGCATGCTGCCCCCTAAAACCCCCTGCTTGGGAACACTATAGGATTTGGGGTGGGTGCAAGGTGGGAAGTTTGCAAGGTGCGGTGAGTGCAAGATGGGTTGCATGCAAAGTTTCTTTTGCATTTCAATAAGCTGGATGTAAGAAAAATTAATTAATCCTTGGTACATCTTAATCCATATTCGATTATTACTATCAAAATAAGACTACGTAGATACTCAAGCAAGGAAAAAATAGTTTAATCAAAAGATTTTTTTTGCTAATTTTCAATTTTCTCAAGCACTAGAAGGCATAAAATCATCTAGTTTTCAGTTTCTGATCAAAAACAAATAAGTGCAATGAATTCTAAAAAAAAATAGTAGATAATCTGAAAGTTTTGAAAAATTACACTTGAAACCTTTTTTTCTACTTTTTTTTTGCACAAATTTTAAGTTTAAAACAATTTTTTTCAAAACATATGCATAGTTTTGTCTTGATTTAAAAACAAGCTAATAGACAAAAGTGTTGGCTTTAAAAAAATGTATAAGACTTAGTTGTAAGCATTACCGTTATTTTTTAATTATTTTTTCCATTTAACGTACATATTTTTTTAAATTGCCCCTACCGCCTAAACGGGGGGAGATAGACCCCCTCCTATAGTAAAAAATGCTTGTTTTTAACTGTTCTATACAAATCCGTCAATAAACTTCGTCGCCTGAGTTATCCCAACTCCCCCAACTTTCGCTACATCAGTTTTTAAAGAAGGTTGCAAATGACATTCTGGTGCTTTCATAAACGTCAAAAATCTGCGTTAGTAAATACAATCGTCTCTCTCTGCTCTGTTACATTAATGAACATACAAATGCGGCCGAACGCTTGCTTAAAATTTTAAGTAGCAAGCAAGTAACTAAATAAATGTTCATAAACGTCAGGCAAAAATCAGAAATGGCTGTTTTGGGTTTACTTTTTATATCAAGGTCATCAGTGCGAAGAATGCATCAACCCGGAATAAAATTGTTTTTTAAAAAAGTTTAATTTTAGTTGGACCCTTAAATAATCACCAGTAAGGGCATCCGCGTGTATTTTATTGCAAATCTAACATTATTATTATTATAATTTATAAACATTGAACAATCGTCACGAGGTTCTACTAAGGTATGAGTTAAGCAGTCGATTCTGATAGTTAAACGCCGCCGCCCCCTCTATTTATTTGCTGCACACGATGTTGTTTGGTTTTCAATTACGTCACGCTACTACGATATAATTATAACTCCCGCCTAGTGGCTTGTACGCTATAATTGTTTATAACTCCCGGTCTCTAATCTCTATTAACAATCGTTATGATCACTGCTGTCGTTTTTGCTACTATAGTAGTATTTTACTCCTTTCGAGAGTCAACTGCTACTCTACTACCCAGGGACGAAAGCTACTCCCCAAAATAAAACGCAAAAGAAATTTTTATTTGGTTTACAATAAAAAACAAAATTCAAAATATAATGCCAAAACTTGCACATCTCTGATTGCATTTACCCACTAACATCTCTGTTGTGTTCTATTACCATTCCAAATGATCGTTCCGTTCTTTCCAGATTGCGATAGCGAAATATTTCAAATAAAAAACACAAATAATGATTTGATGTTTCCGCTCATTAAAAAATTCGTCGGTTCATTGATCAGTTTGCCCCATAATAGTGCAACAGCAGAAAGAAAATTTTCAGATGTTAGCCTTATAAAAGATAAAAAAAGAAATTCACTCAAGGTAGAAACGGTGAATGCCTTACTAACTGCTAAGAAACTTCTTAAGAACAATTTCACCCAAAAATGTGAGCCATCGAAAACTTTAATCGAGAATTACAAAAAATTGTATTAGGCGCTAGTTATAGCTATTATTGGTTTTCATCATTGAAAACAAACATTGGAATTTTTTGACAGGTCGTTTATAGCTATCCTTAAAAATTTCTATTATTGATAATAAATTTCTTGATTGAAAACCACCGAAAATTTTTTACTGACAGAAATCTGAAATTTTTCGGGATCGATTTCAATGATAGCTATAACTGGCCCCTTAATGTTTGTAACTGAAAATATGAAACATCGAATTTACAATAATGAATTTAAAATTTATTTATTATTTTTATTATTTTTTTGTTATTTTGTTCATTCAATCATTATGTTAGGGTGAACTTTTTTTTGTATTTTATGTATTTATGAATGTATTTTATTTTTGTTGTTTTGTTCGATAAGTCATATGGTAGGGATGAGCTTTTCTTATGTATTTTATTTATTTATGAATATTCAAACAAAAACCTAAGAATTAAAATGATGAAAATGCCCAACTTCGGCCGTACTATGAAGTACAGAGATTCTTTTTTTAGCCGTACTACGCGAATGTGGAACGCCTTGCCACGCTCTATCTTTCCCTGTCATTGCAATGTTCAGAAATTTAAAATCAATGTACACCGACACCTCCTATCCAACCCTCCCTCTTTTCCTAATGCTCACACCAAAAACACTCTATTACCAAGACCGGAATCTTTCGTACGTTTCACTCTCCAAAACCCGTTTGTTTACATTGTTGTATTTGTAATTTTGACAATTAGTCCATGAATAGATGTGAGCAAAACAAAAAAAAAACGATGCCGTGGGCTAGCGGCATTTTGCACAGCAAAAACAAAATGGTGTCGTTAATAAGTTTTTTTCAGGTTTTTCTTTTTACTTTTTTTCGATGAAGAAGTCAGTTTTAAGCTTTAATTTTGCAGTCATTTTTTTGATAACGAACCAATGTACATTTTTGTCTTCAAAAAAGCATGTTCACCATCAGTTTATTATAATTAATTCACTAATTTACAAAAAGCACTACGAAATTCTTCAAATTTCATAATTAATCTCGGATTTTTGTATCAAAGATGCGTTCGAAGAACCATCAAGTTAAGGGTGCGAGCGCAATTTTTGTATTGAATTCTAATAAATTTTCGTTAATGAACGGCCCAAATATTTTTTTTGCAAGTAATTAAAATCTGTATCAATTTAATTAATCCAAATGTATTTATAGTTTGTTTTTAATGATTTAAGCTTGCAACTATTTTTGAATTCCATTTTGATTAATAAATATTATATTTAAAAAAATAGTTATAATCGAAAAATACCTTATGACATTCTTGATTGATGGAAGCATATGCACATGTATTTGCTATCAAAAAAAAACTATGCATCAAAGGAACACTAATGTTTTAAAAAAGTAATCAAAACGATTATAGCGAACCTGTTGAATAAATGCAGAGCAAATAAAAAACAAATTTTGACATATACATATATCACAAAATGAAAACGTCTTAAAATCGTTCTGAATTCATGCACAACTCATTCAATAGATCAAGTAATCGACATCAATGTTTATTGTTGACGTACAGAAGTTTTTTTTAGTGAATTCCCACAGTTTAACGAAAAATATAATTGTCATTCATTCCTTAAAAATGTTTAGTTAACAAACTTCGAATTTACTTATTATTGTTTGAAGGGTATGTTTAGTAAAAGTGTTGCTAATAATGAAAAAATGAATGAGTTTTACGTACATGTTTTTGTTTTTGTTAATATAATAAATACTTCCATAGATTACATTTTATAAATGCAGAACATAGAAGAAAATATACACAAACAATAGTTTTCAGATATAAAGCAGAGGTTAGTGTAGAAAAATATTTTTGAGAAAGCCAATAATATTTTAGGTATGTTCAATGTTCATTAAAAAAATTTCCGCTTCAGCTAACCTTCATCAACTTTTTAGAAACGAAAATAGCATTAATAGCAGCATTTAGTTGGTATTGTGTGTAACTATATTGCCTATTTCTATTTCTTAAAGATGCTTTACACAAAGCAACTTATTTTTAAAACATGGTTCCCTCAAATTTGTATTCCAAAATCTAACTACAAACAAAATTCCAACTCTAACATAGTCCCTTAAAAAGAAATTTTCGGGAATATTTCTGCAACAAACAAAACTAAAATTTGGTCTTGCAACTACCGAACTGCTTAAATGATGAAAATACTAATCTAATTGAATCTGAAAGTTGGCAATGGAACTTCACAAGTATGCTTCTCGTAGCATTGTCTGTACAAAAATAATACGGAGGCACCCGCCTATTGTTTCCACCTGAACTTCTAACGTCGCCAAAAAAATGCTCTAAGCAAACTACAGCTGAAAAAATTGTCTGTTTTGTTGTTTTACAAAGTATTGAGTTACACTTTTGTCCATTTGCAATAGTTATACTTAATCAGTTGCAGCGCATGTTGCGTTCGCAAATAATTTAAGTAAACAAAATAAATAATAATAAACTAATAAATCATTAAATAATATGTATTTGGTCAATTTTATTTTATTTAATATACATTTACAACATTTATTTGGATTGAAATTAAAAAGCTATACAAATCTTCCAATTTAAGACCATGTCAGCACTTCAGATTCTGTTGGTAAGGATTGTTTAGTTTTTGAACGAGGCCATGAAACATTCAAAATGAAGCATTTAGATGGGGCTGATTACTATAATGAAGCATTTTGATGGGCCAAAGCACTAATTGTGAGAATGTGTTTGGTTTTTTGCATCATTTCACGCACACTTTCTCACAATTAGTGCTTTTTAGCTTGTAGGCAAACCGAAATGTCAGTCTGAGATTCCGGTCTTGGTAATAGAGTGTTTTTGGTAATCCCAGTCAATAAATATTTTGCTCTTAATAATTGTCTCTTTATGATTTGACAATAAACTAGCTAGCTCGCTCGTCCAACACACAGAAAACCCTATGAGGAAAGAGAACAACAAAACCAACTTCCATTCTATTTGGCATTGATTTCTTTCTTCTCCTTGTTGGTTTTGTTTTGTTATATGATATTTATCAAAAACACTCCATTACCAAGACGGGAATCTTTCGTACGTTTCACTCTCCAAAACCCGTTTGTTTACATTGTTGTATTTGTAATTTTGACAATTAATCCATGAATATATGTGAGCACAAACCAAAAAAAAACGATGCCATGGGCTAGCGGCATTTTGCACAGCAAAAACAAAATGGAGGGGTTAATAAGTTTTTTTCAGGTTTTTATTTTTACTTTTTTTCGATGAAGAAGTCAGTTTTAAGCTTTAATTTTGCAGTCATTTTGTTGATAGCGAACCAATGTACATTTTTGTCTTCAAAAAAGCATGTTCACCATCAGTTTATTATAATTAATTCACTAATTTACAAAAATCACTACGAAATTCTTCAAATTTCAAAATTAACCTCGGATTTTTGTATCAAAGATGCGTTCGAAGAACCATCAAGTTAAGGGTGCGAGCGCAATTTTTGTATTGAATTCTAATAAATTTTCGTTAACGAACGGCCCAAATAATTTTTTTTGCAATTAATTAAAGTCTGTATCAATTTCATTAATCCAAGTATATTTATAGTTTGTTTTTAATGATTTAAGCTTGCAACTATTTTTCAATTCCATTATGATGAATAAATATTAAATTTAAAAAAAGAGTTATAATCGAAAAATATCTTATCCATGACATTCTTGATTGATGGAAGCATACATGTATTTGCTATCAAAAAAAACTATGCATCAAAGGAACACCAATGTTTTAAAAAAGTAATCAGAACGATTATAGCGAATCTGTTGAATAAATGCAGAGCAAATAAAATGCAAATTTTGACATATATCACAAAATGAAAACGTCTTAAAATCGTTCTGAATTCATGAACAACTAATTCAATAGAACATGTAATCGTCATGAGTGTTTATTGTTAACGTACAGAAGTTTTTTTTAGTGAGTTTCCACAGTTTAACGCAAAATATAATTTTCATTCATTTCTTAAAAATGTTTCGTTACCAAAGTTCAAGTTTACTTATTATTGTTTGAAGGGTATGTTTAGTAAAAGTGCTGCTAAAAATGAAACAAATGAATGAGTTTTTCTTAATATAGTAAATACTTCCATAGATTACATTTCATAAATGCAGAACATGGAAGAAAATATACATAAACAATAGTTTCAGGTATAAAGCAGAGGTTAGAGTAGAAAAATATTTTTGAGAAAGCCAATAATATTTTAGGTATGTTCATTAAAGAAATTTCCGCTTCGGCTAACCTTCATCAACTTTTTAGAAAAAAAATTAGTATTAATAGCAGCCAATTATTTCATAGCATAATTAATTTTTCAGATTGTAAAATGTCTAGAAATTTTCATACGCTACAAAATTCGTAATTTTATGCGTAAACATAGAAGATAACATTATTTAGTCAAGAAGTATGGATTTTGCCGCGTATATCGGTTTTTTTCTATTGGGTGTTCGGTTTCCCCATACTGGAATAAAAAAAAGTTACTTAAATCTATTTATTGCACTCATTTAGTTGGTATTGTGTGTAAACATATTGCCTATTTCTATTCCTTAAAGATGCTTTACACAAAGCAACTTATTTTTAAAACGTGGTTCTCTCAAATTTTTATTCCAAAATCTAACCTGCAAACAAAATTCTAACTCTAACATAGTCCCTCAAAAAGAAATTTTCAGGAATATTTCTGCAACAAACAAAACTAAAATTTGGTCTTGCAATTATCGAACTGCTTAAATGATGAAAATACTACTCTAATTGAGGAATCTGAACTAGATAAAGTTGGCAATGGAACTTCACAAGTATGCTTCTCGTAAAAAAAAACTTCTAACGTTCGCCAAAAAAATGCTCTAAGCAAACAACAGCTGAAAAAATTGTCTGTTTTGTTGTTTTACAAAGTATTGAGTTACACTTTTGTCCATTTCCAATTATACTTAACCAGTTGCAGCGCATGTTGCGTTCGCAAATAATTCAAGTAAACAAAATACAGCACTAATAAATCATTAAATATGTATTTGGTCAATTTTATTTTATTTAATATACATTAACAACATTTATTTGGATTGAAATTAAAAAGCTATACAAATCTTCCAATTTAAGACCATGTCAGCACTTCAGATTTTGTTGGTTAGGATTGTTTAGTTTTTGAACGAGGCCATGCAACATTCAAAATGAAGCATTTAGATGGGGCTGATTACTATAATGAAGCATTTTGATGGGCCTGAGGACTAAATGTGAGAATGTGTTTGGTTTTTTGCATCATTTCACGCACACTTTCTCACATTTAGTCCTCAGTAGCTTGTAGGCAAACTGAAATGTCAGTCTGAGATTCCGGTCTTGGTAATGGAGTGTTTTTGGCTCACACTGTGTCTTTGGCATATTAAAGGTATACAAAACCCTTTTATTGTTCGCTAATTATAAAAAAAAAAAATCTTTTTTATTTATTTTAACTATATTATTTTAAAATGTTGGCCTTTTAGCAGTGAAAGCAAAAATTTGCCATGACAATAGATCCTTCTATTTGTCTGTGTTCGGAACATTAACCCTCGCAGTACGTCAATTAACTTCGAATTTGGGCAATATTATTTCCAGTTTTTAATTTTGTTCATGGGCCAAGAATGTGTTTGTTGTTTTTTGTTTTACTCCTCAATTTAAGAAAATACTCCCCAAAATGACAGAAAAAATACTACTCTTGAATTTTTTAAAACGACAGCACTGGTTATGATTAGTTATTCTTAGAAACTGAAGTTATGATAAGTGTGAATATTTTTAAAAAGGTAAACCACTCAGAAGTCGTTTTATTCATTTATTACCGAGCGATCATCGACGACATGCTATTCAATGCAAATAAATTGCCGAACAACAGTCTAACCTCACGCTGTGAATAAAACGATATACCTCTTCATCGCAGGTTTGTTAATTTCGTACTTTCTTCAAAAGTAAGAGAAGACTGACTACAGAAATGATCCTGTGAAGTATAGTCTTAATTTCTCCATGGCAATTCACTTCTATAAAATAAATTTTATGAAATGAGTAACTGTAAACTATATGAATACGAAAAAAACAAAAATACACAAAATTTCAATCAACACGACGCATAATATTATATAGGTAGGTATGTATACATATAAACAAAATATAAACAAATTCGTTTTATGAAAGAATACGTCATAAATTGTATCGTAAACTTGAAGTCGTATGCCTACAATGTAAATGCGTGTTCAATAATAGAAACTAAAATAGTGGTGTTGGTGTCTGGTCTGGTCGGTATTGTGAACAGCGTTGCCACAATGTTACAAGCAGCGTTGCCACTGGGCTTCACGAAAGTGTAGCACATTTTTTTAAAAAACGTAACAAAAGCGAAAAAAATGTAACAAATTGAAAAAAATGATTTAAATCAAAGAATGCTCTTGAACACAATTTTTTATTTTTAATAGGAACATAAGTTTTCTTCATCACAGTTTTTAAATTCAGTACAAAACTACATTAAATAATAAGTTAATAAATTATTATAAGTAAGACACATTTTAAGTTTTACATAAAACATGTTTAGGCAAATTAAGAGAATTGATCTTTTATTTGTTTTGCAAACATTATTGATTCAATGGTATTCAAGAGATACCTATTGGTTAAATTGGTTCGATCGAGTGATTCGAAGGTGATTTCAACTCAATTTAGGACGTAGGTTTACAAATAGGTGGAAGTCTTTTTTAAGCGCACTTCACACTGATTAAAAAAATCATAAAGTAAATTTTTAAAGAAAAAAAAAGTTTGGAGAAAAAAGTGTAACAAAAAGAAAAAAAGTAACATTGTAACAAATACAAACAAATTAAGAAAAATGTAACACTTTTGTTACACTCGTAACCAGCGTTTCCACAATGTTACAAGTGTAACAAAAATGTTACAATTTTCTGTTGTTCTTTCTCCTCTGTCCTTCTGTCTTGTATTAATGTCTTGTGTTGTTATCACCTTGTATATTCTAGTCGCTCAAGGTGCTGTGTTCTCTACTCTGTACATTTATGTACTGAGTAGTGTTTAATGTAATTTAATGTATTTTTAAAACAAAATTTAAAATTTGAAATTATTTTTAAACAGAATTTTTGGAAGGAATTAGCCAGTTCTAGCGACCCAGTCGTGCATTTAATTTCTTTCAAAATTGATTTTCTGTTGAATACAAAAGATTTTAAAAAATTAAATAAATCTACTTTTGAAGTGAATTTGCTTTGCATGGTTTAGAACTGAGATTTAAACACGAATTTCAATAATAGATATAAATGTCCCAAAAACAGCAAAAGTGACACTTTTGTTAAACTAATGGCAAATTGAAAAACATAATAAACGTTTTATACATATCTATTGATATAAAAGCTTTGAATCTCTTGAGATTTTAAGTGAAAAGAGATTCTGAAACGTGTAATTTGTGAGTGCCACACTAAAATTTTTTCCCAACTTAATTTGTTTTAAATTATTTTTTTAGAGAAATCATGTACTAAATGCAACTATTTCCTTAAATTCATATGTAGGGAGTCATCTAAATTAAATAGTTAGACCATACTTTGCTGTAAAACAGTGTTCTAAAATAATTTTATAACTAAAGTTACCACTTTAGCAATTGAAATCTGTAAATGTAAGGTTAAGATACACATTATATGTTACTTAAATTTTGTTTACCTCCTTTACAAAACATTAAAAAACATTTTTAAGTGGTGAGTAAAAACTCATCTAAGTGTGTGACAGAACCCCCCCCCCCCCTGATTAAAAGTATGGATCCGCCCTTGCAGAAATGTAAACAAAAATCTCACTTTAGTTGTCAGAAATGTGGAGAACAGAGTTTTAAATATTCAGTTTTTCAAGAATTCTCTATCGCACAATTCCAAAAAAATGAAAAGAAAATAAAAAGCTATTTTGAATCTTAGGTGAGAATAAATAGTGAATTGTATGAATAATATGTGTCACCTCGAATTTTTTATTAGGTTATCCATTTTGCGGTTTCAAAAGTATAGGACTGGAATTCGAGATCTGTCTAAATTGTTAAACCAATTTTTTTTTGTCAGTTGAAAGTCTGCACGGTTGCCACTCGACAAAAAATTGCATGACCAAAGCTGAAAATAAAAATGACCATTCGTATCAAAAAAGGACCAAAATAATTTGTGTCCGCAATGGCTTTAACTTCCCATAGAAAGTTATTGTAATCGGTCCGATTTCTTGAATTGAAAATTTTGACATTTCTCGACGTTTCAAGGTTCCTAGAGTCTAAATAAAACATTTTTAGAGAGATGTCTGTGCGTGCGTGTGTACGTACGTTCGGAAAGAATAACGTTTTTGATATCTGGTAAAATTTTGAGAAAATCGAATTGACATTTTCTTACAAAAAATAAAAACCTTAAAAAAACAATAGTAAAACTTGGTAAAAATTTACTTTCGACTCAAGTATTTCTCCAAAAATTAAAGAAGTATTGGCTTTAAGCTAATTTTATCTCACAAAAAATATTGTTTCCGACATTCCGTAAATTGTGCATAAAAATCTAACGGTCAGTTTTTTTTCATAAAAAATTAAAATCTACAAAAAATATTACGCAAATTCTACGAAAATTTGGTAAACATTGGTTTTCGACTAAAAATCTCGTTAACAAGAACAGATATTGAAATCAAACTATTTCATCATACTCAAATTATTGTTGGTAATTTTTAATTTTCTTTAGAATAATTCAACTAAAAACTAGCAAATCACGAAAGCCTACAAACCTTTTAAGCAAGACAAATCGGCAGACGGGATGGGAAGTTATCAGTGTGGGACGCACCCCAGCCTCTTTTTTTTAAGATCACAATATGTTAACATTATGTAAGGAGATCGAATAAGTCAAGAGATCGAATACTATCGCAAAATAAAATTCATATAAAATTAATTCAAAAAAGAGGCTGGGACGCGACCCACACTGAAAACTTCCCATCCCGTCTGTCGATTTGTCTTGCTTCAAAGTTTGTAGGTTTTCGTGTTGGGTTAAAAAAGTTGTCAGTTGAATTATTCTTAAAAATTTTAAAATTACCAACAATATTTTTCATATAAAGAAATAGTTTAGTTTGAAAATCTAGTTTTGTTAAATAGATTTTTAGTGAAAAACAAATTTTTACCAATTTTAGTAGCATTTCTTAAATGTTTACTAATTAGATGAATTAAATTAATTTGAGAGATATCAAGAACCGAACATCAATTTTTACCAAATTTGCGTACTATTTCTTGTAGATTTTATTTTTTTATGAAAAAATGGACCGTTGGATTTTTATAAAAAACCACCGAATATCGAAAACAATATTTTCTGTGAAATAAAAAAAGTTTGAAGACAATATTTTTAATTTTTGAAAAGCTATTTGAGTCGAAAGTAAATTTTTACCAAGTTTTAGTATTGTTTTTTTGTTAGGTTTTTATTTTTGTAAAAAAACTGTCAATTAGATTTTTATCAAAATTTTACTGAATGTTGAAAACAATTTTTTTTAAAAGATAAAAGCCAATATCTCAAAGTTTTGAAAAGATATTTGCGTCGAAAATCAATTTTTACCAACTTTCGTTAAATTTTCTTTTAAGTTTTTATTTTTTGTAAAAAAAACTGTCAATTCGATTTTTCTCAAAATTTTACTGCATGTTGACAACATTATTTTTCAAAAGATAAAAGTAGTTAAAACCCAATATCTCAAATTTTTAAAAAGATATTTGAGTCGAAAATCAATTTTTACCAACTTTTATTAATTTTTTTGTTTAGGTTTTTATTTTTTGTAAAAAAACTGTCAATTCGATTTTTCTCAAAATTTTTCCGAATGTTGAAAACAATAATTCTTATAAGTTAAAATTCGTTGGAAGCCATAATCTCAAAATTTTTGAAAAGATATTTGAGTCGAAAATCAATTTTTACCAACTTTTGTTAAATTTTCTTTTAAGATTTTATTTTTTGTAAGAAAACTATCAATTCGATTTTTTTCAAAATTTTACTGAATGTTGACAACAACATTTTTTGAAATATAAAAGTAGTTTTAAGCCAATATCTCAAAGTTTTGAAAAGATATTTGAGTCGAAATTCAATTTTTACCAACTTTGAGTAATGTTTTTTTAGGTTTTTATTTTTTATAAAAAAACTATCAATTCGATTTTTCTCAAAATTTTACCAGATGTCAAAAACATTCTTTTTCGTTGCACAAAATTGTTTTGGAGATAAAATCATTTTGAATTCGTAAAATTTTCGAGGTGACAAATTTTTTTTTCAGTTTTTTTGATTTATAAAAAAAACTGTTAACTGGATTTTTTTCAAAAAATATACTTGTTTGGTATCACGTTATAATATATTATATAAAATTTAATTCAAGTCTCTAGCATTTTTGGTTCGTAAGATATTAAGGGTTTACCAAAATTTTCACCTTTTTTTTAAACTGCTATGGTAAAAAAACCACCCTCGCAATTTTCTTGAGAGCCCTTTCTGCATCTTTCTGCCTTATTATCTGTATAACAAAATTTATTTGAAGTCGATACCTCTTCTGGTTCTTGAGCTATGGACAACGAAAAAAACGTCGCGAACGTACGGACATACGGACGTACGGACGTACGTACACACGCACGCACAGACATCTTTCTAAAAATCTTTTATTTCGACTCTAGGGACCTTGAAACGTCGAGAAATGTCAAAATTTTCAATTTGACAAATCGGACCCATTACAATAACTTCCTATGGGAAGTTAAAAATGTTTTTGCAGCCCAAACACTATGGTTATTTTTGTCATCTTAACGCTTTTTGGCCAGCATTATATTATTAATGTACCCAAATTAAGTCTGCTTTTCGTTTTTATCAAAGTTAATTCAAAAAAAATCCTCTCACCAGCAGCTGAGCTGTGAGGAAGTAACATCAAGTTATAAACGAGCTAACTTAAATTTTGAAAACAATATTCATTTGAAACGTTTGTATGATAATTGAACTTTTCCCAAAATTCTTTAGGTATGTATTTTATTTTTGAGATTATAATTATAGAGTCGAGTTATTTTTTTCAATTTCTTAAAAAAGGGACCAAATGGAATAAAAAATGACCATGGGACCAAGTGAGAAAATAATGACCAAACTGGCAATCGTGAGTCTGACATGCATACATACGCCATACAGACTGTTAAAACCTACTACAAAAATGGTGATTTTGCCACAGCCACATACGGTGCTTTAACAAGACATTATGATTTACATAACCGTCCAACTACACAAGCAATTGGCAAAATTGTCAAGAAATTTGAAGAGACTGGATTGGTTATAGATGTTGGATTGGTTATATATTAGTAATCTACTAGGCTAAAAAGGTGATTTATCTAAAACGATTTTAACATCTTACTATATCTTAATAATTCGCTAAAGTTAAAATCACGGAAAAGCTACTTAAACTTTAAGAAATTTAATACATTTAGGTATATGACATCTGTACAATTATTCTTATAAGAGCAGTGGATGGAATGGCCCATGAAACAGTTGGGAATTCCAATTAATAGGTCCGTTTAAGAGTATTTGCTTTGTTTATTTTCACGAACTGTCACTTTTTAGACATGTTTGGATGCTCGTTTTTTTAAAATAAAAGCCAATTAAGAATTTACTATTTAGCAAAAAGAAAAGAAAGGTTTAAAACTTTTAACTCCCTTAGGATATTGTTATAGGTATATTAAGCAAATTTTTAACTTGTAACTAGTTATGCCTTAACAAATAGGTTGTTTAAAATTTTACGCCATTGTTTTTAAGATTTAATATTTTTTTTTGAAAAATGCATTTGTCAGTTTTTTGTAATAAAAAATAAGAATCTATCTAAAAAAAAAACCTATGCAAAATCGGTAAAAACTGATGTTCGATTTGAATATCTTAAGAATAGATAAAGATATTGACTTCAAAAACATTTCATTATATACAAAAATTTGTTGTTAGCGTAAGATAATGTTTTTTACAACAATACAATTTGTATTTTTTAAAAGAAATACAAACTTTTAAAAATACTGCTAAAATTCATAAAATTGGTTTTCGAATAAAAATGTCGGAAACAAAAACAAATATTGAAATTAAACTTTATCATAATGCAAAATAGTGTTGCTTACTTTTAGTTTATTTTAAAGAAAAATTCATTAGGTAGGTATACAACTTTTTTTACAAAGCACAAAACCTACAGAAACAATAAAAAAACTGATAAAAATGGTTTCGTCGAAAGACGGCCGGCGACGGCGAGGATGGGCAGTTATCAGTGTGGGTAGCAATCCAGCCTCTTTTTAAATTTAGTTTTGATTGTTTAACTTTAGCTTAAAGGAATTATGAAACAATTGATACTGGGTTTCGACGCCACAACCAGACAATACAAAGAAAATATAAATTTTAAAGCAGTGTTTGCATTATGAAAAGCAGCATTTGTTACAAAGAATAATACAGATGGGCCACTTTTGCATTATTCAGGCGTATTTTATGGCGGACAAATTGTTTTTATGATTGTTCTTTGAGGTTGTAGCTTAATCTAAGAAAGGACAAGTAATAATCTAACTAGTCTTTAATGACTCCAAGTTTCTGCTAACATTTTTGTAAAAACGCTTTATACCTATAGAAAACTTGTAACGAACGTTCGACGCCACATGGTAAAAAGCATTAAGCTATAATTGTATAGGTAATCCTGTTGTTCTGTAGATAGGGGTCCAGTTTCCTACCCAACCCACCCACTATAGCTATAGGTATGAAGTGATTGTTGAGTTTTTGTTTTGAGGTTGTTCCATTTGAGGATAAGAATTTTCTTCTTTAAAACAAACAAAATTAGAGACGCAACAATCATGTACTGTACGTGATGTGTTGAGTTGGTAAACCCTACCCATTATGACAAAAAAACATTAAGAGCTTAAAGGTCATTTGGTTAAGTACACATTTCAAATATAACTCGCCCAATGGTCATTCTATATTTCGCATATATGTACATATGTCTACCTACACGTGCAGTCGTACACCTTGTCTAAAATTACCTGCCATCTGTGATAAACTACCTATAGGTATCCAGGAGGGCACATATATTTCTATACATTAAACAAAGACGTAAGTCGACGGTGGTTTATTTTATATGAGTTTTGAGATCCCCCTTCACTTCACCCACAATATACATGGGTTCGAGTCGAGAGAAATCCTTTTGGAAACGTAAAGGATGGAGAAGTTCTCCAGTGGGTGGAATATTGCAGAGAACACAACAGGCATCCTTTGACCTAACTGTTATTCACCGTAACACAATAATTCAATTTCAAATGAAGGATCCTTGTGACTGACTGTTCCTGATTGAGCTATTCGAAGAAGGAGTATAAAGATTGTTGGATACGGATATACAAAGAGGGACGAGATGCATCCCAAAATCAAATCGATTCAATTGCTTCCTAGAATTTTCTTTGTTTTTGGTGTGGGGTAACATCGATAACAAGGACTACGATCAGGACGACGAACGACGACGACTGTCTTTGATAAAATGTATAGTAGCGGAGCTATAAGCTGGCCACAACGAACTCGGAAGTCGGGGTGGAGTACTATCAGAACAATTGATTCCTTGTCTCACACCCAATTTTCCAATATTGAGCAGCTGGAGCTGTAGGTGGGTAAATAATTTATATCAAGACTTTTCATGCATAGTTTAAGTAAGTACAGAGAAGGAGTGGTAGAAGTTGAAGGATTTACATCAATTTTAACCGAGAACTGCAAACATATCCTGAAAAGAACTACTTCCCCCAACCCCTCAAGAATCCGGATCTCGATCTGGTAGAAGAACAAACCAGACAACAAAAACAACATGGTCGAAGATATTATTCATGTTATAAATAGTTGTTCAGATTGAAAATAGGGGTAGGAGTGGGAACAGGGGGGTGGTTTGAAGATGAAAAAGGTGTAAGTAAATGCTTGATAGGGAGTTCGCATTTCAATGAAGAAGGAAGGCTTAACCTTTTGGGAGAACTATAGGTATAATCTTCACATAGAGAAGCAGTAAGTAGGAACCACATAACAAAGCTGTACCTATCCTACCATCAGCCGAACCATCAGAATATATATAGAGAAGTGTAAGTATAGCTGGTAGGGTAGTTACCTTGGAAGAAAGTAAGTAGGTAGTTTTCTACTCTATAACCGACCAGGACCACTCACGGATGATTTATATAGAGTTTGGAGTGGCTTTATTTTTATTTAACCCCAAGGAAATCACAAGGATTCCCTCTAACTATACCCTCGCTATTATAGACTATAGCGAGCTCTCTGTTCTTTCCTTGTTTTAAGCTTCTTTAACTTTTTTGTTTTTTGCTCAGCATAATCATCATCGTTGTTCTGTGTTTGAATATGGAAATAGGGAAACGTCGAGCAAAATTGTTTAGCTTTTATGTGGATGGATACAAATCCTTGAAACTTGAACTTTACTTATATGTAGGTATGCTTAGTATTTTTTTGCTCTTGTTTATGATCTTAAGTAGGAAAATAAAAAGATATTTTTTAAACTTTCGTTAGAGAAAGTTTTTTTTTTTTCAAAACAAAACAAGAAATCCATTTCATGGTTGTCAGACAGGAGTTTTATATTAAATGCACAAGCACCAAGAATCAACAAAAAGGACATGCACAATAATTTTTTTTGGTTTTTCATAACATATGTTTGTCAGTGTCTGATGTTTTTTCACTTGTAGTTAAAATGGAAGGATATGAGATTTGCATTGAAAAACAAAAATAGAAGGGACATGTTTAAATAGGTAGGTGGTACCTAGTACCCACTAGATCCTAATTTATTGCAAACAAAAAATAACTTGGAGGGCAGTTATAGCTATTATTGGTTTTATTCATTGGGATTTTTTGACAGGTTGGTCATAGCTGTCATTGGTTGCGCTCAGTCTCAGACAGATGGGGTATCCGGATACCTTTTTGTTAGTGTTTTACGTGTAAACAAAACAGTTGATCCAAAACTGCTGGGCTATCAAAAAAGAAACCCAAAGGTTTTCTTAAATTTCTGGTATATGCGGGTAGTTGATAGGAACTTAAAAATTGATTTAAAATTAGTTTGTTTTTTGGTAAAAATCTAGTGCATTATTAAAATTATCCATTGAAAACTTAATTTTAGATTAAATTTGTAGCTCAAAATCTAAATAATGTTTGTCTGCTTTTGGTGACCAACTAAAATTCGTTTTTATTTTTTGAAGCAGCTATCTCAGTTTGGCTCGTTCGAAAGGAATCTAAAAATTCACACCTATCCTATACGAGATTGAACGCAGCCATTAAAAATTGCTGTCATTGGACAAACATTTCCTGATTGAAATTAAACATTGCCTTATTGGAATCAAGCATATTTGATATAGATTTGATTATTAAAAGTAACGGGTTATCCATTTTGCGTTTTCAAAAGCAAAACAGCTGGAATTCGACATCTGTTAAACTAAGATGTTAAACCAACTTTTTTTCAGTTAAAAGTCGGACATTTACGAAAATGGATCACTTAACTATCACACAACGCATAGAAATTGTTAAAACCTACTACAAAAATGGTGATTCTGCCACAGCCACATATCGTGCTTTAAGAGGAGATTATGATTTAAATAATCGTCCAACTACGCAAGCAATTGGCAAAATTGTAAAGAAATTTTAAGAGACAGGATTGTTAACAGATATTTTAAGGCCTGTTCATCATCGTTTCGCTCGTAATACTGAAAATATCGCTGCTGTAAGTGAAAGTGTTGCCAAAGATCCGAATGTGGCGATTCCTCGTCGTTCTCAAGTTTAGGACTGTCTTACGGCACATTATGGGGTACTCAGGGCCGGACAAAGCATATGGGCAAGATGTGCAAATGCACAGGGCGCAGAATTCTGGGGGCGCATTACCAGGAGCAAGAAAATGTAATCTGATCTTGCGCAAACAAATATGTACTATCGGGTGATTTTTTAAGAGCTTGAGAACTTTTTTTTTTTAAAAACGCATAAAATTTGAAAAATCTCATCAATTCTTTATTTGAAACGTTAGATTGGTCCATGACATTTACTTTTTGAAGAAAATTTCATTTAAATGTTGACCGCGGCTGCGTCTTAGGTGGTCCATTCGGAAAGTCCAATTTTGGGTAACTTTTTCGAGCATTTCGGCCGGAATAGCCCGAATTTCTTCGGAAATGTTGTCTTCCAAAGCTGGAATAGTTTGCTGGCTTATTTGTGTAGACTTTAGACTTGACGTAGCACCACAAAAAATAGTCTAAAGGCGTCAAATCGCATGATGTTGGTGGCCAACTTACCGGTCCATTCCTTGAGATGAATTGTTCTCCGAAGTTTTCCCTCAAAATGGCCATAGAATCGCTAGCTGTGTGGCATGTTGCGCCATCTTGTTGAAACCACATGTCAACCAAGTTCAGTTCTTCCATTTTTGGCAACAAAAAGTTTGTTAGCATTGAACGATAGCAATCGCCATTCACCGTAACGTTGCGTCCAACAGCATCTTTGAAAAAATACGGTCCAATGATTCCACCAGCGTACAAACCATACCAAACAGTGCATTTTTCGGGATGCATGGGCAGTTCTTGAACGGCTTCTGGTTGCTCTTCACTCCAAATGCGGCAATTTTGCTTATTTACGTAGCCATTCAACCAGAAATGAGCCTCATCGCTGAACAAAATTTGTCGATAAAAAAGCGGATTTTCTGCCAACTTTTCTAGGGTCCATTCACTGAAAATTCGACGTTGTGGCAGATCGTTCGGCTTCAGTTCTTGCACGAGCTGTATTTTATACGGTTTTACACCAAGATCTTTGCGTAAAATCTTCCATGTGGTCGAATAACACAAACCCAATTGCTGCGAACGGCGACGAATCGACATTTCACGGTCTTCAGCAACACTCTCAGAAACAGACGCAATATTCTCTTCTGTACGCACTGTACGCATTCGTGTGGTTGGTTTAATGTCCAATAAAGTAAACTGAGTGTGAAACTTGGTCACAATCGCATTAATTGTTTGCTCACTTGGTCGATTATGTAGACCATAAATCGGACGTAAAGCGCGAAACACATTTCGAACCGAACACTGATTTTGGTATAAAATTCAATGATTTGCAAGCGTTGCTCGTTAGTAAGTCTATTCATGATGAAATGTCAAAGCATACTGAGCATCTTTCTCCGCGTAATCTGTCAAATACTAATGCATGAAAATCCTAACCTCAAAAAAATCACCCATTACTATTTGCCATTTTTTTAACCACAAACATTCTTAAAATAATCTCAAAAAAACATCCACCACAACTGTCCTAAGTTATCTCTTGCGCACTAACTAACATCACTTTCATTCAATAAAAATTTAACTCAATATATCGCAGTACTAAAAATCCTACCTACCTAATTTCCAAATATTTCACCCTGTTCGTACAAGAGAAAAAAAGAAAAAATCTCAACACAAAAAATTTCCATGCCACCTCATATCTCATATGTGCAAGATTTTTTTCATGCGCAGGCAGTTTGTTTTTTTTTTTTGAAAGTTATAATGACTGTTTTAACTGCTACTTTTAATGTAAATATATCTAGTCTGGTGCAGAATGCAGATTGTTTCAATTGTTTTTTCGCTTTGTTGGTTAATTAATATTAAATAAATAACTATCAATTTTTAATAGAAGTGACGTATTTTGTGACAAGACCGTAATGTGACTGATTCAGTTGATTTTAGACAAGCTTGAATTACATGAAATATTAATAAGTAACTGTCAAAGCCAAAGTTATGATAATGGTTCGAATATGAAAGGAAAAGAAACGGGTGTTCAGAATCGAATTCGAACCCTGGAACCAAGAGCATTTTTCGTTTCATGTTGCCCGCATTCCTTAAATTTAGTGGTTAATGATGCTGCTCGGTGCTCATTTTATGCAGTTAAATTTTTCGATACAATTCAATGTTTGTATAACTTTTTTTAAATTCCACAACGAGATGGGATATTTATTAAAAAAAAATTCCAAGTCATACTTTGAAACCCCCTTCTGAGACTAGATGAGAGAGCAGGTTAGATGCATTGAGGCCTTTAAAAACAAATTAAGAAGAAATATATGAAGCCCTTATAGAATTAAGAAATCTAGAGGCAAACAACATTGAAGAATCTTTAGGATTTTTGATTTTACATTTATTTGCTGCCTGCTAATTTGGTTTGATATTTTAGAAAATATAAATTAAACTAGTAAATATTTGCAAAGTCTGTCCGTTAATCTGTCAACTGGCATAACAGTTTTAGAAAATACAAAAAACAGTTTGATTTTAATGCGTTCCGATGAAAAATTTAATGAGTAGGTATGTTCAATTAACCGAGCGTATTGCTAGTTCCCTAGAAATACCAAATATGTTTCTTGTAGCTTCATCATTGCGATCTCAACGGAGAAAAATACTTTATGCTGATGAATGTCCTGAAACTATATTAGACCCGAAAAAAAGATTTAAAGTTGATTTTTTTTAAATACTTGAAAGGTTTGATACGTATAGTATCAATTTTTCATTTTTAAGTAACATAAGCGAATGTTTAAAAAATAAAAATGTACATACGTGCTTCATGCCTTAATTTGCAGAATGTTTTAACATAAAGTAGTTTTAAAGATTTAGATGGAGAAGAATTGTTTCAAGAGTGAACCGTAATATCCCAGCTTGTTACACCACACAGCTCAAGTTTAGATGTGTTAAATTTTATTTTTAGTTCAAACCTTGAAGACTTTACTCCGAATTTAGTAATTGCTCTCCAAATCCTTAATACAATCCCGGTCACGGTAGCTTCAGGAGAACGTAATTTTTCTAAACTTAAAATTATTAAAAATTATCTTAGGACAACCATGACTCAAGAGAGATTGGTAGGTTTATGTATAATGTCCATTGAAAAGAAATTATTAAATTCTTTAGACTTTGATGATCTCATTTCTGAATTTGCAAAATGTAAGGCCAGAACAGTAAGTTTCCAAGTTTAAAAGTTTCTCATCTGCTCATTTTTTCGCTGCGTTTTAGTTAATTGGTTTAGGCCTCCTAGGGATACCTCAATAAAAAAAACGCATTGAAAGTCTACCTCCTGGGTAATATGGGAAAGGCTTATGCTTGTGTATCAGTTTATGGGTTAAAAAATATAAAAAAGGTTCTACAAATCTTGCACAGGGCGCAGGTTTGGCTGGGGCCGGCCCTGGGGGTACTTCCATATAAAGTCCAGCTTACACAACAACTGAAGCGAGCTGACTATTCACACATTTCACACTCGGTGGGTATGTTAATAAACAAAATTGTCGTACTTGGGGTTCTGAAAATCCTCAAGTAATTGAAGAGTGACCATTACATCCACAAAAAATCACTGTTTGGTGCGCTCTTTGGTCCGGGACAAACTTCTTTGAAAACGACGATGAAACGACTTTCACCGTGAATTCGGAGCGTATAATTTCAACGTTTAAACTTTATAATAAAAAAGAAATATCATGAGTAAAATATTTTATATGTGTTTTATTTACGTTTACTTTTGAAACCGCAAAATGGATAACCCTGTATAGTTGACAGGTTGTAATGCAAATAAATGAAACGATTTTTCCCGAATTATTAGGAACTATGCAAACATTCATTTGAAAACCGACATTCTGAAAATTAAAGAACCATAACACTGAAAGCGTTCCATTTTCTTTGCTTTCTCACCTGTCATTATTCCTTTCAATAAAATTTTAGTGTGGTTCATTCAGGATGAAATCATCCTGCATACTTCAACTTCGGGCTACAAAACCGGTTTTCCTCCGGGAAAAATAATAGTCTTATGTGTACAGGTCCATTGTTGTTGTAGGCGTTTTCCTTTTCTAGTTCAGAGCAGAGCCAGAACTGTCAAACAAAATATGGTGTTTGTTTTTTACCTCTGAACGTTCAGAGCTTCAAATTTGTGTTTCTCTTTTCGTTCTGAACGTGTTCTGAGCTTGTTCAGAAAAAAATAACTGAGAAGACCGAGTTGAATGCTGAACACCAGCATTTGGCAAGTGATATATTGAAAGAAAAGCTACATAAAGCACTATTCACATGAGCACGACCAACGAATGAACGAATATTCGTCGATTTTGACATTTCTTTCACATGAGAGTTTTTAATTCGTCGCGAATGAAGTTTGACATTCACCACCGAAACCAAAACAAGACTGATTTTTTTAGGTTAAGTACGCGCGATTTTTTTATTCGTTGCGAGTGTGAATAATGTGGAACGCGAATAAAGTTTGACAGTTCGTATCAACTACAATTTTTTTCGCGACGAATAAATTTGTTTTCTTAAATTTATTAATACATATATGATAGTGAAAAGTAAAAGTATGCATCATAAATCAAATAGAAACTATATTGCTATCGTTTTGTTAAGAATTTGTGTGGAAATATGTCTTTAAACGTATATAGACTCACATTTATTAATTCATTCGTCGTTCGTTGGTCGCGCTCATGTGAATACTGCTTAAAGCATGCTCTATATGCTTTCTGAGCTAAAAAAGAAAAACGCTTTTAGGCCGATGATAATTGGAGGCAGATTACTCAACTAAACTAACTAAGATCAGTCCAAAATATTAAGACTGGTCTGCTTTCTTTTTGTTGTAGCAGCTGAGCGAAAACGATTTGTCAAAATTGTAAATTACAAGGTACTAACTTTTTCTTGATAAAACATTTAGACAAATCCAAATTGTTAAAAAATTAAAGCCTTTTATTAGGTACCTAAACGGTTGTAGATTAAACATACAAAAACGTAGGTAAACAAATAATTTTTTGTTGATAAAAACGCTATATTTTTTTATTTCAACTACTCGTACTTAATTGCGGTTACTTTGATACACGTATTTTATTTGTAAAGTCCTAAGGAAGCCGGCAATTAGCGCCCCTATGGTCGACTTTCTTACCTATTTTACACTTACTTGGTTCAATTTGTCATTGAACCACTGACATCTTTTATTTTTATAAATTTATAGATTGATTACACCCTGCACTGACGTATACCTACATGGTACCGAAATCAAAATACTTATTTATTTCTTGGAATACAATCTACCTACAATGAATTATGGATTCGCAAAAAACCCTCGCGTCTGGCGTACAAACATTATTTAAACAAATTCAATAGAAATTGAAAACAATTTCACCACTTAACATAATAAGTGCTTCTAGTATGTATCAAATATGTATATAAATAGGTATTATTGGAGTAGTCTAAAGACTTCATGATTGAGTTGTAAAGTAAATGCATTTAAGAAACCAGAGAGCACAGAGAGTGAATAAGACTTTTAGATTGTGCTTTGAGTAAAAGTTATAGGCACACAGTCACAGATACTGAGGAGAGGCCTGTGTGCTCATGTGCTGTCTTATAATCAGGTGTTTAATAGGGAAAAGTTACTTCGTTTGTCAAACATAGAGTTAAATTTGAATTGATAAAGCCTCTCATAAATGAATGACAATGTGTGGCAATCCATACCCCTCCTCTCTAAAGTACGGGCTTGTAGTTTTTATTACGTATGTTTTTTAATGCGGTTTTAATTTTAAATTTCGACTTCGGAAAGAGGTTTTAGTAGTTACACAACGAGATACCTTAAACGAGAAAAGGTCACAATTATTTTGTTAACACTAACAAATCGGTAAAATACAGAAATGAACGACGACCAATTTCAAAAGTTAATTGACGCCATTTACATTGCAGTTAAAGAAAGTTCTAATAAAACAACTGCATCGTCTACAGTACAAAATTACTTGCAGCCAAAGAAAAGTTTCGCCAATTGCCGTTTCTTATTCGAAGGCAGATGTGACAAGAAATATGTTGAAGAATTTTTAATATCAATCGAACTTTTTAAGTCAGTTGAACAAATCACTGATGAAGACGCATTGCATGGTATTTCTTTGCTATTCCGCGGACTTACAGCCACTTGGTGGCAAGGTATCAAAAAGGAGGCAAAGACCTGGAATGAAGCAATCGAACTTATTCGTAACTATTTCGCTCCAACCAAACCAGCTTACCAAATATATATGGACATTTTTCAGACCAGACAAGATACTAATACCTACTACTATAGACACTTTTGTCTGTCAAAAACTTTCTTTTTTAGCACAATTGCCTAAAAATTGTCATCACACCCAAGAAACTGAAATTGATTTTATTTATGGATTGCTACATGTAAATTATACGAATAACATAGCACGTGAAGATGTTAAGACATTTCGAGATCTCCTAGAAAAGGGTCGAGCAATTGAAGATATAAATAATGAATTGAAAGATCCATGTACTAAATGTCATTTAAGTGGACATACAATTAAAAGCTGTCACAAAATATATTCGGATGAAAATGATAGTGACATATTTACTATCTACGAATAATAGAAACAGTTTTCAAAGAAAAGAGAACTATATTATTTTTTTGGGTTTTATGGTAGTTTGCTTTTACATTTTAACCTTATGTACCTATGACATATGTTAGAAAATTTTATAAAATAAATCAATAAGAATACATAAGACACTTGATTTTACAATTTTTTTTTTATTAAAAACGAGAATTTTTCAGGTAGTTCTTTATTATAAAGAAAATGAAGTCGTTGGTTCTCATTATTAAAACCATTCATTGGATTTTTGTTGACAGTTTGGCTATAGCTTTCATTACAAATTTGTGTCATTAAATGAATATTTTCTGGTTGAAATCAATCATTTTTGTCTGAGGTTAGTACCTATTGATTCATTGAAAGGAAAACTGACAGGTTGAAATCAATCAATGAATTTTTTGTTAACATCTTGTTTACAGCTTCAATTGTAAATGTTTGTCATTCGAATCAAGCATTTTTAATGAACAGCTGATTGCTCATTTCACATTTCGGAACGAAATCGTTCTGAAACTGAAAGCGTTCCATTTTCTTCTAACCTGTCAATTTTACTTTTAATTATCAACTTTAACCTCAAAATGCTTGATTCCAAAGGTAAACATTTACATTTACAAATAAAAGTATAACCAACCTGTTAACATACCGACTTGACTCATGTTTCATTTGAAATTCGCCAATGTCAAGGCTAATTGAACTTCATTTTTACTGTTAAGGGCATGTCTCATGTAAAAAAATTGATTGGTGCTTTGCGCTTAGTTTTGTAGCGTTCACATTTTTTTAAATATTTAAACGAAATAAACGGGTTTTGATTGAAAATATATTGGGCTAAATATTTATAAAGGAATCCAAAATTAAAAAAAAATTTTTGTTCCTTAACAGCACTAGAATCACTAAAAAATCATTAAATTCAGGTAGTTACTTGGGAAAATCAATGGGGCAGTGTGTTAAATATAATTTTTTATTTTTTTTATATTTTTTTCCAAAAAACAATACATTTTTATACATAGCACCGATTTTTTTTTTTTTTTAATTTATTTATTTATTCCAAGAAAAATTCTAGAAAACTATGAAAAATAGGGCAAATTTGCATTGTGGCATAGGTGCAATAATTGATAGGACTTCCAAAGTATAACAGCCAGCTAAGTCAATTCAACTTTTTTTCAAATTCTAAAGATATGTGCAGATATTTGCTTTTTAATTTTTTTTTTTTAAATAGTTATAGTAACTTTTTTAGACAAAAAATCCAAAATGCTTTCTTTTTTTCCCAATTTTGTTTGGTAATTCATGGGGCGAACTGATTTTTTTTTTTTAGTTTTAACTTTTTTTTTTAAAAAAAAAGGTCCATATATATTACACATAGTGTGGATTTTGAAAAAAAAAAATATTTGTCGCAACATAATTAAAAATGCATTTCAAAATAACAACATTTGTGGTGCAATTGTGAGGGATTGGGAGCTTGTATAATTCCAAAATATTTTTTTTATTTTTTTTTGGCATTTTGTTTATTCTATTTAAAAAAGTAAAAAGTTCTTGCGCCCACTATTTATTTAATTTAATTTTTATAAAAGAGGTCTATTTTGCATTTTTTAACAACAAATTTCTTTGTAAACGCACACAATGAAGTTTCCAGTTCCCAAGAATGCCGCTGCAATACAGCGCTTAGGAAGAGAATTCTTTGCAAAAGAATTTCGCCCGCCCATTCTCTCTCAGATTTTTTTTTTGTTGTTGTTTTTGGTCTCATGGCTCATTTAGATTTTTATTCTTTGTTTTGTAGGCTTGCGGTACACAATAACAGAAAATATCAAAAAAAAACTTTTCTTAGGCCGCGTTTCCATTTGCAAGTCAACTCGCGGAAGTCTTGCAGAAGTTTCTTGCAGTCGCGTTTACATTGTCATGTGAATTCTTGCAATTTCTTCTGCGAAAAATGTCTTGCAAGAAGCTCGCGCATCATACTGTCGCAATTTATTGCAGATGTATTTACACCAGGAGAGCAATTAATGTCGCAAGAAATCTGGTTGTTTACTTAAAATTGTGAAGTCATGGCGAGAAAACGTCAACGATTAGCAGCTGCGATGATAATTTTATTATTAAAAAAGAAAAAAGAGGCTGGGATGGGATGGAAGTTTGTAGATTTTCGTGTTGGGTTAAAAAAGTTGTTAGTTGAATTATTCTTACAAATTTTAAAATTATCAACAATATTTTTCATATGAAGAAATAGTTTAGTTTGAAAATCTAGTTTTGTTAAATAGATTTTTAGTCGAACAAAATTTTTTACCAATTTTGGTAACATTTCTCAAATTTTTACAAATTAATGAATGAAATTAATTTGAGAGATATCAAGAACCGAACATCAACACCGTACTATTTTTTGTAGATTTTATTTTTGTATGAAAAAACGGGTTGTTGGATTTTTATAAAAAAAACTACTGAAAACGAAAATAACATTTTCTGTGAAAAAAAAAAGATTTTGAAGACAATATTTTTAATTTTTCAAAGCTTTTTGAGTCGTAAATAAATTTTTACCAAGTTTTAGTACTGTTTTTTTGTTAGGTTTTTATTTTTTGTACAAAAATAGATTTTCCTCAAAATTTTACTGAGTGTTGACAACAATATTTTTTAAAAGATAAAAGTAGTTTAAAGCTAATATCTCAAAGTTTTGAAAAGATATTTGAGTCGAAAATCAATTTTTACCAACTTTTATTAATTTTTTTTGTTTAGGTTTTTATTTTTTGTAAAAAACTGTCAATTCGATTTTTCTCAAAAATTTTCCAAATGTTAAAAACAATATTTCTTGTAAGTTAAAATTAGCTAAAAGCCAAAATCTCAAAGTTTTGAAAAGATATTTGAGTCGAAAATCAATTTTTACCAACTTTTGTTAAATATCACCGAAGGAAAGACCAGCCACTTGCGCGAGATATACGAAACTGTTTCGATAAGCTGCAAGAACTGTCGCGAGTCGATGCAAAAGTGTTTAAACTAGCAATTAATTGCACTTGCAAATACTCGCAAGAAGTTATGAAAGTACTGTCGCGATAGAACTTGCTTGGTAGTTTCCACTTGCAATTCACTGTCGGACAGACTATCGGACATTTATTGCAGAAGTTTTCTTGCAAATGGAAACGAGGCCTTAGACATATTTTTTTATTTCTAGTATGTGCTATGATGTAAGGTCATGGAATCGTGATTTGGGTGTTACGTAGTCAATCGTATAAGCAGAATTTGATTTTTGGTTCAACTTTCGGCAAGTTTTGTTGTTGCACATTGTAGTGTAGGTATAAAAAAGGGTAAATAGGTATTGTAGGTATCGTGAATTCGCTGTCATATATTTTGTTTTCTTGATTTTTTTTGCGTACTATCACTCCTGGATATTGCATTTTTTTGTGATTTTGTTCATGGTCAGCTGCTTTCCTTAGATAAAGGAAAAAGGCAGAAGTCATATAAAAAAGGAAGGTAGCTATGTATAAGTATGTATGTCCTTTTTTTCCAACGCGTATGTAATACACCTACCTACTTGATGGAATTTCGCTGTCACTTTGCATGGTAGGAGCATGGGGTCGTGGTGAAGATGCTCAGTATGTTTTTAACTTCCCATAGGAAGTTATTGTAATGGGTCCGATTTGACAAATTGAAAATTTTGGCATTTCTCGACGTTTCAAGGTCCCTAGAGTCGAAATAAAAGATTTTTAGAAAGATTTCTGTGCGTGCGTGTGTACGTACGTCCGTACGTCTGTACGTCCGTACGTTCGCGACGTTTTTTTCGTCGTCCATAGCTCAAGAACCAGAAGAGATATCGACTTCAAATAAATTTTGTTATACAGATAATAAGGCAGAAAGATGCAGAAAGGGCTCTCAAGAAAATTGCGTGGGCGGTTTTTTTACCATAGCAGTTTAAAAAAAAGGTGAACATTTTGGTTAAACCTAAATATCTCATGAACCAATGACGCTAGAGACTTGAATTAAATTTTATATTATATATTGTAACGTGATACAAAACAATTATATTTTTGAAAAAAAATCCAATTAACGGTTTTTTTTATAAATCAAAAAAACTGAAAAAAAAAATTTGTCACCTCGAAAATTTTACGACTAAAATATGATTTCATCTCCAAAACAATTTTGTGCAATGAAGAATAATGTTTTTGACATCTGATAAAATTTTGAGAAAAATCGAATTGACAGTTTTTTTTACAAAAACTAAAAACCTAAAAAAAGAAAAAAATTCTCAAAAAAATATTAAAACAAAATAAGTATTTTCAATAATTAGAAAATGTCGACCAACAAAAGAAATTCAAGAAAAAAACATCTCCATCGATAACAAAATACCCACTTGCTTTATAAGATTCGAACCATATGCAAAACACAACAACAAAATATCTAGGTAGAAAGCAAGAACCTATTTACAAACAAATTCAAGAAAAAACATTTCCATGGACAGCAGAAATACCTACCCCCATTTGCTTTATAAAATTCGAACCATATGCAAAAGACAACAACAAATCTACCTAACTAGACATAAAAAAAAACCGGTTTATCATGCAACGTTGTTCATCCATATATCTTGTTGTGTAAATGTGTATATCTATTTCTTATTTCTTTTATTGGCTGCTTGAGTGCTTGTGCGGAAATATATCCCTCGCTCTGAGAGACAAAAAAGATCAAGAGGCAAATAGAGTAATAAGAAATTCAAATTTTGAATTTGATAATGAAGAGAGTAACGTTCTTTCACTAATACATTCAAATACATTTACATGAGTTCTGAGTTCGCTTCTGCATGAGACCTACCCTTAACCAAACGAAAGAGAAACATCAGAAAATTAATTATTAGTATATGTACATAGTACGTACACAAAATACAAAATACACATGAATGTGCTGTGCATATTATACGAGTATGTACATAAAAAAGCTTTTATTTCAAATTCATATTATCAACAATCCATACACAAAACCATGGCTGCCATGTCATAAACTTGCCCTGTTTGTAGCGCAAAATCGTAGGCGAAAAATGGGCTACTCAAGAATAGTCCAATTTCAATGAAAAATCTGGTAGCTCGCTCAACTAGAGCTTATTTTGACTAAAAAAAAAATATATTAAATAATATATAATTTTTTTCATATTTAGTTAACATTTTAAGCAGTTAAAAAGGAGTCATGTACTTTATTTGGCTTAATTATCATTTCAAATGATGGTGAAACCTTTTTACTAGCAAATCGTTTTTACCGCATATGTATATTTATATTATGTAAAACGATGATGTGGTTAACCGATGACAGCGTTGCTGACGCTCATACTTTTAAAGAATAGAGTCTTTTGGTGACTTTAGTTTAGTCATAACTTTGACGTTCTAAAGGGTGATTTTTTAGCTATTATCTTTTTAGCAACACTGGTTCAAACAGCTGACGCACGTTTCGTGTTTTGTTTCATTGTCAAACATCTTCAATTTGGTCTATAATTTAACCATGAATCGTCTTACAAACGAACAACGCTTGCAAATTATTAAATTTTGTTATCAAATTGCGTGATCTGTTAAGAAAGATCATCGCGTTCAAATTGTGTTCAGCGACGAAGCACATTTTTGTCTCAATGGGTACGTAAATAAGCAGAATTGTCGATTTTGGAGTGAATATCAGCCAGAATCAGACGCATTGCAAGAGCTACAAAAGCATCCAGAAAAAGTCACAGTTTGGTGCGGTTAATGGGCTGGTGGCATCATTGGACCGTACTTCTTCAAAGATGATGCGAATCGTAACGTAACTGTGAATGGTGAGCGCTACCGTGAGATGAAATCCATTTTTTTTTGCCCAAAATGCAAGAGCATGACATGTGGTTTCAACAAGACGGTGTCACATGCCACATAGCACGCGCAACAATGGACTTATTGAGAGGCGAGTTCGGTGAACATTTTATTTCACGTTCCGGACCGGTCCATTGGCCGGTTAGATAGTGCGATTTAACGCCTTTAGACTATTTTTTGTGTTGCTATGTTAAAGCTTATGTCTAGAAGACAACAATGAAGCATTTATTCGTGAGATACCGGCCGAAATGTTGGACTAAGCGGATGGATCATTCGAGGCACAGTCAAGGTCAACACTTGCATGAAATAATCTTCAAACATTAAATTATATGGACCGTACTATCAATTTACTTTTCTGAATTGTATGTGTTTTTTTGAAAAACTTTCTTATAGCTTTTAAAAAATCACCCTTTATTAATAGTCTTTTAACTTCCAAAAAAAATAACTTTTAAAATAAAAGTTAAAAGTAATTTTTGAAAGCCATGAATTGAAATCAGTTTAATAAATCAATTGACTCGAAATTCATTTAATGCAGTCTTTTGACTTAAGTTCCAGCATAAAATAGGTAATATTAAGCAAAGCTAAATTACTTAAGGCAATTGATTTAAGTCAAAAAATGAACTAATGACTTTCATTTAAATTAACTGACATTTAAATTAACTTTTAAATGTTTTTTTTTAAGTCCAAGAAACTAAAATTAAATTGACTTTAAGTGAACTATCTCTAAGTCATGGTCTTCTTTAAGTAATGGTCATGGTACAAATTTTATTTAGTTGACTCCGGTAAAAATTTAATTACTTCACTTTGACTTTGTTCACTGCAGCCACTAAAAGACTTACGTCCTTACAACTCTGTTGTTGAATTGGGCTACTTATAGCCCAATTATAATTGAGCTGTCGTCTCTGTATCGACAATTTTTTAAAAACAGAGCCCAATTTTCGTTCAATAACTGAGTTTGGCAAGCCTGTACAGAACACCAATTGATATACCTAATACAAAAACAAACACACTTTCATACACAGGGTCGATAATAAAGCTTATACCTATACATTTGTATGGAATTTGTCTTCATGCGTCATTTTTTTAACCGGCCGGCGGCTTCGTTTTAATAAATATTGTGAAACTTGTTTTCATATGTTTATCTTTGCATTCAATAAATATACATACATACATATGTATGTATGTAGATATTGTCTCTCAACAGACAATATATACATATGTACATGGTATGTAGACCTACATATTTTGCTGAGACAGAAAATAAAAATAATCAATAAAAAATAGAAATTAGGTAATGTTTGTTGTTAAACAATCTTTTGAGATTTATTGAAAAATATGCACAAATTCATATAAATTTATCTTACAACTGGTTTAGGAAAATGAATATATGTACATGTACATATGTACATATGTATGTATATGTACATATGTATGTCAAATGATGAAAGTTAAAGATGATTTGGGGCAGGGTCCCTAGTAAGATGCTACCTAGGTATTAGTTTTATTTTATGGACGTACATAGGTACCTACATTATTACTTTGGCCCAGTTATGTACGTATATGTACTATCAGTAAAATGTGGGTAGTAGTAGGTTTATATTATGTGAAATATGTAGAATGTATATAGGTACCACCTTTAACTACCTTCATTAGGTACATATAGAATATAGTACAATAACTGAATAGTACATACATAGATACATATACCTATAGGCTAGGTATATACATACATATATGAGAGACTTCCTTAGATGCCTATTGAGGTACCTTCCTAGATACCTACATATACGAATAAGCTATACCTAATAGGAAAACTCCAAGAACTGATTTTAGAATTAGGGCTAGCAGGTCTAGGTACCTACATATGTATGTGCCTGAGTATACCTAATTTTCGGAATGCGTTGGGTAGGGTAAAGTCAGGAGGATTTGACATGTGGTAGGAATTGACATCAGGACTTTTCTAAAAAAGTGTAGACATTGGCAGCACTTTAGTTATGAAAAAACGAAGATAGTTACGATTGATTTGAGCTACCAAAAAATTATAACTGTGATCTGATCGTTGTGTGAAATAGAAAAAATAATTGTTTTTGAGTCCAGTTGATGTAATATTTGAGATAACTAAACTAATTGCAGTTTTGGTAGTAAGTAGTTTTAGTTATTTAAAGTGAAATATACAACACGTAGATTTATTTTTAAATCATATTATACTATAAATATTGGTAAGCAACAACTCTTTATTTTTTTTTTTAATTATTTTCCAAAAGTCAACTGAAAGGAGGTTTTGACACCAATGTTGAAGGAGCAATTGACAGTGTCAAACCCTCCTTTATCAGTTCAAAAAAGGAGTTTACAACAAACTTTTTTATCCTTTATCAGAATGTTAAAATGCAAAATATATATAAAAGAAAACATCCATCTGGCAATGTTAACGAAGCCAACATCCAAGAGGCAATTGAAAATATTGAAAAAAAAAATGAATCCGTTAGCAGTGCTGCTAAAAAATATGGTATAAATCGTACCACTTTAATTTTCCGACTAAAGAAAAGACGTGAAGGACAGTCAATCAATACAGAAAACAGCATGAAATATTCCAACAAACAAATTCTTACAACAGTTCAAGAAAAGGAGCTTTGCGATTATTTTAAAAAATGTTCTAAGCTTCATTTCGGTTTAACATATGAGCTAGCAAAACAATTTGTTTTACAATATGTTAAAATAAACAAAATCCCATACCCAAATAGTTAAAAAAAGCAGAAATTAAAGACTGAATTTCTTACCTTTTAAATAAAAAAAATAAATTCTTCGTACCTATTATTACTACCTAATATTTTGTTGTTTTATTTTTTTTAAATACTGACAAAACCTCCTTGCGAAGCTGTCAAATCCTCCTTCAAGGAAGGAGGAATTAACATTTCGAAAGGCATTAGGTAGATAAAAGGTTGTAACTTTCGAAAACATATTTATAAGGACAAATTGATGATGGTTCTTTCTTGCTTAAATAACAGTTAAACTTATGCAAAACTTTTAAATTTGAAATTATACTTGCATCTCAAAATATTTAAAAAATACTGTTAACCTGTCAAATCCTCCTGACTTTACCCTACCTAGGTACATGCATAATATTATGTACATACATATGTACATATATTAGATCCCTTTTAACAAACATTTTGGAGCTTCTGGTTCAATGGCGCTAATCTATCGAAACGGCGAAAAAATTAATCTAAATTTAATGTCTCAAACTAGGTACCTACCTATATGTATGTACATATGTATGTACATAATATATATGTATATGGATTTCATAATTAAGGTAGGTAGGTAGGTATAAATGATAGATTTATGCATTATGTACATACATATGTATATAAGCCTACTTATATAGGTATAATTTGTACAGCAAAATTGTTTTATTTTTGTATCCTACACAAAAAAAATTACCTACCTACTTAATCAATTTTTATTTCCCATGAATTTTCTATTTCTTAATGACGTCAAAATTTGGTGTTTAATATACATATGTATGTATGTAATCAAAATTTATTAGTTTCGGGTGCAGATAAACAGTAAGGAACAACGGACAAGGGGCATTGCATTGGTTCACCTCTATACTAAGGGCTGCCAACTATCAATTTCACAGTTTCTAGAGAGGAATGCAAAAACAGACACACCTATGTACATATGTATCTACATATGTATGTATGTACCTATTCTCTTATCATGAGGTAAATAGTTGTTTTTTTTTTATTAAAATAGAAAAACGATTAAATGCTTTATTTTTGAGTAGGTATGAAACTTTCCTACTTTAGGTACCTACCTACCAGAGTTGTAAAGACTGCAGTCTTTTGGGTAATGCATTCAATTAAGTCGCAGTTAATTAACTAATTTTTTGAATGTAAGTTAATACTGCGACTGGGAAATTTAACTGCAAAAAAACAGTCAGCAGTCAGTACTTACTTTCTGACTTGCAGTTAAAAAAAGCAGTTAATTGACTAAAAGTTAATTAACTGCAGTTCTTTTAACTGATTTTAGTCTTTTTAGTCAGTACAAATTCTTTTGTACTGGGGTAGTAGAATTTTTAGTCAGTAAGTCTTTTAACTGCAGTTAATTAACTTTAAGTCAATTAACTTTTTTTAGTCTTTTGACTAAGACACTACAGGTATTTGAAAATAATGGGTGATTTTTTTGAGGTTAGGATTTTCATGCATTAGTATTTGACAGATCACGCGGGATTTCAGACATGGTGTCAAAGAGAAAGATGCTCAGTATGCTTTGACATTTCATCATGAATAGACTTACTAACGAGCAACGCTTGCAAATCATTGAATTTTATTACCAAAATCAGTGTTCGGTTCGAAATGTGTTTTGTGTGTGTTTTATCGACAAATTTTGTTCAGCGATGAGGCTCATTTCTGGTTGAATGGCTACGTAAATAAGCAAAATTGCCGCATTTGGAGTGAAGAGCAACCAGAAGCCGTTTAAGAACTGCCCATGCATCCCGAAAAATGCACTGTTTGGTGTGGTTTGTACGCTGGTGGAATCATTGGACCGTATTTTTTCAAAGATGCTGTTGGACGCAACGTTACGGTGAATGGCGATCGCTATCGTTCAATGCCAACAAACTTTTTGTTGCCAAAAATGGAAGAACTGAACTTGGTTGACATGTGGTTTCAACAAGATGGCGCTACATGCCACACAGCTCACGATTCTATGGCCATTTTGAGGGAAAACTTCGGAGAACAATTCATCATTCATCTCAAGGAATGGACCGGTAAGTTGGCCACCAAGATCATGCGATTTGACGCCTTTAGACTATTTTTTGTGGGGCTACGTCAAGTCTAAAGTCTACACTAATAAGCCAGCAACTATTCCAGCTTTGGAAGACAACATTTCCGAAGAAATTCGGGCTATTCCGGCCGAAATGCTCGAAAAAGTTACCCAAAATTGGACTTTCCGAATGGACCACCTAAGACGCAGCCGCGGTCAACATTTAAATGAAATTATCTTCAAAAAGTAAATGTCATGGACCAATCTAACGTTTCAAATAAAGAATCGATGAGATTTTGCAAATTTTATGCGTTTTTTTTTTTTAAAAAGTTCTCAAGCTCTTAAAAAACCACCCGATAATATGAAGTATGTATGAGATACCTATGCAATGAGGTAACGATGCTGTTTGGCTAATAGCAATGAGGTTTGCTGCAGAATGTTTTTGGCAATAGTTCCTTGTTGTAGTGTTTGTGTGGCAAATGTTTATTGAGCATGTCAAACAAAATAATAATATTTTTAGGAAATAAAAGTTGTTCTTTCGCAAAATTAAATATTTTATTCTCTTCAAATTATGTCTATGTACTCTAACAATTTTGTTTATACATAAAATTAATTCTCAACTATTGAGGAGTTAACTTTCAGTAGCAGCAATTTTTCAAAATTGCTGTCTGAAAGTGCTCCTCTTCTAGGGGTGGCAATAAGCCCAGCAATAGAAAAAAGCCGTTCCACTGCCGCCGATGACGGGACGGGGGTATTGTATTTTATAAAAGCTTTTTTTATGTTTGGGAACTTTTCAAGAGAGTCCAAAGATGAAGATTTTTGGGCAAGATATAGGTCATAATTCTCGTCTTCGTCAGCTTTGATCTTAGATGAATAATTTTCCATATCATCTGTTAATTTTTGTGAGTACATATATGTGTGCATTATTAAAATCGTCTTTAAAAAAAAAGATTTTTAAAACTTACCTGATAAACTAAAATCGAAGAATGAATTTTCAGGTAATGTTGCAGATGATGCATTTCGATTCTTATCTGAGAACATATTGACTTTTGTTCTTACGATCGAATTTATCTCACATATTTTAGCTTCCTTGAAAGCGGGATTAATTGCTGTGATCCACTTTAGCTTAACAGACGGGCAAAGCACAGAGGCAACAATGGCATCATTTACTTCTGGTGTCAAATGGAAGTAATCCTTAAACATTGTCACCAAGGAACTTTCCAATTTTAATACTACTTCTATTGGAATGATCCTTAGGTTATCGTACAGCTGTAATTTTCGCAACTTTACCCGAACTGTTGCTAAAGTTGGAAGTAAAAATCCAAACAGCATTCCCTTTTCTTTTTGAAGAAAGTCAAGTGCTTCAGCAATTGGCTTCATTATCATGGAAAACTCCTCCAAATATTGGAATTCACCATCAAAAAAAGATTGGATTCCCAACTTTTGACAAAGGTCGTTAATCCCGTGTTTTTTTTCGATGATATCACAAATTGAATCATACAAAGAATTCCACCTTGTGACCACTGGGTATTTAAGTTGCGATCCCAATATAGAAACGATTTCCTCGGAACTCTTCGGCCTATTTACCTTATGCCATAAGCTGCTACATTTTTGCAGTATCTTTAAAATATAAAATTTATTATTTTACTTATTTAAATTTATGTTATGAAAACCAAAAGAGAAGAAAAATCGTTTATTACATTACTTTACAGCCATTGAGACGTGAAAATCATATTAAAACACATTCAATAGAGGTGTTTTCGACATTTAAGTGTACAAAATTTTAAAAAACATGCAGGGCTGGATCGCACCTACTTGATCTTATGGTGAGTTTGACCTAGAAATGATAAGCTCTTTACGACTGTCAAGTTAGCACTACATTTTTCGAAATTTAAAAAACTGAGTATGCAGTTAATTGTAGCTTTTTTGTTGTAAATTAGTTGTGGAAAAAAAAATTTGTAGCTCGACGATTTTTCAAAAAAGTGGTATGTAGTGCTAACTTGACACCGTGAGTCCACGCATAAAACAAGGATATTCGAAAATGTAACGATGCAATTAATTGTAGCTTTTTTGTTTAAAATTAGTTGTGGAAAGAAAAAAATTCCAAACATTTTTTTTACAATTGAAAAATGGAGATTTCACCGCTTCGGACTCTAAACTTACTTAGTTTTGCCCATTTATCACCATACCTATTTTCGTTCAGCCGTTTTTATAAAAACTTGTTGCCTATAATTTAAAACGGATAAAAGTGAACAAAAGTAACAATCTGTATACAATATTACTTTCAGAATATATTTCAAGATAATAGATTAATGATTCAAATATCATGAATATTACTTTAGTTTAATTTGCATGCTAATAGGGCCCAAAATACATGACAAAGTTGTTTTTTATTGTTGTAAAACTAGTGCTATTATTCAGCCAGACATATCACAAAGAAATATGTAGATCCATACTTTTAAATCTAGATTAATGATTTTGTTCTTTATAACTAAAAGACTTTCTACACAAAAATGTTTATATTCCACTCAGACCACAATTACTCTCAAATAAAAATAAAAACAGTACATTTTCTCAATCTGCACTTTTAAGTGCATCGCAGTTTATGTGATTTAGTATAATTTATCCAGTCTTGTAAAAAAATATTCCGTTCGAGCACACAATATTAATTACTCGAATTTGTTATTCAGTCTTATCAAAATCAGTTAAATTTATTGCATTTTGTTAATTTTTTGGGACAATGTTGCAAGTCTTAGTGAAATTATTTGAAAAAATTGACAGAATACAATTTGCTTTCGACTCAAATTTTCCAAACTTAATGCGAAAAAAAGACGCAAGAGATTATAAAGATTTCTTTAAATTATTGCTAAATGAGTTGCTGGAAATACAAGATACACTTTTAATTCTTACTAAGAATAGTGTTTTCTCATTTGACTTAAGCCAAATGATAGTAACACAGCTTATAATTTGTGAAAATGTCGTTTCAAACCTAGAGAAAATTATTTCTATAATGAAATACTATGATGATGGATATGAAACGGAAGATGAATATGATATTTTGAACATTAACGAGTAAGTTTAAAGAGAAAATAATTAAATTAATATTAACTTTATTTAAATTATTTATAGAGATTTCTTTCACCTGGAAGCTTATTTTGAATTGGAAGACTACGAAGAATAATTTTATTTTTTTCATTAATGTGACTTATGTATATTAAATAAACGAATAAACGATTTTTTCTACATGATTTCTTAAAAAAATGTATTTATTTTTTTTTTTCAAATACTTACATTTTGGTGTTTTGTGTATAGTTGTAAGTTTTCTCGAAAGATTCTTGTTAGGTCACTCGATGCAAGTAAATTTAAGGTATGGGTCGCGCATTTCACATGCTTCGGAAGAGAGTTTTGGAATGCCTCATTTGAACATTCCATAGACATAGCCTCATCGTCAATAATAAACCCCTCTTCGATAATATCGTCATCCTCGTCGGAATTTAAAATGTTTGTTAGGCCAAACTCTTTAAAAGCCTTTACAAAGTTAGAACCGTTGTCGGTAACTGTTGCGACAACGTTTGAACAGTTTAGTCCGAATTTGATGTGTAGTTTTTGAATCACATTATTAATTTGGTCAAATGTATGTGACCCCGAAAAACGTCTACATGCAAGTGCAACAGACTTTCTTTCCATAGATTCGTCCAGCCAATGGCAAGTATACCCGAAGAAACTTCTATGTTTTGTTGACCAGACATCTGCTGTGGTACAAAAGTATGCATTTTCGCCTATAATTGTTTTGATTCTATCAACCATTGATGAGTACATTTCATCAATCACCTTGACTGCTTTCGGACGACTCATAATATTTAAATTTTGATTTGTAAACCTCAAAACATTTTTGAATGATTGGCTTTCAACAATTGATATCGGGAGAGTATTCTCGACTATCATTTTCACAACCAATTTTTGAAACGTTTCGGTTTTGGATTTAGTTTTAGACGATTTCATATTTGATTTTTTTTTTTTTTCAAACGTTTCAAAAACTTCCCGGTGTCTTGCTTTTACATGGCGTTTAAAGTTTGACGTTATGGTCTTCGAACCTTTGATTCTTGCATGGCAAAAACTACATTCAACGAGTATTCCTTTTGATCTCCTATTAAATTCTGTGTCGTCAAACTTTCAGGAAAAAAAAAAATAGTATTGGTACATTTTTTAGTAATGTGAAAAATTCATTATAATTCTGACATACAGTGTCGAATTGACATGTAATCCATTATTATTAAATGTAATATAACGAACTATCAGTGTTTTTTTTTATAGGGAAAATATTATTACCTCTTTAATTATTTTGAAATCTTGGTTACAAACCACAATTTTTTCAACAATACTCGACTCATTTTCGCTTTCCAAACTAGTAGAGCTTAACGGCTCTGCGGAATGTGAAGTGTCCGTTTTTGAAATATTTTCGGATGATGTCGAATCCAGTCGTCTTTTTTTTTGCAAGGTTCCAGAAGTATTTGATGGATGACGTTTTTTGGGGTTCTTATTTGTGTTTGCAGACGATGGACCTGCCATTGAATCATCCAAACAAAAATCCATGGTATACAACTTTTTTTTACTTTGAACAATAAATCAAATAACTTGCATTTCTTATACACGACTAAACAATTTAAAAAAATTGAACAGCTTGATTTGGTTTTTGAGAGAATCTTAAGATAATGAACTAAGGTATAAGTAATATGCAACACAGGGTGTCTTCCAGTTGAAGTTTCATTAGTGAGAAATAATTAATAAATCGTTTCTTAAAAAAAAAATGGGAAAAATATTTATAAATACTTTCAATAATTAAGTTAAGTTTATTCTGTTGTATACAAAATAATAAGGAAAATGTAATTATTTTTGTGTGTGAAATTGTTTAAATCTTGTATGTTGAACATTACAGATTAAATTGTTTTTGTATGTATTGGTTAATTGCATAAGTATCAAACAAAAAATATTTTTCTATTCTACATTTTTGTTTGCTGAACACGAAAATGACGGTGAAAGAAGTGTTTTCCAGATCCAGTTTTAAAAATATATTATTAAATCTTCTAACAGAAATATTACTTTTTCCATTTTAACAATATATTTTTACATGTTGCACTATCAACGGAGTTCAATGAATATGTTACGTGATCGTAAAATCAAAAGCACCCTATTGACATTCTCTAAGTTTTCTCATCCCGGGACAATCACTGATAACGAGTGAAAACACATTTTTTTAAGGTAACTCAGCCACCATGTGCACTGTCCAGAGTGTTAAGGTTAAGCTCAACAGATCTTCCCGTTAACCTTATTTACAGCATTTTTATTTAACTCATGTATTGTACTTTAAATTAAATTCACAACTCTGACTCGTGTAAGCACATTAGGGTGTCGTAATATTGTTCTTATTTGTTTTTCACAAAGGTTTTTAGATTCATATAGTCGCTGTTGCCGTTTATTTAAAAAAAAAATGTTTTATATTATAAAGGCACAGGGTAATTCGGTACACATGCAGATTGGGACTAGACCTTTTGGGAGGGGGTCTATTTACAATCTTTGGTGGGAAGGGCATTTTTTACGAATAAATATTTGATAATAAATTTTTCAAAAACTATTTGATTACAACTTAATTTTGAAACAAAATAAAAGAATTATGTCTTTATTTGGAGGTAATTTAGGCCCATTCAACACGAACTTCTTATAACAACCACCCGTAACATATCAATCAAGCAAGAAATAGAAGCATCTGCTCATGTTTTTTTCTTTTTAAGACTGAATTAGCATATTTCAATGATATCAGATCATTTGGGAAAACCAAAATATTTTTTAATTATTACAACAATATATTATACATATACTATGTAACATGAATGTATGACAAATCTGAACAACATCTTTAAAGGCGTTTTCAAAACGCATCACTATTCAAACTTTTTGAAAAAAAAAACAGAAATACAGATGTACATATTCTTATTTTTATCTTTATCTCTTTACTTTGTTTTTCGATTTACAATATACTCTCAAACGACGTACTCTTAATAATCTTTGGACTTATAAAGACTAAAAGAAGTCAAAAGACTAAAAAAAGTTAATTGACTTAAAGTTAATTAACTGCAAAAGACTTACTGACTAAAAATTCTACTACCCCAGTACAAAAGAATTTGTACTGACTAAAAAGACTAAAATCAGTTAAAAGAACTGCAGTTAATTAACTTTTAGTCAATTAACTGCTTTTTTTAACTGCAAGTCAGAAAGTAAGTACTGACTGCTGACTGTTTTTTTGCAGTTAAAGTACTTTTGTAAGTTAAAAGACTAATGAAAAAAAGTCTTATTCGTGACTTAACTGCAGTCCCAAAAAGACTGCAGTTTTTACAACTCTGCTACCTACCTGCTTCCATTATGTCACTTTGATATTTGTAAATATCAACAAATATTGAAAATAAAGCCCTTTTGAAATAGAAAATTTGAAAAAGTAGGAATGTTAATGATTGAATATGAGTCCGTTTAAATTTTTTAGTCACTATGTTACTGAGATAACTTAAATAAATTCCTAAACAACGTTAAGGTACCTATTAATGTATGCAAACATGTACTTTAAAAGCATTTTTTAAAGTGGAATAAGTTCATCTTTCAGCGTAAACTATTCTAAAGTATGCATTAGTTTGTACTTGTGATTTTAGTAATGCAAATCAGTTTTAGTCCAACTGAGGTCGTACTGTGAAGTACAGATGTTCATCTTTAGCCGTACTACACGAATGTGAAAATCCTTAGCACAACTCTGTCTATCTCTTTCATTTAAACCCAAGTCTATACCTATACATTTCCTTAACTTTTGAGAATAAATATCTTTTTTTTTTAATTTTTCAACATTCAACAATTGTTTTTATTACGTAGGTAATAAATAAGTTTCTAATGAACATAAAAATTCAATATTTATTCAAAACAAAATCTATACCTACTTAGGTATAATAATATGGAATTTAATTTTCCCCACTTTTTATTTTTTATAATTATACATATACATACATACATACATACATACCTAGATACATATATATATTATTCAATTTTAGGCTAAAATCTTTCATCTCTCATTGAGATTTTCATTAAATTATAGAATTGAGTTTTGAAATTGAACGTGTTAATAACATAAAATGCATCGCCTGAATTCTGTAACATTTTCCTACCTTTATTTTTGAAAATTTACAAATGTAAACTGTTAATTAGGTAATCTTGAAACGTATGAAAATGGAATCATTGTAATTTAAAAAAAGGTGTGACTTGAATTAATGCCAAATGAAATAGGTAACACCAAATTTAAAATTTGGCCTTATGTATTTCGTTTTTCAAAAATCAATTTAGCCTTATTTCGGTTAAAAAAAAAGAAATTAGTCCAACAAAATAATGGAAATAACCCCGAATATTAATTTAATTAATTATATAAATATTGAAATATAAAAATTGGCCTTATAGGTATTTAATAATAAATAATATACATATATATAATTTTTCAGCAGTATGTCTTATTATAACTGAAAAGAAGCCTAATTGGTTTTATGTGCAAAAATACCCATTTTTTAAATTTGGTCTTATTTCACAGCACCACTTTAGATTATGATGAATTGAATATCTTCACATCATCGTGTTCTTAATTTTATATTATTATGAAGATGAACGTAGGTAGGTATTCTAATAAATTGGTATTATATTTCGATTCCTATAGCGAAATAAATCCAAATTGAGAATCTGGCCTTATTTCGCTTTCAAAAGCGAAATATCCTCTTAATTCCTCCAATTCAATTCTTATTTGCCTGCTTTTTATACCTAAACGAAATGGTTAGAACCTAACTTAAAGATCTTAAAAACAGAAAATTAGTCGAGAAGTTGTAAGGCCTAGGATTTAAAGTATTCTATAGGTGATTCAAATTTTAAAATTCTTTTCCAGATTTATAAGCAATAAAGGAAAAGGTAGGTAGGTAGGTGGTACATATTCGGTAATAAACGATGAAACTCCAAAACAAATGTATTGGAGTTCTATAGATATCAACTTTAATCACAATAGAAATTCCCTTATAGCTCTAAATTTGAGTTATCTATTCATTTGTACAGATAACAAATAAGTATAATTAAACATTTATTAGAAAACAAAAATAAAATAAAAACAAATGTGATTCACCCAAAATAATTGTTTTAATTCCAAGAATACAAAACTCTATGAAAAAGCGTATCAAAGCTTTCTTTATGTACCTACCTACATACCCTGACAAAAATATAGTTTTACATAGTCATACACACAAACTCAACCATTTCAATTTCACCACTAAAGTAAATAACCTTAAAAAACACAACCATATAAAAGCTTCATGTATGGATTTCTTAAATTAGTCTCTATTCAATCGAGCACTCACTCGCATCGTATCGTATTCGAATTCGAACGAATCGAACAACAGACATTCGCCAGAATCACATTGGCTTTGTTCTGTTCTGACTCATCAAAGTGATTTCTACATAAATTATTTTAAGTTGTTTCTATAAGAAAATATAATAATATAATAATAATAATAAAAGTGCAAACATGTCGGTAGTGCAAATGACCACAGAACAACTTCAACAGTTGATTGAAGCAGTAAGAGTAGCAGCTGTAGCTGGTAATCCCGCAGCTACTGCAGCACCAGTAGCCGTACCATCAAAGGGAAGCTTTACCAATTGCAGTTCCCGTTTTGGGGGACAACGAGACCACGATGCCGTCGAGGAGTTCATCACATCAATGGAAACCTACAAAGAAATTGAGCACATTAACGATGAAGACGCATTGCGTGGTATTTCCTTGCTGTTCTACGGCCTTGCTTCCACATGGTGGCAAGGTGTGAAAAGAGAGGCAAAGACCTGGAGTGACGCCATCGAACTCATTCGCAGCCATTTCTCACCAACCAAACCAGCATACCAGATCTACATGGAGATATTTCAGTCGAGCCAAGACCCTGGCACCGCTATAGACACTTTTGTGTGTCAAAAGAGGGCGTTGTTAGCACAATTGCCTGAAGGCCGTCATAACGAAGACACCGAAATTGATCTTATTTATGGATTGTTACATCTGAACTATCGCAAACACATTCCGCGTCATGATGTCAAGACATTCCGAGATCTACTGGAAAAGGGTAGAGTTATTGAGCATAACAACACCGAAGCTTACGAGGCTCCAGGACCAAAGCCATCAACAGAAAGAGGAAGCGGTGGCGGTGGTAAGCGTTGTTCCCATTGTAACTACAGAGGACACACTGTCGAAAACTGCCGCAAGAAGAGACAAGAAGATTAAAGGTCATCAACTCTAGGTACATATGTATATAAATAATGATGTAGGTTAAGTAATAATAATGTACTGTATTATACGACTCTTTGCACTTACACTTGGCTTTTCAAAGTGACGTCTGTGAAAACCAGTTCGTTAGGGTTTTGAAGCGTTTTCCAGCTGCCATTTTGGTAACTGAAAAAAATTTTAAAAGTCTTATGATCTGAGTGTTTTCGAGAAATCATTTTGATTTCGCTAAAAAAAAACTCTTAATTAATAATCTGGCACATTAACGCCAGTTTTGCGCTACGCCTTATCAAGGATAGCCATCAATCTAGATTATGTTTCTTTTTTGAAACTTAAAGAACTTTTTAGACAACTCGCCGAAAGGCAAAATGAATTCCGAGTACGGAGTGGAATCTACAGAGATTAAGGTTTCAAGCTTTGAGCTTTTCTGGGAATAACATGCCGTGTGGAACTTATAGTGAAGTTTACAAGAAGAATGGAATCAGCACTTGTATTGGTTTCTTTCAATCGTTTTACTTCATTATTTGGGCCTTATGGCATTTATCCTCAGCTTTGCTTATAGTTTTGTAATAAATAATTGCATATGTAGCTATAGCGATATGGTTATATATATAATTATTTATTATTGAAGCCTTTCTCGATGTATTGACATCTACGAAGTACTCACCCCCGTTTGCACATTCGATTTTTAACTCATCGACTCTTGAAGGAAGGCTATTTGGCATTTATGTTGATTAATCTCGGTTTTTCAACCTTCATCTCGGATATCCAAGCCTTAGATTTGAGAGTTGAATTTTGGGTGTACAAACGGGATCCGGGGACCTAGTCCCCAAACCCCCATTACTTGGAGAATTTCTTTATTGTGTTGAGGTTGAAAAATGTTTAGGATATTTTAGTTTGGACGATATAGAAACTTCTTAAGATTGGTTTTTAGAGAGAAAAACTTAGGTGGAGCTTGCTTTTTCTAAATCTTTTTCTTTAAAAACTATTCTTTTCGAATGATTTCTGTGGAATCCGGCTAAGGTTCCTTTAGATTTCTCACGTTCTCAAAATGTATACGAGAAATTCTCCAAGAAATGAAAAATCTTTTTATGCTTTGCATAAAATAATCAATCAAACAAACAACCAATTTGATACAATTTTGAATTTTTTAATTCGAAATAAACTCTTTGCAACTAAAACATTCGCCAAAAATTGGCTTTGTTAACGACTATTTTAGTCTTTATAATAATAAATAATAATGATAAACATTTTTCTGGCTTCAGACGCCAGCAGGCATTAAACTATTTCTTATACGAAACAACAAAATAATCACTTTGAATACGAATTCGATCTTAAGTTAAACTAAAAATTATTATATGAACATGTAACTATACAAATTTAAATTTAAACTTTGTAAATTGGAATATAATACCTATTGTAAATCTTGTAACTGCATTTATTTTAAATTTTGTATTAATTTTAAAAATGCTAAGAAAATTTATGAAGGTGTAAAGTTCTTATTCAATAATTTTTAACTAAATAACATTGTATTTTTTTTTTTAATTTTTTCTTTATTTTTTTTTTCTGTTTTAATAAAATTTATATTTTTATAAAAAAGGAATATTTTGTCTTTCAATTCAATTTTTCTGTTGCTGCTTTTCCTTTCGATTTTTAGGTTTAACAGGGGCATTAGGTGGATTCTTGTTCGTTTCAGGATAAACTCCACAATAAAGTTCAGAATACAATGGTGTTTTTTTTTTTAATATCAAATATGACAAACAAAATGTGATGTGTTGAACCAGTAAAATAGCCACGCCGAGCAATTGCCAACTGTGATTAAACGTACTAAGAAAATGTTTTTGAAGGAGTAGGCACAATATGAACAATTTCTTGATCATAATCCACGCTTGTTTGTGACACTATGATCAAATGGGCTAGTTTTGGGCGATAATTTACAATTAGGTACTTTAATTTTATAATTTGACTTCGGTGGCGTATACGTATTATTTTTTTGTTGCTATCTTTATATCAAGGAAATATATTTAAATATATAAATATATTCACCTAAAAATAAGTTTCCTGAGGAATCTCGCAACTATGAGTAATTACCAAAGAAAAGAATAACAGAAAATCCGTACATGTTGTAGGCAAAAGTAATTTTTGATGATGGGATTTAGGTACATATATATATAGGTTTTATAATCTACACTTCTACACTAATATTATAAAGAGGAAAGATTTGTATTTTTATATGTAACGAATAAACTCAAAAAGTACTGGACCGATTTTAATAATTCATTAGAAAGCTACATTATCACTGAGTAACATAGCTATATTTAGTACTAGATTACTATAGAAATCTTTAGAAATTCCTATTAAAACCAACCGAAGGTGTACAAAAATTAGCCATAAAATGTCTTTCATCGCATACGCTGCAAAGAGTATTAATGATAGAACAAAAACATGTTTAAAAATCTACACTAATATACTAATGTACCTATTTATGTCTACCCGTGCGAAGCCGGGACGGGCCGCTAGTATATATATAATAACATCTTACTGAAAATTTAATCTGGCGGACCACTATCGTTGATGAATTTCAGAAACCCTCTAACTGTAATTGAAAAGTCATATTATGTAGATGTCGTAGTTGTCAATAAAATGCATTGTGCAGGTTCAGACGACATAAGGACTTGAAGTTAAGACAAGTTCCTTGTACCTGATTAGCCAGCTGTCGAAAAATGTCCTTCAAATTAAGGCAACTTTATTGGAAAGCTATTTTTTTAAAGATTCAAAATAGAGGTCGAGGTGTAGTTTTAGCTTGCCTGAGGATTGTTTTGTAGACAGTTATGTTTTTGGTAGTTTTTCCACTGAAAGTAGTGGTTATAGAAGTAAAGTTCCTAGTTTGAAGTTTATGACACTTGAAAAATTAACAAGTTGCGTTGGGCAAAGTTGACGCAGTTGACTGCAAATGAAGTCGCTTACGTTGTCTGTCCATTTTTAAAGTTATTGTTTTTTTTTTTTTATAAAAAGCGCATACTCAAGGGGATATTAGTACCCTTATAATGTAAAGACACAGTGTGAGCACTAGGAAAGGGAGAGAGGGTTTGAAAGGAGGTATCGGTGCACATTGGTTTAGAATGCCTGAATATTGCAATGACTGGGAAAGACAGAGTATGGTAAGGCATTCGAATGTGGCTAAAGAACGAATCTTTGTACTTGACAGTACGACCGAAATTGGGCTCGAGGGTATACTGATGAGCATTCCTAGAAGCGCGTAAAAAGGGTGAGTCAAGAAACTTTACGACGATGTTCAAGCGACGTAAGTGATTCTATGATGGTATTAACACCAATCAATCTAAAAGCTCTACGTTCAATACTGTCCAAGAGCCCAGATATGGGAGTTATACTCGAGCTTTGGACGTATATAAGTCTTGTAGATAACAGCCAGATCAGAAAGGGAAAAAAACTTCTTGCATCGCCTTAGAAAACCCAAACATATTGCGGCATTTTTGGCGACATCGCGTATGTGATCTTTCCACAAGAAGTGGTTGGTGACACACATACCGATAATATCGAGATATTCAGTCTCGTTTATGCAAGTGCCATCCATGCGGATAATGGCAACAAGATAGTATTGGGTTTTCGAAGCATACAATGCTGTTTAGGTTAGAATTTAATGAGCTTATCATATTTTCTCGTTGCAGTTCCACAACCGAAGAAGAGGGATTGGATTCTGAAAATGAAACAATGTATTGGATTAGAAGATCATTAATAAAAATGAGACAGAGTGTTGGAGATAAAACAGAACCCTGGCGCACACCAGCATTTACATATATTGTGGCTTTCAGACTTGAACCCATACAATACTACTTGTATTGAACGATCGGAAAGATAATTACTAATCCAATGAAGAAGGGATTCATGAAAGCCGAAAGAACGCATTTTCTTTATCCAAAACGATGTAAAGATTTGCTCCACTGTTCGGTTAGATGAACCATGAGATCACCAGTGGACCTACATATTACTGCGAAAGCCGTAATGTCGGACATTAAGAAGCTTTCGATCTTCAAGATATTTCTTGAGCTGATAATTAATCATCGTTTCCATGACCGTGGAAAGAAGGGACGTAAGTGCAATCGGTCGGTAATTATTGGTTGAGGAAGAGTCGCCTTTTTTGGGGATAGGCTGGAAAAATGCGGTTTTCCATCCGCTCGGAACGAGACATGAGAAGTAGAACAGATATAAAAGCTTAAGCTAGGCATACACGATTAACATGCTCAGCGAACATGTTCGTTTTCGTTAGCCCACACACGACGAACACAACGACGGACATTCATTTCGGGACGATTGTTCAAGAAAGAAGGATGTCTGAAAAACAAGCGCAAGTAGTTGCCCTTATGGCAATTTACTTATGTGAAAAAAAAATAAATAAATAAATTTAGTTTAAAGCCAATGTCTCAAATTTTTGAAATGCTATTTGAGCCGAAAATCAATTTTTACTAACTTTTATTAATTTTTTGTTTTAAATTTTCATTTTTTGTAAAAAAAACTGTCAATTCGATTTTTCTCAAAATTTTAACCGAATATTGAACACAATATTTCTTATAAGATGAAATTAGTTGGAGGCCATAATCTCAAATTTTCGAAAAGATATTTAAGTCGAAATTCAATTTTTACCAACTTTTAGTAAGGTTTTTTTTTTAGGTTTTCATTTTTTATAAAAAAACTGTCAATTTGATTTTTCTCAAAATTTTACCAGATGTTGAAAACGTTATACTTCGTTGCACAAAATTGTTTTGGAGATAGTGACAAATATTTTTTTTTCAGTTTTTTTTTTTTGATTTATGAAAAAACTGTTAATTGGATTTTTTTTCTAAAAATATACTTGTTTGGTATGACATTACATTATATGTATAATACTAAATTTAATTCAAGTCTCTAGCGCTGTTGGTTCATGAGATATTTAGGGTTAACAAAAATGTTTACCTTTTTTTAAACTGCTGTGGTAAAAAACACCCACGTAATTTTCTTGAGAGCCCTTTCTGCATCTTTCTGCATTATTATCTGTATAACAAAATTTATTTAAAGTCGATATCTCTTCTGGTTCTTGAGCTATGGACGACGAAAAAAACGTCGCGAACGTACGGTCGAGAAATGTCAACATTTTCAATTTGGCAAATCGGACCCATTACAATAACTTCCTATGGGAAGTTAAATAGGTTGTGTATGAAAGACTGGCTTCCGAAACCTTATATTCGTTCTTATGTTAATTTATTGAGAGAACTGGAGATAACATCACACGAAGATTTAAAAAAATCTATAAAAGTATGACTTACAGTACAGTTGCCATCTTCCGCAATGCTTACTCGACGACATTCATATGAGAAATGAGAATTTGTTCGCGAACATCGCCATACACGACGAACATGACAGCTAACGAACATGAAAAAATCAAAAATTTTCGCCAACAGCGAGCGGTTCGCATACAAGCCCATACACGAGAAAACAAACAGCGAACACGAGCAGGTTCGCCGAACATGTTCATCGTGTATGCCTAGCTTTACGCAGTGGTTTTGCCAGCGTTGAAGAACACCTCTTCAGAACAATAGTGGGGATACCACCCGGACCAGCGGATTTATGTACGTTAAGATCTTTTAGTTCTCTCGCCACAATACGAGTGCGAAAAAAGATTGGCCCCATAAAATTACAAACGCGCTCGATGACAAGCGGAGTCATAACACTCACTGGCAGCGTTGAATTGGCGGTGAACTTCCTAACAAAGAGATTTGCTTTCTCTAAATGGCTAACAAATGGAGTGTCATTGACAACGAGCGTAGGAACCGAGGAAGAGGAAGAATTCCTCATGTTTTTTACGAATGACCAAATGTACAAATTTGATCCATCGAATATGGGCGTTGTAGGCCTTCTTGGCTTGCTTGAACTTATTCCGGTATTCCTCATTTGGATTGATTTAAAACAACGAAAACTTATTCCCTTAACCCTAATAACCTCTCTACAGCTCCTCTCGACTCCAATTCCCGACCGGAATCGAGAATCGAGTCGAATCAAGCTCATTTCAACTCGATTCAAGTATATAAAGAATGGAGGCGAGCTTCAAGTTCGCTTCAACACCACTTGTTAATGTAGTAGTCCCCTTCTTGAAGTTTTTATTTTATGTAAAATTGTTTGATTAAAACTTTGAAATCGACTATCACAATGCACAGACGTATTTTCTTGATTTTGAAATTCAACTATCAAAAATCGGCTGACACGATTTCACCCATTTACATTTAATTGTATGCTCTTCACGAAATATTGTACCTAAAACTAATTGAATTTCCTCATGTGAAAGTATGTATGTCTCCAAAATTTGGACTCAAATGACTAATTTGTCATAATTATAATTGCCCACAATTTCAATTAATGTAAGTATATTTCTATTATAACTCAAACAGGAAAAGTTAAAACTCGAAATGTATGTACATATTATGTTGTTGATTTTGTGAGGAATTTTAATTGTAGACAACAATGGTTTCAAGTGTGGAGTTTACCAATAAGAGGTTTTACTGTGAATAGTTTTCTATTTGGGTAACTGTTACTTTTAAAGCTGTCATCTTTTGACATTTGACAATCAAAAATTACGCCATAACTCAAAATGAAACGGTACACGCTGCAACAAAGCATTGAAATTGTAAAAATTCACTACAGAAATGCAAGAAAATTTTCCTGACTGAAATTGCTTTTCTTTGCTTTAATAGCATAGCTTCTCCTTAAAGGTAAATAATCATCATTACGTTTATTTAGACTTTTTTTTCAAGAATTTCGTTTAAATTTCTTTTTAATTCTGAGGTTCTTGCAAATTAATTGCTATATTTTTCTTACATAAATGTTGTACTTTTACGATTTTAATGCATTTAACTGTATGCAAAATTAAAATTACTTTTTAACTATAATTTCAACACAATGGTAAAACACCTTGTACCTCCTAATTATAATAACTTTCTTTTCTGTTAAAGCAGTATTTTTTAGTTTCCCGGAAATATTTTCCGATTTTCTTACTAATTTTTGCCTTCTGTTAGGTTTTTTTGGATGTATTTTAAAGCACTTTTGTAAAGGCTTTTGGAAACACTGTACTGTTAAAAAATGTTAAGGTTTTATAGAAAGTTAGAAAGAAGCACTATTGGTGTTTTCCAACTTTCAAATTTCGACGTAATCTGTCTTCCTCTTCTTTTCTACATTATGCAAATACATGCAAATCCACCTTTGTGATCATTATGGCCTTACAAGACTTGTCCTCACTAATATTTTGAGTTAACCGATTTCACTAATTAAAAATAGATGCTCTTGTTTCCTTTTTGACTTATCATGGTCGCAATTTTAAAACTGCTAAAGAAAGATACAAAATATCAATAATATTAGTTGTAAAGAAATAGTAGATCAAAACTCACAAGGTCACAAGTGTTCATCTGAAAAATTATAGAAAGTTTCCCAACGCGGATATTAAATCGAACATGTTCATTTTCTTGCATCATTCTCTCATACATTGATTTTTCATCGTCCTGCTCTACTTTTCCTCATAATTACAAGGCCAGATACATGTAAATCCGTAAAGTAGCACAAAATATTGCGAATATTATGCACTGGTAACCGAACGCACCCTAATATGTGTTCTTCCAATATTATAAACGTACCCTTAACATTTAAAACCTCTTACTCTCAGAACATATCCCTTTTGACATCGTGTATCTTTGTCGCTCAGGCTCCATTTTTTCAATTCCATTGATTCCCTTGACATTTCAAAACAGCTGATTTTCTGTATCTTTTCAAACAAAAGAGAGCGCGCTGGCGCATTTTTTCTCTTCTCTTCCAAACAAACGGTTTTCATTTGTCCTTCCCTCACTCGCTTTTCCTAAAAACCTATTTGTTTATGCATTTCTCGTAGTAAAAATTTCCAATTTCGCCTCTTCTTCTTTTTCAATTTCAGTTACTTGAGAAGAGACGCTATGGAAACGTTGCTCCACTACCGTTTGACAGTACGTCTGACATTTCTATCAAAAAATATGCAATTTGCAAATGGCTGCCCTCCGAATAGAGGTTCGTTCTTAAAGTGCTCTATGGATTTTTATTAAACTTTCTATTTTATTCTTAATATTTTATTATGAATTTATGTTTAAAATTAAATACACACATGTGTGGTTTAGTGAAAATAGAAAATTTAATAAAAACATTGGAATTAAATGTGATTTTCAAAGGTGTATTAAAATTCTGGGTATTCGTGGTACTGGGTTACCTTACCTCGGACTACCTACCTATCTATAGGAAGAAAAAGTTTTTTAAATAAAATTTAATTTTTTTTAATAACTGTTTTTGGTTTATTTAGGGAATTCATTGATCTGTGGGAACTTGAAACCCCCTTTCCTTGGAGCTACTGCAATTGATTTGCTACTCCTAATTGCTCCAGTGATTCTTGGCCAAGATTTTAAGCAAAAGAATAAAGAATCATGACTACTAGCAGTGAGGATGTGTTGCTTCAAATGGGCGAAGTGCGCTTCAAAAAGGGCGATGGCACGCTTTACGTAATGAACGAACGGCTCGCCTGGATGGCTGAACATCGCGATACAGTGGCTGTGTCACATCGATTTGCCGATATAAAAAGTAAGCTACCTCATTGCTCGCTCCATGTGGGGCGCATTAAATCTTTACTTTTTGAATGTGGGTTAAGCAAATTCTGAAAAAATTCCATTGTCAAAATTCGGTCGGTCTAGAAGAAAATAGAAAACGAATTTGTGTGTATCTAGAGCAACATTATAGGTACCCACATCTCGAAATTCAAAAATTCCAGGAATGAATCAGATTTGTCTTCTTTTTTTTTCTGCATGTTTTCAAGGAAAAAATCCCATTTAGAAATATTTTATATATCAGCTATATTCTTTTTACTTTAGTGCAAAAAATATCACCCGAAGGAAAGCCAAAGGTACAACTTCAAGTTGTGCTCCACGATGGGAACAGTTCTACGTTTCACTTTGTCAATCGCAATGGACTGCAAGCTCAGCTTGCCGACCGTGATAAAGTTAAGGAATTGTTGCAACAGCTCTTGCCAAATTTCAAACGAAAAGTCGACAAAGAACTCGAGGAAAAAAATAAAATTCTATCGGAGAATCCAAATTTGCTGCAACTCTACAAAGATTTGGTCATAACACAGGTGCTGACAAGTGAGGAGTTTTGGGCCACACACGCTAAAGAGTATGCGGCAAAGAAAAATGCTAAGAAACAGGAAATTGGTGAGTTTTGATCAAACGTTTTTTGTTGTTGTTGTAAAATGTTGTATTCTAATGTCATTGTTTTTTTTTTGTTAGGTGTTTCGGGAGCGTTTTTAGCCGATATCAAACCACAAACAGATGGCTGCAATGGCCTCAAATACAATCTCACAGCCGATATAATTCATTGTATATTCAAAACATATCCAGCAGTCAAACGCAAGCACCAAGAAAATGTTCCAGGCAAACTGTCCGAATCGGAGTTTTGGACAAAATTCTTTCAGTCACATTATTTCCATCGTGATCGCATCACAGCAGGGACCAAAGATATTTTTAGTGAATGTGGTAAAATCGATGATCAAGCTTTGAAAGTTGCTGTGCAACAAGGATCAGGCGATCCATTACTAGACTTGCGACAGTTCGAGGATGTGCCTTTGGAGGAAGGCTTCGGTAGTGTCAGTGGTGACAAACATCTTGTAAATAGTGGAAATATTGTCCATCAAAATATGATTAAACGATTTAATCAGCACTCAATTATGGTAAACGAAATTAAACTAAAGAAATTTTAAATATGTCTTAGGTACTAATAAAGCGACTTTAGGTTCTCAAAACTTGTACCGATGTTACAAATCCAAATAGCACAACAATAGCACCCAATCAAACGCTGTCTTCGGTCAAAGGAGACACCGGTAAAAACGATTTGGGTCTGAACGGTTTGAGCGAGAAAAAACACAAGAGAGCCCAAGCAAATGGAGATTCTATCAGCGGCATACCTGCCGTATGCAGTCCCGAGAAACAACCAAAAAGAATGCGCATCATGGAAAAAATTAGCTATGAAGATCTCGGTGATCCTGTGGTCGATGAAGTCGACTGTGTAGTGCAGGGTGCGAGTAAAAAGTCTCAACAGTTAAATCTAGCCAAAGGCGAGCGTTATATGCACGGACCCGTTCCTATGTCACACCAAGATACCCACGACGACCCGAGAGAGCTCGACGAAACACAATATCAATTAATACGTGTCGCTGATAGCTGGAACCACAGAAGCCAACAGCGATGTCCTGTGAGCGCTACAGCGGCTGTCAATGCTTTGGGTGAACTTAGTCCTGGAGGAGCTTTAATGCGAGGTTTTCAAGAGCAGTCGTTAGCACGTAAGTTGGAAATTGATTTAATATTGTTTTGTGAATTTTTTTAAATTTTATTTGTTACAGAACTTGTCCCACCCGACGTGGAAAAGGATCTTCGGCATTTATATCTTTCACTCAGTGAATTGCTGAAACACTTCTGGAGTTCTTTTCCAACCACGACACCAGAATTGGAGACTAAAGCAGTCAGAATGCACGAAGCATTGCAACGTTTCAAAATGGCTAAGCTATCTCCGTTTGAAGTTAGTTTAGATCTCTGTTATTTTTTTTGTAGACGTTTTTAATGATTTTTCTTTTATTTTAAATCTAGAATCGTGCAATGCGTGAACTTTCACCATTGGGAGCATCACTGACGCTGCATTTGAATCAATTATTACAATCGGCTGCAGCAAAGTTCGCCACATTTCAAGAGAGGAAGATGCGCCAAAATCGGTAGCATAATCGGAATCAGTCGTCTACAATGTTACATTGAAAAGGGAGACCAATTTTTGTGTTTTTTTTATATAATTCTTATAATTTCAAATTCTCTCTTATGTTTTGTACAATCGTATTATTTACAAAAAAGGAAAATCAAACAAAAACAACATATTTCAAAAAAAAAATAATAAGTAGAGAATAAAAAACCAAAATCTGTGTAATTTGGAAATGAAATTATTCATTAATTTAAATTAAGCGAGTATTAATCAGCTTCAGAAAAAAAAGAAAACCATCACGGGCTCTCAAATTTTAAAGTCGTGGACGAAGAAGCAGGAACTTGTTGGTTGGTGGAGGTGGGTGTTAGAATTTTCTCAGCTAGATGTAAAATACCTATTTTAAAATGTCGTTTTTGACTGCTATTCATAGACTTCAGGTCGGGCAGAATACTATGGAGAAACGCCAAATCAGAGTCAGGTAGTACGAGTTTCTTTGGCGCATAGTCCAGAGTTGTTGCTGAGATCTTTCTCTTTCTGTGATATTTCGATTCTGTTGGTTTGATTTCAAATGTGGACTCATCATTTAGGGAATTACTGTTTGACGGAGTAGACGATTGCGATGAGTGAACGGATAGACATTCGTCAGACATCACTACCTCACAATTATCGTAATTATCCTCGCACTCACTAATTTCTGCTTCGTTTTTAAATATTGATTCGTCGGTTTCACAAGACTTTTCATTTACTGCATAGCCCGTTGTGTCACGGGACTTTAAAAACGGATCCAAAAAGGAGAGGTATGGCGCAAGATAATACTCCTTGATTTTCTTCGATCCCTCGGCACATTTTTTTAACTTTAAAGTATATTTGGAATAGCTCCCTCTTATGTTTTTCCAACGTTCTTTGCAATCGCTGGCTGAAATTAAACAAAGAACAAAATATGATATTTTGTTCAAATGTTATCTTTTTCACCTAACAAACTTTAATATATGCAGATTTTTTTAAAGATTCTCAACTTGCCTTACTATTTTTTAGTCTATCTTGAAATTGCAAATTCATAAAAGTAATCTTTAACTTACTACTTGCTGAAAATTTTTTCGAAATTTTCTTCCATGTCTGATCTGATAGGGTTTTATTTAATAAACAATAATCAGATCGAAAATAATCGTATAAATTTGCATGTTTTTGGACTTCTTGGCAAAATTTAATATTAAATTGTATCTCCTCTCGCATTTTGTTTCTATTGAAAAGTTAATTCAGTAAAAATAATAAACTTTAACTTATGGTTATGGCTTTGGTATACGCCACGCCACTTGTCGTCTGAGAAATGGCATCTGGCATAAAGCACTATGCATGCGCCACGACATCTGTATGAAAACAAATTACATGAACTCACAAATGCAATAGGGGTTTAAACTTTAAAAATATGAAATTAACATTGTACCACGTACGCACTAGTTAGAGAACTCATATGGGGTTGTTAATGTTAATGGGTAAAATAAATCAATTTATTTTTGATCTAGATTTGTCAAAGAATAAATTGATTTTTTATTATTGATTTTAGATCAGATCTGCAGATATGTTTCTTTTGGGAACATTTATTCCTCTTTGGACTAATACTAACACAATTTTCAGCTGTCAACTTGACAGATACAAGTGTTTCTTTCAATTTGTAATTTATTCCGTAATAGTTCTTCACATGTGCAAAGTAAAGGGGAGACGGTTTATTATTATTATAAAACGAACAAATATGTTTAACTTCATCTTCTTCTTCTGAAAATGAATAAAGTGGTAAAGGCTTTTTCGATGTGCTGAGCTTTCTATTTCAAAAGGAAAACAAAAATTGTATTCCAGACTTTATAAAGAATGTTCTAAATAAATATTCCGAGAAAGAGTTACGTGATAAACAATAAATTTGCCTTAATAATAATTAATTTTGTAATAAATTATTTTTAACAGTTTCGAGAAAATTTGCAGACTTTCCAGGGAAAATGTCAATAAATTAATAAACAAGTACAAAACTTCAAGGCATTTAAAAGAAAAAATCGGAAGTGCGATTCCAGGAAAGGTATAAGTGCCGAAATATAGTGTTTATCATTCTTTGGTAAATGTTATAAAGGGTGGTTAAATTTTAAGTGTCGATGTTGAATGTGACTAACTCAATTTGAACCACGGAAAGATACACAATCGAGCAACGCGTCAAAGTTATTTGGGCTTCTTATAAGAATGAGAGTTCAAATAAACATTGTGGCAAGAAATGTCACCAGTGGATGATCAATTTTTGAAGCAAATCATCTTCAGTGATGAGGCACATTTTCACCACAGTGGATTCATCAATAATCAGAACAGTCGTATTTGGGTGAATAAAAATCCAAGAGTGGCTTTCCAAAAACCAATAAACCTACAAGGACTAACTTTTTGGTGCGGTTTATGGGCTGGCGGCAACATCGGGCCTTATTTTGTTTTGCAAAATAAGGCCGGTCAGGCAAGTACTGTGAATTTGCTATGGTGAGTTTATAACGAACTTTTTATGGCCCGAATTGGAAGATATGAATATGGATAAAATGTGGTTTCAACAGGATGGTGCCACTTGCCACACATCTAACGAAAAAATGGCTTTTTTGCGCGACAAATTCATTGGCCGTGTTATATCGCGTGGTGGCGATGTCAATTGGCCGCCAGGATCATGTGATTTGCCAACTTTGGACTACTTTTTTTGGAGTTTTTTTTTTTTTAGGTGGCGCAACAGTCCGTAGAGAACCAGGGCCTAGTGACTTACAACTCTCAACCATTCCTTTGTGCGAGTAATGTTGTCAGGGATGGAGGGGACCTACAATTTATATACCGAATCCGAACGGTTAATTTGAGAATGCACTTTTTCATGACAAGAATTACTCTTGGAGAATTTGTCAATTCCTCGCAAGAGGCAGTACCCGTGAAAACTCTTTTTTTTTTTTTTAATTAAGGTGGCACAGGCAGGGATTGAACCCAAGACCTCTCGCATGACAGTCCAACGCACTAACCATCATGCCACGGGCACTTTTTGGAGTTATTTGAACGAAAATGTGTACGTCAATAAGCCAGTAACAATTCAAGCGCTAAAGGATGATATAATTCGTCACATTAACGGCATATAACCTCAATTATGCCTCAGCGTGATCGCAAATTTGGACCATCAGATGGAGGTGACCGATATTTTGTTCTTGTTGATTTTGAATAAACCATATGTTAATATTGGTGTGGTTCAATTATCCACACCAATATTATGTTAATATTGGTGTGGTTCAATTATCCACACCAATATTAACATATGGTTTATTCAAAATCAACATCGGCCCTTAAAATTTAACATCCCATTAAATTCACATGTGCATTGGTCTGTTCTTTTTCTAACTACACTTGATTGTTGTTGTTTTGTGAAACAAAATTGTTTAAGTGTCATCTTTTTAAGTAAAACATATATTATTATCAGGAATTTTGTTTTTACTGTCGTCTTAGACGCAATGTGGCTTGGAGGATTTATATACAAGGGTTAAGTAAAAAAAACTGCAATGTCTAGTGTCACTAGGTACCAGTATTTGAAGAGTCTTACAATGATAGATAGTTTAAATACATAGCCATCGGCTGCGTTCAATCTCAGCCGGTTAGGGTATCTGGGTACTTTTTTGTTAGTATTTTACGTGTAAAAGAACAGCTTACCCAGAACTGCTGGCATGTCAAAAAATGAATCCAAAACGCAAGTAATCTCAATTTAGCTATCCAACTCGTTCAATAAGGTATCTAAAGATTCACTTATCCAGGACAGCCTATCAAATTCAAGAACTCAGACATTTTGGAATTTGTTAGAATAATTTTGGATTGACTATTCTTAGAAGTTGTTGATCTATCAAACCACCGATAACCAAGATGAAAAAAAAAATGATTTTATAGACTTAAATTGCAAAATGCTCTTAACTTCCTTGCTTTCTAGTTACCCAATAGTTGCAAAAAGAATAGACTAAAATAGTTCTTCACGTCATGTGCAAAGTAAAGCGGGACGTAAAATATGCATTTTTTATTGAAAATGTAGATTCAAGAAAATCTCACAAATATTCAAGGCACTCTTTTTCTACTTTAAGTTTCTTGAAAAAATGTATAATGTCCCTTTTTTAAATTACAAACGATGATATTATGTACATTTAAATTTGTCACAAGCCTGGGCCAACGTTAAAAATGTTTTGGATACGGACAAAAATCAATTTACAGAAGAATTCATGGATACGAGTACAATCCGGAAAAAATCAGGTAAAAATCACTAAATAACAAAATATTTTTTAAATTATTTGTATGGTGAAGAAATGTATTTAAATCTCATTTCGTTGACCAGGTTGACCGTAACACCGTATAACGACAAGCCAGGTTTGTCGATTCATCAATTCCTCATCAATTTTAAAAAAATGAAGCAGTCCATACTTAGAAATCTAGGTCTTATGGCTTTAAAAATTCAGTTACAGGATATCAATCGGCCAATTCCCAGAATCCCCGTATCTTTACTGATTGTATCACTTGAAAGCATAAAATTGATCCGAATTTTCATCAAAAAATCTACTTCAGTGACTAACTGAAGGGCTACTTCAATAAGCAGAATTTTCGCACTTGGAGCTCGGAAAATCCCAGAAGTCGCAATAAAACAAACGTTCATCATTTTTTTCTTTAACAAATGCTTGTTTTTTAAATACCAAAATGAATCTCTTATTGCAAAACTTTGCATAAGATCCAATCCTTAAAATGTAAATTTATTTACATTTGTTAAGCCGTTTGTAAAGGTCTGTCAAGTTCTGTCAGATGTAACTTGACTAAAACTATTCCAGGAAATATACATATGTAGATATTCTCTTCGAAAAAATTCGGAAAGATCTGAATTTTGGAGGAGAGCTTTATTTGTACGTCCATAATACTCCATAAAAAGTCCGATTAATCTGCAAGTAAATATTCTTGATTGCCTTTTACCCTAATTGCACCCTTAATTTTTTACTACGGTTCAAACTAAGAGGGCTTCATAGAGAATTGTAAAGGGCGTCTAAATTTTTATTTTCCTGGATTAGAAAATCGAGAATTTTGATTAACTTTTTCAAATAATAAACTTTGTATGGTTGTTTGAGTTTATATTTAGCAAGGGGTCATCAACGCCATCAACTATTAATTTTCTTGGCATATAATATTGGTTGAAAGGCATATACTCTTTTTTTTGGGTAAATCATTTTAATTGACCTTGTGTTTTGAACTATTTTTATTTGCTAAGCCCTTTAATAAAATACTAATACTCGTAAGTCGAGTACGTAAATAGAACAATATAATTATACTAATCTCTATCTGTGTAATGAAAAGTAACCTTTGCCTACCTATGCGTTTGTTTTGAACTTTTAAAAACTGGCCATCTGATAGTGCCACTCAATTAAACCTCTAACATTTCAAAATAAGTCCCATCTATCTATAATGTCGATGACTGTAGGTCATAATGATTTAAACCAAATTAGTCTTTCCATGTGTGTATTGAGTTTTGAATGCTAGAAATGTTGTTTTTGATAACCTTCATTTTTTTTAAAACCAATAACATTTAGTTAAAAAACAATTATTTTAATTCTAGTATAAAAGACCTAACATTCTTGAAACTAAAATTATATTCAATTGAGTGCTTTCACATTTCCATACAGAAATTACTCTAAACGAAGTGCGGTGTAAAATGGTGAAGCAAACTTTGTTCGTTGTTATTTTGTCCGTTTGGTGTTTTGTGAGTTTTAAAAATATATTTACCTCAACAAAATTGTAATCCGAACGACCTTTAATTTAAAATGATAAATATTATACGTTAAAAAATTATTCCATTAAAACGGACCTAATATTTTGACATAAAAATTAACTAAACTTAAGAAAAAACACACATTTTTTTAAAGGTCTAAACTAATTTTAGTACTTCCCGTGGGTTTATGGTTAGTGTGTAGGACTGCCATGGCGGAGTACTTGGGTTCAATCCCTGCCTTGCCACCCAAAGTTTTCTTTCACGGGTAACTACTGCCTCTTGCGATGGGTTGACGAATCCTCTAAGAGTAATTCTAGTCAACCAAAGTACTTTCTAAATCAGCCATTCGGATTCGGTATAAAAACTGTAGGTCCCCTAGATTCTTGACATTATTCGCAATCAGGAATGGTTAAGAGTTGTAAGTCACTAGACCCTGGTTCTCTACGGTTCTTATTTATTTTTTAAATAGGTTTAACTAAGGATAAGTTTGTAGTACAACACTACAACCTAAAGACGTTCTTCAAAGTATTAACCTGATTTCAGAAAGAATTAAACATCGTTTCGCATTCTTTTCCTGACCTCCTCGGTTTAACAAAAAAAAAAAAACAACAAATTCAAGACCGACCTATAAAGTGGTGACAAAATATATTTTTAATGACAATTTTGTATTTGCAACTTTGATACAAAAAAAAAGAAATACATGAATGATTATTTTTTAAAGTGAATCCTTTTTATTTTACAGAGTGTATCCCAAGCCGAGTTTAACTGCTCTGATCCTCCAGTTTTGCCAAAATACGTAAGAAGCCTGAATTTGTAATATACATTTTTAAGAACTATTTTCAATATTTTTTAAGGACATAAGTTCATGTTGCCGAGTTCCGCGTATTGATCTAGGTTCTGCACCACAAAAATGTATCAAAGAAATAGATTCTATAAAAACTGTTGCAGATTTACCAGCATTTGCTCATGTGGTATGTAAAGTTAAGTTTTTTTTTGTTTTATATTGTTAATTAACGGAAAATATTAACATTTTCAGTGCTATCCTGAGTGTATTTATCGTCATTCTGGAGTTTTAGAAAATGGCGAAATTGAAATGGAAAGTGTTCGAAAATTTCTAGCAAATAGTGTTCGTAAAGTTGATCAGGATTTTGTTCCAGTTATAATGAATTCCTTTGATAGTTGCATGAAAAATAGTATGATTTTTATTTCCATTTATTTATTAAAAAACATTCCTTTCTCTTTTTTATCCTTAATCTTTTTTTTTGAATAATTTCAGTTCGAGAACAAATGAATGCAATTAAAGTGAAAATGTATGCAAAACTCGCAGATGGTTGCAGTCCTTATTCGAGCATGATTTGGGGTTGTGTTAATACTGATACATTTCTTAACTGTCCAGAAAAAATGTGGAAAGATGAAAAGGAATGTAATTTAGTGAAGGGTTTTGTTCAACAATGTAATCCATTGCCACATGTTCCATTGCCGGCTTATTAGATTTGTTATTATTACGAGTATTTGCGCCATTAGAATTAAAATTACTTTAATAATTTATTAAAATAAGAAGAACAAAAATAATGTTTTTGTTTAATTGTGTTTGTTTTATTTTGTGTATAATATTCTTATGTTGTTATTTCAAAAAGGAATCTTCTGTAAATATCAAAAAATTGTTAAGAACTAAATTACAATTCATTTAAACTTACCTATGTAGGTTTTTTAGGAGTGACATTAATCAATACAAAATATACACTTAGGCCAATAGTAAGTTGGCCCATTTTGAATCTAAGAGTCTTTTTTAAATAACCAATTTTAAGGCCCAGAATTTTACTAGAACTAGCAATTTTGTTAACGTCATAATAGAACAGACACTTCGTGAAAGAAAAACATAGCACACAAAAAAGAGGCTGGGATGCGACCCACACTGATAACTTCCCATCTCGTCTGTCGATTTGTCTTGCTTAAAAGTTTGTCTATATGTATCAATTTTTACCAAATTTGCGTACTATTTTTTGTAGATTTTATTTTTTTTATGAAAAAACGGACTGTTGGATTTTTATAAAAAAAATACTGAATATCGAAAACAATATTTTCTGTGAAATAAAATAAGTTTGAAGCCAATACTCGTATTTGTAATTTTTGAAAAGCTATTTTAGTCGAAAGTAAATTTTTACCAAGTTTTAGTATTGTTTTTTTTTTTAGGTTTTTATTTTTTGTAAAAAAAAACTGTCAATTCGATTTTTCTCAAAATTTTATAGAATGTTGAAAATAATATTTCTTAAAAGATAAAATTATTTTGAAGCCAATGTCTCAAATTTTTGAAAAGATATTTACGTCGTAAAACAATTTTTACCAACTTTTATAAATTTTTTTTTAGGTTTTTTATTTTTTGTAAAAAAACTGTCACTTCGATTTTTCTCAAAATGTTTCCTATTGTTGAAAATAATATTTCTTATAAGTTAAAATTAGTTAGAAGCCATTATCTCAAATTTTTGAAAAGATATTTGAGTCAAAAATCAATTTTTAACAACTTTTGTTAAATTTTTTTTTCGGTTTTTATATTTTTTGTAAAAAAAACTGTTTATTAGATTTTTTTTCAAAATTACTTTTTGAAAGATAAAAGTAGTTTAAAGCCAATATCTCAAAGTTTTAAAAAGATATTTGAGTCGAAAATTAATTTTTACCAACTTTGAGTAATGTTTTTTTTAGGTTTTTATTTTTTATAAAAAAAACCGTCAATTAGATTTTTCTCAAAATTTTATCAGATGTCAAAAACATTATGCTTCGTTGCACAAAATTGTTTTGGAGATGAAATCATATTTTAGTCGTAAATTTTCGAGGTGACAAATTTTTTTTTTCAGTTTTTTTGATTTATAAAAAAAACCGTTAATTGGATTTTTTTCCAAAAATATACTTCTTTTGTATCACGTTACAATATATAATAAAACATTTAATTCAAGTCTCTAGCGTCATTGGTTCATGAGATATTTAGGGTTAACCAAAATTTTCACCTTTTTTAAACTGCTATGGTAAAAAAACCACCCACGCAATTTTCTTGAGAGCCCTTTTTGCATCTTTCTGCCTTATTATCTGTATAACAAAATTTATTTGAAGTCGATATCTCTTCTGGTTCTTGAGCTATGGACGACGAAAAAAACGTCGCGAACGTACGGACGTACGGACATACGGACGTACGTACACACGCACGCACATACATCTTTCTAAAAATCTTATATTTCGACTCTAGGGACCTTGAAACGTCGAGAAATGTAAAAACTTTCAATTTGACAAATCGAATCCATTACAATAACTTCCTATGGGAAGTTAATATATATTTATGTACAAATATGGGGAACGCGACCTTTTTATTTAAAATGTCAGGAACTCAGGTCTGTTCTTTTTTGGACAGCTATTGTCAAATGTCACTGTTACGAATTGTTTAAAATTTGTTAGAATCATTTAAGAACGTCAATTGTAAAAATTGTAAAAAATAACAAATTTGGAAACAATTATTTTTATAATTTTAAATCGCAAAATAAACAACAAAAATTTTATTGAAGCTGCTCTTAATTTTCTTGAAAATTTTCATAACTGATAATACAATTAATAAACCTTTGTTGAATGAAATGTTTATTTTTTTTTTAACGAAAGGATTAAAAGCAAAGAGAAAAATCAGCTTATTGTACAATCAAATTTGTTGGTTATCGATTAAGAACTTTATTTTAAATTCATGTTTTTCTCCCAAGCAAAAAAAACAAAAACAATTACTTGTTTTTAAATAAATCATTCACTTTGACAGTTCAACATGGATTGTTACACATTGTTAGATTTGACATTTCATCTATGTGTTTAGGGACGGGAATGATGTGGTTATGTCACATTGTTAGAAATCGTAATGATATTTATATTTAAGAACGGCAAAATTAAACGATTGTTAACAATATAAAGAAATAGAACAGGTCTTATAATAAAACAAAATTCAATTTAAATTTTGTAAAATGTTATAATGCTAAAATTATTTAAAATTAGTTAAATCATCATATTTTCAATTAGAGACCAACTAACTAACATTGTAGTACATCGTTTAAAAATTTGCACCATTAGTTTCAAAATTTAAATTATATACATAAGTACTTCTCCGTCTCATTATTATATAAATGAAACACCAAGCATACATTTTTTCAATTTTTTAACAATGTCTCCTGAGGATGTAGTTGAAGATGTTCTCACCATCTAAAAATTCTAGTTGTCATGAGTTCAGACCCTTCTCCATACTTCCTTATTTGAAAAAGTTTTTCAAATCTTGAAAAAAAAGTTGTTATCACGAAAGCAGTCAGTTTTTACTATTTTATTAATACAATTTGTGATGCCAAAGGCGCTAAAATATTGGAAATAGCCGATTCTCTGGATGCAAGGATGCTCAACGGAAGCTGCATTTGCGATCAAAATGGCGAGTATACATTTATTCGAGGAACATCGTGCTCAGTAATAGATTATTGCTTTGTGTCCGGCAAATGAAATACAATTGTCAGTGATTTTAGGATAGCTGAACAGACTTTTTCGGACCACATGCCTTTGGAAGTGTCTTGCATAGTCTCTGGTACCGAAGATACAACCAAAACAAAACAGCTGAGGCTGCTTCCAAAGCTGAAATGGAAAGATAGATTTCTTAACACCTATTGTAATAATTTAAATTCGGAACTTGTATCTCATATGTTGCATAACCAATTACAACAGTTACAACTAAAGGACCTGACTCAAATGATAGTCAAAGCTGTCCCAGCAGGCGTGGAAGTTAAGGTTTATAATATTTTTAGGCAGGGATGGTTTTACGATGAGTGTCTAAAAGCAAGAAAAAAATCGTTCGCTTTCTTAAAGCTGCTGAGGAAATTCAACACATCTTTTTTTAAAATAATGTATGCAGATGCCAATCAAAAATTTAAACAACTCTGTTTTGAAAAAAGAAAAAGTCTGGAGCATTAAAACATTAACGTTTTAAATACGACAAAGTCATCCGCAGAATTTTGGAAAGCCGCCAAATCTATCAACGGAAGAATCAATTTAATTGCTGCATCACTGAAAGCGTCTGAACTCCGTATTTATTTCACGAAATTACTCAATGCGCCGCAATTTGCACCGCTTCCACAGTACGCAGCTCCGTATTTCAAAGATGAATTTCTTGATGCACCATTCTCGACTACTGAGCTAAAAAATGTAATTGAAAATGCCAAAATGGGTAAGGCTCCGGGTGAAGACCGAATTCCAGTAGAGTTTTTTAAGAACTGTTCCATAGAATTCTTATCCGTTCTGACAGAGGAGTTCAACAGGATTTTTGAGAGCGCAGACGTCCCTGAAAGCTTCAAGAGGTCAATAATATATCCCTTACACAAAAAAGGGTCTTATGATGTACTGGAAAATTATAGGGGCATCTCCTTCTTGAATTCTTCCGTAAAGCTTTTCAGTACTCTAATTTTTAATAGGCTTACACATTGGATCGAAGAAAAGAAAATTCTTAATGCATTTCAAGCAGGATTTAGAAAGAGCTATTCGACTATAGACCAAGTATTCAGTTTGATAAACATTGCAGAGGACTTCAAAAGAAGGAAACAAAAACTTTACGCCTTTTTTGTGGATTTTCAAGCTGCGTTTGATTCAATCGCCCGTGAAGCGCTTTTTTATAAGCTTTATTAGCTTGGAGTATCAAGTAAAGTCGTTACCCTTGTCAGAGCGATGTATAAAAATAACGTGGCCTACGTATGGGATGGGGAGTATATATCTGAAGAGTTTCCAACAGTAATGGGAGTTAAACAAGGCTGTGTGTTGAACACACTACTATTTGTTTTGTTTATTAATGATATCTTGGAGGAGGTCGGAGGAGGAACATTAAAAAGCATTTTGAGTCCAAGTTAGCGGAATCGAAAAGAGCAGTTTCTTCTGTGTGGAAACGTTGCATCGATATTAAAGGTGTCGAGCATAGTTCAAAGCTAAAAATTTTTCATGCGACAGCAGCTTCTATAATGCTTTATGGTGCGTAAGTTTGGGGATATTGCCAATACGAGGAGGTGGAAAGGTTCCTCAGGTGTTTCTTAAAGCGCGTCTTTCGGCTACCAATTTGCACTCCAATTTATATGCTACATTTGGAAACAACTGAACCTTCATTGTTCTTAAAGACCTTAAAGCTGCATTTTGACTACATTATTAAGGTGATGGAAATGATTAAAAAGATTTTGTCATCCAATGGTAATCTAGTCAAAAAGTGGGAGGAGTTGGCTCTTAGCTTAGGTGAAAGCTTCGAATTTTTACCCGGTATAAGCCTTTCAGATCTAAAAGACAATTTTAAAACAATAATAGAGAAGTTAAGCCATGTCGCGTATAGAAGTTTTAAAGAGGAAGTTTAATCTTCGCAACATAGAATGATTTACAGTCAACTAAATTTAGATCTTCAAGAACGAACATACCTTCTCAACCGTTTCCCCATAAGTATGATAAATGTTATATTTGAAGTTAGAGGCGAACTATTAAATTTAAATTACATTCCGCATCGACCTTTGCAATCTTAATGAGAGAGAAGATGTACACCACTTCATTGCAAGATGTCCTGTTTTGAAAGAGATTCGTATAAAATATTTTGGAGCAGCTGTGATGGAATTGACCGAAACATTGGAAGTTCTGAATGGAAAAGTAGGCTGGAAAATTTTATATAAATATATTACAACCGCATTGCGCTATAGACTTTTAGTTAAACAACTAGGTTAATTATACAATTAAGTTTAAATACATTGTCAATCTGGTAGACGGCTTCTGGCCAAACCATATTTAACTTGTGTATATAGTATGATAATTGTTAATTTTAAAACCATTTTTGAAATAAAGTTTTTCTAACTAACTAACTATTAATACAATTTTAAGTGTAACAGAGCACAAACATAAGAAACGTGGATAAGAAACGTGTAGCATTCATAGGCTTGTGATTCGTCTGATATATACTCATATCTGACGGAAAGATTGCAAGCTGTCGATTTATCAGATTTTATTTGTTAAATATCAGTGGAATTCCCCAGGAATCCATTCTTGGTTAAATGCTGTTTTTAATTTACGTCAATAAACTCCATAAGTATAATTGAACATACAAACAATGGCTTGTATTATAATGAAGACCTGGAAGAATTTAAGCGTTTGTCATTGATAAACCCACTTAAATTAAAATGTCTAATAATCTCGAAAAGCAAGTTAGACCCGTCTTAATTTTCATCAATTTTCTTTGATAATCTTTCAATCCAGTTTGTAGAAACGGCAAAAAACTTAGGTGTGATTTTTAACCAAAATTTGATTTTGAAAAATCGTTTTTTATATAGTAGGCAAGACATATGGAGTTCTCCAGATGTTGTGGGCAACTCAATACTTCACACCGTTTAAAATATAAACATTACTTAAAAAAAACACTGTTAATACCATTAGTGACCTACAGTTGTGAAATCTTCTGTAATCTCGATTACGAAAGCAAAATGAAACTTAACAAAACTTTCAACAGCGTCGTAAGTTATGTTTTTAGTCTGCAAGGAATTGACCAGGTTTCAAAGTCTTTTTAAATATCAGGCCTTAACCTTATTCTTGGATATGCTTTTAACCATCAATCTTAAGATCCTGACAAAGAAATACAAAATTAAAATTCGAACCGATCGTGTCTCTTAGTTACATATACCTCGCTTTAATTAAGGGTGATTTTTTAGCTATTATCTTTTTGGCAAAACACTAGTTTAAACAGCTGACGCACGTTTCATGTTTTGTTTTACTGTCAAACATCTTCAGTTTGGTCCATAATTTAACTATAAATCGTCTTACAAACGAACAACGCTTGCAAATTATTGAATTTTATCATCAAAATGCGTGCTCTGTTAAGAAAGTTCTTCGCGTTCAAATTGTGTTCAGCGACTAAGCACATTTTTGTCTCAATGGGTACGTAAATAAGCAGAATTGTCGAATTTGGAGTGAATATCAGCTAGAACCAGAAGCATTGCAAGAGCTACCAAAGCATCCAGAAAAAGTCACAGTTTGGTGCGGTTAATGGGCTGGTGGTATCATTGGACCGTACTTCTTCAAAGATGATGCGAATCGTAACGTAACTATGAATGGTGAGCGCTACCGTGAGATGATATCCAACTTTTTTTTTGCCCAAAATGCAGGAGCTTGACTTGCATGACATGTGGTTTCAACAAGACGGTGTCACATGCCACTCAGGGTGCCGTGACATAAGGGCAAGTGACATAAGACCAAATTTTAGAATTTGGCCTTATGACACTTTTCAAAGGCCAAGTTTTCAACGGTTGGCCTTATGTCGCTTTCTAAAGTGACTTAAGACCAATTTGGTCTTATGTCACTTTCAAACTTGATTTTATGTCTATTATATTATATTTTCTCTATTTTGAGAAAATTGAAAATAACCACAACTACAATTTTAATTTAATTATTTTTTTTTGCTTGAGCGGTCTTTTTTTGATAGTAATAATAGTAGGTGTGAGTTTGGGTGTATGCAACAGTGGGGTGTGTGCGAATTTCGGTGTAGGCCACACCGAGGTGTGTATGGGGGGCAAGATGCCCCCTATAGGATTTGGGGTGGGTGCGAGGTGGAGTGGGTGCAAGGTGGGGAGGGTAAAAGGTGCGGTGGGTGTAAGATGGGGTACATACAAAGTTTCTTTTGCATTTAAATAAGAAAAATACCATCTGTTGTTACTCTTATCATAATTCTAACGGTAAAGACCGGTTTTTGTTATTGAAGAAAATATCAAAACAAATTTGGCGACAAAAGGCCAAACGTTGAAATTTGGCCTTATGACGCTTTTGAAAAGTGTCATAAGGCAAAATTTCAAAATTTGGTCTTATGACACTTGCCCTTATGTCACGGCACCGCCATTCAGCACGCGCAACAATGGACTTATTGAGAGGCGAGTTCGATGAATATTTTATTTCACATTCGCGATTTAACGCCTTTAGACTAAAATTGGACTTAGCGGATGGACCATTTGAAGCGCAGTCAAGGTCAAAATTTGCATGAAATAATCTTCAAACATTAAATTATATGGACCGTACTATCGATTCAAATAAAGATTTCATGCATTGTTCTAAATGTTATGTGTTTTTTTTTTTGCAAAAATTTAATATAGCTTTTAAAAAATCACCCTTTATAAGTTGAAAGTTTTCCATTTATTAATATTGGATCGCGATCGGTTAACAATCTTTGGATCCTGAAGTTAAAAGAGGACAGCGTTACTGGGCATGTGTGTAATTATAATGTGGCGTATTTTGCAATTGGATTTGCACCTCACCTTTCAATTACACAACAACAGAGGCCTATTGACCATTCACAACACTTTTTGGGTGTTGAACAACATTTTATTCAGCTATATATGTATGTCAAACCTTTAGGATATTTTAGTACCAACAAGACGAAGCAACAAGCCACATAACACGACCAATTATATGGCTTAATTAAATGAGGCATTTCCTGATCGCGTAATGTCAAGTTTTGGCGAGTTCAATTAACCATCAAAATCATGCGATTTCACACGTTATACCAGTTAAGGGAAAAAATTGGTTAAAATTATCACTAACGAATCACATTCTTGGAATCTTCCCGAGTCGGCCATTTGAATGATATTGTTTTTGACACACTTATTGGAAAAGTCAAAACTTTTTAATAAAATTAAAATGTTCATCAAAAATGTATCTCTGTGTGCTTTATATTCAGCTTAAAATGTATTACCTTATACTTTCAAACTTCATACCTTTAAATTATGGGATCAGTATTGGTTCACGAAAATGAGTTTCTTTTAAAAAGAACTTAACTCCAATATATTTTATTTCTAAAAACGTTATGAGAGTCTATACTTTTCATACCTTTAATGAATCTCTAACTTTAATTGCCCTGTTGTTTTGTTCATATTAATAAAAATAAAACTAATTAAATGCAAATTTTAAACTTACATAACAATTAAATACTTTCTGAGATTATTTCTCCACACATTGTATGAATATTATTAATAACAACTGAGAATAAAATAATTGGTCTTCAAATTAGTTGTTTCACTGTCAGGGTCATGATATTATTCGTTTCATTCAAGGGAATATTGTTTTAAATTGCAATCACGTTTTGGTATTTTTATTTGGTATTATACTAAAGACGAATTTTAATATATGGACAGCGGATGTTAAAGAAAATTGGATATATATAATGTTAATTGTCATTGTCCACACCATTTATGCAATTAAAATATGTTCATTTAAGCTTAAGATTGAGTTATTTACATTATTATGTTATTGAACCTTTAAGATATTAGTTGAATTAAATTAAGATTGTGTTTTTTAATGTAGCTAAAGAAAATGTCTAAGGCGTTAAGTTAAATTACCGTATACCCATAATAATTTTCAATTTTTGTTTTTAAATAAGCTATGACCATTAAGATTTTGAGTTTTTCAATTTTGCCGTAGTGGTTTCCATTTTTCCATGATGCCTTTTACGCTGTCTTGGTCCACCAAACTTAGCTGGTTCACAATTTTTAACATAGTTTCGAGCATTATTACACACTTCCGAATTTACCCAAGAATTTTCTGGGCAATCAATAAATGCATGTCTCAAAGCACAATACGACAAAAGAACAGCAAATGGAGAACATGGTATTTTAAGTCCTTGATATCCTTTATTTTTACTTTTACTTATAGTTTGACGATTGACTTCGATTTCTTGTAATTTATCAAGAATTTCTCCGCTACATTTCTCAAAACCCTCATGAAGAACTTGAAGTAGTTCGGGATTATTTGGAATGTTATTTTTTATAAGTGCATCCATATTCGTCATGTTAAGTTGATTATTTTTAAGAGCTCCTGCTTGTTGGAATACACATTCAACAGCACACTATAAAGAAAATATTTTTTAAACAATTGTTTTATATGAAAAGTGTAATAAAACTCTTACAGGATTAATAAAATAATTACTTTCATCGATTTGTCTACCAATTCCTCCAATGAAAGTTTTACTATAGCACTGATCTCTGTATTTGTTTAAACGAAGTGCAGGCATCTTACAGCACAATTTTACATCCTAAAATAAAGTTAAATCATAATATTGTTGTTAAATAAATTCCAAATATTTACATTAATAAATTCTTACTAATGGCGTAAATAAAAGTTTTTGACTGCAATTGAATTGCGATTGTTGGCCGGATACCTGTGTGAGAAAACTTGAATTAGGTTCTTTTTTTTTTTAAAGAAATTTTGTTTTATTAAAATCTTACATTAAACAAAATAAGTAATACAAAAACTAAAGAAAATTTGGACATGATGTAGCAAGAATAACATTAGAAATAATAACTATCTGGAGTGAACTTAGTTCAGTTATTTTGCATCGATTTTATATAAAACTTTTCAAGCTTAATTAAACAATTTTAAATAAAATTAAGTTAAAATAATGTATCGGAAGTAATAACCATTATGCTTTTGATGCTTTTATTCGTGTTTTGAAAATAAAAACATTAATGGTCTTAATATTAATAACCAAACAATTTAGGTTAATATTTATTTCGTCAAAAAAAAGATAATAAAGGTAAAGGTACTTCATACGGGTCCAAATAGGAAATAATATTATGAACTTAAAGTACAGGATTTTCCAATAAGACGTTTCATTTTGATATGAAAAAAATGAGTTTATTTGAAATTGAATCAATATTTGTTTATTTTGGGTCGAAAAAATATTTTTTTTAGAATTCAAAATTGGTCACAAAGCCAAACAAGTTAAACAAAAAATAAATCGCCAAAAACCCGAAGCAAATGTCGTAACGCCCAATGAAAATTTAAACTAAAAGAACGCCCAAATTGTTAGTAGTCATTTTGCCTAAAAAATTTTTAATTTGGGGTTTATAACATAGGACTTTGGCTTTATGTTTTGGGCATTACGATCGTTATGATTTGTATCGTTTCTTATGTCTTATCAAACAACGACACATAACCCAAATCATAAAATGACATAAGGCCCAAAAAGAGAAACTTCATACAAAATATCACTAAGAATACATCAAAAAGCCCAAATTAAATGTCATCAGTTTGCCAGTGACGGATTTAGGCTTGCTGCCGCCCTAGGCCCCGTTTGATGCGCCGCCGCCCTTATTGTTAAATTTTATTTCATAAGTATCCAATATTTTTTTTCAAAATAACTTTATTTTATTGAAGTATAATTTATAAATATAATTAATTAACATGAAAGATTAATAAGTTATAATCCTTAGATAGACAAATAATAAATATTTTTTTTATATATTAATCAATTCAAAAATTTTTAAATTTGGATAAACATCTAGAAGACTCCGGGAATGCAATACATGGCATCTTCTATTTTTGCTAAGGAATCTTTGAATTGATAATGGAAATTAATACATTCATTGTCTAACGTCTCTTCCAAATAGTCAGGATACTTATTGACTAATTTATTGGCAAGATTTTTCAACTCGTTTGTATTTATTTCACATTAATTGTTGAACAAATTGAAGTGTTGGTAAAGTGTTTCAGATGCACTTTTACGCCCGGCTAATTGTAGACTAAGAGTGTCTAAAATAGAGTAATAAACATTTGTGCCAACATTTTCTGGTCCAGAAAAAGGTGGTCTTTCATTTACCCGTGAGTCATCTGGCTGCATTTTTCTGGTGGCGACGAGTATCATAACGATAATAATCCTGAACTTAAGACAGTGCTTTAGCTTCTTCTTCAAATTCAGAAAATTGTCTGTCTCTTATGTCTATAGATAGATCTGCACAACGGATGATAAATCAGCTTGAGATTCTTGAAGCTTCTTACTAGCAGCATTAAAACGACCTAAAATTACATTCGAGACAACGACTAGGATTGCTCTTTCTAAATGTTGTAATTTTCGCTGCAATCTCGTAGCTTCAGATCGCGTAGTCGTTTTTTCATCTCTGCTTTCGGCAATAAATTCCAGTGCATCAATTATTGCAGACCACTCTTTTTCTAATGCGTAACATGCATCATGTCGAGCAGACCAACGAGTTTGAGAAAGACTCTTAATTCTTAAATTTGTACGCTGCTTAGATCTCCCAACGATAAGCAGATATAGTACAGAAATTTTATAGTTCTTGTAAAGTACTTCTAGAGATTTTAACAATACATCCTTAATATCTTTAGCTTTATGGCCGATATTTGGTAGAAATTCTAGAAATCTTTTAACAATTTCACCGTTATCACGTACATGCATATCGTATAATTATAGTAAGTTGATCGACATGTGCTAAATCAGGCGTAAAATCTACAATTATACCAAAATACTTAGCAGATTGCACTTCACTAGAAATTTGTTGTAGTACTTTATTTTGAATCAACAGTATAATTTCTTCATAGATTGTTTTAGATAAACACGGTGTATTCCCACTACCAGGGTGTGCATACAATTTTAAATGTTCAGATAAAAATGGAACAAATTTAGCAAGGAGTCATACTGTTCCTAAAAAATTCCCATTATGAGGATCTCCTATTCGTTCTGAATTTCCTCGAAATGGTAGGCCTCTTATTGCTAGTGATTTAATTATTGCAATTGCTCGGTAAAAAATTTGTTTCCATTATATCTTCATCGAGTTGTTTTATTAGATTTTGATCAACACGCCCGTGAACTACTGCTCAAGCTTTAAAATGACTAATTTTAGTTTTGTGAAAGTCAGAATTTTCATGTTCTTCGATGCGTGCTTCTGATTTTTTCCAGTCACGGAATCCTTCGGTAGTAAAAGCATTCATTTCACCACTTCTACCAAATAATAAGCATGGAATACAAAATACAGAGCCTTTAGTTTCTAAATAAATCTACCACTCACGGCGTTGAACCGCTCTATTTTTGCGTACGTTGAAATAAACTTTTGAAACAATACCTTGTTTTATCACTATAAACATTTCTAGAATTTTTAAAGTCTGCATCATCAGTATTACTGATCCCTGCAGATACAAAAATAAAGAGATGAGGTGAGATTTTTCTATCTTACAGTTCTGTTTTGTTTGTTTTCGCAATTTCAAATTTAACGTAGATTTTCTAGATTGAATTTTTAAACTGGCAAACAGAAGTTATGATTTTGGATGCGTTCCGAAACTTTAGACCGAAGATATATTTGTGCCTTTCATTAAGGTATGTTTAAGTGTAGAAATGCTTTTAAGTGTTAAGCCTTTCATAAATTTTGCCGCCCTTCAAATTATGCCGCCCTAGGCCTGGGCCTCACGGGCCTAGGCGTAAATCCATCACTGCAGTTTGCACACACACCATCTAACACCTAACCTAAATCCTATAGTGAGCCAAGCAGAGGGTTTGTAGAGAGGCAGCAAGCCCCCCATACCTGTTTCGTTTTATTTTTATTTGAAAATTGGCCTTAATTAAAACATATTTATAACGTTTTTTGACGTTCCGAGTCATTTTTTTTGTTTAATGTTTGCGTTTGGCCTATACAATTTAAAACTCAAAATGGTGTAGTGACCAAAATAAACAAAAATTTTGTCAGAATGCCCAAATGTTGAAACACATGACATCTTTTGGGCGATGATACTTTAAAATTGGGAGCGTATCGGAATCCCTTTTAAAATCCCGTTTTTAAAAAATCCCGAAACAAATTTTTTATAATCCCGTCTTCTAAAATACCGATTTTTTGAAATCCCGTCTTTTTAAATCACGCTTATTCAAGATCCCAATCAATTCCAATCCCATTTTTTAAAACCCCGTCAAGTCCCGACAATCCCGTTTTTTTTTTACAAAATACGTGCATTAAACTAAATAACAATAGGAGTCAAAGGATTTTATGTTAAATCACTTGACTAAAATATTATAATATAGTAATTTGATTTGTTTTTACTGTACATAAACATTAATTTTTGTTTACAATATTAACTCTTGCACAAAAAATATGCATCCTACAGCAAATCTACCTCTCGATAACGGCTTTACTGCTATCGTTGACTTTTTTAATTGAGTTTGTTTTAAAAGAGTACTATTTTACTTTTCATTTTTTTTAGTTTTTGATATGTTGTACTTGTTAAAGGTTACAATAAAATGAATCTAGAAAAATATCTCATTTTTTAATTGTTTTTAATTTTTTTCTAATTTCATTGATTTTGCAATCAAAACTAGTTGTTTAATTTTAAAAAATCGCGCGATTACAAAATCGGAATAATAAAAAACGGGATTATAAAAAACGGGATTACAAAAAGCGGGATTATAAAAAATAGGGATTATAAAAAGCAGGATTATAGAAAATGGGATTTTAAAATCGGGATTTTAAGAAACGGGAATATAAAAACCGGGATATCGGACCCGACCCTTTAAAATTCATTTGAGCAATATGTCGTTGATATTGGGCTTTACGCCATTTTCTTCTGAATAACTTTTTGGGCAATAAAGCTATTTTTAGGCGTTATGACATTTATAATATCTTGGCGTTATTTTATTGTGCAATAAGGCCAAACTCTTCTTTTCATAAAATCCAAACAAGTTTTAACGCTCAAATTAAGGTTCGATAATATTGACCAAATCGCACAACTTCAGATTGTTAATAAAATTTATATGGGTTCTATGACATTTTTAATTTGAGCGATATATGCGAAAAAACCTTACGCCCATTTTTTCGAAGAATATCACGGGCCCTTGCGTTGGAATACCCCACCTAAAATTGGTAGGGAATCAACAAACATAGTTTTTCGTCAATGGGCTATTCTCAGTTATCCTTGATGCACAAGGTTTCGAATCTTTCCGTCATACACTTGTCCCAGTAGCTCAACTTTTTCCACAAATTTGTATGTGAATTTTTAAAATAAAAATGCAATTTGAAGCGTTTATTGTTTCAGCTTTAGTGATGGTGCAGTTTTCACTTAATCAAATGGTTCAATTTAAAATCAAAAGATTACAGCTTCAAAAGTGACGGCTTCTAAATAAAGGGCTACCTATTCAAAATGAATGAGTTATAAATACAAACTTGCCAATTATTATTGTAGATTTTAAGTTTTCTTTTTAAATTTATTTTAGTTAATACTCAGAAGTATAGCAAACTCCAACTGGTTTTAAAATTATTAAATTACTATCTTTTTTTTGGTTTTTTTTACACTTCAGAATTTCAGAAAGTAGTAAGCTTATAGCAAGCGTCAAACTACGATCAGAGGCTCATCATAAGTGCATGTGTTAGTTGTTAGTAAAAAATAATACAATTATAGCCTAACACACGCACAAAATACAAAACATAATTAACATTTAACTATTACAGAACAAAAAATAAAATGAGAACGTTTACGATAGTGGAGCACTTGTTCTAAACAATGATTTTAATCCCACCTTATTCAAATTTAAATCTATCGACGAACAGTTTAAGTTATATAAAATGCTCATTCGACTTAAAGCTTCATTCTTCCCATAGTTAGTTCTTAACCTAACCTAACCTAATTTCACCATTAATGAGTTGATGAAAAAATACTAAGTCATTATTAACACGCCTTTGATGAAGAGATTGCCTTTGAAGAAGCAGAATACGATGTTCATAGGGAGGCAGATCATAAGGATCATCCCAAGGAAGACCCTTTAGGCAAAGCGAATGAAGTTACATATGTTGAATTGATTCGATACGTTTTCTATGAATTTCGTAATACGGAGTCCATTCCTGCGAAGCATATTCAAGATGAGGACGAACATGGCAATTATACAAAGAAAGAGTAACATAGGGATCATTGAACTCCTTTGCCCATCGTTTTATAAAACCAAGCATAGAACTTGCTTTATTAACAATCAAATTAATGTGATGTGTAAATTCTAAGTTGGAACAGAAATGAACACCTAAATCTTTAAATGTGGAGACGCGAAAGAGTTTTTGCTGTGATATACAATAATCAAATACACTACCGATTCGTTTTTTAGTAAAAGTTATCGTCTGGCATTTTAAAGGGTTGAGTGAAAGGCTATTTTTCCCACACCAAAATGTGAAACTATCAATGTCGGCTTGTAAAAGAATACGATCATTGATGGACTTTATTATTTTAAAAATCTTCATATCGTCAGCAAAAATGAGTACTTCTCTTGAGCGCATGACGATACATCGTTAATAGACAGGATGAACAGAAAATGCCAAGATGGCTTCCCTGGGGAACACCAGATTGAGCAACAAAAGGTTCAGAAAGACAATTTCTAAATTTTACCTCATAGGATCTGTTTTCAAGGTATGATTTGATCCAAGCTAAGAAAAATGGTGGAAAACCAAGAGCTTTAAGTTTAAATAAAATAATTCCGTGGCTAAGTTGGTCAAAAGCTTTAGAAAAGTCAGTGTATACACAGTCAACTTCATGACCTTGTTCTAAAGCGTTTGAACATAATATGTTTGAGAATGTGAGGAGATTTGTAACGGTTGATCTTTTTTTCACAAAACCATGTTGCTGTTCGCAAATGAGATTCTTACTAAAAAATGCTACACTTTCACATACAACTTGTTCAAACACTTTAGGAATGCAAGAAAGCTTTGCAATGGGCCTGTAGTTGCTTATATCCGCCTTGTTACCTTTCTTGAAAACTGGTGTTAGAAATGACTCCTTCCATATATTGGGAAATTTGCCTGTTTTTAGAGAAAGTTTAAATAAGAACGTAAGGGGTTCAACTAAAGCATTACTACACTTTTTTAATACTATCGGGGGAATACCATCGGGGCTGGCTGAGCAGTCATCATTCAACGCGGATAAAAGATCAAGGACCGTACTCTGTAGCACAGGGATGTGACTACAGCTAGTTTGTTAAAAGGAGTGAAGATTATGAAAATATACTTCATCAACTTCTTGAGGGCTATTAACAAATGAATCACGGAAATTTGTCGCGAAAGCGTTACAGATATCAACAGTTTTATCTAACGAAAGGTTCTTGTAAGTGAAGTTAACTGGAAAGCCATCTGATTTTTTCTTTAAGTTTACAAAATTCCAAAATTTTTTAGGATTCTCTTTCAAAGAGGATCCCATATCAGTAACATAACAAGCATATAAAAAATTAGAAAGAGACTTAAATTGGTTAAAGAGTTCAACATAAAAAGAGAAGTTGATTGGAGACAGAGTTTTGAGATACGTTTTCCATGCCTTATTTCTTTTGTTACGCAGTAAACGCAATTCTTTCGTGTACCAAGGATGGCTAAAGTTTGTATTTCTTGATTTCTTTAAGGATACATTTTTTTCCAAACAATAATTAAGGATCTTATAAAAAGTTGAAACTGCTTCGTCAATGTTAGAAAATGCTAATGTATCAGCAATTCCAGAAATGGTTAAATCTTCAGACAACTGCTGGAAATTAGCTCTTCTAAAATCAAAATTATATAAGCAATCAAAGGAATTACCGTGTTTAGTAAGGTGATTACTTAAGTCAAAAAAAATGTCCAAGGGGGGTGATATTTATCAATATTAGTAATTCATAGATTCTAGAACAAGATTCTAGAACAAGAGTACTAATAGCGTCAGAAGAAAAGACTAAATCGAGAATTCGATTTTTTGAGTTTTTAATACAGCTTGTTTGCTGTAAGTCAGTGAGAAGGACTTTATCGAGAAGAGATAGTTCCAATTGTGAAGAAGAAGGAGAGGCTTCAAGGCAGGATTCGTCTTCGGATGGAATCCAGTCAATGTGAGGTAAATTAAAATCACCTAGAAGTAAAATATTGGTGTCAGAGCTGGACAAATTTATAATATAGTCTAATGCCAAGGAGAGATCGTTATAAACAGACTCCAAACTTTTTGGAGGAATGTAGACGTTTAAAATGAAAATAGTCTTAGTCTGTACCATTATCTTTACACATACCAGTTCAATTGATAATTCAAATGGAAAAGATACAGAAGAAGAGAAATATGTATTTTTTACCGCTATGAGAACACCTCCACCTAAATCCTTTGCATTACCAACATGACGATCGTTCCTGTAAACTTCGAACTCTTGACTGAAAAGTTCTGTGTCGGAAAAGCTTGAATTAAGCCACGTTTCTGTCAAAACGAATACGTCGTGTGAAAATGATTGGGAGTTAAAAAAAATGTCAGCAGTCTTGCTACGAAGTCCCCTTACGTTTTGGTAAAAGAGCGCAAGCCTGTTAAGTTTTTTGACTTTGTTTTCAAAGCAACACCTTGTTTTTGACTTTGAGTAAATTCTTTGACTAAAGTCTCAGCGGGCCATATATTTATGTTGCAAATAGAATCAAAGAGAGTGGGATTCGTTATTAATTTAAAAGAGGTTTGTATACATTTAAAATTCAAGATTTTAGGTAACTGGTAGCAAATGCAAGCAATTTATATTTTCAGTTTATATTAATAAATTTTAATAATTAAATATTATTTATTATATTTTTTAAAAATTAAATTGAAGCATAACTTCACTTTGTTCGGTTCAAGAGTAAAATTCATTAGCTGAAAAACATGTTCAAATTTTATTGAATAATGCAATCTAAAAGTTGCATTTTGAAGATTGCATTCATATCTGAAAAATGGTATCTTTTAGAATTTGAAAAAAATGTGTCATTTTGTCTATGAATCTGCAATCGAGAACATATTTAACATTTTGTTTCTATCTGCCTTGATTACTTTATATTACTAAACCTTTATTATTCTTCAAAATATTTTAACATTTTGCATATACTTATTCATAACAAACATTTTCCTTAAAATGCCTTCAATCATAAAAGCTCGAGATTAGAATTATTTGATTTCCATTACGCATTCAAGTTTCAATAAATGTATCATTTTGTGTTTTGTTAACATTCTATGTAAAGTCTTAAAGCTGTAGAAATAACAAAACAGGTCTAACGAAGTTACAAATATTTGCATGCAGTCAATTTTGTCGACCTTGTTCAAGTGTAATGTCATGACTGACAGTAAATTAGATCTTCCAGAGAGTGTAATCATAATATATCATTTTCTGCAAAGCAAGCAACTATACTCTATCATTAGGTCTTGATTTCCTCATATTAGGTACTTATACCTACCTAAATGCATCTTAAAAGATAAAATCTAATATTAGAGGTACATAGTACCGCTATACAAGAAATAAATTAAATTGTAATCTTTGTTTGTTTTACAAAAAACATTACAAGTATAGAAACGTAGGTTAAGGATTTTATAAAAAACTTGTTATTTAAATATAGTTCGTACGTAGTTAATAGAATGCAATAAGTTCACGATTCAATAAATTAAAAGTGCATATGAAAAATATTAACTTAATGAAATGCAAACTGGTTATACATACCTAATATATCTTTAGATTATTGTCAAACGTAAATGAAATGTCAAATATAGGAGGTGCAAAGAAGTTGTATTCTGTCAAAAATAATCATATGGATATTATTTATAAATACAGCAACATCTGCATGATCCTATTTTCTGTATAATTGAAACAAACATACCTATTGGAATTTTTGAGACGACTGAATGGAGCTGATATTTTCGTTATAACATCCACTATGTCTAGACCTCTGAAATAATTTGAATAACTTTTGTATTGGGTTATAATACTCAAATATGCATGGTCTTATTTTCTTCCACAAAAAAACCTTTATTCTAATACTAGCTAAAACGCAAATCTCATGAATCATGAAACAAACAAAAATGCATTGGCGAAAGAAAATTTGCAAGCCACCAACTTATTTTCCGCATTCTCATGTATTGTATTTTAATTTGCTCGATATGCATGCATAGACGACATTTTTCAAAAGGTTCTTACAACATTTTTCTAATTATACAGTTTTTTCTTTCATTACAGTAAAAGTTGCTGGCCTATAGAATTAATGACTTTATTTCAATGTTAATTGCAGGAAAAAAAATTAACTTATGTTTTGATTATTTTAATTACATTTTTTTAATAAAAAGTCGCAAAGGTTTTAGTGTTGCACATTATGTGAATCAAAAACTTGGAATTAACTATTTAAAATATACCAAGAGGCCAAAATAAGCAGAGTTGAGAAATAATTATTACTTCTCGTAATTTATTTCAACTTCCATTTCAATTACATGCAAGTAATTAGTAATTGAATTTTTTCTTTACAATTACTTTAAGTTTAAAATTATACATTTTTATTACTTGTAATTGTAATTGAATGACTATTCAATGACTTGTAATTGTAATTGAATGACTATTCAATGACTTGTAATTGTATTTAAGAAATTCACTTATAGCAACAAGTAATTTGAAATGGATTTTCTCAAGTGATTGTTCAAGTGCACTTTTAAATTACAATTCAGTTAATTGATTTCTCGGTTGCAATTCTATTTAAAAGACAAATTTAAATTGAAAAACACTTTATAAAAGCAAATAAAATATAAAGTTATATAGTTATCACTTATCACTTATCAATTCAAAGCAACACACATAAAAGAACTAAGCACTTGAAGAAATTATTTTGTTATATTGTCTAAAATATAGCTGATGAAAATAATGTATAATTATATTTTTGTGTAATGATTACAAGTGAACTTACTTTTGTTGTAAGTAATTGCCGCTTTTAATGAAAATTATTTAATTACATTTTATTTCTATTAATTCATATTTCATTTTTTTGTAATCATGTTTTTTCAACTCTGTCATATGTTTTATAATGTGCATCATGTAAAAAATAAAACAAGCATCAAAATATTAAGTTTAAGTTTAAGTTTAAGTTTAAGTTTAAGTTTAAGTTTAAGTTTAAGTTTAAGTTTAAGTTTAAGTTTAAGTTTAAGTTTAAGTTTAAGTTTAAGTTTAAGTTTAAGTTTAAGTTTAAGTTTAAGTTTAAGTTTAAGTTTAAGTTTAAGTTTAAGTTTAAGTTTAAGTTTAAGTTTAAGTTTAAGTTTAAGTTTAAGTTTAAGTTTAAGTTTAAGTTTAAGTTTAAGTTTAAGTTTAAGTTTAAGTTTAAGTTTAAGTTTAAGTTTAAGTTTAAGTTTAAGTTTAAGTTTAAGTTTAAGTTTAAGTTTAAGTTTAAGTTTAAGTTTAAGTTTAAGTTTAAGTTTAAGTTTAAGTTTAAGTTTAAGTTTAAGTTTAAGTTTAAGTTTAAGTTTAAGTTTAAGTTTAAGTTTAAGTTTAAGTTTAAGTTTAAGTTTAAGTTTAAGTTTAAGTTTAAGTTTAAGTTTAAGTTTAAGTTTAAGTTTAAGTTTAAGTTTAAGTTTAAGTTTAAGTTTAAGTTTAAGTTTAAGTTTAAGTTTAAGTTTAAGTTTAAGTTTAAGTTTAAGTTTAAGTTTAAGTTTAAGTTTAAGTTTAAGTTTAAGTTTAAGTTTAAGTTTAAGTTTAAGTTTAAGTTTAAGTTTAAGTTTAAGTTTAAGTTTAAGTTTAAGTTTAAGTTTAAGTTTAAGTTTAAGTTTAAGTTTAAGTTTAAGTTTAAGTTTAAGTTTAAGTTTAAGTTTAAGTTTAAGTTTAAGTTTAAGTTTAAGTTTAAGTTTAAGTTTAAGTTTAAGTTTAAGTTTAAGTTTAAGTTTAAGTTTAAGTTTAAGTTTAAGTTTAAGTTTAAGTTTAAGTTTAAGTTTAAGTTTAAGTTTAAGTTTAAGTTTAAGTTTAAGTTTAAGTTTAAGTTTAAGTTTAAGTTTAAGTTTAAGTTTAAGTTTAAGTTTAAGTTTAAGTTTAAGTTTAAGTTTAAGTTTAAGTTTAAGTTTAAGTTTAAGTTTAAGTTTAAGTTTAAGTTTAAGTTTAAGTTTAAGTTTAAGTTTAAGTTTAAGTTTAAGTTTAAGTTTAAGTTTAAGTTTAAGTTTAAGTTTAAGTTTAAGTTTAAGTTTAAGTTTAAGTTTAAGTTTAAGTTTAAGTTTAAGTTTAAGTTTAAGTTTAAGTTTAAGTTTAAGTTTAAGTTTAAGTTTAAGTTTAAGTTTAAGTTTAAGTTTAAGTTTAAGTTTAAGTTTAAGTTTAAGTTTAAGTTTAAGTTTAAGTTTAAGTTTAAGTTTAAGTTTAAGTTTAAGTTTAAGTTTAAGTTTAAGTTTAAGTTTAAGTTTAAGTTTAAGTTTAAGTTTAAGTTTAAGTTTAAGTTTAAGTTTAAGTTTAAGTTTAAGTTTAAGTTTAAGTTTAAGTTTAAGTTTAAGTTTAAGTTTAAGTTTAAGTTTAAGTTTAAGTTTAAGTTTAAGTTTAAGTTTAAGTTTAAGTTTAAGTTTAAGTTTAAGTTTAAGTTTAAGTTTAAGTTTAAGTTTAAGTTTAAGTTTAAGTTTAAGTTTAAGTTTAAGTTTAAGTTTAAGTTTAAGTTTAAGTTTAAGTTTAAGTTTAAGTTTAAGTTTAAGTTTAAGTTTAAGTTTAAGTTTAAGTTTAAGTTTAAGTTTAAGTTTAAGTTTAAGTTTAAGTTTAAGTTTAAGTTTAAGTTTAAGTTTAAGTTTAAGTTTAAGTTTAAAGTTAAAGTTCAGATAAAACATTTAGAGCATTATAGATAATAATTATAAAATATGAACAGAAGACTTTTCTAATAATTACATGATAAGTACACAGTTTTGATTAAACTCAACACTTAATAAAATTTTGTTCAACATATGTTCATTCATATTTTTCAACACAATATCGTGTTAATGATAATGATAATGAAAAAGTAGTAAAATTATTGACAAAGTGGTCACAGATTACGTCGAGCAAATTTTCTAATATCAAGTGTCTCACTTACAATACTGTCAGATAAAAATATTGTAACGAAAGTTAATAATTGATAAGTCGTCTTAATATAAAAAACTCATACTCGAACTATCTGAAAAAAATCTAATTATAATACAAAAATAATCAATAAAATCACTGCCAACTTATAGCGATGATCGATTAAATTTCGTCTAGATACATCGTTAGATATGACTATAAGTTATGTACATACATATGTATGTATGTACGTATAAGGTACAATCAAAACTTAATCATTTTATGAATTGGGATATCAGTCAATTACTGTTTCTCTTTTAGTTACATATGTAAAGAGTCAATAAGCATTGATACAACGCGTTATTACTGCACCACAAGTGGCAGTGGGAAGCGGCGTCTTTATTACGCTCAAACGTTAAGTTGACGGTCGTTCGCGACCTTGCGACTTAGTTTTTTTTTATTATTTCTGTGTTCTTTCTGTGTTCTTTCTTTCTTGCTGTATTCAAAAATAAACTTGGTGGCTTAAGTAGGGGCGACGACGCGACGACGACTACGTGACGTGCAAAACCCAACATAATAATAGTGCTTACTGCTACTAACTTTAATTATTCTTTAGTTACTTCCGAGTAGCATATTGTTGTATTCGAGTACTTCAATTGAGAACAGAATAGAATACTATAAACTGCCATCATAGAAAATCAGAGAAAAAATCACCGTCTCATATAAAGTCAGGTCGGTCAGTCTCGATGCATGCAGCGGTTATACTGGCTTTAGCAAGACAATTACAAATCATAATCCACACTACCCTAACGACACTCTGCTACACCAGAGCTGTAATTTAAACTCTCGCTATAACTTAAACGAATTTAATAATAAAAATAACATTTTTTCATTCCTTTTCGATTAGCATCATCATCTTGTGTGATCTTAAGATACATTTTTATTTTTATATCAACGGTTAATAAAGGTATACGCGAGTCAAATTACTGATCCAGTTAAGTGCATTTAATGAATCGTAACGGTCGCAGATAATATTTTACAAGGTTCCAAGGATAACACAAGAAGTGGTTTTCAGGAAATAAAGAAAATTTAGTTCATTTAAACTTTATTTCAAGGAAAATATTTAAATTTTAAAAGTTTTGTGCTAAAGGATTAGTCCTTTAATTTAATTTTGTGGAAAAAAATGGATAAAAATGAATCGCAGATCGAAAAAGTGAGTAATTTCTCAATGTCAATCAATAAAAACGAAAGTTAAATCAGTGATATTATAAATAATTATACTTAAATTGTATAACTGTGCCATTTATAGTTTGTTTTTAAGTTAAATGTTTTTATTTTATGAGTATAATCAAGAACTTATTGTTTTAAAGTACATTTACTAATATATACATATCTGTTTGTGTGTGAACCTTGAATAGTTAATATGAACATTTTTGTAAAAGTATCAATTCTAAGAAAGTTTTTTAACAGGTTTATAAATATATATAATAAAATATCGATTAAGATTTATGGCATTTTTAAATTGCGATCCATATAAAATTACACTTGGAAATTTGTTATTGAAAAGTGGTTTGGTGCAGTTTTTAAATTAATTTTTTTCATATTTGGAAAGAATGACTTTGAAAAATATATTATCTATAATTTTTTACAATATTTGGTTTTATTAATGAAATCTGACCTAGAAGAAGGAGTTGCTATTTATTCAGCAAGTTAATCGGTTGAGATTATAGAAACACTTGAACTAGATTACTAATTATTTCTTCAATGGAAAGGCTTTTTAATAAATATGTGATTCTTCAAATGAAATTTATCTGTTTCTTATAATTATAACTTATCACGTTACATTAATGTTATGTCCGGGTGTTCTGATAATAAATTAAGTTAACTTAAAATTGAAAATTAAATACTTTACTTCGACACATATTTATAAATTAACTAGCTTTTACCCGCGACTTCGTCCGCATTAGATATTTTTTTTGGATAGTAGTATGAAAAAACCTGAGCTGTACTTTTTTGTAAGTAGGTAAGTTTGAATTATGCCGAGATGGGATGAGGCCATACTAAGTGTAATTGTTATAGGTTAGGTTAGGTGACGAACCGAGTAAATCATTAAGTATTAAAGAAACAATTAAATTTACACGACAAATAAAATATTTGCAGGATTTCTCTGTAATTTGCATGCGTCCGACAACTGCGCGCGTGTACCCTCACGTGTGTGGCCGTTCGGGTAGACCCACTCAGTGATGTCCTCCCCCGCGCCGCACTACCGCCGCCGCGCCGTCACCTGCCTCGTCTACCGCGTGCGACCCCCGCCCGTGCACTAGCCCCGCGTCTCAGCCAAAACAGAATTATCAGAAGTAGAAGACAGACCCAGTGAATTATTTGTTGTACCTACATGGCTCGTGTTTGTTGATGAAAGGTTGAGCATAGCAAAGTTTAGGTTTAAAATTATTATTTGAGAGCTTGAGGCACGTGGCACGCGAAGTCCGCGTTAATATACGGGTATGATAAGTTTAACATGTTCGACAACTTATTTCATAAGGGTTGGGAATGCGTTGTTTTCCCGTAATACCAATTTTATCCAAATATTATTCAAATCTTTGGTAATTTAGGAGTGAAAGGGATCAGATTCCCCGGAAAGTAATTTTTCCCATGGGAATGCGTTGTTTTCCCGAGGTCAAAAGTAACTCATGTCCTTTTTTAAGTCTCAAACTATCTCCTTACCAAATTTCATTTAAATCTGTTCAGTAGTTTAGGCGTAAAAGCGATCGGCCCACCTGAATTTTCCCATGGGAATGCGTCATTTTCCCGGGGTAAAAAGTAGCCTTTGTCCTTTCTCGGGTATCAAAATATCTCCATACCAAATTTCATGCAAATTGGTTCAGTAGTTTAGGCGTGATTGAGTAACAGACAGACAGACAGAGTTACTTTCACATTTATAATATTAAATAATAATAAATAATATAGATATAGATTTAATTAGACCTACATAATTATATATTTGTATTTTTTTTAATTTGTCGTTAATTTGTAAATTAGTAACCTGTGGCATGGAGAACGTTTACGAATATACATACATACATATATACTGCTGTTCAAAATAATAGTGGAACCAACAGAACATTTTATTGTTTTTTGTAAATAAACCGTGCAATTTTTGTAATTGAAATTTTGAATTGTAATTTTAATTTTGCCAAATTAATTTTTGTTAACGAATTTGATTAATTTCCTTGGGAGTGTTCAAAATAATAAGTAATGTTTTAATAAGTGTGTAGATTTGTTAAATTTAATTAAGTATCAGACAGTTTTGAAATAAGAAAATGTTTCGTGTGATTTGCAGTTCCCTTGGGCGTTCCTAGGAGTTGAATCCTTTCACGGAAAATGACTTGGCCAAGTCCGGATGAGTTTTTATGTAATTTTTTAGCAAATCTATCTGTGATTTGTTGGCTTAAGACCTATAGAAAATATGAACATTTCACTCCTTAACATTTTAAAAATTTAATTTCAGCTTATACTCACATTTTCAACCTTTTTTTTAAATTGTAAAATTATAATTATTTTTCTTCACAAAGTTGGGCTTTGCATAGAACTATAAGTAGTAATATTGACTACACCATATCCCATCCTCAGTTTAATAACTATAGCTTCAAGGTGACTATACCTCCCAGATCTTCTTGGGAGAATACATCATTTTTGAACGATGGTCCTATAAACTTTTATACAGACGGATCAAAAACGGAGGATGGGGTTGGTGGTGGCGTATACTCAGATAGACTTAACTTAAGTCTCTCCTTTCGTCTACCCGATCATTGTAGCGTGTTCCAAGCTGAAATCCTGGCTATAAAAGAAGTCCTATCCTGGCTTAGAGAAAACGTTATATCAACTAATGATATACGCATCTTCTCGGATAGCCAAGCTGCGTTAAAATCCTTAGACTCTATCTCTACAAATTCACTAACAGCCCTAAATTGTCGATCATCTCTTACGGAGATGGCTACACAGTTCAAAATTCACCTTTTCTGGGTGCCGGGCCATAGAGACATTCCAGGAAATTGCAAAGCTGACGAACTTGCAAAAAGCGGAACAACTTTACCTCTGCTGGCTCATAATGCTAGCGTAGGTATCCCCTTAGCTACATGTAAATTCATGCTAAAGCAAGATACCATAGAGAAAACAAACTTCAGGTGGAATAGAACCACCACCTGTGTAGCGACTAAACGAATTTGGCCTAATCTTAGCACCAAGCGCTCAAAACAATTAATCTCTCTGAGTAGATTGCACATTAGCTACGTTATAGGTGTCCTGACTGGGCACTGCTTAATAGGAAGGCATGCTATTCGACTTGGAGCCCCTGCAAATGATTTTTGTAGGAGTTGCATGGACGAGGAAGAAGAGGAGACAATCTCTCATCTTCTGTGCACATGCCCTGCCTTATCACAAAGACGTAGAATCCACCTTGGAGACTACTACTTTAACGATACCAGCGATCTAAAAAATTCAGACATTAGTTGTCTCCTACGCTTCATTCGAAGCTCCAATTGGTTCAACGAGTTAAGCTGATTAACTGATCCATGTGGTATCACAACGGACCATACTTTGGTCTAAGTGTGTTGGTCGTCCCAAACCAACAGCCACTTTAACCTAACCTAACCTGGGCTTTGCATTCGAGTAAACATTGAAATTAAATAAAGAGTTCTCCAATAAGGGCGGGTAGATGTTGAAATGGAATAAAACAAGCTGTGTGTGAGATATTACCAAAATTATTCTTTGCCATTAAGTGTGGAATATGACATCATTTAAATGCCCGCCTCGGCTTCTTACGGTTTCACGGATCCGAGGGGCCCAATTTTCAATGACTCTTCCGTATAGATCTGGCTGAATTTGAGCGATGGCCTGTGTTATGTTAATCTTTAGGGCATTGGTCGATTGTGGTTTATTTGCATTGACCTTTCACTTCAAGAAACCCCACAGGAAAAAGTCTATCGGGTCAAATCGCATGATCTTGGTGGCCAATTCACATCACTCCTGCGAGAGATAACCTTACCCTCAAATCGTTAATGCAAAATGCAATCGTGACGTTTGCTATGTGGCACGTAGCACCGTCCTGTTGGAATCCACATGTCGTCTAGTTCCATATGGTTCAATTTGGGCCATAAGAAATTAGTTATCATCGTTATGTAGCAATCGCTGTTGACGGTGACCGCCTCACTAGCGTCGTTTTCAAAAAAGTATGGACCAATTACGCCGCCGCCGCCCTCTCAAAATCCACACCAAACGGTAACTTTTTTAGGATGCATTATCACCTGGTGAACTTCGCGTAGGTTGGTGTCGTCCCATATAAGGCAATTCTGCTTGTTAACACAGCCATTCATCCAAAAATGCGCCTCGTCACTAAAGATGATTGTCGGCCAAAATTAGGATCCTCTTCCAAACGATTCGAAGCCCAGTCAGCAAACAAACGGCGGCGTTGTCTATGGTCATGAACTTTGAGCTCCTGGGTCACTTGTACCTTGTACGGTTGTAGACAATCACAATATTTTCCTCATTATACGGGAAGCATTACCTCTTTAAAAATATCATGCTATCAGCCCTATTATGGCTATCAACTATCAATTATTTGATAACTGATAACTTCTATCAATTTATTGATAATTTGGTATTATGAGTATCAAATGATAATTTTTCACCCATTGTGAATACTAATCAATATACGATTGTGAATAGGTTTTGTTTGGTGTTTGACGTTTGTCATTTATGTTGAGTTCTTGTGTTTTGGTCTATAAATAATTTCGACGGAATAATGTAAGTTGTTTTCATTTAAATAAATTTCTTATTTAAATTCATGAATTTATAATTTGTCCAGTGGGTTTGAAGCATCTCGTAATATTGTTTATTTTAGCTTGCATGGTAAACCTTCGTTCCTCAGTACAATTGCCTTCAAACAACAATTCTAGTGAAGGTATTTCGTTCTTCAATTTGTATATTCAATAAAAACTACAAAAAAAACTTTTATAAATCGTATTTAAATTACAATTCTTTACCATTTACGAATATTTGATACATTTGTCAACGAAGATTTTGTAGCTGATAGAATATTTGATGGATATCAATATTTTAATTCACTATTTATCAAAAATATTGATAATTGATCACCATAATACCGATTCATTAATTTTGTTGATAATTATCAACTATTATCAAATATCGTGTTGATATTTGATAACCATAATAGGACGATATGTTTCCTTCCTCATTATCATGCATTTGGAAGATCAGTCCAACACTTAACCAAGAAAAGCAACCCCAAACCATGATGCTACTGCGTCCGTGTTTTACAGTTTGTTTTTGTATAACGGAAGTATAGTTCATTTGCTTGAGAACGCCAAAAATTTCTCCGGCAGTCAGATCTAAAAAGTTTTATTTTTATTTCACCATTCCAAAGAATGTGGCAGAACATACTCGTATCATTTGCTTGTCGAAGTAATTCTCTTTTATTTTAAATAGCAACAAACTCAATAATATAAAAAGTACTCATACGCCATGGTAACCAACAATGTGTGTTTAGAATTTTGATGGCTGAATATAAATGCAAAGTTGGATATTTTAAGGACTATACAACATGTTTGGTTAAAGGGTGAGACTTACTAACTAAAAAGATAATTTTTTGAGGAAATTCGATTTTTGAACTTGATAAGAGTCGAGAAGTGGTCTGGATCTTTTTTGTTTATAGATATAAGTCTGCATGCAGGGTAATAGTAAAAACATCATAATTTATAAAGTAAATGTGTACCTTATTTTATTAATATGATTTTGTTTATAAAATATTTTAAAGAATTTATTGTATGACTTTGCTTATAAAGTATTGTTACTCTTGAATTGAAGTTCTCTATGAATGGCATATTTTTTATATTGGCAAAAAAATTAACATGGGCACCAAGACGCCTACCACCCAAACCCTAACCGGTGTTTAATGGCGTCTAAAAAAAAGCAATATTATAACTGAAGGCTCGTAGCTTAAAGAAGAGATATATGGGGGGGAGGGGGTTAAGACGGGGTGGCGGGCAAGACGGGGTACCCGTCTTATATCGGGAACCGTTTGACCAATCAGGATCGTTTCTGCGCGTGACGCAGAGCCGCCGCCATAATAGCTTTTAGTTGACGCAGTGACAGATCGACGACGACGCCACTGTTTTTGTTTGTTAAGTAGAAAAAATAGTAAATTGGTTACGAGTATTTTCTTAGCGTTTTTTCACTTTATTAAAACAAAAGCATCACAAATTCACAGCATGGATTTGAATCTTATAATAAATATATACATATGTATGTTTATATGAAATATATATTTATCTATTTTGAACACATAGGTTAGTAATTATTAAAATAAAATTGTGCCGGCTCATTTCTTGTTTAACTCCCAGACTCGGATCTCATTGACTGCTTTGGCCAGCTCCAACTCCATTCTTTTTAGAAGGAGTTCTTCTTTTTTCAGTGCATTTGTACACTCTCTTTCCTTTTGCTTTTCCTAGCATAGCAACTTTACACAACCTTTTTTCAATTCAATTATTAAAGTGTTGACTGTTTGCAAAGTTTTATCGATGTCTTCCAGCTTTTTGATTTGCAAATCAATAAATTTTTGCTGGAGTTCCTTCCAGTTGCTTTCGGCTAGAAGCGTATTCTCCTCGACTATTTTTGGTGGCTTGTTGCGTTTGGAAGTAGACGCTGGGATCGGCGTTGGTTCCAATGCCACATCCACTGGCTTGGAAAGGAGTTCTGTTAGAACATTATTTAACTCTGCAAATAAAAAAAATCATAAATTAACACTGAAACTAATTAATTCTGAAAACTCACCATGTTCATTGCATCCGAAACTGGATACTCCACACCTACCCTTTTCCGCTCTGCTATTGATTGTGTAGAATGCCCATTCTCGTTAATATTCGAGTGAGCTTCTCCCACTGGATTCTCTGCGAATCTCTTGAATTTATACTGTTTCCCGAAAAGGATTTGGCCAAATCGGGATATTTTTCCATATAGTTAGTCAGAAATTGAATTTGAAATTGTTTTGTGGATAAAAATTTTATATTTTTTAACAATTATAGTCTAGTAAACAGTAATGTACATAAATGTTTTCTTACATTTTTGTTGAAATTAATTCCACTTTAGGAACACACAACGTCTAGAAGATACAAAACACAAACCAATTTGCCGGCAGATTAAAAATAAATCAAATGTCAAAGTTTTTCTTCTAAAGTGATACCAAATTGAAGAAATATTTTAGTGATCACATTACACAGACGAATAAATTCTTTTGATCACATTTGATTGTCACAAATGTGACAGTCACAAATCACCTTACATGATTCCACCCCTGGTTGTTCTAGTTGCTTTAATGACACTGGAATAAACAAGACACCGAATACTCAAAAAAAAAAAAAAAAAAAACTTTAACGGTAACCAGTAAATAACGCCCTTTCCAGCAACACTCAAAACTTCTCGCGTTGTTAGAACATACATGTGTTCCTAATTAGAATTAGTTATGGAAGACTGATTACCAAAGAAGATTACTGAAATTAAAACAAAAAAAATTAAGACACAAAAATATTAGTTTTATTGAGATTCAAACTTTAAGTACTCCGTCTTACCCCCCTCTCCCCTACATATGTATGTACTCATATACCAAAAGGAACTTAATTTTTTGGAGCTTAGTGATATTTTGCCACCTTATTATATGGAATTTTCTCATAGTTTTAACAGGTGTTATTAAATCGTCATTAATTTATTGACAAAAAAACTGCTCTCAATTATTTTTCAATCAATTAACAAAACAATATTGAATTTCGTACCTTTAGTACTTCAAATAATGTTTGCGCGTACTTTTATTTTCATGCTTTCATTGTTAATTTTTTCTTAAACAAAACATTACGATATAGATAAGATTGACTAAACTTTTTTTTTTCTGTTTGGCTTTGTTTATGCCGCTCTATTTGTTCAAGCGTTAAACTAAAATAAATCTTACGAAATATTAATGGAAGTTTTTCTTATTTTAAGATAAATTTGTTTCATTCAAATTATAGTTATCAAAAATTGAAGGTTCTAGAAAAATTATACATTTAATAAAGAAAAAGTTAAAAATATGTTTTTTTTTTCAGTACCGAGAATATTTCGAGCTCGCAACGTTCAGAGCTTCTTTAACTACCAACCTAACCTTTCAAATTTTTTGGGTAAGAGTTTTCCTCTTTTCAGTTCATAAAAATAACAAATGTTTTTTGACGAGTTGAACTTTTTTCTAAAATAAAACATACAAAATTGAAAGGAATGACGAAAAGGATAGACGATTTGACAGTAAAAAATCATTTTGGCAACAAATTTCAAATTCTGGAAATAAATTTTAAGTATTCGTAAACGTTGTTGTTGGTGTATTGTTTTTTTTTTTTTAGGTATTTTGATCTCCCAAATTGGATAACTCTCCATACAAATTATATAATGCCGATATTTTAAATGACACATTTAGGCAGGAACAAATTGATCAATACTCTTTCATAACAGAAATTAAATTAATAAAAATAATTTAGAATTGATTGAAAAGATTGAAATCAACCCATGAGAATGATAAAACACAGTTTCTCGCTTATAGTGCATATATAAAATTCACTTTGAAAGCTGTTTACTTATTCTATCTAATTTACAATATACATAAATACAAAATACACTTTTAAAATTAAGGGGAATTTCCTAAAATTCTTATGAAATTTAGAACAACTTTTGCAATTGTTGTTCTTTTTTTTATTAATCAAGGAAAAGGTACCCACCCATTAAAAGTATTTTTTGTATATACACACTTCTATAATTAAATTTCTAATAACAATAACTTACTATTAATATATTCGTTAAAAGCGGATCTTACGAGGTTTTATATTTTATATCAGACATACTGAACTCAGTACGGTGTCGCGTGAATTTGCAAATTTTATTTTTTACATTGCGTGGTCAAAAATTAATTATTTACATTTCTCTTGTTTGTTTAAAGACGGAAAATAAAAATCTTTAATGTTGAAATAAGATTAACCTGGATAGAAAAAAGGACCGAGCTCAAATAAAACACAAACATCACGTCATGTGTTATTTATATTTTTCAGGAAAAATCTCACGTAAGAGAATCCCGATAAATTGAATTTTAATTGTACATAGAAATTAGGGATGATAACCTTTAAAAATAAAATTATTGTCAATAGTTGCTGTCGAAATTACTTACTAACTTACTTTGCCGGCCTGGTCAATCACTCTGTCATTAATACCATAACCGGGATCGGTCTTCGTTCAACATACTTCTATACCTCTTCTGGTTGTTAGTCGATGCCATCCAGTTCTGACGACTTGTGGCGTCCTGGTCTACGTCATCTTTACAGCGAAGGCATGGTCTTTCCCGCTGTCTTCTACAATAAACTGTATCACAAAGGACTTTCTAGGAGTGCCCAGCCCATGGGAGTCTCCAAGCTTTATCTTTTTGGCTATATCGGCTTTGCGATATATTTTGTATAACTCATTTTTATACGCCCTCAGCAATTGTCTTTCCTCATAAATGATGCCAACCATTAGCCGTAAGACTTTTCCCTCAAATACCTGTAAGACATTAGTGTGTCTTTGATTGAGCATCCAACTCTCGGATCCAAAAGTGAGTATTGGTGGACGTGGGACCATAGTCTTATACAGTAGCAGTTTAAAATGTATAGTGACATTTTTGGATTTAAAGAGTTTTGATAAGTTATAGAAGGCTATGTTGGCTTTACATCATCGTTAAAAAGAAAAACACACACGAAAAAGGCCTACAGCTTAAATAGGTTAAGTGCGAAAAAGCAAGAAAAAAGTCCTTCTATTGGTTAAAAAAACTGAGGAAAAATGCGTCACAAAGTATTAAAGAAATCTATCTTCGAACAAATAAAGCTTACAAGAATCTTTGTAAAAACACAAAAAAGAGTACTACAAATCAATTGGCGCAAAACTGAAAGAGGTGAAGACGTCTAAGGACTGGTGGAGTTTAGCAAAAGAGCTGAAAACAACTGTATTTGTGAAAGGAAATGCTTTGACTAGTACAGACTTTAAAGAATATTTCTTTGTGCTACTCAACCCACGCATGCCTCCAGTGCATATCGAAAGCATGCCTCAAAATCTTGCTGTTCCTCTTCTCGACAACCCCATCACGGTCAACGAATTAAATGAATTTTTTCAAAATACAAAAAGGAATAAAGCGCCAGGACAAGACCGAGTGCCATATGAGTTCCTTACCAAAGCCCCACAATCAGCAATAAATATATTAGCTAAACTTTTCAATCGAATGCTTGAATGTGGAAAAGTGGAATCAGATTTCAAAAAAACTATTATTTTCCCAATTTACAAAAAAGGTGATCAGAACATCGTCCAAAACTATAGAGGGATATCGTTTATAGACACTATTGCAAAAAGCTTTGCCGGAGTTCTATTAACAAGACTACAGCAATGGGAAAAGGAATATAGTATCCTAAATGAGTTCCAAGCTGGATTTCGAGAAGGCTATAGCACTGCTGATAATCTGTTTAACCTCTACTATATCATAAAACTTCAAATGAATGACAACAAGAAATTTGTTTGACTATATCGACCGAAGAGCACTTTTATACAAACTGCAAATCTTAGGGATTTCTGAGAAACTCGTCCGAATTATAAGAGATCTTTATGATAAAACAACAGCTGCGGTATGGGATGGGGAACAATTGCCAGACTGGTTTGAAACAACGATGGGTGTTAAACAAGGTTGCTTGCTGAGTCCACTATTTTTCGCGCTCTATATAAATGATATCCATGAGTTCATAGGAGGGGGTATTTCGCTGAATGGAATGCAAATTCGATTGCTATTGTATGCGGATGACATTGTGCTAACAGCTGATAAGCCAGACATACTACAAGGCATGATAAATAAGATGGCAGAATACTGTCAACGGTGGAATCTTGTAATAAACCTGGAGAAATCGAAAGTGATGGTATTTAGAAAAAGAGGTGGTAGACTTAGCCAACAAGAAAATTGGAAGCTCAATGGAGCAACCATCGAAGCTAACTTCCGGACTAAGCCTAACGGAGCACTTCAAAGAACGATCTAAACAAGCTAGACAGAGCTTAAATTTTACGTGGAATCGGTTTATCACTAATAAAGATGTCAAATTAACTTCTAAGATCGATATCTTCAACGCGGTTACCAGGGCTATTCTCGGTTATGGAGCACAAGTATGGGGTGACTTACAACATGATGAAGTGGAAAAGATGCAAAGATACTTCTACAAAAAAGTACTGGGTCTGCCAAGTGTGACGCCTAACTATGTCTTGAACCTGAATGCCGGTTGAAACCTGTCTTTGAGTACACGATGAGATGTTATATGTATTATGTGGGAAAAGTTCTCAGTGCTTACGCAAATAACAGGTTACCAAAATTTTTAGCCAAGCTGATAATTGAAAAGAAGATTTTCTGGTTTAGGAGTTGGGAAAATAGCCTCAATCGGGAAGATATAGAACAGTTGGATGAGATCGTGACCAACAAAACTCTGTTTAAGCTGGTTGTGGATGGCGTGGCAGATAAAATAATCGAGCGCGAGCACTTAGAGTCTCTGCAAAGAGCACAACAAACGAGAACACACAGCTTATACCATTTGCTTGATTACACTGCTGGTGAAGTTTACGTCAGGATGACTGGGATGTCTCCAAAATTCGCTGGATATTGAAAGCAATGGAACACGAAGGACAGAAACTGAAAATCTAAACTGTACTCTCTGCAATTCAAACGAAGAAGAGACCCTTGCACATTTTGTAGGAACTTGCCCAATTTTAAGAAGTAGTCGCCGAGAGACATTAGGAAGTGGTTCACTTGATATGAACAATATAATAGATTTCTTAAATGGAATAAAGGATTGGAACTGCATCATCAAATACTTACAAATAGCACTGAATTATCGCCAAGAACTCATAAATGAATTTAACAACTAGAAATTAAAGCGTATCTTAATTATATTTTTGCCTTAAAAATAATTATAAATCTAGGGAAGTTTTTAGAAAAAATTGTATTGATTGCGACAGACGACAAAAGTCATTGTTGAACCTTTTTGTTTAAAGAAATAATAACATTTGTTAAATTATTACTAATTCTATAAGAACTGAATCAAATCATAAAAATATAAGAAACAATTTAACGTATGGATAAAGTGAAATAAACAACATTACTTACTTACTTACTTACTTACTTACTAAATAGGTTAACAAATATTCTAATGAAAAAATTATTACAATCTTTATATGATGATCAAACTACCTGTACAATATTGTTTGATTTTAGAACTATGAATTAATGGGAAGATAACGGACATCCTAATAAGTAATCAGACTTTATCAACAAATTATTGTTTGTCGTTTTTAATTTAATTCAATTCATTGAGGTATGGATATGAACCTACTTCAAATGCAATCTTAAGCTATATCTGTTCGGCTTAAAAAAGTTCGTTGAGCTCGAAATTATAAACTCGTATTGTACTTCATAATTCACACTATTTATTTATATCTTTCCCTCAAAGCAATTTCAAATTACTGGTTTTAATGTTGTTGTTTTGTTATAGCGGAAACATTTAATACGTTCAAAAAACGATTATAAGAATTCAGATTAATTTTTATAATCATTAAAAAAATTCTTAACCATTTGCAGAACATGCATATTTGATAAATAAGCAATCCGTTTGCTAAACTTTTGTTTAGTCCTATTTAAATCGAATCCTATGCAATTTCCACCGCTGTTTAAATAGGTAATGTTAAAGAAATTTCAAAAATACAGAAATATTATTATTTTTGAACTAACCATAACCATAGAGTAAAATGTTTTCCTTTCCTGTAAATTTCATCACGAATAAATCCTACTTCCACAAAATATTCTACAATAAAGTCTTCTTTTAATATAATTCGGTATGAAAGCAGAACTGGGACCGCATAATTAAATTAAATTAATTAAAAGATACAATGTAACATGTTTTCTTCAACTCTTTAGTTTAGATATTTTAATCTATTCTTAGTGGTATATTCTTTGGTATGACATAGAACAAAATATGGATCCAAAATTTAAGAAAATTAATTAAAATGTAATTTTATTAAATTTGTATTATTATTTAAAGTACCGTTATTCAAGCGGCTCAATGGTCTAGGGGTATGATTCTCGCTTTGGGTGCGAGAGGTCCCGGGTTCAAATCCCGGTTGAGCCCAGTTATTTTTTTTATATTTTAATTTTTTAAAACTCCTATCGTAAGTCATATCAATAAGCTTTCATTGAGATTCAAACTAAAATGGAAAATGGAAATGTGTTGAATGGTTACAAATTTTCTTTTGTGTAAGAAGAACAACTTTTGAACCATTTAATTTCGAGTGTTTAATAATTCAAAACAATACTTTTTAAGTACACTTAACGTGGCACATCAATATATCAGTTTAATTATTTGCTTTGCTTTTACCTATAATTTTTATTTTTCTTAACTTAAAGCTAAAAGATTCTTATGCAGTGTAAAGTCAAATCTTCAAAACATTCATATACATATACATATAGCGTTGATTGAATACAATCTCATTTCTACATAATATAATTGCAATAATTCTCAAAACGAAAAAAAAAAATACTTTATATTATTATCATCATACTGGGTTATAGGAATCCTAGTGTGGCAAAGTCCAGCCATAACCACCTCAAAAGATCACTGCTTGATCAACTAATTTATAACCTTGGCCAGAATAATTCTTTGGCGGGTAACAAACAAACAGACTAAGCTGCACCAGCGACAGCACACAACCGAGGAAATTTGGAATCTGTTATAAGAAAAAAGAGCATTTTGCATGACTTCTAAGTTTATCTTTTCCAACTTCCTACCTGTATAAAGGCATCTTTGATGATTACTCCGTAGATCAACCATTGAACAGTCACAAAGAACGACATCGCTATCAGAGGGAATGGTAGACTTTCGGAGTTCTTCACTCGCACCACATGGAACAGCATGATAAGAGGAGCCGCAAAGAAAAACACTGTCACCACACAGCAGGCGTATCCTAGAAAAGCATACATATATGTATAATAAAAACCAAAGAATAAGGTAGAATCTCTATCGACTTACCCATAAGCTGAATGGCCTCTTCGTGTGACACTTCATACTTTGTGTACGTCACAATGGTTATTAAAGTAAAAAGCGCCAACGAAAACTGTCGCACGTAGCTTCTTTTGTTAACTGTGAAAACGTAGTAAATAGCCGTGTAAAGGAACATCAAGGCCGTGCCTATAATGTTCACTATCACAACAATTCTCTCCTCAGTTAATGAGCCATACCGCAGCCAGAGGCTGGATCTAAAAAAAAAGTTGGACATATTGAATAGATACAACAAATATAAGAAGTTCATTTGACTCACGATAGGAAACCGCATATAAATGGGAATCCAGAGGAATCGCCAGTGCTCTTTTTGTTAACATACTTCCGGCAAACAATCCTAAGCACACAGAATAATTCGCAATATTTCAATTGATACAAAAAAAAACACAAAACAAAGAAAGGTGAAATTGATAACAATAATTAAGAAGCTATTATTAGTCTAAAGCAAATTTAAAAACTTACGCTCCAGATAAATACTGCAGAACAGTTGTTATCACAGCTGTAGTCTCGAGAATCGTCTCCAGTGATGACGAAACCATTTTTGTGTGCTTTCTTGATTTGTATGTTTCCTACGTTGTGTTATATTGTTTTTTAGGGTTTTGTGTTTTATTTAATTTGTTCGAGATTTTTAATTGTTTTGGTCTTATCGAGGAGTAGAGGCAAACAACATTGTTCTCTTTGAGATTTCGTATACTTTTTTTTGTAAAGGTAAGTTAATATTCAAGAGAAAATAAAAAAGGAAATAAGATAATTTAAATGTCGTTACAGCGAAGTCGCTTAAAAAATGAATAAATTGTTCTGTGTATTGCAACTGGAAATGAAAACCGAGAATTGTTTGACATTTATAATTCTCGGCAGTAAAGCAACAACAAAATATTCAACGTAAACAAATCAAATGGTGACACAAGAGAAATTGTATATTTTTGAATACCAGGTGGCGCTTAAAGTGTTAGGAAGTATAAAAGAAGAACAAACACAGGGTGTTTTAATTGTTTGGAATTTGAATTTCCGTTTGTACAAATATATAAAAAATATTTGCTATGAATTGGCCTGCCAGATAAAGACTGCTAGAAGCCAACTTTGGCTTGTGTCATCTATTTCTTAACGCTATTAGCCCTTTTATAAGTTGAGCCGAAATATGGAGAGACTTTTGAACTTGATTTTTGTATTTAGTTTTTTTTATCAAAGTTTTTAATAAAAGATGAGTTTAGTTTCTTTGAATAAAAAAGATTTATTTAAAAATCAATTATAATTTTTTTCGCCAGACCTACAAGAGGGCTAGCACTTAATCTGTGGTTCAATTGGACCGTTTAAACCATACAAATTGTCTTATTTTAGACATTACTTGTTGTCTGACTTAAGAAAGTTAAAAATGTTTGTGGTTTTTAGCCAACCATTTTTTTATATTCCTAAAGCTTGACAAGTTTTATGAATACATGATGGTACGCAGCTCGAACTAAAATTTAGACTCTATATAAAATTATCTCCAAAACTTACTCAAACCAGAATTTAGCAAAGCATTATAGCCGAGTGATACGCAGCTCTAACTGAAATTTCATATTTATGATGCTTCAGACTAAGAAATTGCTCGACAAATTTATAACGACCTATTATTAGAGGTCGTAGCTAAAATGTAAATGGTCGGGGTTAAATCTCCTCAGAAAATTTTTTTTAACAGATAAAATGATATGATAAGTATAATATCATTTAGTAAAAGAAATTTAAAAAAAACATATTTTAAATATTTTTTTTTTTAACAAAAATAATCTCAAAACATCCCCCTTTGAATTTTTTATGGCCACGTTCAATTGAATTGGAAAACAATAGTTTTTTCATTTCCGAAAAGGTTCTGTCATGAACTACATTTTTGTGTGTTTTTTTACGCTGCTTAAAAATAAAATAGATATTGAGGAGTTATTTCTTGATAAAAGCTTTTCGGAGCCGACAAAAAAATAATCACGAAATAAGAAAAAAATCAAATTTCTGACAAGAAAAAGAATTTGGCGATCAATCACTTGAAACTTGCAGGATAGTTTCTTCACGAACAATTGGATTTTCTGCACAACGTTCTGGGTTTTAGCTGAAGTTTGGAGAAAAAACGTGTACTAAATTTCAGCTCAAGCTGCGTAGTACACTTAAGAGTTAACATTAAGGGTTTTACCAAAAAACCGCTAAGACATCGACGGGTTAGATTTATACAGCTAGTAAATTTTCTCGTATACCAATAACCAAAATAAACACGTATTTTACTAATAAGCTTTCTATTACATTTAAGTGACATTAGTAATACATGTCAAATTAAACACAACAAAAATATTCATTTAAACAACAAATAAGGTTTTGAAATGGATTCCTACAGTTCAATCATTGAACACAACTTTGAAGATGTTTCCGAAGCAAAGAAGCAAAAATTGTTCAAAAAATGTACGCGAGTAGTCTAGATGATTGGACTAGTAGCTCCGCTTCTTTGTCGTCGTCCAATTTATTGATCTACTCCTTTTCACTTCCTTTTTTTTCAGCAATTTCTAAAATTATGGACATTTGTCAAAGCAAAAACATAATTTAATATTAAAACAAGTATTTTTTCATTTTCTTTTTTTTTTAAAAATGTTGTCGTTTAAATGGACAGATATTATGTTCTTTTTGTTTGTTTTTGAATTTTCATACAAGTTTTGACATTTTGTTTCCACCAAACAAGTTTATTTGTTTTATCAGGCTATTCTTAGTCCTAAAAAATAACAAAATGAGCACTAAAATAATAAGGTTATATTTTTGCTGTCCTGTGAAATAAAGTTAATTTTGTAAATCGTCTTAAAATTTTTGTCTCAAACTAACAAAACCTTACCATTTACATTATTGTGAACAGTTAAATGTTAAAATACTAAAAAATGTGTCGCGAATTTTGTGTTAAATGTGTTTATGTTAAAAAAGAATTATTACCCACAATTTTGTTCTGTCTAACGAGTAAGTAAGAATTGTTTTATTATTGCAGAAGAGTTTTGTCAATACCATTGTAAGTATAAACAATCATTTTTGAAAAATCACAACCATCATTCAAATTTTTTTGATTTCTTTGCTGAGATCAAAGCTTTATTCATATTATTTTCCACGAATCTTGCACAAAAAATATTTGTTTGATTTAGAGCAATATTCATGTTACGACTTAAAAAAATTGGAGAGTTTGTGTTTATTTCACATAATTGAAAGTATAATTTTTGAATATTAAATATTTCCTTCATTTCACCCTGTTTTGTTTTTTTTTTAAACTAAATTTATTTTGGCATCATTGTAAAAATAATTTCAAAATAAACATCATGCGAATACATTTCTGATGTTTCTTATAAATTTCCCCTTGAAGCAAGTCTCCGCAATCACAGCTGATGATAATCATTTTCAATTGAAGTCGCACTGCGACGCAAGTTTATTATCAACTTTACTGTCATTAGCAACCGCTATTCGCCCTTTTGTGGTTTCATCGGGCTTCACGGATGTGCACTACTTGTAACGGTTTTTCGTTTGCTCTTCTGTTTGTGCACAATAAAAGGCAGTAAATATAAAGCTTCAAGGAATTAAGTTTATAACGATAACAATTTTTCAATCTTATTTTTATTTATAAGTAATTTTAAATAAATTTCTGTAAACTTCAAGCAGTGTTATCAGTGTATAGATACATATTTGAACTATTCGTTACTATAACGGTTATTAGATCTTCGAAATCATGGAAGAGCGAAGCGAATCTCAAGTTCTTTATAATTCAACTCACAAAGTTGAAATTGTGTCTAATAGCACTCCACAGCTTGAGGTAACTTTAAATTTATATTTTTTTTTATAAATAAACATGAAGGACATCATAACTTAAAAATAGCAATGTTCTGGTCATGGTCTATCATTCATTCCATTAAGAATCCATTATACAAATAAAATACCTTCTTGTTGTCTAAATGAAAGTCATACGTTTTTGTTGCTGTCCTTTTTATAGAAACAGCCATGGGGAAAATTGCTGACTCTTGTTGGTTATGCAGCAACCTTGGGATCTGCCGTACCAGTTGGTTATTGCATTGGAGACATAAATAGTCCAGCTTCGGTAGGAAATTTACAACACTTAAATACATATATCAACAATAATGATAAATAATTTTTATTTTTTAAGTACATGAGAGCTTGGTGCAATGAAACACTCATCGAACGTTATGATTACCATATCACATCTGGTGGATTGGATATTCTTTGGTCGACGATAGTTTCAATTTTTTTGGTAGGAGGAGCAATTGGTTCATTAGGAGGTGCAGGGGCTGCTGATAGATTTGGAAGGTAAGTTATATAAATGCATGTTGGAATAACTTTATTCATATATCTAAGCTCATTATACATTTATTTGTATGTACACATTTTTATTAAATAGCTACCCTATGGTGAAAGTTTAAAGTCAAGTGATAGCAAAGATAAATTCATATAAATACAGAAACAAAATAACTATAATAGTTTTGATAAGAACTTCATAACGTCAATTAAATCTCGTCGTCAAAATAAATCTAGTACCCACCATCCGGCAGATGTAATATTTTATCGAGAGTTATGAATGTTTTTTTTTTATGAAATGTAAATAATGTCACAGTTGCTACTCAGAAATGACTAAATTTATATAACTACTCGTAGATACAGACCTGAAAAAATAATGTAGGTAAATACAAATCTTATCACAAATCGGGAAACATTTTAATATGGGTGAATTATACATTTTACCTATTTGATCTTAAAAGATAAATCATAGATTATGTACATACATAATTTATAGGAAGGATAATATAATGATAATTAGTTGTTAAATGCAAATATTGTTTTACACGATGAGTCTGAGTTTGAATTGAGGTTAAGTTTTGCAGAAACATGGAAGAAAATCGACTTTAAATCAATACAGGGCGCTTCAATTTTTCAATTTAAAAAATTGTTGAATTATTTTTTAAAAAAACAACATGAACCGAAAACAAGACACACAAAACATTTCTGCTGTATAGGTATTGCTCTCTACTTTGTTCTTAAATGTAAATTGTGCTTTATTCAATTTAGACTTAACTTCATTCTTCGAAGTGCTAATTTTTTAATTTTTTTTTTAATGTATATTAATTAATGTAATTAATATTAAATTTTGTTTTTCATATCTTTCTTGAGTGAGTAAACTTTATTGTATTTGTATCCCATTGTTCTAACTAAGATCATTTGTATATAATTTGTTTTGTGTTAATAAAGTTCCCCTGAAGAAGGCAGCAACCCCTGCTGAAACGTTGGGAAAGTTAATGTAACGTAATTGTTTCATTGCAAAAACTATAGTGACTACAAAAGCCGACGGAAAACTATGTTTCCACTAATCACAATAAGTACACAAATTGGTCAATAAATTAACTCAAGGAAAATTTAATGATAATGAAAAGTTAAAGACAAAAACTAGTTCATTGCAAGACACTTATACATATATGAATTTCGACACCCTAATAAAAATCAATATTAAATAATTATGTTTAAACATTTTAATTATAGAATTATAACTTCAGTTATTTTTTCATTTTTAAAAATTGTGTGGTTAATTAGAATGCAAGATTCCTAAAAAATTATCTTAGCTAGCAGTAAAGATATTGCTCGAAATTTTTAACGATTTATATACATATGTAGATTGATATTCCTTTAAAACGGATAGTTTTCAAAGCCACGTATGGAGCGAAATTTAACCGATAAGATTTATAAAAAAAAAATAAAATAGCTATCATTGAAAGGGTGGCTTCCCCGTTCTCGAGTCCGCCTTCAAAATTGTTGTTGTTGTCTAGTTGTTCCTCATTTTGTTGAACCGCAACTCGATCTTCAGTTGATTCCCTAGTTGCGGAGATGTGGTTTGCTGCTTCTCGTTTGAGGTCCTGGATTTCTTGCACAGAAAGAAGCTGCTTTACCGTTATTGCTCTCCTCCTGTCGGCGAGATTTTGTTCCGTAATTCTAGATAAGTCAGGAAATTGGTTCAAGAATAACTCTCTCATTTTTGCCCTATAGACATGCATTTCCGTTTCCATATTTGTTGAAATGAAGTAGCACCGTATAACTGATTGATTCATTTCTACAGTCCATTTTATACGTTGCCTAGGTAGACCTGCTACTGTGGTTGCCATGGTAGTCCTTGGCAAAACACGTCGAGTTTCAGGTTGTGGTGTTTGTGGATTTACGAATTCTGGGCTATTGATGTGGGTTACTTCTTCGGGTATCCCGGTCGTTGTTCCCACGGGCAACTGACCACCAACGGCTTGCATGCTGTCACCCCCAGCGTTGGCTACAGGTGGTGCCCCGACGGCCTCGGGCAGCGGTATTCTATCTGATATATCAATGTTGTGTGTCTTCATGTTTATTGATGGGTTGGGATAATTAGTTACGTTTTATTTCTCCACTTTGACCTGTCTGACATGGGTGACCCTGAGTGAGCATAGCTCTCAGCTTCATAGAAATAAACGCCTAAGCCCCCTCGCCACAGCAAGGCTTATCCCTGAGGGGGATTACTTAAATAAATGAAAAAAATAAAAAATAAAAAAAAAGTAAAAATAAAATTTCATCATTTAACTTCTTAACACATATGTATTTTCGAAATGAATTAAGCTTCAAATAATTTGTTTCTTTTTGAAATAAATACTTGGCATTAGAATTCATCATAATTCATTTATTTTATTAAAGTTCTTACATGTTTTAAAACGTAACACAAAAATTTTACCAATGGATTTTACTGATAGCCGGTTTTCTATTTTCCGGACGGAATTAAATTTTTCTGAACAGCTGTTACTTTTATTTTCAATAGTGGAACGAACGCAACGTTCCAATAATTTGTATTTCAATTTTACACAATTCCTATTCCAATGACAGATTTCCGCCAGTAAATATTTTTGGGTGAATTTGAACCAGGAACTTTGTTTCAATGATAGATATTTTTAATGATCGCTATAAACGACCTATCAAATTCCAATGATTGATCGATTTATTTATTTTGTTTATTTTCATGAACTGTCACTGTTCGGACATGTTCGGATTCTTGTTTAAAAAAATGGAATTAGCTATTTACTACTTTTTAAAAACGAGAAGAAAGGTTTAAAGTTTTGGAGTCGCTAGTAAAATAAATAAATATTAATTAAATTGATGGTTAGTGATATTTATACAGGTAGATATTTTCTATAATAACCAAAACATGACATTCATTTAAAACAAATATTCAAATCAATTTAAAAAATTAACATTTCATTGTGTCAATGGTAATAATTTGAAGTATCATACCTGACTTACATTTCGGTAAATAACTACCAAAAGGTTTATTGTCTTATCATATTAATATAAGCAATAGTTTTTATTTTCGATTGTTTTTCAACAAAATAGAGTTTTAAAAAATATGTACAGTTAAACATCCGGTTCTTAGCTTTTGAATATTCAAATCACAAATAAATTAAAGTATTGTTTACTTTTTTTTTAAAAACAAAGAAACTTAAACATGTTGAACTTAAGAGTTGGAAGAGAATGTTTCGCTTAGTAGCTCTTGAAGCTACTTTGTTCTAAATAAGTCTTCATTTTTTTTATTTTTCAAGAATCAATTCCTTCCTATGAAAAAAAAACTTAAGAGGCAGACAATAATTATTTAAATTTATTAAATAAAATTAATAAAAAAATTAAATCGAAAACTCAAATTTTTTTTAAAAATTACATTTATAAACTATTGAAAATACATTAATTAATTTGTCCAGTTTTTGGCATTAATAACAGTTTTATTTTATAATTTTTTATTTAATACTTTTTTAAACACGAATACGAGTAAATTGTGCCATAATTAAAGAAGCTCCTTCCTCTTTGCTTTATTTAGCTTAAATTTTAGATAGAGAATTAAAAAAATACATGCTAAACAAGCTAATAAACTATTAAAATTCTAAAAGTTGTTTTTTTTTTTTTAGTTATACCTGAAAATAAAAAAAACTACCAAGTTGTAGTAGCAAATATTTACTTTTAGTATTTTGTCGCATTGAAATAAAACAACTAATTATATTGACATTAAGAAGAATTTAAATATGATACTGATTATGATATTATTGTATTCCTAACAGCTGAACTATCAACATACATATATAAATTTTCTTTGTCCCGATGTTTGAAGTTATTATATTAAAATATTGAAGTTAGAGTTGTTCGGTTTCTGAAAAAAATAGAAGACAAAAATCAAAAGTAAATATTGTTTATGACCCGAAATCCTTCATATCAGTTAAGCACTATTCACATGAGCACGATCAACGACCAACGAATGAACGACAGAATTTGACAGTTCGTATCAACTACAATTTTTTCGCGACAAATAAATTTGTTTTCTTAAATTTATTAATATATGATATTGAAAAGTAAAAATATGCATCATAAATCAAATAGAAACTATATTGCTATCGTTTTGTTAAGAATTTGTGTGGAAATATGTCTTCAAACGTACATATATAAACTCATATTTTGTAATTCATTCGTCGTTCGTTGGTCGCGCTCATGTGAATGCTGCTTTACAGTCAAAAGACTTGATTAAATTTATAGTAGAGTCTGTTACATTTTGGTCTTATTATATACCAACTTATTTGAGGCTTTATAGTCTGGGATCCAAAACTGACACTGAGTCATCTGCATTTTTGTTAGTACCACACATCGTTGATCGAAAAAAGTTTTGTACATACCGTTATTGTCAATTTTAAGAATTCCAATGCGCTTTTGATGTGTGTATCGTCCCATTTTTAGAAATGGCATAGGGTAGGTTCGGACAACATAAGGGACTTAATGTGCAGTCAACTGAACGCAAAATAAGATCATTGTTAATTTTTCAGATGTCATTAATTTCAAACATAATTAGAGCTTTACTTGAATTTCTTTTACTTGGAGAAATTACCTTCAACATTATTATAAACAAAAAAAAAAACTCCATATACAAACCAAAAGTCAATAATGAGATGTGTTTTATATTATTAATTATTCCTTATCCAATATGACAAGGAACCCCTTTAAACAAAACTATAAATAAAATTGTGCACTAAACACAAAAATCGCAGAATTATGTTGGATGAAAAAACATGATCAGCTGACATTTTGACATAAGAAGAACTTCACTTAATATTAATTGAGATTGGGCAGGTTCAGACGACATAAGGGACTTGAAAGTAAGGCAAGATTCTAGTATCTGATTGGCCAGCTGCCAAAAAATTACCTTCCAATTAAGGCAACTTTAATGGAAAGTTGATTGGAAAGTAAGTCAAGAAAAATCTCCCCAACTATCAAGTCAAATCTAATTCTGTCAAAATGACAGTTGATCGTGTTTTTTTTCATTCAACAGAAAGCTGAACTTAATTTCTTTATGATTTATTTATTTTCTGCACAACTTCATTTATTGCTTTATGTAAAAGGGTTCCTTGTCAATTTGGAAAAGAAATAAGTAATATTTCTTTACAATACAAAATATAAATTGTGATGTAGTTGTAACTTGCCTGAAGAGTGTTTTGTAGACAATAATGTTTTAGGTAGTTTTTGTACTATGAACATAAAGTAGAGGTTTGTGAAGTAAAGTTCCGAATTAGAAGTTTATGACACTTTACTAAATAACTAGCTGCCTTGGTAAAAATGTACGTTCAAAGAATGAAGTTGACAGCAAATGAAGTCCCTTATGTTATCTGAACCTGCCCATTATTTTCTTGGCTAACTTTCCAGTCAACTTTTCAGCCAACTTTCCAATAAAATTACCTTAATTGGAAGGAATTTTTTTGATAGCTAGTTGGCAGATACAAGAAACTAGCTTTACCTTTAAGTTCATTATGTTGTCTGAATCTGTTCATAGCTTTGACTTGTTAAATGTCACAAGATGACAGCTGTGGTAATAGCGAAATCAATAGGAAATCAACATTTGTTATAGTTCACAAATTTTATTGATTCATTGTATTTAAAAAATAAGTGCATGAATCTGGTAAATTAATTTTATATGTATTTCTTCTAAAAACATGTTTAAGTTGACTTTGTTTTAAGAATTATCGATGAAAGTATGAAACAGTCTAGTCTTTGGTGTATACAACGATTATATCGACATTACACCGCTTACTTGAAGAAAACAAAAGAAGATAAAATCGCAATCATAAACATGCGCCAAACAAATAAAACTAAAAATAGATACCCCACAAGACAACAACTGTAAGAACAGAAAAATATGAAATTGATATGATATGCACATACTATCAATTGAATACCTTATATAAATAGAACTTTAAGTCATGTCTTAAAATAAACGTATGTACATACCTATTACAAAGGTGTTTTTAAAATGTTCGTTAACTTAAATTGAAAAGTAAATAGCTCGTAATCTGTTTTTTTTATACCTATGTATGCATCTAATTAAATATTTGCCTTTTTTAAATTTTCGGGCGGCTTTGAAAATTTGTATAAATGAAAGTATGTTGTTAAATAAAATTTCATGCTATATTATAATATGTTAAACCTGAACAATAATTTGAACTTACAAATTAATTCTACATAAGGCTTTCAGCACAGTGTCTTGATAGCAATACTTGCAACAATCGATAATTTAATTCGGAATTAAATGATCACTCTTGAAGATTTTCCGCTTTTGAAAGTCAATTATGGAATTAATCAGAACTTAAACAAAGCTCACAAACTTAAAAGTCAAACTAAATTCGTTACTACTCGTAAGTTAATCGGTGAAATTAAGATAAACTGTTGATAACCCAAATTTTTAAATATTTGTCTCGTGTGTCCTGATACTTCTAACATCATCTTCGCAAGCGTTTTAGATTTTGGGCTTAGATATTCTATCAGAGTTATTTGACCAATTGAATAGGTATCAAATATTTTTTAAGCTGCCATTGTTATTCTTAAAATTGACGAACAATGTTAAAAAGCTTGTCATCAGTAGAATTCAAAAGCCATTAAATGTTTCAACAGTATCTTGTTTGTCGGTATATTTAAAACTTCATCTTATACTCAACTTTTCTCCAATTGGTATTCCAGGAAGGGATGTTTTCTTATCAGTGGATTACTATTCGTTGTGGGAGCGTTACTCTTCATCTTTTGCCGACTGGCTAGTTCCGTTGAAATGCTTTTGATTGGTCGATTCTTCGTCGGCTTAGCATCTGGCCTAACAACAGCTTCTTTGCCAATGTACTTGACCGAATGTGCTCCACTGGCACTTCGAGGCACCCTTGGTGTAATGTGTGCAGTTGGAATCAATGCTGGTGTTGTGGTAGGACAATTGTTAAGTTTGCGTTACATTTTCGGGACAGCTGATCACTGGCATTATGGCTTGAGTTCCTACCTTGTTCTAATAATAATTTGTTACTTGCCTTCCTACTACTTCCCTGAGAGTCCCAAATGGTTGTATATTGTTAAGAAGGATCGTGAAAGTGCCAAAAGAGAACTTCGTCGTCTGAGGGGTGCCAATCGGATGACACAGATTCAGAGAGAAATCGATGATATGGAGGCTGAGGCGAGTGCTCAAATGCAAACTAGCTCGTTTTGTGCAGTCTTGAGTGATTCCAGTCTTACCTTACCTCTGATTATAGTATGTTGTTTCCATGGGGGCCAACAATTGTCCGGCATAAATGCGGTAAATAATAATAATCTATCATTATCAGTTTTCCTTCCGTTCTGCTGACCGATGTTTAATATTTGTGTTCTAGATCTTCTACTACTCTGTTTCGATTTTTGAAAGAGCTGGACTCTCAACAACCAATGCTGAGTGGGCAAATGTTGGAGCTGGTTTCCTTAATCTTGTAACATCGTTTTTGGGTCCTTATCTTATGGCAAATGTCAATCGCCGACCAATTATGCAGTTCTCGTGTTTTGTGTGTTCGATGTTCCTCTTGGCATTTGCTTTTATTCTTCATTTCATTGTAAGAATTGAATATATTTAAAAATCTCTTCTGAAAAACTTAATGTCTATTATCATAAACAGGATTCTGCCAATTGGTTTGCAATCGCATGCATCGTTTGCATCTTTTGTTATATTTTCTTCTATCAATTTGGCCTTGGTCCAATTCCCTATTTCATTGGATCTGGTGAGTAACTATATAAAAATAAACTCTAAGCTTTAAATAAGTCTTTAAGCGCAGTGCAAGTGTCATACAATCAATTCAATTTAAGTGACCTGCTCACTTGAATTAATAAGCTTCTCTTAACTGAGATCGCGCCTAATTCAATCAACTTGTATGAATGTTTTTTTAAACTTGTTGGGTGTTTTTTAATGAATGCATAATTTTTATTAAATTGACTAACTTGAAAAAGAACAGGTTCTTAATATTTTTGAGTTGTTCTTTTTTATATAAACTATTTTATTTAGAATTTGATTTTTAACAAGAGGTTTAAATTCATATTGAAGCTTTAAGGTAGAAAAAAGCAATAACAAAAACGTATACAACAAAAAATTCGGTAAAATTAAACTTATATTCTCTGATACAGTCTAAGTTGAAGTACGCTTGCCCTGAAACTTGTCATTGATAACAGGCGCTATCAAGATCCTATTCAATCCTCCTTTACCTTGTTTGAACAAGATCCCATTACTTGTATGTTGTAGAGTGTCGTTTGGAACTTCACCTGGTTAAAAATCAGCCACCCTGTTAACTCTGTTTTTTCAGTCATCCTCCTTATAAGATTTTTATTTTATTTAAGTTATTTATAAGAGGTTTTTCCATTGGAAAATCTGGATTCGTATACAAAATTGATAAAATTCTTAAAGAATAAAATACGATTGAGAGTTGATTTTTAGTTTCATTGTGTTATTGTTAATTTGTGTCCATTGACCAAGTATCGATTTATAATTTGCTGTCAAATTTTAACAAACGGTTTATGTATTTCTGTGTGTTTTTTTTAAGTAGAAGTCTAATTTTCTGAGAAAATTCTTCTTTGCTTGATCCACTTTCAGAAAAAGAAAGCGATCTAACTTACAAACTTATTATATTTTTAAATTGCTTTCATATTTTCATATTTGAAGATATTTTTTTCTGAAATATTTTTAACAATGTTTTCATAATCACACTACTCATCATCACATCACATCCGTTCAACTGACAGAAGACTGAGTGAGTTTAAAATTGTATAAGTGTTGGTAGAAGGAATTTACACATTTTGATCTGCAAATTTGATTTTGGATCAAAAATAAATCAATGAGTAATTTTAAGTGTAGTTTCTTTAGTGAAATTTTAGAGAAAAAATGTAATGCCCGCAGTCCAACACAAACCAGTGGTTGCATTCACAAAGCTAGTTGCTACGTAGTCAAAATTCAACTAGCTTTGTGAATGCAAAACTATACTACAAAGCTAGTCAATCTGGAACTGCCATATTATTGACAAATGCAAATATATAAAGTAAGAAACATTTTGATTTGATAACTTTAACTTATCTTTTGTGTTTTTAAATTCAATAAAATCAAATTTAAGACACAATTTGACTGATTTATATTGGTATTTAAATATTGAACGATTTATTTCATTTTGAATTCGTGTTACTTTACCGAGCAGCTGATTGTTAAACGTCAAAATCATTCTCCATTAACTTTGTAGCCGAATTTTTTACACTACGTCGCGTCGGATGGGAAATTTCAACTACTTTTGTAGTTAGATTTAGCCAATCAGAATCCCTTGTGCCTCAAGCCACTAGCTTTGTGAATTCGACCAGTATCAAATGTTAGGTGTCAAATGTCAAATTGTAAATGTTACTCATCATTCACTTCTCATTTGAATTTGTTACGTTTCCTTTTAATACAACTTTGGAATCATATTTTTTACAGAAAAGGATGCTTCCTAATCTGTGGATTGCTCTTTGTATTGGGTGCAATACAATTCATGTTCTGCCGAATGGCTAGTTCCGTAGAAATGCTTTTGCTTGGCAGATTATTTGTCGGTCTAGCATCTGGCCTTACAACAACCTCCTTGCCAATGTATTTGACCGAATGTGCACCACTGGCACTGCGTGGTACTCTCGGTGTATTCTGTGCCGTTGGAGTTACGGGGGGTGTTGTAGTTGGACAAGTCATGAGCTTGCGTCATATTTTTGGAACAGCCGATTACTGGCACTACGGCTTGAGTTCCTACCTCGTTCTAATTATAATTTGTTACTTGCCATCTTTCTACTTCCCCGAAAGTCCCAAATGGTTGTATGTTGTAAAACAGGATCGTGAAAGCGCCAAAAGAGAACTACAACGACTTAGAGGAGCCAATCAAAAGGCACAGATTCAAAAAGAAATCGAAGATATGGAAGCCGAGGCGAGTGCCACAATGCAAACTGCTTCGTTTTGTGCCGTATTGAGTGATTCTACTCTTCTATTACCGTTAATTATCGTTTGTGCCTTTCATGGTGGCCAACAGTTGACTGGCATCAATGCGGTATATTATTTTTAATTTTTTGCAATGCAAGTGATCAGATTTTGTGTGTTCTAGATATTCTACTATTCTGTTTCGATATTTCAAAGAGCTGGACTCTCTACAACTGATGCCGAATGGGCAAACCTAGGAGCTGGTAGTCTTAATCTTTTGACATCTCTGTTGGGTCCTTACCTAATGGCGAATTTCAATCGTCGGCCGATAATGCAGTTCTCGTGTTTTGTGTGTGCGATTTGTCTCTTCGCTTTTGCGTTTCTTCTGCGATTTATCGTAAGAAAATATAAATTTCCAGAAAAAGTAAAAACAACTTATATAATGATTTTATTGCAGGATTATGTCAGTTGGTTTGCATTCGTATGCATTGGGTGCATCTTTGCTTATATTTTCTTTTTTCAACTTGGAGTTGGTCCAATTCCCTATTTTATTGGATCTGGTGAGTAATAGGGAACAAACAGAACCAATTTATTAGCTGTCAAAACACTTAAATTGACATAATTGGTATTGTTTTTTTTTTGATATTTTTTGTTTGTTAAACGGATATCAATTTTTAAGATCCCGATTTTCGAGCAATAATATCACTTCATGCGTTGCAAGATGTGTAAATAATGACGTTTAAAAAAATAATCTTAAATCATTTTTCGTAAGGCGATCAGAATCTATCTTTCCTATTGCATAAACTCTCGAGAAAAATGAGGCTATTGTAAATGTCAAATGAGTGGCTTTATTTAATGAGTACGTTTGTTTTTAAAGCAAGTCAATATACATATGTCATCAACCAATATATACAAAGTCTGATTATATTTTATTGAGATTGCAATTTATTTTAAAACAATGGAAAGACCTTTATTTAGTCACCCAATTTCAGTTCTTCATTTTGAATACAAGTTATTAAAAAAACACAATTAGTTCTTAAAACGTCGGTCCTCTGGCATGTCACAACCCTGAAAACCAACCATTAAGTGAGTGTCTATTAAACATTATCACTGATTTGAGAAAACTTATTAATTTAATACAATCTGCGATGTATGTATATAGTTTAATATATACTACAAATTTCATAATGCAGTGTTCTCCACTTTATTTAAAAAAATAAGAAATTTTTTGTTCAGTTTCATTCGTCAGTCCCTTGTGTGTTATTTAAATTTGAAATTCGTGCGAAATATCGCCGACTCACTGTCAAATCCAACTTTGAATTTTAATGTTGGTAATGAAGTTAGTTGCGGGTTGCACAATAAAGTTTATTTTTATTTATTCGTATTAGACTTTGATTTGTTAAAATGTAGTTTGTTGATATTTGAAATTACAAAAAAAAAAAACATTAGTCCAGATTATAATCTCAAATTTCGTCTTTTTCGTCAGTCCTATGGCGTCAGTACTGTGTCAAGTATATTGTTATTGTTCTTCATTTCATGATCATTAGTACTTTTAAGATGAATATTGTTAGATTGTGTTCCTTTTTTTTGTTGATTACTTAGAAATATTTAGTAAAACTATGTGAAAGTAGTAAAAGATAAGTGAATTACGTTACGTTAAATGTCAAAAGTCGGTTTTGAAAACTGTTATAGTATTTTCTCCTAGTGTTACATATTAATAATTATTTTTAATTGTTACTAAGTGATTTTAAGTGTTCAATATTAAATCTTAAGAAATTTTTACTAATTTGTATTAAATTTCACCATAATACTTTCAAAACTGTGTATAACATGTATCAGTACTATGTTACTTCGTCAGTCCCCTGGCAGTCAAATTCTGAAATTTTTAAATATCTTAAAATGTACTCAAAAAAGTGACTGGCCCGATTGGGAACAATATATTAATTAGATTAGCATTCATATTTCATATATATACACCCGAATTTGTAGAAGTTTGATTAAATAACTATCGTAAACAAAATATCCTCAAAACTTACCCAACTTTTGTATAATCACCCATATGTAGATAGAATATGCAGCTGAAGACATAAGAATTTATTTAAAAGATTTAATTTAGAAATACATACCAATTTAAGATTCGAAGTTGATTGAAAAAATGTGTATGTGTGAATTTTTAAGCTAATTTTGATAGGTCGGATCGTTAAAGCTTGTAAAAATATAAAACATTTTTGTTTCATTGTTAACATAAATGTTTTTAAAGTTCCTATTTTTTGTTAATTCTTTATTTTTTGTTCTAGAAATCTTTGAAGTCGCACCTCGACCTATTGGTATGGCAATGGGATCACTTGCATCTTGGTCGTGTAATTTCATCATTGGAATGGCATTTCCAACATTACAAAATGCTTGGGGAGCTTTTGTATTCATTCCATTTTCTATCACGTGTATAGTTTTGTTCCTTTTAACAAGATTCTACTTACCAGAGACTCGAGGACGTGATCCGTCGGAAGTTGCACCACTTATTTCCAAAGGATTCCGTTCAAAAGTTCGATAGGACGAACAAAATAAAAAGAATGCTATTTGGGCTGATATCTCATCACATATTGTTATATTATGTCTTTAAGCTCAAAATTACTTAACTAAAAATGTATAATATTGAAAATTTTTCAATTACGTCTTTATTTTAATTGGGAACCAATAATAATCTCATACTGAATTGTAATCACGATCATAATGAAGATTGATTAAAAGCATTGTTGAATTTAAAAATTATTTATTTATTAACTTAAGAAAATTGTTAAAAATAAAAATGTTACACTCATATACATTAATTTAAATTTCAGTCGTTGTATGTGTACTATAATTTATTGGAAAAACTAAAAATATTTCAGGAAAATCCAAAAAATTTTAAAACTAACGAAAATGATATAGATGTGATATTTGTAGATTGTGTGAGAAATTTTTTTGAAGCTAATTTGTACTTGTTTTTCACGATAAACTGAAGTGAATTAAAATTCCATATGTTTTATGTTAATCAAATTATCTAGTAAACTCTTTCAAATTTGCATTAAAAGATTGCTATTAGATGATGAATATCTATTCTCATACATATGTCGCTTGAACATAATCTTTCCATTTTTATTTTAACACACTTTTAACTTGAACAATCTGCCAAACCCTTTACCTGAGATTTGTGCATATTTGTTGAAGTTTATTAAACTCTTTACCTTTTGCGTATTCCAATAAAATAAAAGAAATGGCGAAATTGTATTGTAAGACTTTTATTATAAATGCAAATGGAAAAATTACTTTATGTGAACGCGTTTTACAAAAGAATGAATTTTAGATTTGTATCCGTTAGATACCAAAGCTTTGCTTGTATATAATCTTTTAAGAACAAAAGAGATAACTATATTTTAGTACAATATGCAATTACAAAAAGGACTGTTTATAAAAATCATAGTGATAGAACTTGTTTGTAACTCCAACACTCCTCTTCAAACTGGTTCTATAAGTCCGCATTTTGTTCTTAACTCCAAGACTCTATTAGATGTTAACGGCTTGGTTAGAAGATCAGCCAACATATCCTCGCTGCTGCAATATTGTGATGCTATTATTCCTTTATTGATATAATCTTTTACGAAGTTATACTTGGTGTCGATATGTTTGGATCTGTTGCTATGCTTCTCGCTGGTTAATAGTTTGAGACAGCTTTGGTTGTCGTCCCAGATATGAACAGGTCCCGTAAATTCTTCATTTATATCTGCAAGTAACTTCTTCAGCCAAACTGCTTCACAACTTGCTTCAGCCAGGGCTATGAATTCTGCTTCGGTCGAGGACAATGCTACACAGGTTTGTTTACGACAGCACCAACTTACAGCACCACCAAAAACTTTAAAAATGTAGCCGGAATTAGATTTTCGTTCTTCTCTGTCTTCTGCCCAGTTGGCGTCCGCATACCCAATAAGATGTTCTTTATTGTTGTTTTGGCTAAGAAACAATCTCAGTTGAGATGTCCCTTTTAAATATTTTGCAACACGTTTCAGCTCGTTCCAATCTTCAACTGTAGGTTTTGACACTTTGGAAGATAATATGCTTATACTTGCTGCGATATCTGGTCGGGAACTGATTGCGATGTAAAGTAAACACCCAATAAACTTTTGATACTTTTCGTTGTCAGATAAAAAATTAACTTCAGCATTTGACTTCCCATAGCTTGGGTCCATCGGCGTCTTTGAAATTTTCGCATCTTTCAGTCCCATCTCTTCAATAACTTTATTGATGTATGCTGTTTGGCTTATGGAAAAATGTCCATCATCATCTCGATATAATTCAAGACCTACGTAATTTTTTATCGTTCCGAGATTTTTCATTTTGAACTTTGGTTTGAGCAGGCTTTCGGTGTCATCGATTAATTTTTGATTTTTACTGATGACTAATAAATCGTTGACATATACAAGTACATAAACTAAAAACTCACCCACAGACTTCTTGAAAAGACATTGGTCAATTTTGCTTTGATAATATCCATTTTTCAAGAGAACATTGTTGATAGTTTGGTTCCACGCCCTTGCTGACTGCTTTAGCCCATAGATGGTTTTATTTAGTTTACATACCTTGTGTTCTTTATTTTCTTCAATGAATCCCATCGGCTGTCGCATGTAGATTGTTTCTTCAAGGTCGCTATTGAGGAACGCAGTCTTAGCATCCAAATGTAATACATGCATTTTTCTATGACCCGCTACAGCTAATAACGTTCGCACAGTAGTTTGCCGTACGACTGGGGCGAATGTTTGATCGTAATCAAGTCCATGGCGCTGGAGAAACCCTTGCGCTACCAAACGTGCCTTGTAAATCAGTTCTCCTCTTGAATCTTCTTTAGACTTGAACACCCACTTACAACCGATTGCCTTCTTGCCAGCAGGTAGGTCCACCAGCTCCCATGTATTGTTACCCGATAAGGCGTTCATTTCATCCCGCATTGCGCTTTTCCAACATTGAGCTTTGTCGCAAGATATCGCCTCCTGAAAACTGGTCGGATCGAATTCTTTAATAGCCTTAAGTACATTTACCTCATTGATTAGTCTGCTTGGTGGTTTTCCTTTTGTTGTTCTGGCTGATGTTCTTTGCTGTGGTACTTCATTTTCACATTCATTCTGCCCTTCGTTCAATGATTCATCGAAACCGTAAAATATACTTTCAGAATTCGAATCTGTGTCCAAATGATCATCCTCTTTTTCTTCATTGCGTCTACTTTTGATTACAAATTCGAAATTGTCATCATCGCTATTACTTTGAGGAACTTCATCTTTCTTTTTACTGTTGGTTTCTGGAAAGCTTCGATTTTTAATTGGACTTGCCTCCACTTTGGCTGAATACTTCAAAAAATGAACATCTCTGCTAATAATTATCTTTTTCGTACTGGTGTCTAGAAGTCTGTATGCTTTCGAATTTGCATCATAGCCAACAAAATTTAAACATTTCGACTTGTTGTCCCACTTTTTTCTCTTTTCTTTGGGAATATGTGCAAAACATCTTTCACCAAATGTACGAAATTGTTTAAAATCCGGTTTGGATCCATACCAGAGCTCGAAAGGTGTTGTTGCAGTTGCTCTTGTTGGTAATCTGTTTTGTATGTATGTGGCTGTCAATATTGCTTCTGCCCAGAACTCCTTGCTTAAGTTCGAATCAATTAGCATACATCTGGATATTTCAACAAGGGACCTGTTGCGTCTTTCAGCAATACCGTTCTGCTGTGGAGAATATGCTGTAGTGAACTCGGATTTTACTCCTTGTTCCCTTAGGTATTGTTGCACCTTATGTCCCGTATACTCACCACCACGGTCAGACCTCAATACTTTTGGTTTACGCCCAAACTGAGTTTTCATTGCTTCAATGTATTCTCGTATTTTATCATAGACCTCTGACTTCTGCCGCATTAAGAATGTTATTGTAAATATACGGTAGTCGTCTATGAACGTGACTATATACTGATTACCACTTGGACTGACCACTTCCATAGGACCACAAACATCTGTGTGTACTAAGTCGAGTACGCTTTGCGAATCACTTTTGGAGACTTTTGGACATGGCAATCTGGCAGACTTTCCTTGGATACAAACTTCGCAGGTTTCATTAACATTACAGTCTTTAATTGACAAACCTGAACCCATTTCTTTATACTGTATGGATTTAATTGCATCCTCATCTCTATGTCCAAGCTTTCGATGCCACTGGTGAATACAATCTTCTTTGTGAACCGCTAAAAGAACTCTGTTTGCCTGACGCAACACATACATAGAAGAAATCAAATCTCCTTTTGCAATCTGGACATTACCCTTCCAAATCTGACACACCTTATTGGCAAATACAAGTTTGCAACCCTTCTCTACCAAGCAAGAGACTGACAACAAATTACCTTGTATTTTTGGAACATACAATACGTTCTCAATCGTTCCAGTAGCCTGAGAATTTTTATTATTTAAAAAATTTACTTGACATGTACCTTTTCCTTCAGAAACAATTTCACTTCCGTCGCCAATACAAATTTTTTCTTTGATGAGAGGATCGAAGCTAACGAAAAAATCTTTCACATTCGTTATATGGCATGTAGCTCCAGAATCTAAGATCCATCCCGAAAGATTTCCTGTTGATGTCAGCAGACTGAAGTGATCAAAGGATTTGGTGATGTAATTTGCATGTTGTTTTTTATTCTTCCATTGCTTGTATTGGCTGCAGTTCTTTTTTATGTGCCCCCTTTTGTGACAGAAAAAACATTCCGCTGATGTTGATTTGGATGTTTGTGGAATAAACTTCGTGATCTTCATTGCATTCTCATGTGGTTCGCCAACAGGATTCTGACGCCGCCTGTACTCTTCCAGAAGCTTCGACTGGACAACATCGAACGTTAATTCTTTTTCTTCGCTTGTTCGAGTCTCCAAAGCAGTGATGAGAGTGTCAAAGCTTCTCGGAAGACTACTTAATAGCATCGCCACACTCCATGTCTCAGACAATTTTTCTTCGCCTATTGCCGCCAAACGTTCAAACAAATCGACCATCTCTTGAATGTGTGCTTCAACATTCCCACCTTCATCGACTTTCAAGCTGCAAATTTTTCGCATTAGCTGCACTTTATTACTCAAGGTGTTTCTTTCGTGGTAATTTTTTAGGCTATCCCACGCTTGCTTTGATGTTATGGCTTTTCGTATATGTTGCAGCTGGCTATCCTCAACAGATAAAGCGATTGTTGCTCGTGCTTCGTCATCTTTAGCGCTCCATTCCGGAGTCGAAGGTGCTGGCTCTGGCTTGAGCCCCGAAACGTAGCCCCACAACCCTTCCTTGACTAAGAGCATTTCTATTTTGTATTTCCATACAAAATAGTTGTCGTTCCCGAGCTTTTTTATGGAAAAACGATTCTCTGCCATTTTGCATATAATTAATATTTCTTTTCTTTTATAATTTTGGAAACTGGGCTCATAACCTGTTGAAGTTTATTAAACTCTTTACCTTTTGCGTATTCCAATAAAATAAAAGAAATGGCGAAATTGTATTTAAGACTTTTATTATAAATGCAAATAGAAAGATTACTTTATGTGAACGCGTTTTACAAAAGAATGAATTTTAGATTTGTATCCGTTAGATACCAAAGCTTTGCTTTTATATAATCTTTTAAGAACAAAAGAGATAACTATATTTTAGTACAATATGCAATTACAAAAAGGACTCTTTATAAAAATCATAGTGATAGAACTTGTTTGTAACTCCAACAATATTCACATTATCTGTTGTTTGTCTATATTCTTCGAATCTTTTTTTTAAATTGTTAGATTATTCACTTGGGGGACTTTTTTAACCTATAATTTTAATTTGTACTACAAAAAAATAATTTTTTGTGATATTGGAAGTAAATAGTATTTCAAAACGAAATGTACGAATTTTGTATCATTCTACCCTAACACTAGTTAAACAATTTTTTATGTATGTATGAACGTTAAAAATGGCAAATTCGTTCAATGCGAGTCGTCAAAAGTAATTAGGGATACGACGCATATAACCTTATGTGAAGCGTGACGGTGAGTGTTCATAGTGAACGAAAACGTGCATTGTGACCAAGGAAATTAGTTAGTTGTTCATGTGTCATCATTATATTTTTGTACGTTCGCTGTAGCCTCAAGGTGGCGTTGGAAGTTTTATACACCAAAGTTAAGTAAAAAAAACTGCTAAAGCTAATGTCGCTTTAGCCACTAGGTGCCACCCTTCCAAAAAACCACGATGATAGTATTATAGAACTTACATATGTACAAATGTGTCATACATTTTAAACTCGGAACTTCACGTTTTCTTAGTTGGGAGTCAATTTTTTGGCAGCTGGCCAATCAAAGCTATCATTGAAATCGATCCGGAAAAAATTTTGAATCGATATTTGACGGTGTTTCCCTTTAATTAGAAATGAAAATTATATTCTGATCGATCGGAAATCACACAAAGAATCGTTCCATTGATTTGTGTTCCAATTTCACACAATTCCAATGACAGATTTCTGTCAGTAAAAATTTTTCGGTGGATTTCAATCAGGAATTTTTTTTCAATCACAGACATTTTTAATGATGGCTATAAACGACCTGTCAAAAAAATTCAAATGTTTGTTTTCAATGATGAAAACTAATGATAGCTATAACTGGTGCCTTACCTTCAAGTCCCTGATATCGTCTCAACCGGACAAATGTTGAGTTTTAGAAGACAGTAAGTTATACTTATCTATCATTTGTTTTTATCATTGAAATCAATCATTCGAATTTTTTGACAAGTTGGTAACAGGTACTATTGAAAATTTATGTCATAGGGCTAATATCTCCTGATTGGAAATTAGCATTTGAGGTTAAAATTGATCTTACTTACAGACAGACTTGTGTGAACTAGGACCCAACAAACTTTCTTGATGACAGCATGTAAACTGTATACTTTGTTTTGCCCTCATTAACCGTGAAACCCATTTTTGCCGCATTTGCCTCAATACTCACAAAAGCTCCATTGACATCACGCTAAGTTCTTCCGATTATGTCAAAGTCATCATCATCAGTATATGATGTGCCTCTAGTGAGAGCTCTAAGAACAAAATTCCAAAACCCCCTTCTGAGACAAGATGAGAGAGCAGGTTAGATGCATTGAGGCCTTTAAAAACAAATTAAGAAGAAATATATGAAGCCCTTTTAGAATTAAGAAATCTAGAGGCAAAAAACATTGCAGAATCGTTAGGAAATAAAACTTTTGATTTTACATTTATTTGCTGCCTGCTAATTTGGTTTGATATTTTAGAAAATATAAATTAAACTAGTAAATATTTGCAAAGTCCGTCCGTTAATCTGTCAACTGGCATAACGGTTTTAGAAAATACAAAAAACAGTTTGATTTTCATGCGTTCCGATGAAAAATTTAATGAGTAGGTATTTTCAATTAACCGAGCGTACCTATTGCTCGTTCCCTAGAAATACCAAATATGTTTCCTGTAGCTTCATCATTGCGATCTCAACGGAGAAAAATACTTTATACTGATGAATGTCCTGAAACTATATTAGACCCGAAACAAAGATTTAAAGTTGATTTTTTTTTTTAAATACTTGAAAGGTTTGATACGTATAGTATCAATTTTTCATTTTTTAGTAACATAAGCGAATGGTTAAAAAATAAAAATGTACCTACGTGCTTCATGCCTTAATTTGCAGAATGTTTTAACATAAAGTAATTTTAAAGATTTAGATGGAGAAGAATTGTTTCAAGAGTTAACCGTAATATCCCAGCTTGTTACACCACAAAGCTCAAGTTTAGATGTGTTAAATTTTATTTTTAGTTCAAACCTTGAAGATTTTGCCCCCAATTTAGTAATTGCTCTCCAAATTCTTAATACAATCCCGGTCACGAGTCACGGTAGCTTCAGGAGAACGTAGTTTTTCTAAACTTAAAATTATTAAAAATTATCTCAGGACAACCATGACTCAAGAGAGATTGGTAGGTTTATCTATAATGTCCATTGAAAAGAAATTATTAAATTCTTTAGACTTTGATGATCTCATTTCTGAATTTGCAAAATGTAAGGCCAGAAAAGTAAGTTTCAAAGTTTAAAAGTTTCCCCTCTGCTTATTTCTTCGCTGCGTTTTAGTTTAATGGTTTAGGCCTCCTAGGGATACCTCAATGAAAAAAACGCATTGAAAGTCTACCTCCTGGGTAATGTGGGAAAGGCTTATGCTTGTGTATCATTTTATGTGTAAAAAAAAATATAAAAAAAGGGGCGCTTTCTACAAATCTTGCACAGGGCGCAAGTTTGGCTGGGGCCGGCGCTGGCTATATATGTAACTGTTCTTTCAAAAAAGAGTTCATCGTTGAAAATTATAAACAAACTCAAAGAAAAGTGTTGGATCAAATAAAATATTTCTTTTAGTAAAAAAATGTAAAACTCATTAGCTTTATTTTAATACCAACCATAACAAAGTTAACTTTCCTAATCGCTTTTCAATCTCGAAGCAACATTTTCAATGAAAGATACGAGTATATTTAACTGGCTCCTTACACACAGATTACGATTGGCTAAGACATTTTTGAGTTTTATTTTTCTGTCCTGATTGTATGACCAGAACTGTGTACATCAGAATATTGAGGTTTACAAAAAAATAATTTTTCTCTCTCCTTCAAAGGGTAGGTTAAAGTTTCGCTTTAAAAATGAAATTCAAGAAGTCTATCACCTGAGTATTATACAAATATATGTACAAAATTTTGCTCTAAAATGTGTTCCGGGCTTAGAGATGATGTTGATTAAAATAAGTTTAAGGGATGGTTTCTGTACAGTTGACTTGACAAAATTTTTCATCATGTTTTATGTACTAAATTTATGCATTTCGACATAATAACCAAATCTTATAATGTTATGTATTTTATGAAATGAGCATTTTTATGCGACCCATGTGGTATACATTTTACCATTAAAAAAACATCACGATTTAAGTGAACTTAAAATTAACGGAATAACCTACAGCTTTTTATTTGCTGTTAAAGTTTTAATTATACACTTTAGACAGTCAAAATTTTTAAAACAAAAAGGACAGTGTGCTTCTTATGTTACATTATATATTTTATGTGGTGGTAATTTTGTTAGTCATAGTTTTTAAGTGTTTTTATCCCTTAACAATTTCGTATAATTTTAAAATAATGAATCGATATTTATTTGGTAATCCTGTGATACATCATGATAATTCATTCGAAGAAATTGAATTTTTATCGCATAATGAAACTGACGAGATCGATTTAGAAGCACAAGTGAGTTGATTCATTTCAATTTACAATTTAATATTGAGCAGGGATTTATAAATTCAAAACATAACGACATACATATGTACATAAATAATAATAAAAATAATCTTAGAACGAAACTATCTGACCGGTAGACGTTATTCTGATCCTTTTCGTTTGAGACTTTGATGAGATTAATAAAGTTGAAACAGAAATGTACCGCGCTATAACCAACCTCAGAGTGATCTTTGGAATCAATCAGAAACCAATAGAATTTCTCTATTCTGCTATAATCCCATAAAATGCCAAATCCTTTAGCTTTTTGTTTCTAACCTAATTCTACCTACATATAAACAACTTGATTCCGAAAGCCATTGAATATAACATGAATATATGTACTAACTTGTAAACTCTACTAGAAATTTATTGAACTGAAAATGTTCGAGGAATATGAATACGAGTTTTTATTGAAAAATATATTCCACTTATACCATTGAATAACTTCAATGAAAGGTTTCCCAATAAGAAGTTTTATTTTGTTATTTAAAAAAAGTATTTTTTACGACAAATCAATGGATTTTTATTTCTTTGTTAAGATGATAGTAATCATGAAATTTCTAATTCTTACATTTGCGGTTGTATGTCTTCGGTTTCTTCTATTTTGGAGTATTGCCATACCCTTATCGCTTTTACGTGCCCACAAGGACAAAAGTCCAAGTCTCCGAGAAATAACAAGGTTAGAAAATGTTTTTTTTTTTTTTTTTAAACTGCGAAATGTGACTGCAAAATATTTACCATTTTCATAATGAAATTAAACAAGTTAATTTTTGGTAATAATATAATTTTAATTTGTCAAATGTCAAAAAACGGGAGCTTCAAAAGTGCAAACTGTCCAAATACCATTGGGCTGGTTCGGACGAAATAAGGGACTTGAAGGTTGGTTGTAAGGCAAGTTTCTAATATCTGATTGGTCAGGTGCCAAAAAAATGCCTTCTAATTTAGGCAACTTTCTTGGAAAGTAGACAGGAAAATGGCTGCGTTCAATTTCAGACAGATAGGGTATCCGGATACCTTTTTGTTAGTGTTTTACGTGTAAAATAACAGCTGATCAAAAACAGCTGAGATGTCAAAAAAAAGAATCCAAAGGTATCCAAGAATTTCTGGGGTATGTAGGTATCTGACAGAACAGCTGATTCAACACATGGTTGAATTTCAAGAAACTTGAAAATTGATTTCAGCCTTTTGTATTTGTTGGTAAGCAAAAAGATACAAAATGTTAGTTGAACTTGTATTTGAGGATGTTCTTCACATAATAGACGATGAAGAAGCTATTTACCTTTTAGTAGGTAATTGTGACTTCGAAGCTTAAATGTTTCTCTGCTTTTTGTGAACAGTTGGAAGTTGTTTGTATTTTTTTACAGCTACATATGTATCTCAATACAGCTATCCAACTAGTTCATCAAGGTATCTAGTAAACCCACCTATAAAAGATAACCTATCCAACACGAAATTGAACGCAGCCAATAAGTCAAGAAAAATCTCCCTAACTATCAAGTCAATTCTACTTATGTCAAAATGACAGCTGATCATGTTGGATTTTTAGTGATAGTGCAAAAACCAAAAAAACATTATAGCTTACAAAAAATTCGTTAGGCAAGCTACAAGTCCATTACGACTTGTATTTTATATTATTAGGAAATATTACTTAATCCTTTTCCAATTTTACGATGAAACCTTTTACACAAAAAATTAAATGAAATTGTGCAGAAAATAAATAAATTACAAAGTAATAAAGTCCAGCTTTCAGTTGACTGAAAAAAACATGACTAACTGTCATTGTGACATGTGTGGACTTGACGTAATAGTTAGGGAGATTTTTCTTGACTTGTGACCTGAACCTGTCTGTTTATTTTGTCAAATGACGACAGCTTCAAAAGTGACAACTGCCCAACTAATGGGCTATTCAAAATGTAACGTCCTATTGAAAAACCCTTCATTCATGAGTTGTTTGCTTGTCCCTAATATAGCCACTTTTCATATAACATGGCTTATACGAATAGGTATTTATGTACATATATGAACTCTCAAAATTGATCCATATCGAATGATGACTGATGAATCTATTCTATAGTAATGTATAAAATAAATCTTCTTAATAAAATTTAACGAAGTATGAAGAACGAAAATTAACGCAAGTACTTTAAAATATTTATCTTCGACTTAAAATTTAAAACATGTTTGTTGTCTTTTTATTTTCCAGAAACCACAGAAATGGGGTGGTCTGTTGATATTGGTTTCTTTTGCAACGACAATTGGTGCTTCAGTTCCCGTCGGATACTGCCTTGGATGTGTAAATAGTCCCGCATTGGTAAGACGATATTTTATATAAACTAAACAAAAAGATTTTATAAAATTTTAAATTTTATGTGTACACAGTTTATCAAAGATTGGTGCAATGTAACGCTTATTGAGAAATATAATTGGCATTTATTAGAGAGCGAACTAGATGTCCTATGGGCATCGATCGTATCAATTCTCTTACTTGGTGGAATGGTTGGATCACTTTGTGGAGCAACTGTTTCCGATAAGTTTGGCAGGTTTGTTTTGCTAAAATAATAAGCAAAATCTTTTACATAAACACATTTATTTATTATTATTAAATACATTTTACTTTACTTTATACTTTTTTAGAAAAGGAGCAATTTTAATAGCAGGAGTTCTTCTTATTATCGCCGCATTTATGTTCAACTTTTGTCGGGAAGCTAAATCAGTTGAACTTTTATTGATCGGCCGATTCATAGTTGGAATTTCGTCGGGAATAACCTATACTGCTTTGCCCATATATCTTCTAGAAATAGCTCCGCCACATCTACGAGAAACTCTAGGAGTTTTCTGTGCTGTTGGCGTAACAGCTGGTATTGTGGTTGGACAATTCTTCAGTTTGAATTTCATCTTTGGAACAGAACTACTTTGGCATTATGCTCTCAGTTCCTATGGAGCCTTGGTTGTTATTTGTTACCTTCCATCCTATTATTTTCCAGAAAGTCCGAAATGGCTTTATCTGATCAAAGATGATGCCAAAGGAGCTCGAAGTAGTCTCAGTCGATTGCGGCAAAACGATGAAGCTCAAGTTAATGCGGAAATGCTTGATCTAGAAACTGAAGCCAATACCAAAATAGAGAAGAGCAGCTTTTGGTCGGTTATATCGAATCCAGCAATGAAACTACCACTTTTCGTAATATGCTGTTATCAAGCTGGTCAGCAATTATCAGGTGTTAATTCAGTAAGTTTTAAAGTAATTTTGTTTTTGTCAAAAAGTTAAGAATTAATTGTTATTTTCTGTAGATATTCTTCTACTCAGTGCCGATTTTTATGAAAGCCGGATTCTCGGCAAACGATGCCGAGTTGGCCAACCTAGGAGCTGGTTGTATGAATTTGGCAGTTTCTTTGATGGGACCGATTTTAATGGCTAAGTTTAACAGAAGACCAATGATGCTGATCTCGAGTTCTATGTGTGCATTCTTTTTAGTAGCTATAGCTACATCCCTTTATTTTATTGTAAGTCTATTGTCTGTTGTTTTTGTTTTAAAACTTCAAATTGATCTCTCTTTTGTTTGTTCGAAAAGGATGCTGCACCATGGATAGCTCTGGCTTGTATTGGATGTATCTTCATATTTATATTCTTCTTCCAATTTGGTCTTGGTCCTATGCCATATTTCATTGGAGCAGGTAAATTACCTTTTTTAATAAAAATTCATATCATTTATTTACTAACTGATTTCATTTTCAGAAATTGTTGAAGTATCTCCCCGACCGGTAGCTATGTCATTAGGAAGTCTTTCGTCTTGGTTGTGTAATCTGACAGTTGGAATGACATTCCCTCCATTAAATGCATTGATTGGTTCATTTGTTTTCTTACCATTTGCGGTGGCGTGTACAATTGTGTTTTTCGTAACTTATTTCTTTGTTCCGGAAACTAGAGGGCGTGATTCATCGCAACTAGCACCAATGATGGCTAACGGTTTTAAATCTAAGATTAAGTAAAATTTTAAATGTTTGTTTTTATTATCGTAATTTAAGTATTTTTAGAATTTATGTTTTAAGTTGTTTGTTAATACTGCCTTGTAAATTATTTATTTTTCGCATCTATGTAATATATTCCTTTTTTATTATGATATGTATGTACAAAGTTTTACAATGAAAAAAGAGATAAAAGTTATTTCTTAAAAATAAAATAAAAATTAAAATTCGTTAGGAAAGTGGTTTGTTATAAAATTTTTAGGAACACGACTTCTCACACATTAACTATAGATATCAATAAAAATTAAACCCTATTTGTGTAGATGCCGTCAACAAGCTGCACAAGTCTAAAGTAAGGCGGTTGAGTTGATTGCCGAGTCTAAACGTGACCTTGAGGATACCAAAAAATCAGCGTTTTTAAACGTTTTGGGCATTGACTTTTTGGAATGGTGTTTATGGAGCTAGAAATGGGCACGAGTACGATAACTTTGGCGCCAAGATATAATAACGGTTTTTGGTAGAGGGGCTTAATACAAGCATTTTTTACTACTACTTAGTTTTTGAAAAATTTAATTTTAAACTCAAAATTTTGAGTAAAAAAAGTTAAAAAAAAAAAGGTTTAAAGTGTAATTTTTCAATACTTTAAGATTATCTACCATTGTTTTTATTTCAGAATATTATTGATCTTATTTGTTTTTGATCAAAAACTGAAAACTAGATGATTTTATGTCTTTTAGTTTTTGGGAAAATTGAAAATAACCACAACTATTATTTTAATTTAATTCTTTTTTTTGCTTGAGTGGTCTTATTTTGATAGTAACAATGGTAGGTGCGAGTTTCGGTGTATGCAACAGTAAGGTCTGTGCGAGTTTGGGTGTATGCAACAGTGGGATCTGTAAGGATGGCATGCTGCAACCCCCCTGCTTGGGAACACTATAGGATTTGGGGTAGGTGCAAGTTGGGTACGTGCAAGGTGGGAAGGGGGCAAGGTTCGGTGGGTGCAAGATGGGGTGCATGCAAAGTTTCTTTTGCATTTAAATAAGCTGGATTTAAGAAAAATTAATTTACCCTAGGTGTATCTTAATCCATATTCGATTATTACTATCAAAATAAGAATACGTTAATACTTAAGCAAGGAAATAAAATTAATTAAAATAAAATATTTTTTTTGGTAATTTTCAATTTTCTCAAGAACTAGAAGACATAAAGTCATCTAGTTTTCAGTTTTTGATCAAAAACAAATAAGAGCAATGAACTCTAAAAAAAAAACAGTAGATAATTTGAAAGTCTTGAAAAACTACACTTTAAACCTTTTTTTAATTTTGTTTGCATAAATTTTTAGTTTAAAACAATTTTTTCAAAAACTATGCATAGTGACTTGATTTAAAAACAAGCTAATAGACAAAATCGTTGGCTTTAAAAAAAGTATAATACTTAGTTGTAAGTATTACCGTTATTTTTTAATTTATTTTATTTAATGTACATATTTTTTTAAATTGCCCCTACCGCCTAAACGGGAGGAGATAGACCCCCCCTCCCATAGTAAAAAATGCTTGTTTTTAACTGTTCTATACAAATCTGTCATTAAACTTTGTCGCCAAAGTTATCGTACTCTCCCCTAGAAATGTATCCTTAGCTGCTTTTCTTAAAGTCATTTCTATTGGTCCTCCATATAAGTTTTTTTAGTCACTACTTGTCGAATTGAATTTAAGTCTTACGTTTCAAAGTAGGTACCTGATCAAAATAAGTTCTGCAGGAAAAAGGGATCTTTCTTTGTTTGTTACATTCAGAGAATATAAGCAAATCATTGAAGCATTCTTTAATGCTTGATATTTCAAGACCTCCCTTGAAATATCAAGACCACCCTTCATATTTGTAGACCTCCCTTGTAAGGTCAAAATCTCCCTTCGAATTTCAAGACCTTCAAAATTCTAGACCTCTCTTTGAATTTATAGATCTCTCTTGGTATTTCCAGATTTGACATTGAAATCTCCAGACCTCCCTTGATATTTTAAGACCTCCCAATGATCTGGTGAAAAGAATTAAAGTGCAACAACTTATATGGCTGGGTCATATAAAGCGAATGGACATCAACACTTCAGCCTGAAAAGACTTTTATTCCAATCCAGAGGGACGACGCTGCTGACCACGGCTCAGTTGGTGCACGCAGGTGGTAGATAGACCAACTGGGACTGCGAAATTAGAGACAGCTAGATAAGGACCGAGCTGGTAAGTAAGTTTTTTTGAATTTCCTTATCGTTAAGAATTTTACTTCATTAGACGTAAAATTATATTTGTACCAATGTAAATATTCTTTCCCAACCTAGAATTAATTATAAAAATAACATTGACAACATATGTACATACACTTCATTTTGTCAAATCGTGTGATAGTCAATGGTCGCATTCACAAAGCTAGTGGCTACGTAGCCAAAATTCAACTAGCTTTGTGAATGCAAAATTGCACTACAAAGCTAGTCAATCCGGAACTGTCATATTAATGAAAAATACAAATATATGAAATAAGAAACATTTTTGTGTTGTCAGAACTTTAAATATTTTTTTTCTTTTTAAATTCAATAAAACCAAATAGAAGACATAATATGATTGATTTATATTTGTATTTAAATACCGAAAGATTCATTTCATTTTGAATTCTTGTGTCCTTACCGAGCAGCTGATTGTGAAACGTCAAAACCACTGTGCACTAACTTTGTAGCCGAAAATTTTACACTACGGCGGAGGGGAAATTTCAACTACTTTTGTAGTAAGATTTAGCCAATCAGAATCCCTTGACTACGTAGCCACTAGCTTTGTGAATGCGACCAATGTTTTGCGAGTCAACGCATTGACAGAGATAATTAAACGTCATTTTGACTTACATACGCGTCACCGCTTTTTGAAACAGCATTGATTCGTATAATAGTCAACTGTGATCGTTTATTGTGCGTTGACAGAGGAAATTTTATTTTTTAGTCAGTGACCCTGTAATTGTAGCTTAACGATTTGCTAATTTCAATTAATCAAGCAATGTGAAATGTTTTTTTGCGAAAATAATACAGACTTAACTCTCCTCAACAAACAAACCACTATTTAATTTTATCGCAAGTAAATTTTTGACACTTAACATAATGTATTATGTTAAGTGTCAAAAATTTACTTGCGATGTAGGTTGCATAAAATTTCAAATTTTTTCAAATAAAGGATAGCTAATCACCACCCTGTTATTGGTAGTTTGGCATCACTGTTTGTCATTTCAACCATAATTTATCACCCCTCCAAACATATTTGACGTTTACCTAAAATTTCCCCCACAAATGAACTCTCCACTAGCTGGGGAAGCTCTCACAGCTGTTTAATCGCACGACGCGACGTCTAGGTTTTCGTCTAGTCGTAGTCGTACACGTTTAATGTCATCCGCTCTTTGCTTTCCACACCAGTGGCAAGGCGGTTATTAACATTTTCTTTTCGTTTTATTTATTTTTCGAGCGGTATTCTTTGTTTTTAATTACTTTTGCAAATATAGTTTATTAGTGAAAGCATAAATTGGAAAAAAACTGAAAGAACAAAGTTTAAATGACCTAATCTTTTATTTCCGTTATACCACCACAATCCACAAAAAATTGTATTTATTTTGTCCATTCATTTAGAATTCGAAATAACCCTTTTTGTGGCTTAAAATTCAATTAATTTTATTCCTATAATAATTGTGTTACGACAACGACGGCGGAGACAACGACACCAGAGTATTGTATTTTTTATACGAACTGGCTGGCATTGCGTACAGTGTGTGAGTTGCGTGTGCAATAATGGAAGACCGAAATGAATCTCAAAGGCTCTACAATTCGAACAAAGCTGACAATAGGTCAAGCACCAATGCGCAGACTAACGTGAGTTTAATTAGGGACACCCCAAATAAAACAGTCATCAACATTGTTGATAAGATAGAACAATTAAATTGTTAGTTCGTTATCATTTGGACATCAGTTTAATTGACTGACCTTGAAAAAGTTTTTTAAAACACATGGATAACCAATATCTCATTAAAACATTTTAAATTTGATTTTAAGAGAAGATCACTTTACTATAGATTTCTTGGTCTTACAGAAGGAACCATGGGGAAAGTTGTTAACTCTAGTTGGCTATGCGACAACTATTGGCTCTGCAGTTCCAGTTGGCTATTGCATTGGATGTATTAATAGTCCAGCTTCGGTAAGAATCTTCTGCTTCTAACCAACAACAACAAAAAAAGACTAACAATAATTTGTATTTTATTTTGTTTACATTATAGTACATGCGAGCATGGTGCAATGAAACACTGATCGAGCGTTATGATTACCATATCACATCTGGAGGATTGTCTATTCTTTGGTCGGCAATTGTTTCTATTTTTCTAGTTGGTGGAGCGATTGGGTCGCTAGGAGGTGCTGGGGCTGCTGATAAATTTGGAAGGTGAATTTTGAATTAAATTTATTCCCTCCCCTCTAAATTGAACTCACATCTAAAATCTCATTTTTCTTATCACACATTGGAATAGCTTTTTTTTTAAATTGATTTTAAATTAAAGATCAGATCATGGAAATTTACAAGGCTAACATGAACATTTAAATACGTAACATCATTAAAGTAGGTACCTAACCTTTAGTTAATGCCTTATACCTACATACGTTTGTAGAAATTGATAAGAAGAGCTTAGATGTTTCTTTAGGAAATTGATACGTCAGTGAGATTTTTAATATTGATTAATAAATATTATTATTAATTTTTCTTTTTTGCACAAAACAAACAAAATAATTGTTTTGATGAATTTTGCAACAAAAAAAACGTAAAATAGGAAACCGGTGCATACGTACTTGTTTTAAACTTTGAAGCAATTGTTGATTTTGTATTAAAACAAAGGATTACAAAATGTATTTTTTATTTGTTTAAATGTTAGTGTCGATCTTGTTAGTATTTCTTCGAATTGTATACTTTTAAATTATTTCAAACGATCTTAGGGCATATAAAATAATTAAGATTTATTTAAATTTAACCCTTATTATTAGTAATTTGAACATGCAGAAAGAGTTCATACTTGCGCCTATCCTAAATAAAATGTTCCTGTCTTCGAAAACTGTGAACGTGAATAGTATCGAAAGTAAGCCATAGATATTTTCGATAACGGTTATTGAAGGTGTGACAGGGACGTTCTCTATTATTTTAAAAGGCATTTATTAGCTTTAGCTTGTAAGGAACAATGCAAAAGAGTAAGCGTTTCCAAATAACTTCCATTTGAAAAAATCGACCATATATTATTCAAAGATTATAAATATTACTAAATGTTCAATGCCAGTTTTGTTTTAAAGACAAATAGTCTTCTGATGAGTAGCAATATAAAGATATATTTACTTTAGATTAAAAAATCTAGTTAGGTTGAATAAATATAAACATAATCAAATCGTTAAAAATGTTATTTACCTTCTTTGTTAAGTTGTTTTTCTATTGTTGATCTACGTTAAGTTTTTTAAAACTTATACCATAAAATTTGAGTTAATTACAAGAATGGGTATGCGGGACCATGTTGTTAGAAGTAAAACCATTGCAAAAAACGCCAAACTGGTTTAGTTATTTATTCTTTGGAAGCTCGTAAAACATCATTTGCGTGGTTGAGGAATTTCCGTAACTCCACCCAAGGATTATTTAAGGGTTTTTATATAGAGGCCAATACGAAGTTTAAAGAGCTTTGTAAGATTAAAAAAAAAAGTTATAAGCTGAAAAGCTTGTAAAAACTCCGCTGATTTCTGGAAACCGGCTAGGGAGCTGAATGGAAAACGTTTTACTATCCCCACAAAACTGTCTTCAAATGTAATGCTTTCCCATTTAAAGGATCTTTTTAAATCCTGTAATAACGCCGACAAAGTGGCAATTTGCAGCACCTGGATTCGTAGTCGACTCTCTGGATTGTGCATTTACATTTAGTGAGTTGGAAGAAACGCTGGAGACGCTTAAAGATGGAAAGCCGGTTCGAATGATATTCCAGTGGAATTTTTTAAGTATGGGACTGTCATGCTCAAAGAGCACCTTTTAAAACTTTTTAATGCAATTTTGGAGGGAGAATTGGTCGCGTTCTTGAGCACCCATATAGAGGAACAAGGGCCGCTGTATGGACAGGTGAAGAACTCTCAGACTGGTTTGAAACCTCATCGGGAGTGAGACAAGTTTGTACATTAAGCCCTACTTTGTTTGCACTATTCATAGATGACCTTTTAGATTTCCTGCCGAGTGGAGTGGATTTCGCAGGGATGCGAATTAAGGCACTTCTGTTCGCAGATTATTTAGTCATGTTTGCGCATTCACCGGAAATTTTGCAGCTCATGATTAACAGGGTTTACCAGTATTGTCGGCTATGGAATTTAATAGTAAATATAGATAAATCGAAGGTTATGGTTATTAAAAGTGGCGGTGGATGTAATGCATCAAATGAAAAATGGAGCTTTAATCGCGAAAATATTGAATGTGTGCGAGACTACAAATACCTTGGCATTACTGTTACAAATAATTTAAACACTTGAAGGAGAAATTGGTAAAGGCGAAAACTGCTATTAATATGACCTGGAAGCAAGTTTCATGAATAAGTGTATAGCACATAGTAGCAAGTTTAAAGTATTTGAAGCAGTAGCTGAGAGCATACTTTTATATGGATCGCAGGTATGAGGATGTAAAAAGTACAATTCAGTTGAAAAACTCCTAACGCACTTTATAAAAAGAATATTTAATTTGCCGAAAAATACGCCAAACTATGTAATAATCCTGAAAACGGTTCTCTCTCCTTTGTTTATAAAAAACATTGAAGTTGCAAGCGGACTTCTTGCTTAACGTTTTTAAAATGAATGATTCACGGGTCGTGAAAAAAGTGGCCATAAAAGCCATACAAGATCACAACAGTTGGTATCGAGAGTGACAAGATCTTGCTGAAGAATGTCAAATTAATTTTAATTTACCCATCGAGGATTTAACAACCGCTAAAAACATCTTGTATGAGTTCCACAAGCGAATAGCGTTGATGAAGAACTACGCTCCGAGCGACGTTAGAAATGAAAAACGAGGATGAATAATTTGGTGGGTTCTACTAGATTCTACATGATTATGATAAATGTGTTTGCATAATATTAAAAAGGAAGATAAGGGATTTGTACTGTAGCAAATTATCAAAAGAGAAATTATTGATTTTGATTGAAAAGGGAGCGACATGATCATATCGCTTCAGACCATAAACTTAAACCCCGTAAGTTAGAGTTGGTAAAGCTAAAGATTTTGCTAACATGAGGCGCGTTTTGAGAGGTGTAAAATGTTGTGACAAATGTACATAGTTGGCGGAGTATTCCATAAGTTTTCCCAATGGCTTGGTTGATATGTGTGTCCCAATTTAATGTCCTATTAAAAGTCATACCCAAATTTTGTACTGTGTTGACGTATTCTAAAACTAATTGGATTAAAATTACATGAGAAAAGTAAAACAAATCAAGAGGCTTACGACCGATCACTATACATTTACGTTTTGACGAGTTAAGGAACGAATCAATTCTTCTTAGACCAAGTAGCGATGAGTTGCAAATCTGAGAACTTACATAATCTTCGATGAGACCAAGGGGAGAGCTTTTGAATAGTTGCACATCATCAGCATTCATGTGCACAGAGGAAGACAATATCTGCTTATGAAGCTCATTAATATACAAGGAGAAAAGCAAAGGAACTAGTATGGAGCATTGCATTGTACTTTCCCTGCAAAAACTGCCTGTTTTATGTTGCTTAGATATGAGAAAAGCAAATTAGTTGAGCATGGGGAAAACGAATAGTTATTTAGGAGTTGATGACGGAGGATTTTATGGTCAATAATGTCAAAAGCTTTAGAGAATTCTAAGTTCACCCCGACCACGGTTGAAAAAAAACCTATCAAACGGTTAAATTTGATATAATGATGCGTATATCTACACATTTATATTATAAAGGAGTTTTGGTTATCACTCCAAACCATAAATTTGCTTCAACCTAACATTAGCAATATTCTTAGTTGCTCTAGAGTGACGCACTCGGTTTTTATCTTTTCTAAACTACGTTGTCCCAACAACTCAAATTTTGTTCACCAGGCAAGAAGGTTCTCCACGCGATTCAAAAGTGCTTTAGTTTTGCGAACACGATTGAACAGCACCTTCAAATGATAAAACTTTATTATAAAAATGAGTGTTCACCATCAGGTGGTAATGCATCCTCAAAAAGTTAGCGTTTGATGTGGATTTTGGGCCGGTGGCGTAATTGGTCCATACTTTTTTGAAAACTACGTTAGTAAGGCGGTCACCTTAAACAGCGAGAGCTACATTACGATGAAAACTAATTTCTTATAGCCCAAATTGAACCATATGGACCTAGACGACATGCGGTTCCGCGGCGCTACGTGCCACACAGCAAACGCCACGACATCTACACACTCAACATCTACCCGCCCTTGTTGAAGTGGGTATCGTTCCATTTACTGAGGATTAGTTTTAATTTGTCAAATGTCAAAAGATGAAAACTACAAAAAAGACAGTTGGTCAAATAGACGACGATTTAAAAATAAGCTTCTTATTGGAAAACCATTTATATTGCTAACTTAAGGCATAAGGCATACGTACTTTTATAAACTAACAATAAACTTTTGTTTAGTCATTTTCGATACAATTTTCTTTTTGGCGTGTCTCGATATGTTTGTAATATATATAGTACATAATAAACTTTATACTTTGTATCTGAGCACTACACGCAAGCAGAAGTGCATTAAACTTAAATACACTTGCTTGGATGGTCTGATTTTTCAACCATGGGATTTCCCTCCAATTACGATATAAAAACAAAAACTAATGTGCAAAGGCTTAAAGCCATTTTGTAAACGATTACAAAATAATGATATCTAAAATAGGCGCCTTTAACTAAATTACATTTATAAATTTACAATCAAGCTATATATTTATCATGACCATCTGTTATTTTCTTTCTAATAATAAACACAAATGCATTAAATTAAATTTGTAAACTAAATTATAATAGCATGATAGTAAAGAATACTAAATACTTAAGTACTCCAAGTAGATTATCGCTACAATTAGAGATTGTTTTGAGATAAGACTAACGGTAAATTTAATGTTATAGCAGGCGCATTATGTCTTTAAAGTAAACCTCTTCAAAATTATCGTTAATATTTCAAGAGCGTTGTTGATGATTAATTCGACTGATGTATAAACACCTTACGTTAGACCTTTAATGGTTTATGTTAACTTTTGTGTTACTTTTCTTTCAAATCACCCTGTATATTATAAATGTTCATGTGTATTATGGATTATGTATTTGAAATTGTTCGATAATAATTCTTCGCACATTTCACAGTTCACTTAATGCGCCATAAAAACATTATTGCAAATTGTAATCATATATGTATTTCCCTCGTCGGATTTATTATATCAAAAAACACAATTTAAAGTATTACAATTTAAGGGGTTAAGTTTGTAAAAAAATTGTTTTTTTTTTTTCTTTTACTCACTTACTCATGTTTATTTTGTTTGCATTTTCGACAAAGATATGACAGAAATGTGTTTACTTCCGATTAAGGTATCAATATCGATAAAATATTACCTCAGCATATTAATAAATATTAAAGAAAACTTACAACCCAACAAATGTTAAAATGCATTGAAATAGACACCGCCTTGTTGTAATAAACATCTATAGTATAAACACAGTTGTACACAGAGGCTGAATATAATTTAAATTTAAAACACATTCAAATGTTGTCGATATTATAATTATTATTCATTCTACACTAGCTGTGCGGTAGACTATGTTGTTATGACTGCATTGGTTCACCGCACTTAAACAGAAAAATAAAATCATTGTACAACATCAACTTTTGAATACATAATAAGTCTTACACGTAGCAATCGTTACATTGAGGAAGGAATTAAGATTTGATTCCGATGAACTCATGTGTCATGTCACTCATTTGTCATGCTTCAACTCTCAAAATTTAACAGTTTTTGAAATTTGTATACTAAAAAATAAATAATGACATTTCAGAAAAGGATGCTTCATTATCAGTGGATTACTCTTTGCTCTGGGTGCGATACTTTTCATGCTCTGTCGTGTGGCTAGTTCGGTTGAAATGCTTCTAATTGGCAGATTTTTAGTTGGTCTAGCATCTGGTCTGACAACAGCTTCCCTGCCAATGTATCTTACAGAATGTGCTCCATTAGCACTTCGGGGCACTTTGGGTGTATTTTGTTCGGTTGGAGTTACTGGTGGTGTTGTAGTTGGTCAAGTATTCAATTTGCGTAATATTTTTGGAACACCCGATCTCTGGCACTATGGTTTGAGTTTCTACATCGTCCTTGTTATTGCATGTTACTTGCCGTCCTACTATTTCCCAGAGAGTCCGAAATGGTTGTATGTTGTAAAACAAGATCGTGAAGCTGCCAAAATAGAATTACGTCGTCTGAGAGGAGCAAATCATATGACACAGATTCAAAAGGAATTAGAAGATATGGAAGTCGAGGCCAGTGCTACAATGCAGACTAGCTCGTTTTTGGCAGTTTTACGTGATCCAAGTCTCTCATTGCCTTTAATTATAGTTTGTGCCTTTCAAGGTGGCCAACAGTTATCTGGTATAAATGCGGTAATATATTTTTGATCTCTTCACCGATTTTCATTATTAATTGAAATTTTTGTTTTTTTTTTTTTAGATTTTCTACTATTCCGTTTCAATATTTCAAAAAGCTGGACTCTCGGAAACTAATGCTGAATGGGCGAATCTTGGAGCTGGCTGCTTAAATCTAATGACATCGTTTTTGAGTCCATATCTAATGGCCAATGTCAATCGCCGTCCATTAATGCAATTTTCATGCTTTGCATGTGCCGTTTTTCTCTTAGCTTTTGCATTTATTCGTCATTTTATCGTAAGAGATTATTTCGAAAAAAATAACGAAAAAACACACTTTTGACAAAATTTCAAAATTATTTAATTCCAATTTTTATCATTTTTACAGGAATTTTTCAGTTGGTTTGCAATTGCAGGCATTGTTTGTATTTTTTGTTACATTTTCTTCTACCAAATCGGTGTTGGTCCAATTCCCTTTTTTATCGGATCCGGTGAGTAACAATGTACCTATGTATGTATGTACCTACATTAAAAGTTGATTGGTTTGCTTTTTTCTTCTCTTCTCCAATTAAAAGAATTTACAAGCAGTTTACAATGCAATTCAATTAACTAGCTTAATTGAATAATTGATTGTGTTATTCAATTAGCTCTTCAACCTTTTCCAATCTTTAAGTTTCTTTCTGTTTACAAGTTGTTCAATATACAATTGTGATGTTTTAATTGAAAGACGTTGGCCTCATCGAGTTGGCATCGGCATCGTTTCTTTAAGTGTCCAATTGAGTTAATCAATTCATAAACAAAAGATGCTCTCACTTTTGTTTTTTTTTTATTGTTATTGTATATTTTGTTGACAATGGTGTTTTTGTATTTTGTTGATTTATAACTTTCTAGCTTATTTATTGTAAATTTTTTCTTTAATATTTGTTTAATGACTAAAACAAAGATGCTATAAGTCCACGTAAGGTTTATCACTCAAAAATTTTATTTATCATGTTAATGACTGTGGTGTGGTCGAATTTCTGTCTAAATTTAAGTAACCTTGGGGTGCAACATTGACTTAAATCCTAGCGAAAAGTACAGCCACTGAATCTTAAAACTAAAATTGAACGGTATTTAAAGAAATACTTGAAAAAATAAATATGTAAAACAAGAGGATCTCTAAAGGACTTACTAACATCACTTTTCTAACTTACTGGCGTGATTTATGCAGAAATATCAAAGCTTTTAATATTAACAATACTTAGACAAAATATTCTCTATTTTTATTTTCTGTTTCTTTTCCAGAAATCTTCGAAGTTGCTCCTCGGCCAATTGGCATGGCAATGGGATCTCTATCATCATGGTCATGTAATTTTATAGTAGGAATGACATTTCTTAGTTTACAAAATCTTTGGGGAGCATTCGTGTTTATTCCGTTCTCCATTGCATGCATGCTTTTATGCTTACTAACGCGCTTCTACTTGCCAGAGACTCGAGGACGTGATCCATCTGAAGTGGCGCCACTAATGTCCAAGGGATTCCGTTCAAAAGTTAGATAAAACTTGAAAAAACAAACAATAGAGTTGTCAGGCCACTCTAGCCTTACATTACACCATAAAGTTGTCAAGCTCAAAATTATTTTGTAATTTAAATTTTGTTCAAGGTTTAATTTTTCAAAATATTGTTAAGTCTAATTATTGTGGTTGACTTTTTTTTTACTAATGTTCTCATCATTTTATACAATTTTATTTGGGTTTATAAGACTTTATTCAGGTTTTAAAAGAAAATTGTGTGGTTTTGTGTACACATTTAAACAAATGATAAACTTGGGTATATGCAATAGTTATGTTGAAAAAGACTTTAAATATTAAAAACAAACAATAAATAAACACTCAATGAGATTAATTAAACTACGGTGTAGTACTCGTTTAAGTACGTACAAAAATAATAATAAGGACATATTTACATTTGTTCACTTAATGTTTTCCTACTTTTTCTTTAAAAAAAATGTTACATAAATGATGCTATTTAATTTTGTATTTACCTTTTATTGACTTTTAAAGGCTTTTATTTTTATTAATAGAATAATAAATTAATTAATATTTTTGACATTAGGTAGTAGGTATTTTACGAAATTATTGTTAATATTTTCTACTCATAAAACTATAAAGTTATAAAGTAAATTGTTTAAAAATAAAAAAAATATTAAAATAATTTAAACATTATTTTATTCTAACAACTTCTACGAGTTGGTTCTTTTTTGATGAAGTTATATATATGATTTATGATTTTTAGACTGTACTTTTTGACTGTCATACATATGTCATAATATTGTCAATCTATCAGAGAATTATTGTTGTTATTTACGCAAGATATTGCAATGTCCTTTTTTGATCAAGTCTCTAACAACCTCTTAAGAATTCATATGCTGCAGTAAGCATTAAAAAACAGTGGCAACATAGCCTAACAGCCATCAGAAAAGCCGCATTTGGAGTTTTAGGTTTCACATGGCCACTACAGCAAACCCCCTGATTATGGGATTCGCGGCGAATCGTTTTGCTAGCGAGTTTGCCAATTTTCAATTATTGCTTTCGCTTTCGCCTTTCGTTTTGAATTGAACCATTTAACGAATTCGAAGGCGAATTTGAAATGTCATAATGTTTGTTGGCGATTTTAAATTCGACAGCTTTTTTTGGCGGATTCACGTGCTAAATAGTGTTCACTGTTCGATTTCGTGAATTCTTTCTTGATTGTAATTATATAAAAATGTGAGTTAGCTTTATTTTAATTTTCTTATAATTTATCCACAATCCACCATAAAATATAAAATTTTGAATATGTAAATCACCGCAAATTTCACAAATTAAATCAAAACAAAACAAAATTTGTGGAAAGCTGTCAAATCACTGGAATATAGGAAGAAAAAGTCAAACCAAAAGTGTCAAATCACTGGAATATAGGAAGAAAAAGTCAAACCAAAAGTGTCAAATCACTGGAATATAGGAAGAACTATTTTTGCTTCACCGCGAATTCGTTAATAAGAAAATCCGACGCGAGTGGAATATGAAAGGTCGAATTGAAAACGATCTGCCGCGAACCTCATAATCAGGCCCCTGGTTTGAGGACGAGTGCAGGCTGCACACAAGGAGCAGGTGCTTCTCGCGAGGTCTACAAAGAAAAGAGGAGAGAAGAACACCGACTTCTCAGAAAGAAGAAAAGGGAGCATGAGAAGCTTGCGATTGAGGATATAGTGGGATATCACAACATAAATGTGGTTCGTTAATTTTATCAAAAGTTAAAAATAACATCCTATGGATACTAGCCGAGAACCGAAGCCTGTAAAGAAGACAAGGGAACACGTAGTAGAACCGCAGTCTATGAATAAAAATCACTTCTCGAAGGGGCCGGTTATAGCTATCAGTAAAATCCATCAGTAAAATTTTTGTTTTTAGTTTTTGAACATGTTACAGATTTATTTCTAGCTTGATGCAATAAGATGAATCCTATATTCAAGTATTTTTTTTTTTGAAAAAGAAACATGCATTTAAAGCTTTATTTAATTTATAAATCCATTTTATTTTTTTTAATGATGAAATTTCATAAAGCTAGTGACTATGTAGTCAAAATTCAACTAGCTTTGTGAATGCAAAATTGCACTACAAAGCTAGTCAATCCGGAACTGTCATATTAATGACAAATACATATATAAAATAGGAAATATTTGTGTTTTCAAAACTTTAAATAGTTTTTTTTTCTTTTTAAATTCATTTAAACCAAATAGAATATATAATATGATTGATTTATATTTGTATTTAAATACCAAAAGATTCATTTCATTTTGAAACGTCAAAACCAGTGTGCACTAAAGCAATATTCACATGAGCACGACCAACGAATATTCGTCGATTTTGACATTTCTTTCACATGAGAGTTTTTAATTCGTCGCGAATTAAGTTTGACATTCACCACCGAAACCAAGACAGGAACGACTTTTTTAGGTTAAGTACGCGCGATTTTTTTTATTCGTTGCGAGTGTGGATAATGTGGAACGCGAATAAAGTTTGACAGTTCGTATCAACTATAAATTTTTTCGCGACGAATAAATTTGTTTTCTTAAATTTATTAATATATGATATTGAAAAGTAAAAGTATGCATCATAAATCAAATAAAAACTATATTGTTATCGTTTTGTTAAGAATTTGTGTGGAAATGTCTTCAAACGTATATAAACTCACTGTGATGACGCTCATGTGAATGATGCTTAACTTTGTAGCCGAAAATTTTACACTATGGGAAATTTTGTAGTTAGATTTAGCCAATCAGAATCCCTTGACTACGTAGCCACTAGCTTTGTGAATGCGACCAATATGTCAATTAATTGGGAAATCAAAGCGTCAGTGGCACGTTTTTGAACATTGCGATGGAAGCGGAGAAGAATAAAGAATGGTTTCATTAAGAAAGGACATGTCGCCATGGACAGTTAAAACTTTTTGTTCGAGTTGAGAACTTTGTCTACATAGGCACCTCTTTAAATCCAGATAACGACACCAGAGCTGAAATCAAACGACTTAGAAGGCAATTCAATAGTATAGTCCTCCCCCAAGCAACTAAAGTCTCTGATCACTCCGGTTCTTATAAATGGCACTTGGACTTTGTCAACGCAAGATCATAACGATTAAGAATGCTTCGAGAGATTTTTGGTCCCATCTGCATAGATGGAAAGTGGAGGCTATGGCAAAACGACTTGCTGTACGGCGATACTGATCTAGTCAATTTATTTCAATTTAATTTAATTGTTTAAAGTTGAATATTTTAAGGTAAATTTAAAGAAAAATTCAAGTGCAATAAAAAGAAAAAGATTCGACCAAATCGGTAAATAGGATGGAATTATAAGTACCGTATTTTAGTCATTGATAACCTCGAAAAAAAGATTTTCGTCATAAAATCAAGCGATATGTAATTCAAGCTAGGCGCATAACTTGATGAATAAGTGTTACGGCTTTTTTGGAACAATCGGCCTTATCACTTTCACATCGGTAATCAGATTAATGTACGGTGTGGCAGTATGGTGGACTGCTTTAGAGAAAGGTATAAACCGGGATAAATTAAATACAGTCCAACGTTCAGCTTGCCTGTGCCTATGCCGGATCGCTTCGCACGACCCCATCTGCGGCACTGGACACCTTACTCTACCTAACGCCTCTTGATATATTTAGCAAACAAATAGCTGCAAGCTCTGCTATTCGCCTCAAAGCTACGTCGCAGTGCACTAACAACAACATTGGCCACTCCGTAATTCTTAGGTATTTAGAATCAATTCCAAAGCACACAGACTACACCATCTCCCAACTGCAATTCGACAGAAATTTCCAGATTTCTATACCTCCCAGATCTTTTTGGGGTGATAGAACATTCCTAGAAAATGAGTCAATCCATTTTTTTGCAGATGGGTCAAAAACAAAAGAAGGGGTTGGTGCAGGTGTGTACTCTGAACGACTGAAATTAAGTCTCTCATTCCGCCTTCCCAATCATTGTAGCGTGTTCCAGGCGGAACTTTTGGCGATAAAAGAAGTCTTGTCCTGGCTTAAAGAAAACGTGATATGAACATCTTATATCCGTATTTTCTCAGATAGTCAGGCTGCTATCAAATCTCTGGACTATGTCTCTACAAACTCTATAACAGTTCATAACTGCCGATCAAATCTAATGGAGATGGCACAAGAGTTTAGTATTCACCTTTGCTAGGTGCCGGTCCATAGAGACATTCCAGGTAACTGTAAGGCAGATGAACTCGCCAGGAATGGTACAGTACAACCCATTCTACCATGTTTGGCAAATACTGGCATACTAATCGCAACATATAAACTATTGCTGATGCAGGACGCTATGAAGAAGGCAAACACCAGGTGGAACAACATTACCACGTGTCAGGTAACAAAAAGTATCTGGCCTACACTTGATTTAAAGCGATCAAGGTGCTTGCTATCTCTAAGCAGAACGCATATAAGCTCGATAATAGGTGTCATAACCGGACACTGTCTAATAGAAACGCACGCCACGCGACAAGGCATATTCTCAAATGACTTTTGCAGAAGCTGAATGGACGAGGAAGAGGAGGAAACAATTCTATATCTTCTCTGTACAGTGTACATGCCCTGCTCTGGCTCGAAAACTCAAGAATTACCTAGGAGAATTCTTCTTTAACGATCTAAATCATATCAACATTATCAGCCTCTCACGTTTCGTAAGGGACTTAAACTGGTTTCATTGAGCTTAGGAGGAAGCCTCAAGATTCATGTGGTATCACAATGGGCCATTAAACTGGCCTAAGTGTGTCCGTTTCCATCTTGGACCTAACCTAACCTAACTTATCACTTTCACCGAGTTCAAGACTAGAGATGTCACTTTTCACGAACTAAATATTTTGGGACTGAAAGCTATGATACTTTTTTGTTGCTATTCGTATTACGAATTTCCCCCAACAAAGCCTGCGATGAAGCCGAGTTACTTCCCTAATAGAGTAAGAGCCCAGGACCGCCAGACGTTACTTATTTTCTGAGTAACAAAATGTATCGTACAGAATAGTGTTAGTGTATACTATGAAGGTATACATACTTGCTAGCTTGGGCCGGCGGCCAATTTACCTGTATCAGGTACTAAAGGTAAATAAAAAAATCTCTTACTTTTCTTAAAGTCTGAGTGATAATTTTTGTATATATTTTACACAATTTCATTAAAAATTTAAAATCAATATTGCCAGACAGTTTTCGTCGGCGGTAATTTCCGCCAGACACTTTAAAGTTTGCGAAAAAATGAGGTAAGTTTTCTTAGAGTCTGAGTCTTAATTTTTAAACATGATATTTTGGAAACTATTTCAACACCATTTGCAAACAGCAAGACAAATTGTAGGGGCCAAATATCCCCCAGACATTTTTAAAATCTCGCTTTGAGTGTGAGCGCGCATATAATGTTTTGACGGTTTTATGTCACAGGCCCATTATATTTATGTTCTATATCAGTCTTGTAATTTTTTTTAATAGTGATTAAACCATATTTAAGTACTCAATTGCAAATTATAAATTTCAGTATGACAGAAAGGCCTCTTTCACACGAGACGGTTTCGTCCGTTAAAAAATTAACTAAAGCTTTCACACTGGACGGAGACAAGTTTTTTCCGTACGGACGCTTTAAAACAGCCGTCTCAACGACTGAAATATACGGCGACCGTGCCGTCGCCGTCTTATCAGTGGTGTACGTGACTACGCGAACGCATTCACAAAAGACAATTTTTATTCGTCTGCCGTCCGCTTTTGTGGTCACTTGTACTAAAGAAAAATATCTAAAATATAACCAAACGTGGACGATTCACGGGGAAAATACGTTATGTGTGAAAACAAAGTCCGTACGGAAAAAAATCGTACGGATTTTAACCGTCTCGTGTGAAAGAGGTCTAAGTCATCATCATCGTCATCAAGATCAGCATTATTTGTCTCTGTAAAAACATATAACGTAATAAAGAATGGAATAGCTCTAAAATTTATAAAAGAAATTTTTAGAAAAATACCTGAGTTTTTGTCAAGCGATTCACTGACAAAAACTGGTAATTGATCTCCATCGAACCAATTGAATTGATACTGGTTGTCTTCTAACTTCCATCCATTATTCTCAGGCCTGAATATACCAACCGTCATCATGTGAGCATTATTCCAGAGACTAGCGATGTTATTTGCTCTCCGAAATTGCTGTCGAAGTTCCGTCTTATACGGTGGTAAGTTGCTCGCATCAAAGTTTTTAATATTTTTCGGGACAAACTCTTCATTTACGTCGGAAGCAGTGTAAGTCTTGATAAACAATTGAAGTCTTGCAGCATCTATATCAATGACCACAGCCAGTAATCGCATGAAAACCTGGTAAACTTCGAGATAAACACGGTCCTAAATTCTCGTAAATTTTTGAAACATCATATATCTCAGCTTATTTCCAGTGCCAGTCAATATCCATACGTGAGAGTCATCGTTTTTTAAACGATGCATATTGCCCATCTAATTGCAAAATTAGACTGCGTATCATGATCTGGACACGAAAGACTTTCTTTTCATTATATTTGTAGCCGAAAAGCTACACTTAACGAAATAAATACGACAGAATATTACACAGAGTATACCGACAAAGGAAGAAATAGGCGCACGAATATATCTCTCTCGCTTGAGCGTACGAATAATGATCTTACACTCATAATCAAAGCGAGATTTTAAAAATGTCTGGGGGATATTTGGCCCCTACAATTTGTCTGGCTGTTTGCAAATGGTGTTGAAATAGTTTCCAAAATATCATGTTTAAAAATTAAGACTCAGACTCTAAGAAAACTTACCTCATTTTTTCGCAAACTTTAAAGTGTCTGGCGGAAATTACCGCCGACGAAAACTGTCTGGCAATATTGATTTTAAATTTTTAATGAAATTGTGTAAAATATATACAAAAATTATCACTCAGACTTTAAGAAAAGTAAGAGATTTTTTTATTTACCTTTAGTACCTGGTACAGGTAAATTGGCCGCCGGCCCAAGCTAGCAAGTATGTATACCTTCATAGTATACACTAACACTATTCTGTACGATACATTTTGTTACTCAGAAAATAAGTAACGTCTGGCGGCCCTGGGCTCTTGGACTATAATTACTTATTTCAAATTCAAACCGTCTCATATTCTGGATAAGATCTGAAATCTGAAATAAGAGTCTTGAGTACGATAAGATATTTTTTGCATACTCTTAGGAAACTTTTATTTTAAATTTTGTAGTTAATTTAAGTTCAAAGCAAATTTATTGTAAAATTAAACTTTTACGAAGTACCTATTCTGATATCTAAGAGTCCATAAGACTTTTATGAATCCAATAAAACTCTTTTAAAATAAACAAAACATTGTTCTATATTGCTTTAAGAACTACATAATGTAAATAATGATGATGTTTGAAAATTAATATAAATAAATCTACATATGTACATAACATCAAACAAAAACGAGAGCACTGATGATAAAGCATCAATTTTTCAAAAGAAAAAATCTAAATTATAAACCTTTATCTTTTTGATTAAAAACAACTGCTTGAATAAATTAAAAATATGTCACACTTTTGTAGATAGTTTGTGATATTGTGATTTGTCTTTTATTATTTAAAACACAATTTTACAAATTTAATATTGAAAACACACCACAGTGAAAGATAAAAGTATACAATTTTCTAATTTATTTCTTAACCACAAATATAAAAATATCAAAGAGTTACATACATACATAGTATACAATGTATGAATGTCGAATGTGCAAATAAATTTTACACTCCGATTCAAATAAATAGTTATAAATATGATTTTAAATTTTATACATTTAATAATGGATGCAAGTTTTGTAAAAGGTACTATGTCTAAAGGTATGTATGTCTAAGAACGAGTTAAAGTTTTTATCCTCAATATCCAAATTAAACTTAGTTCGGAACAAAAAATAAAAAAATAATTTTAATTACGTTGTCACAAAAATTGATATAAAAAGGAATGAATCAATGGATTTCATTTCACAATGTAAAACGATATTAGCCAAATGGTTTTCGAGGCTGCGGTTACAGTACCATACTATTTTCAAGAAAAATTTCATGACCAATCCAAACATTAGGGGCTCGATAACTTCATGATTTCCATCTTAAAGGAATGGAATCGACTTTAGAGTTTAGAGACACTTTGACATGAATCACATTGTTATCACAGAATTGTGATATTACGGTCAGGACATTTTCCTTGCAAAAGTAGCGCCGCGCCGCGCCGCAGTCGCGTCGTATAGTGAAGTTTAGTAGTTTCGATGAATTGCACAGGTTCAGACGACTTTATTTGAAAGTTGACTGGAAAGTAAGTCAAGTAAAATCTCCCTAACTATTAAGTCAAGTCTACTTACGCATGTGACCAAGTATTTTCTGCAGATTTCCAATAATGTTGTTTTTACTATTTGCAATTGATTTTTGATTCAATTTACCAATTGAAGGGAGAGGTTAGTGAAGTAAAGTTCCACGTTTCAAATTATAGATACCGGAAAAACTAACTTATTATATTAAGCTAAAGGGGTTTTTCATGGATTAATTCAGAATGAAGGCGCATGGAACACAATTGGAATTGTTTTTTATTTTTGTCATTGTATTAGTCAAACTTCGTGAACGTTTTAACAAGTGCGACAGAGCTGTCAAATTCCCAGCTAAACATTTTTTAAAAATTGTATAAATATTGGCGCAGAGGCGTTGATCTGTCGAAGATTTGATCTTAAATCAAAAATAAATTAATTTATATTGGCCCATGGAATGCAAAAATAGGGGAAATTTTGTATTTTGACAGATCTAGAACAAAAACAAATTGATTTGTCTTACCCAAGAAAAATATATCAATATTGGCTGCAATATCAAAAGTCTTTTAATAGCATCCAATTAAATGACAGTTGCCAATTTTCTATCTAGTGAAAATTGTCCGTTTATGTGGTTGGTTTATTTATCCAGTTATCAGACAATTTTTTTTGTAGAAAATCCGCTGACAATTGCCGATCATTTTTTTCTTTCAATCAAAAATTGTCTGTTTACACAATTGGAAAACTTTGCAAAGCATAATTAAACGCATTCGAAAACAATTTGTTTATTTCCAAAAACAGCATCGGCTTAAAGAATTTCCAAGAGATCGAGACGTAGTCAAAAATCAACTAGTTTTCTGAATGCAAAATTGTACTACAAAGGTATCAATCCGGAACTGTCATATTAAAGACAATGTTATGTAATGTAAATATATAAAATAGGAAACACTTGTGTTTTAAGATCTTTACATAATTTTGTTTTGTTGTTAAATTAAATTAAATCATAAATAAGATATAATATGAGTACATATGTAAGTTTATATTTAAATATTGAACAATTTTTTTTAATTTTGAAATTTCGTTTCTTTATCGAGCAGCGTACTGTGAAACGTCAAAATCATTGTCTACTAAGCTTGTAGCCAAACTTTGTACACTATGTCGGAAGGGAAATTTCAACTTGTTTTGTAGTTGTATTTAGCCTTAGCCAATCAGAATGACATGACATACGTAGTCGCTAGCTTAGTGAATGTCTCCATTGTGGCTCGTCCCCTGGCAGGATTTTTGTTCACATTTTGCCAAGTTGAAAATTCAAGCATTGAAGGTTGTGCGATGGTTTCATCATTTGGATATACATTTATTGACGGCTATTTTAATGGTGCCGCCAATGTCCTGCCAAACGACGCCCTTATACTCCGCACAACCTGCATCCCACAAACATCGCCTGTTCTAAATCTCCTGGATAAATTGTTCAAGTTCATGTGTCCATTCCTTTTCAACTTATTTTTGTGTGACTAGTTTTTGTTATTTTGCCAGAAGATGACTTCTATGTTTTTTTTCACTTTTGAATCTTTCAAAACCCTGGAAGTTTTTGTTGTTGTTTCCTGTTTAAAAACTTTCTTTGGAAGTGTTCAAGCGATTGGCTGCCATTTTTTGCCTGTAAATTTTGACAGATAAAATTGTGTGTTTATAGAAAATTGGATAAAATGTTTTGACAAGCATTTGCCAATAATGGAAGGTCTTCCCAATGTGTACATACATATATTTAGCTAAAGTCTAAATTTAAGTTTAAAGAATACATTTGATTGCGAATGAAATCTCATACACTGTCCGAATCTGCGTATTGTTAAAGTGTGATTCGTTCCATTTTAGAAATGGCGTAGATTTTACTTGTCAAATGTCAAAATATGACAACTTCAAGAGTGGTTTAGACTTCAAATGTTTGTTTTGATATTGAACAAATGTATTTATTAACTGGATGGAAAACCATATTAGTTTCTTAGTATGAAAAAAAAATGTAGACTTGTAAAATCCCTATACTTATTTGTATGAAATGGATCCTTAACGAATTGATGACAAAATACGAATAATAATTGATTTAAAAATTATTATTACCATAAAATTGATCCAGAGTGTTTTTTTAATAAAATCTTTAATAATCATAAGTTTTATTTTATTATCTACTGCCAAGAGTTTATAAACACCAATATCGCTACTCATTAACTCAGCTGTCTACCTATGATTAGTAATTTAACAACATTGAAGAGGGACATCAAAAAATGTGGGTGTTTTGGCATTGAACTTACGTCAGTTTTCCCATTGTTGACTAATGCCGTTGTAACATTTTAACATTTTAAAATTTATGTTGTCTGGAACACGAAAGTGTCAAAAAGAAACGAAACAAAACAAAATAATGTATAAATGGAGGATGCTTTTTTTCATCCATGAGAATATGCTTATTCTAGAGTACGAACCTATCTAAATGTGTATTCTTATACATATTTATTTTTGTGTTGATTTAATTTTAACTAAAAATACATTTCGTAATTTTATACTTGTTTCTATATTTTACGCAGTCACAATGACGTATTTCCAATAGGTAAGTATAGTTTTATGAACGCACGATCTGTTCGTGCCGGCAATAAAATCGAGAGTGTGGCAGCGGTCAGTCCGAGGAGTGAATTTGCTTCTTCGACATAATATTGAAAACATCATCTGGGCAGGCGTTGGAAGTCTATGACGAGATCTATAGACTATAGAGTGATGAAGTATTCTAAAATAAAAATTTTTTCGAAACTAATTCGTCATCTGCTGCTAGTGCGAAGCTTAACGACCCAAATCAACTATGTACAAAAAGATTCCACTTCTAGCTTCCAGTCTGTGTTCAGTTGTCCTATCGAGTGGTTCGGTAGAAAAATACCACCTTAAAGGCCTTCGAAAAAAAAACAAAAAATCTGTTTGATTTCTTACTGTGAATCGGGTTTTGTTGGATATTGTATACCTACCATCTTCATTTCAAAAACACCTGATTTTTCTACCGTTTTTAACCTATTGTAGAGTGTTTTTTGAGTTCTGGAATTATTTTTGACGTCATTGCCAAAATAAAAAGAAAACTGTTTTGTGTGGTTTATTTAAATATTATGGTATTTTTCGAAATTTCGAAAATAATGTATTATTTTTTGTAATGAAAAAGATTACCTAAGTTTTTGTTAAAATGTTTATGCTATTTTGTGCATCTGCTGTCAATAAACAAAATATTTTATAAATACAAGAAATTTAAATTTTATTCAATGTTCTGCAAACATCATTGATGAGCACACCAAAACCAACGACCGACGCGACGCGACGAGGTAAAAATACGCTTACACCGTATGTACATACTCGTACTTCATTCAAATATGCGGCAGAGGAGATTTTCGAAATAAAAATCTAGACCGGCAGCAGAATCAGCAATATAGCAACGTTGTATTTAAAATGGTGGACATTAACTGGGTGATTGCGGGCAGGTAATTGTGTTTATTTTTGTATACTTAGCGTGAAAGATCCAGACAGTGATGCAGTCAAGTCAGTCTACGTATAGTGTCTATAGTTTATAATACCTTCCTTGTTGTGTCGTTTTTATATTCTCGTTTTTGACATTCGAAGTATACAAAGTATATTCTTGTTGAAAAATGAATTGGACGAAAATAATTTGGGGAAGAGAAGAGTTTTTCCACATCATCAAAATAATGAATATGGGATAAGTAGTGTCACATGCCAGTTAGTGTCAGTTCACACTCTCTTAAGAAAATTTGAAATATTAAAGAAATAAATATTTGCTTATGTATTTGTTTTCTATTTAGATTGTTGAAAAATGTTGATATACAAAAAAAAAATTTGAATTAACATGCATCTCATTCTTTATGAGGACTTTTGTGAGAATAATAGTTTAAGTTTAAAAACTTTTCGAAAATCAATGACCTGATTTGAATGATGAACTTTTGACTTTTCCGCGCTTTATACAGGGTTATCCATTTTTCGGTTTCAAAAGTAAACGTAAATAAAGCACATATACAATATTTTTTTTTCATGATATTTCTTTTAATTATAAAGTTTGAACGTTGACATTATGTGTGAAATACTACATCATTTAAATGATCATCACGCGAATTGTTCCAAGCATCCATTCTTTTGAGGTAATTTTCGACCAGTTTCAAGAGTTTAAGGTTTATCTGCATAAACACGGTCTTTCGCGAAGCCCCAAAGAAAGAAGTCTAGCGGTGTCGAATCGTATGATCTTGGTGGCCAGTTGATATCGCCACAACAAAAAATTACGCGGCCAGGAAATTTCTTTTGCAATAAAGCCATATTCGCTAGAGTTGTGTGGCGTGTAGCACGGTCTTGTTGAAACCATATACTCTCCAAGTCATATTCTTCAAAATCAGGCAAACAAAAATCGGTTATCATATGACCATAACGCACCAAATTGACGGTGACAGTCGTTGCAGCGTCGTTTTTGAAGAAGTAAGGTCCAATCACACCTCAACTCCGGACCAAAGAGCGCACCAAACAGTTACTTTTTGTTGATGTAATGGATTCTCTTCAATTACTTGAGGATTCTCAGAACCCCAAATACGACAGTTTTTATTAACATTACGATAGTTGTTTATTAACATACCCACCGAGTGAGAAATGTGCTTCGTCGCTGAAGAAAATTTTGTTCGAAAAATCGCCGCCGTCCCCCTCATGTTGTTCAAACACCCATTCGACGTATCAACAACGTTGTGAATGGTCAGCTGGCTTCAGTTGTTGCGTGAGCTGAACTTTATAGGCGTTTTTCTGTTTTAGTTCAGAGCAGAGTCTGAACTGTCAAACAAAAAATTCTGTTTCTTTTTACCTCTGAACGTTGAGAGCTTCATGAATTTGTGTTTCTTTTTTTTTCGTTCTGATCCGTGTTCTGAGCTTGTTCAGAGCGTCCTCTAGGAGCTCAGAATAAAATAACTGAGCAAACCGAGTTGAATGCTGAACACAAGCATTTGACATGTGAAATTGAAGAAAAAAATCTAACAATTAATATGGCGCAAGAAAATAGTCGGGCTAGTGCAGAAGGTAAGTTTATGTAAGAATTAACAAATAAAATGCTTGCTTGATTATAATAAGTTTTCCCGTTTTAATTTAAGCATTGACTCTTATTTCTTGTTTCTGAAGAAAATGACAAATAAATTGAAATGTCAAATAGTGACAGCTCAGGTGTTCATGTGTCCTAAAAATAATTCTGAACGCTCAGAACACGCTTTGTTCAGAGAATGTTCAGAGCATGCTCGATCTCTATTCTGAGTTACAAAAGAAAAATGCCTTATACACATACATACATATGTAGATGTACATAGATTTCTCATCCATTGATTTTATACACATTCAGCTGATTTTTTGTTACTGACCTATGTATGTATGTATATATTCAAAATTATAATTAGGTTTATTAATTTAGAATAATATCAGACATAACAGAAACATACATTTTGAACTCATAGTTTTATCGTCGGCGGCTACAAATAACAACACAAAAAGTAACAGTAACAATAAACATCAAAAAAAAGATAGCTTGTTTTGGTAACATGACTTTTTTTTGCAAATTTTCAAAATTTACCATAGAGAAAAACCAAGTTTAATAACATTTTCAAGCTATCGAACAGGCATTATCTTTCGTTGAGTTCATTTTGACATTTCATTCATAGTATAAGAGTATTTTAAATATACTGAACGATCTTATACTGAAAACGATTGACGAGATAATAGTAATAAAGTTATGTGAAGAAAATTATTGACGATATCGTTAATGATAATCGTTTTGACGATTGTCGTTTTGTCGATTTGTCGTTTTGGAAATTACAGAATGACTCCCCTTGACTAAAGTTTAGGGTTTAGTTCGTCTTTCATGGCAAATCCACTGAATAAAAAATAATTTTAAAATTATGACTCGCCTATAGTGATCAGTGAATCTTAAAATCATATCCAAAACTCAAACAAAGGGATAAAGATTCAAAAGTAAAACAAAATAATTTAACGGCAACTAGCTCCATTGCCCTGTATACATTTTTAGGGATATATGTAGCTTTAAGTACCTACTTAATTAATTATTTTAAAATCTCAATAAATTGATTTCAATTTCATGCTTATAATAAATAATAGAAAAGTTATTTTATTTTTGAACAAAATATGTAGTTACATTCTTGAAAGTATAACAGCCCAATCAACTTGTTTTAAATTTTTGATAAAGATTAAAGATTCTTAATGGGAAAGTGATTTTATTAAATAATAAACAATTGTATTGTGTTTATATATCATTTTCCTGCTCTATTAATCTGTCTGAGAAAATATTTGGAAATCTTAGAAATATAAACTGGTCAATTTATGAAACACTGCAAAGGAACTATTAATAGTTTAAGAATTTTCTATCGATCTCTTTCATTTTATATAAAGGTCAGAGTGCGCTCCAAGCTAGCCCTGATTGAAAAAAGTAACACAACCGAGCACTCTAATGGTCGCATTCACAAAGCTAGTGGCTACGTAGTCAAAATTCAACTAGCTTTGTGAATGCAAAATTGCACTACAAAGCTAGTCAATCCGGAACTGTCATATTAATGACAAATACAAATATATAAAATAAGAAACATTTGTGTTTTCAGAACTTTAAATAGTTTTTTTCTTTTTAAATTCAATAAAACCAAATAGAAGACATAATATTATTGATTTATATTTGTATTTAAATACCGAAAGATTCATTTCATTTTGAATTCTTGTGTCCTTACCGAGCAGCTGATTGTGAAACGTCAAAACCAGTGTGCTGTGCACTAACTTTGTAGCCGAAAATTTTACACTACGTCGGAGGGGAAATTTCAACTACTTTTGTAGTTGGATTTAGCCAATCAGAATCCCTTGACTACGTAGCCACTAGCCTTCTGAATGCGGTCAATATCTGAGCTAAAAAAAAACTACTATTGTGGTGGTTTTTAGCGCAGTTCTCGGTTTAATTGCATCAGTGATAGCTCCATTTAGCTTCAAAAGATCATATACCCTGGTTACAAGAGGAGATCGAGGAATCGAATCGAATTGAGATTTCGATCCAGGTATATGGTGTCCCTAAATCGAGGAATCGAATTCAAATGGAATCGAAATGACATTTGGGTTTTATTTGTGTGCGTACAATGCTCTCAACACAAAGACCAAATTAAATTCAGCTTAGAACAAACAAGAGGGAAAAAACTTATCGCACGCACACAAGCAAAACCTCACACACCAAAAACTCGATTCCCCGATTCAGGTTTACAAACAAATTTTCGATTCGATTCACCTCTTTCAGTGGGATTGGATCGAGTAATCCTATTTCGATCCGATCCAGGTCTATACGGCGCTAAATCCTGATTCAATTCTCCTTGTAAACGCGGTATTAATAAATAAACCGACCTGGTCCCACCAAATACACATTATAACTTTTTCAGCATTTATATGACGGACATTCTTTTCTTTGGGTTGTCTTAATAGACGTTTTTCTTTTTTAGCTCAGAAAAGAGTTCTGAACAGAGTCTGACTGAGCATATCGAACATGATCTAAACATACTCTGACCAAAGTCTGTTTTGAGCGCTCACAATTAACAGAACACTTAGCTGTCACTATTTGAAACTTATCATTTTATTTGTCATTTTCATAGACGGCAACAAGAAATATAATTCAACACTTAAATGAAAACGGAAAAACTAATTATGTATAATCAAACAATCATTCATTTATTTCAATTTAAGGAATTGAGGATAAAGAATTTGATGCTTGTGTTGAGCATACAGTTCTGTCTGTAAAGCGAACGAAAAAAGGTACACAAAGTTGAAGCTCTGAACGGTCAAAAGTAAGAAAGAGAAACAATTTTGTGTTTGACAGTTCAAGGTTCTGCTCTGAACTAAAAAACCAAAAACGCCTATTGAATCAATTTTTCATCACCATTCACCCATTACAATACGCAAAGCACCTGAAAAAAAGCGCTCAAAGTCTTAAACTTCAATAAGAATAAGATCCCAAATTTTTTTGTTTTTAAATTATTCTCAACGCATGTAATCGCTTTTGAGCGAATAACTCCTAATGCTGACGAAACTTTATATGCCTCGAGCAATGCCTCTAATTCAACGTTGTGAAAGGCTTTTAGCTTTAATTCATTTAGAAGGTCATTATATCATAATCAAGTTACTTGCGGCGCAGGGCCATACATTTTGTGGAACAAAAAGTAAAAATTACAAATGTGTCAAATCATTTGTTAACCATTTGCCCCCTTTCTTCGTGAACCTCGTATCCAGAAAACCAACATTTTTGAAGACGGTAAAACAACAGTTAATAGTATGTTATGTTTTCAAATAAATTGAAAAGACCTTGAAATCGCAATAATTTCTAATACCTAATTAGTTTTTTAAAACCATACAAAAAATTAATGTTGTAGATATGTATGTACATATATGCTTGATTTATGACGTTTTGGATGCGTCAAAATCGAACAGTACTTCCTACTGGAACTTGACAAAAAGCGGGAAACTAGTTGCACAACTATTATTTATTATTATTAATATAGATATTGTTTCCCAAAGGTTTTTAATTGATGTCTATATATATAAAAGAAAGTCGTGTTAGTTACACTATTTATAACTCAAGAACGGCTGTACCGATATGGCTGAAAATTGGTAGGTAGTTAGCTTAGGGCCAGAAGACGGACATAGGATACTTTTTATCTCATTTGAAAGCGTTCCCGTGTGACTTGACATAAAACGTTAGTCACTATAAAACGTGGTATAACAAAAAAGAATTAGACTTGGAATAACAAAACGCAAATGACAGCTATGTAATGGACGTCCATCTCAATTTATGATCGCAGTATTATTGTATTGCAAATTATTTGTCTATTATTTGACAGTCACAATTATCTGTTAGCTTTAAACGATTATAAAAAATGGCAACATCTGTTGACTGGATTGAGTTAGTATTCAATAGATGGCGCTATGTCAAACTTCCAAACGTTTCATATACATAAGTGAATTTTACTTTTTCAATTTTTGGTGTTAGTGATTTTCGAACAATTACTAGATATTGGGGATGGTAACATTAGAACTGCAACCAAATACGCAATGCATTGAATTGCCAGACAATTTCTGCACTGTTCTTCAGAAAAAAAAATTAATTGATTCAAAGTATATATTTCCGGATATACAGAGTAATTACTTGAATCATAACGGGCTCAGTCATCGGGCTATTTTGGCAGCCAAAAATGTTAATGTTGACGAAATTAACTTCCAGGTACAACAATTGTTACCAGGCGATCTGATGTCTTTTAAATCAATCGACACTGTTGTTAATGGATATACAGAGTAGACATACCTGGGATCCTTTTATTCTCCTGCGTAATTTGAATCCACCTTAATTATGCAACGATACACATTTAGTCATCAAAAAGATCACCGGAAATATTCTTGAAGCAACCATTTTAACTGGAAAGTTTACAGGAAAAGTGGTCCTGTTGCCACGTAGTCCAATGATACAGTCAGATTCTACCATATTTTCAAAAGGTTATAAATTCGTTTAGACTTTAACATTTCTATAAATAAGTCTCAACAATGTCCATTTGTGGTTTAGATTTGGAAAATCCATGTTTTTCTCATAAGCAGCTATATGTTGCATGATCCCGTGTAAGAAAACCGTCGTACCTATGTATTTGTGTTACCGAAGGACAGGTTAGCCAAAAATATTGTGCACTGATTAGTGCTACATTAAATTGAACTCAAAAGTATTTATAATTCAAAGTAATAAATATTGTTGGAAGATTTTAAACTATCCGCCCTACCTATCTAATTTATAAGTTTAACTGTCAGATGAACTAAAACCTTTGTAATATACTCATTTGTTAAAAACTTGAATACAAATAATAATACATTTATTATACAATACAATTCTTTTGTATTGATTTTTGCTTTACATCAACTGTACGAAAATTTTTATCAATTGTGTTCAAAGTCCTTTACTTTCCAATCCCAAACCAGTACATTTTTATACCAGCTTTAAAGTTTCCATCTTTGTTTGTAAACAATAATTTTATTGTAATAAGGGGTAATGGTATTTAAAAATCAGTCATGAAGGTGGCCATGTTTTTTTTACATATGGCAAATATGTACATAAATAAGCATGGTGGTACCCATGTCTGATGTTCTCCTATCGTTCCCCTTTAATAGTTTACAACAATATAACAAAAAAACGTTCCACAGCAACACGTGGTCGGGTCAGCTAGTTTTTCATAAAATTACCTTTTTCACCTGTCCATATTTTGTTCAACTTGTCGTTCATTTTCTTAGTTTGCATCTGATTTCCAAAAACAAAACGGTGTTTAACTTGTTTCTTCATATGTCACAATGAATATTCATTAGAAGCATATGTATGTATGTCTCCGATTCATCAATTACAATCCTGTAAATGATGTTTATTCTAATTGACAAAAATTAAGTCAACAAACGGAAATTATAAATATCTGTCAAATTTCAAGTAAATTTAAAATATCAAAACGAAAGTTCGAAATATTCCATGCTGGGGCAGTTTGTTATGTGGTGTGGCGCTTTTACACAGATCACCTGCCGAAAATAAACAAAACTAGAGGCGAATCGTTAATTTACCTGTGGTTTCTTGATACACCTAATAAAAGATGATTTATGAACTAAGCAAAACATTTATGTATTTGAAAAGAAAAACATGTTTTAAATGTTTTTTTTTTTTAAAATTCCAATGTGTGTATGATTATATTTATTTTCCTACAATGTGTTTCTATATATTTAACATACATAAAGATATTTCTCCTTGTAGATCTAATGTTAGATATCCTGTTGTTAGTATTAAGGCGGATCAAAAGCCAATTTAAATTTGATAATGGATTAAAAAACTTCTTGGGGTCGTAAAAACCATTATAGTTTTTGTGTTCTTATAAATACTCGTATTATTTATTCAGATTTTTGTTTGTATAAATACTAGCCATAATATTTAATGGAATAGTTTTATTAATTAATGATGTTTTTTAAGACCAATATAAAACTACCCAAGATTGTTTGAAACAATAACAATTTAGTGTAGGCAGAATCATTAAATTTTTAATATTTTTAACCCCTTCAAGGACATGCGGAGACTATAAAATGTTGTTTTGGCAACCTATCTCTCGAACTACTAAACCGATTCTAAAAATATGTTTGAACTTATAAAATCATACTTTCCCTTAGTTATTATAATAATGTTCTTTTATTGATTTTGAGAAGGACACACAGCGGATGTTTTTAGTCCCAAAGTTGCGTTTGTTTTTATATATAAAAAGAATAAAATAAACAAATTTAGTTTTAATTGTTTTCTAATTTTATTAAACTTATATCACAACTTAATTTTATAATTGCTACGACTTTCGAAAACTACATTCCCATCTTCAGTCAGATTTAAGATTTTTTTAAATGTTGCCAATTTGTCAATTATAAAACTATGTTTTGATATTAGTTTAGTAAAATTGTAAAATAATTAAAACTTAATTTGTTTCTTTAATTCTAAATAGTTTGATGTAAGAAAAAAAAAGAAAAAGTATGAATGAAAGGTGAAGTTTCAAGGTTATGCTTGAACCCTTAAAAATCAAAGATTTTTCTGTTTTAAAAGAACAATTAAGACTTCATCATCTTCTAGGTGTCTGCCAGAGCATACAAATGATAGTTAGTTTATAATTTAAATTTTGTTTATACCACTTGTTATGATTATTTTTTTAATAAATTTAAATTTACTAGAAATAATAAGAATAAAATTTATCACTATATCATTAAAAATGGCTAAAAAAAGGTTGAAATATACTCGTAGTTGGAATTTTTAAGGAGTTCAGAAAAACAAGAAAAGAAAACGGCCTTAATAAAGGAGCGTCGTTTATACTTTCGTAACACTCAATTAAAAGTACCCTTATTTTGAATTGGTTTAAGAGATACAAATTTTTCAGTTAGGTATAATTTTTAGAGATCTTTTTTGAATTTTGTCAAAGAGGTCTAAGCTGTTAAAGTGTTCTAACAAAGTTGGGGCTTTGCAAGCACTTCTATGTAAAATGTTTTTACTGAATTTTGCATGTGCATCTTCTACGATGGTTATATTTCAATTTATGGTGAAGATGAAAATGGCTACATTATATCTTTTTTGTTCTTTGTTTATAGTTGCAGACTTCGAAAACTATTAACACCAACATTTAGGGCACACATTTTAACAGTAAATATGCCCGGTACTTTTTTTTTAAAAATAAATTGTATCCCGTTTCATATTTTGAATGAGTTTTCAAAATTTGAAATTTGACCATACTAACGGTCATTAACAAAATGTTAAAATGGTACTGTCTATAGCGTACCTCCTAGGGTCCTAAGTTTTTTTAAGCGATTTTACATAAGAAACCTTAACCCATATAACATGTACAAGATAAATTTTTCCTCCAATAAACCACTAGAGTATTTTTAGAGATTTCAGAAGAGGGCTTTTAAAATTAGGTTATCTTACTAAAACATTTAATCTGTTGAGCATAAACGGAATAGTTCATGTCTCCCATGCGGTAAAATAACCGCTCTTTTGTAAACAGTTTTTTTTTATAGTCTAAGTCTCGGTCTGTTTTTTGTAATATATCCGAGAGAACTGTTGAGATCTGTATCTGTCTGTTTGCACATTCCAGCAACTTGACGGGGTAAAACGCCAAACAATTTGTGGGATAAAAAGTTTATAGGGTGAATGATCATTTATAAAAATAGGGAGTGTTTAATTCAAATTCAAAACAGTCCAACCAAGAAGAAATTAATCGGTATACCGAATACACGCATTTTAATTATTATTTAACTGATATTTTAGCATACTTCGCGTTCTTAAAAGTTGTCATTGTCATCAATATCAACATTCATAATTTGTATCACTTTACAAAATACAAATTTCAATTTAACTAATGGCAATTAGGTTTCCTTTTCAATTCATCAAATGGATTTCTTCTTATCTTCATAATAGGTCTTATCAAGTTAAATTTAGAAGTTCTCCATGGTAGTCAGTTAGGACCTTTACTTTTTATCTTAGCTATCAATGATGTGTACGATACAATAACATTTTACTCTATGCGGATGATATCCAAAACTTCAAAAAGCTGGAAGTTCCTAAGCGATCGATTTTAACTGCTAGAGAATATTAACAGTTTTGTTATTTGGTGCAAAAATAACCCTGCTAAACCTTAACCCAATTAAATGTCAGGCAATGACTTTCTCTAGAAAAAAGTACTCATAGTTTGATTAATTATAAAATATTGCAGCATTCTTTACATCGCGTTCATTGTCTTAAAGATCTTGGAGTTCTTTTTAATTATAATTTAGATTTCACCGAGCATGTTTACTCGATCCTTAGTAAAGCAACCCTATCTTACATTTTGTTAAACGTTGGTCTAAAGAATTTCAGGATTCTTATGTTACTCTTGCTCTATTAAACATTTTGGTCCGTCCCATCTTGAGTACTCTTTTTAACGAGATCCACAAAACAATGATAGAATCGGTGACGTGAAAAAAGGTCCAATTTCAAGAGTTGGTCTCGTTATACTAAAACAAAGTGAAATAAAGTCATTTTTTTTATTTCTCTTCCAGTATGGTATGCCATAAATACTAAGAAACATTGCCAGGGCCGTCTTTACCCTTTTGGGGGCCCTGGGCACTTTTCGAAAATGGGGCCCCTGTATGATTATATAAAAATGTTATGTTGTGTAATAAAGGTATACAGAAAAAATCACATAACTTTGAATTGATATTTATTCTTTTAATTTTTTAAATAAATACATTTTTTTAATTCATTAAAAAAATAAATAGTCATTGCAGCATTTAAAACATACACATAAACAATGTAAAAATAAAAACAAAAAATAAATATGTCATATAAAATTCAAAAATAAACAAAATTTAAATAATAGACAATTAAATAAGTTATTGAGAATGTAATTTTAAGAATAATATAGTGACACAGACTATATTTTTTTAGGTAAAAGAAAGGAATATTTATTGAAGGGGTCTTTTTCTTGATTTGAGATTAGTAAAATCATTGATCACATCTTCAAAATCGATGCCTCTGAGGATGTCGCTTTCGATTGACATCAGCGACAAACATGTCAATCTTTCTTGAATCATTGTAGTTCTGAGTTCGTTTTTGATTCTTTTTAACTTAGAGAACGTTCCTCACTGCAATTGGTCACCATCATACTTAAGAAAATTCTTAGTGCAATTTCAAAATTTGAAAATTCATCTTCAATTTTATTAGTTTTTAAAAAATTATAAAGCTCTAGAATGTTGTCAGTTTTTTCATTTTCGTGTCGAATAATTTTCAAGAAGTCTTTTAAATTCAGGCATACAGCATGTAGTTCATCTCCGTTCACATCTTCGGTGTAAAATTTAGCAAAAGATTTGCATTTCTCTTTTAAGTCTTCGCTGTTTCAAATGAACGCTTAGTGTGTTGACAATTGGAAGAAAGGTTTCAATTTTAAATCTTTCTTCCCCAGTCAGAATTACTGAGGGTCCAGAGCCGTCAAAAAAAGTCTGGCGTGAGATTCTACACCTCATCCCTTTAGAGAGGTCCTTATATTCGGAATCCGGGTTTTTTTGTCTGGCTGATGAATCAAGGTTATCAAAATTGTCCCTGAGCCCAATTATAAATTCATCTATTGCACTCAGCAAATTTATTGCAGGGTAATATTTTGTTTTTGAAGTAAATTGTTTTATTAATTCTTTGCAATACAGAATTCCAAAGTTCTGTAAGTATGGTAAATTCAAGCTTGGACATTTTTTTGCAAAGACTAAATGCTTCCTCTCTGGTCTCTCGTGCCTGTCCTAAATCGTTCGCGATAGAAATCAAAGCTTCTTCAATTTCTTGAAGTGCATCAGCTCGAGCAGACTTTTTAAAACTTGTTTTGGACCTAAATGAGCAGTCAACACACTCCATCGATGAGAATATACAGAAAAAAAGTTATACAATTTTTGAATAATGTCAAAGAATTTGGTTGCTTCTAAAACACACCCAGCGGCATGCACTCCTACCAAGTTAAATGAGTGCCCTGCACATGGTACAAAAGTGGCAAATTTACATTTTTCTTTTATTCTTGCCTGCAGACCAGAAAACCTTCCTAACGTATTTGCCGCGTTGTCGTAGATTTGGCAAAATGAGACAGATGGGGTGTACTATCAACGCTTACTATTGACCTATAGATCAAATAGTGAGAAGTGTAAGCTTTCATCTATCTCATTGAATGGCCAAAAACAAAAACTCTTTACCTTGAAATCTTAAAAAAGTGAGTGCCGTTCATCCGACGGATAGTTAAATCGCCTACTGCGTTGATGCAAACTTGTATTCGCGTTGCAAGTATAGAAACACCATTTTTTCATTCAGATACAGTGATATTCAAAATGTGTGTGGTTTTTTTTTTGTTTCTGTCAGATAGCAAACTGCATATTGCCACTCAGTTAAGCTAAGTGTACACGATTGCCAGATCTGCAAATATTGCCAGATCTGTCACTGAAAAATTTGTCTCGAATGGCTGACAATCGTGTGCACACCAAATTAATTTGCAGACAAATGGTTTGGCTCCTAATTTGCAGACAAATATCTGCCAATTAATTTGTAGATATCTGGCAATCGTGTACACGCAAGCTGACAACCGTCTACACGCCAAATTGATTTGCAGAAAAATTTATTCATCAATCATTTTGAAGACAAATTAATTTGCAGATGTGGCAATCGTGTGTACACAAAATTCATTGGGAGATCACCAAATTTTTTTCATTTTCTGACGTTTCTGCAAACGTCTGACAATGAATAAATTTGCAGATGCCGTTTGAGGAACATTTGCAAATTTATTCATTGGCAGACAAATTTTCTGACTGATGTGATGTGTGACAATGAGCTGAAAATAAATTTGCAGATCCAAAATTTGATTTGGTGTGTACACGGTTGGCAGAAAATCTACAAATGTTTGCAAATCTATTGCTAGCTATTTGGCCAAATTAGTTTGTCGACATTGTCAGACAAATATTTGGAAACAGATTTGCAGATGTTTGTAGATATCTGCAAACCGTGTACACACAAATTAAAATTTTCAGCTCATTGTCAGCTCATTTTCACACATTGTCAGACGTTTGCAGATCTGACAATGATTGTCAGACCTGGCATTGCGGGGGCCCCTGGTGATTGCGGGGCCCTGGGTCCAGTGGTAAAGAGGGGTCTGAACATTGCATACGTTGAACCTCGCACCTACCCCCAAATCCTATAGTGTATCCAAGCAAAAATAAGTCCGTAAAAATTTGTTGGTCTTATTTGTCAAAATATTTAAGACCTTATTTCACTTCGTCAAAGGAATTTTGATATATACGATTTAAAACGTCTGTTGAATTATAAATATATTAAAACTTTCGGAGAAGAAAACTCAGGTGTTACAGTTGGTGGCGTGAAGTACACTTACACTTGACAGGTGAAACAAGGATAAATTGGGTTTATTGGATTTTGAATTTAGTGAACGCACCTTTTCAATAATCATAGAATTGTCATTTCCAATTTATTAATTAAACTCAACATTTTCATCATGGTAAAATACGCGAACAGGCACGTTTGTACAAATTTTTCTACCGAAATTCGGAGATCGGTACAACTTTAAGAGCTTTAACTCCAATTTTCGGTTGTAATTCGGCATAATTTTATTGCAAAAATTTGAGTGTACATATGCGTTGAGTGATGTTGCCACATCAGTATGACAACGGGTTAGTTGAAGTGTCGTAAATATCGCTGCTGAATCAGTCAATTCTCAGGCCGCATTATGGCGTATTTTGTGTAAGGATCTTCGTTTACACCCTATACAAGTTCAAGCTGACTTAAGAATTTTAGCCGATGGACTATTTGAGCGACGACGTGTGTTATCCGATTGGGAAAATTGTCAATGTCCTTACTGGAAAGCGATTTATTTCCCTTTCTAGCATTACCGAAAGCTCTTTCACAAATTTGAAAAAAAGGCCCAATTTAAAACCTTAAACCGATCATTTCCGTATCATTCATAAGCCCAACCAATTTTCGATAAAGAAAAGATTACTTCCGATTAAGACAAGTGGAAATAGTAATTAGCTCAATAACTTGAGTGATATCTCTGTTGAACTTGTCTACTCACTGACGCAATTAAATTGACTCATTTTACTTATTTTTCATCAAGCATCTGTATTTTTTTTTTGTATCTTGTGAAAAACATTTCCCTATGTCTTAAGTATATATTTTTGTATGATTTGTTTCATAGCTCAATGCCAAGAAAAAAGAAAAACCAAAAAACAAAATATAGAAAACTTGTTTGAATAATTATGGCGCCACTCTAAATTAGCTCATAAGTTGTAGGTATTTTTGTAATCGATAAATAAACAAATATAAAAATACCTTAATATTTTTTAATAAATAATTTATTTATATACACATACTGATGAATGTTTATATAAATATGTACTGATGCTCATAATAAACGTCTTGGTTTATTAATTTTAAGAAATATGTATAAATTGATATCTTTTTGATTTATAATTTAAAAAGAATAATTTCTAAAGACATTTATGTCTAGTTTTTGTCTAGAAATTAATTTGAAAAATAAAAAAATTATGAATATTTGCGATAAATACCTGACTTATTTTTTTTTCTTATGAATTTTACATAGCTTCAGTTTAGAAAATAAATTGGACACTTGCCAATATATTGTTTAAAATAAGAGGTCTTTGGGGAATTCGGTTAGAGTTTTATAGAAAACATTAATCTACAGAACAAAAATTCTTTGAAGTTGAAACAGACATGGAATGTTTGATACAAAATAACCACATTTATTCATAAATATCAAACATTTTTTTACATTGTTTATAGAGCTCACAAGAATGTACAGTACATACTGTTAAGCCTTGAGTTACTGATACGTATTTGTAGAATTGTAAGACCTTAAAATCGACTTTTGGCATGCCTTATGCAACTTAGCAATTAAATAAGTTAAACATACATTTAATCTTTTTAATTTCTGCATTTCAACTACATTCTCCTATAAGGTCTTATGAGTTTATGACGGATGTAAATAAATACAATTATTATATTTTCAAATGAAAACTATAAAGATATTCTAAAAATCTAGAATCACTGCGTGGGAATCATTTATTTTTACGACAAGTTCGTTTGCCTTAGAACACAAGCGAATTGAGGCGTGCGGAAGTGAATTGAAGCAAAAGGTATCAAACAGAATATCGTCTTCTAAAATAATAATAATTTAATTTTCAGTCTTTGCGCCGCTGGGCCCGCCACGGCCGAGTAGAATTGAATGGAATGATATATGGATTTTTAAAAGAAATAAAACTAAATCCTCATAATGTGTTTGGGTCAGACAAGTTATGAAATAATAAATCAAAACTGAAAATGAAAAAGAAAAATCTCATAGACGAATATAAATCTAAGACATAAGACAGTGTCTGTTTCCTCTGAATGATTTTACATATAGACCTCATCGTCGTCGGTGGTCTGTCAATGTGGGTCTCAAGATATAGAAAACTTAAAAATCCAGATTAATTAAGGGGCGAGGGTGAAACTGATTACCTACATACAAATATCTTTATTAAATGATTTTTTAATAATTGTACATAATATTTTCTTTTAATTTTTTTATTTTTTCATTGACCTAAAAAAAAAATTAAATAAATAATTGGCAGGGACGTTTATTGCTTTTAAGTCAACAGTATTAAAATTAGTGTTATTGTAAGACAATTTGCAAAAATGATTCTAATGTGAAGTGAAATTGTGCCAAAATAAATTCAGGAACAAAAAAAAAAAACAATAATAATTAAAATTCTAACTTAAAAACTTTTAATGTATCTACAAATATCTACATAAAAATTAAAATTAAAATATTTTATTTTAAAAACATGCAACAAATGAAAATAATTATAATTTTAAGTATATTCATTAAGTATATTCTTTTGAAGTGATTGATACGCAAATAGGAATTATAATAAAGGGTGATTCTTTAAAAGCTTTAGGAAAGTTAAACAAAAAAAAACATATAAAGTATGAAGTCCAATGATGCCACCAGTTCATAAACCGCATCAAACTGTGACTTTTTCTGGATGCATTGGTAGCTCCTCAAATGCTTCTGGCTGATATTCACTCCAAAATCAACAATTTTGCTTGTTTACGTACCCATTGAGCCAAAAATGAGCTTCGTCGCTCGCTGGGAGCGTGCATTTTGATAATAAAATTGAATAATTTGCAAGCGTTGATTTTTGGTTAAATTATAGACCAAACTGAAGATGTTTGACAGTGAAAAAAAAAACACGAAACTTGCGTCAGCTGTTTAAACCCAGTGTTGCCAAAAAGATAATAGCTAAAAAAACCACCCTTTATAAGGCATTTAATGTGAGTTTAGTTTTTCAACCAACAAAGGGCTATTATTGAAACCCAAATTCGAACATTAATTTCATTTTGATATTGAAAAACGGAGTATTTCTTTAAAGAGAAACCAATCAAAGAATAACGTTTTTGATATCTCGTGATTTTTTTTTTAGAAAAATTGAAGTTATAATTTTTTTTTTCAAAAAACTGAAAACTTAAACAAAATACTACTAAAAAATTGGTAAAAATTGATTTTCGACTAGAATATGTGCGAATAATGTTATCAGAGATGGAGAATACTACGGTTTTAAGCCGAATCCGAACGGCTTATTTGAGAAAGCAATTTTCATGACCTCTGGCATGACACCTACGCACTAACCATCAAAATTTTAGACGATTTAGTACGACGTTAAATAATTTTTAGTATGATATTAAGGTATGTTTGTTTTGTTTGCTCCACAATCTGTCATTATTTAGATGTGTTCATGTCTTTTTTTAATAAAATGGTTTTAGCATGATACTATCTAGTTAGCAAAACAATAAAAAGTGTTTAAAATTAGTGAAAAGTTAGTAGATTACTATGTATATGGTAAATTGTTAACTAGTATTGTGCTAAGGCCTTAATAATAGGTTGTTTAAAATTTTGCGCCATTGTCTTTAATTTTTAGTACAGTTTTTGGAAAAGTCCAAATGACAGTTTATTTAGTAACAAGAAAGAGTCTATAAAAAATACTACTCAAATTGGCAAAAAGTTTTTCTCCAAAATTATTTCATTCTATGCAAAATGTTGTTCTTAATATGAGATTATTTTTTTCAGAAATATCCAATCACAATAAAAACTTAAAAAAAATATTATTAAAAATTGGTTTTCGACTTAATATTTTGGGACGAAAAGTAAATTTCTTTTGTTAACTTTTAATTAATTTTTAAAAGGTGATTTTTTAAAAGCTATAGGAAAGTTTTTCAAAAAAAAAAACACATACAATTCAGAAAAATTCATAAAATATTTATTTGAATCGATATTACGGTCCATATAATTTAATGTTTGAAGATTATTTCATGTAAATGTTGACCTTGACTGCGCTTTAAATGCTCCATCCGCTTAGTCCAATTTCGGCATACTCTTTCCAACATTTCGGCCGGTATCTCACGAATAAATGCTTCAATGTTGTCTTCTAATGCGTCAATTGAAGCGGGCTTGTCTGTATAGACATGCGCTTTAACATGGCCCACAAAAAGGCGTTAAATCGCACGATCTAGGCGGCCAATGGACTGGTCCCGAACGTGAAATAAAATGTTCACCGAACTCGCCTCTCAATAAGTCCATTGCTGCGCGTGCTGTGTGGCATGTGGCACCGTCTTGTTGAAACCACATGTCATGCAAGTAAAGCTCTTGCATTTTGCCAAAAAAAAGTTGGATATCATCTCATGGTAGCGCTCACCGTTCACAGTTACGTTACGATTCACATCATTTTTGAAGAAGTACGAAGTCCAATGATGCCACCAGCCCATAAACCGCACAAAACTGTGACTTGGTAGCATTGGTAGCTCTTGCAATGCATCTCGCTGATATTCACTCCAAAATCGACAATTCTGCTTATTTACATACCCATTGAGAGACAAATGAGCTTCGTCGCTGAACACAATTTTTCGGTAAAAAAGTGGATCTACGGCCAACTTTCCAAGAGCCCATTCACCAAAAATTTTACGTTGCAGCAGGTCGTTTGTCTTCAATTCTTGCACCAGCTGTATTTTGAAAGGCATCACACCTAAATTCTTTCGCAAAATTTTCCATGTTGTTGAGTAACAGAGGTTCTAATAAAGAGTAATTGATGTTCATCATTAACACTGGCCGATGCAGCTGCGATATGTAAATTTGGTGCGAAAATTAGTCACAATAGCCCGAATAGCCGCTTCAGTGGGTCGATTAAACTGACCATAAAGTGGAAGAATCGCGCGATGAACTTTCTTAACAGAGCAAGCATTTTGATAAAAAAAAATCAATAATTCAAAAAAAACACGAAACGTGCGTCAGCTGTTTAAACCAGTGTTGCCAAAAATATAATAGCTAAAAAATATCACCTTTTATTTGCGACTTATAGGAACTACATACATATGTATATGACAATTATTGCGTTCGTAAAACTCGAGATTTTACATCACGATGAGAAGTCGAAAAAATCGGGTCCCGGATTCCGTCCATTTGTCTGTTTGCGCCCCTCAACCCAAACCATTGGGTCGATTGAGTTCAAACTTGGAATTTAAGGTTTTAAACTGATTCGCGTTATTCGTTTTTATATACATACATACATATATACAAAATTAATTAAAAACAAAATGAAATGGCATTAAAATGTTTGAAGACAAAATTTTATAGGTATACATTTTAAAATTTTAAAATATAAGAACTATTTGCTAATATAGAGTGTTTGGATTCAGAAGCAAGTTCTTTTGAATAAGTCGTGCACTTTAAAGTAATATAAGAACAAATAATGATATTGATATCAAACTGTTTGTATTTTACACAAAATGTTGTTCTTAATATTTGATTTAACTTCTATAAAAATCGAAAGACAGATACGAATAAGAATTTATCAGTGTGTGCCGCATTCCAGCCTCTTTTTCATTGTACAATAAAAAGTTAATCAACAATGATAAACAATATGAGTCAAATGACTGAAATGGCTACGGTAGCCCTTTCAAAAAATGTGTTCCTGACTAATTCGTAATTCGTACATTTGTGGCTGTATGTCCAGAAAAACTTCACAATTTCCATCTATAAAGTCGCTTTTAAAGCATTAGCGTAGACTTCATCTTTCATGCAGCCCTAATAAAAACTTCTAACGGTTTTTAATCATAAGATCTCGGTGGACAATGACATCTGCGTGAAATACACGGGCAGGAAACTTTTTTTTTGGCTATATTGCGAACTACGAAATGTTACTGAAAATGTTCAACATTTTTGTAGTAAATTTTTACTGTTTCAGTTTTTACCTGTCAAATTTTCAAAGAGAACAACTTCTAACAGTTGCCCAAATATCGGGTTATTCACTATGAAAACTCTTATTGCAAAACCCTTTACATAGTTTTAAAATTTTTCAATTGGCCGCCTAGACCGTGCGATTTAAAGCCTTTAGACTATTTTTTGTGGGGCTGTGTTAAAGCCCATGTCTTTACAGACAAGCCCGCTATTGACGCATTAGAAGACAACATTGAAGGATTCATTCGTGAGATACCGGTCGAAATATTGAAAAGAGTATGCCAAAAATGGACTAAGCGGATGGACCATTTGAGGTGCAGTCAAGGTCAACATTTGCATGAAATAATCTTCAAACATTAAATTATATGGACCGTACTATCGATTCAAAGAAAGATTTCATGCATTTTTCTGAATTGTATGTGTTTTTTTTTTTTGAAAAACTTCCCTATAGCTTTTAAAAAAATCACCCTTTATAAAACAAAAAACAAGTGTTTAAGTAGCAATACACAAAATGAAGTACTTAAGGAGTACATTAAAAATTGGCCAGTGCTTTGAAGTACTTTTTTGAATAATGTTTCTGTCCATTTTAACGTTTGTTTACAAGTATTGGTTGAATACTTGGAAGTTCTATTCAAAGACCTTAGAACTTAATAATCTTGAGAAGTGTGTTGGATAATAATCAGGATGATCATTTGTTAATGATTTAAACTTTACCGAAATGAGTACAAAAACTATGCAACTACAAAAGTAATCAAAAATAATAATGTATTCTTCATATTTCATAAATATCGGACAAAGTATCACATTATTCTTATTTCCCAAAAAATCATCTAACAGCGAAAAAGTTTTGTGGTCCGTAAGAAGGCCATTAAGAGAATGTCTTAAATATTATCTAAAAAGAACAATAGCATTTGTTATACCACAGAAAATGTATAATATCTTCCAATCCAAATTTTGACGAGATTATGAAATTAGGACTGCTTTAATTGTCACTCTTAAACTTAGTTTTATAAAAGAAAATAGGTTTACAAACAAAACTCAAGAATTTAAATTTCCTCACCAATAACTATATTTATTGACTACACTAAACATCTATGTACGAGTACATCAATTGTATAAAAAAAGTGGTAATCTTTTTTGTGTAAATTACATGAGCAACTATTTAAAAAAAAACTTTTACGGGTTATCCATTTTGCGGTTTGACATTTGTCAAATTAAGTTGTGAAACCAATTTTTTTTTCAGTTGAAATTGAAAGTCTGACATTTACGGAAATTAATCGCTTAACTATCGCACAACGCATATACAAATTGTTAAAACCTACTATGAAAATGGTGATTCTGCCATAGCAGACTTTGCATAAAATAGTTTTTACCAACTTTTGTTAATTTTTTTGTAAGTTTTTAATTGAATGTTGAAAACAATATTTTTTAAAAAATAAAATTAGTTTAAGGCCAATGTCTTAAAGTTTTAAAAAGTTATTTGAGTCGAAAATCAATTTTTACTTACTTTTATTAATTTTTTGTTTTAGGTTTTTATTTTTTGTAAAAAAAACTGTCAATTCGATTTTTCTCAAAATTTTTCCGAATTTTGAAAACAATATTTCTTATAAGATAAAATAAGTTGGAAGCCAAAATCTAAAATTTTCGAAAATATATTTAAGTCCAAATTTAATTTTTACCAATTTCGTTGCACAACATGGTTTTAGAGATAAAATCATTTTTTATTCGTAAAATATTCGAGGTGACTAATGCTTTTTTCAGTTTTTTTTTCGATTTATAAAAAAAAAACTTAATTGGATTTTTTCCAAAATATACTTGTTTGGTATCACATTAAAATATATAATATAAAATTTAATTGAAGTCTCTAGCGTTATTGGCTCGTGAGATATTTAGGTTTAACCAAAATGTTCAACTTTTTTTTAAACTGCTATGATGGTAAAAAAAAACCACCAACGCAATTTTCTTGAGAGCCATTTCTGCATCTCTCTGCATTATTATCTGTATAATAAAAATTATATTGGTTCTTGAGCTATGGACGACGAACAGACATCTGTCTAAAAATCTTTTATTTCGACTCTAGGAGCCTTTCGATAAATGTCAAAATTTTCAATTTGACAAATCGGACCCATTACAATAACTTCCTATGGGAAGTTAAAAATTATCGTATTTGGGGTTCTGAGAATCCTTAAGTAATTGAAGAGAGGTCATTACATCCATAAAAAATAACTGTTTGGTGCGCTCTTTGGTCCACAGCTGAGGTGTTATTGGACCTTACTTCTTCGAAAACGACGCTGTAAAGACTGTCAGCGTCAATTCGGTGTGTTATGGTCATATGATAACCGACTTTTTTTTTGCCTGATTTTGAAGAATACGACTTGGAGAATATGTATGTGGTTTCAACAAGACAGTGTCACATTCCACACAACTCGAGCGAATATGGCATCATTGCCAAAGGACATTTCCTGTCCGCGTAATTTCTCGTAGTGGCGATATCAACTGGCAACCAAGATCATGCCATTCGAAATCGCTGGACTTTTTTTTGTGGGGCTACGCAAAAGACCGTGTTTATACAGATAAACCTTTAACTCTTGATCACTTAAAACCTAACATTCGTCAAGTTATGGCTAAGATACCGCCCAATATGTGTCGAAAATTACTTCAAAAGAATCGATGCTTGGTAGTCATTTAAATGATGTAGTGTTTTACACATATTGTTAACGTTCAAACTTTATAACAAAAAGAAATATCATGAAAAATGTTTATGTTGTTCACTTTTAAATCCGCAAAATGGATAACCCTGTAGATTGGATATAATTTGTTCCCCTTTACAAGAAATACAAATTGTTTCTTTTAAAGTTTTTTTTTTTGTTTACTTTAAAAATTTATTTCAACTCAATTTATTATACTCTCCCAAATCACCATCAACGTCAAATAAAAGCTATTGCCAATTAGTTTGAAATTTCCTTTCAATGTTAATTCGAAAATCGACATGCTTTGCATACAATTTCAATTAATTACAGCGACTTTAAGTAGGCACTTTACTTTTCCTGCAAGAATAATTTCATTGAACAAACAGAAAATCAAAAATAAAAGAAAAAAAAAGAAATATTCCACATACGCCATGTAGTTCACATTATGCACATTTTCATTCATCTTACATCCTTTACTCGTATATACAATATTATTTCTCTTTACATATATGATATAAATATAAATATCTTAAAGTTTACATATCATTTTAGCACGTTTCCTTGCTTAAACGTTTTTCAACAGCTAACAATTTAAATACATACTCGAATACATATCATAGAATGGTTTTTGCTTATACTTCTTTAAACATAATTTATTGAAATGTGAATGTTTATCAATTTCCGCAAAAACAATAAATACTTAAAAATGTATTTGTTATTTTTTTGTACAAACTCAAAATAAATTCTTTGGAATATTTTGTTTTCGTTCCATATTTAAATTTATGAACATGCCAATTGAAGACTATTATCCCAAAAACAGATATTCGTTCACACATTAGAGTGCTTTTGAAAAATTCATAAATCAGGGGGAAACACTGCGGGATATTTAAAAATGAAGATTGCAAATTATTCAAGTGTTTATTTATTTAGTTGTTTTTTTTCTTTTTTTTAATCTTATTTAATCGACTTTTCATGATGAATGTATTACTTTTTTTGTATATTTAACAGATGAAAACTAAACACGATCAACCAATTCAAGTGCCATTGCAGAAAAAAGGATTAATTGATAAATTATTATTACTCGTATAGAGAAAAAAAGGGAAGTCCTTGAAAAGAATGCAACCAAATCAATTAATACTTCAAATATGGAGTGATTTTCTTCGGCCAACACGAAGAAAACTCTGAAAGGATTTGAAATATTAAACAACAGAAACAGAAAAATAAAAACAAAACAATAAAAAGGGAATAGAACTTTTTTGTGTAAACGCAGAATTTCAAAAAAAAAATGAATCGCAAACGCTCGTTTAAACGAAGAGAAAAACCACCATTTGAACGATTCAAGGATCACTTTAGAGCATTTACTGCCTTTATGTTTAGTAATGTGGGAATTATTCTTTTGGTGATAATCTATACAATAGGTGGTGCATTTATGTTCCAAGCGATTGAGACTTCAGAAGCCAATAAGGTAGGGCGGAAGCCGAGTGTAGGGGAACGTAATAAGACAGTGATAGCTGAAATTCTGTGGAGGATCACTTGCTGTGAATCGAATATTTTTAATGAGACTGAATTCAAAAAAAGGTATGATTTGCAATAAGTTTTAAAATACATTTCATTTTTTTTTTATTTTTATTTTTAGGATGAATGAAACGATTTTTAATTTTACTAGTGCAATTATTAAGGCTGAACTTGATGATGTGGACATTAAACAGCAATGGAGTTTTTCGGGTGCATTCCTTTATTCCTTAACTGTCATTACAACTATTGGTATGTGATATATTCAATTAAAGTGCGTTGATCTTCAATAAGTCTTTATTAATTTTAATTTTGAAAAGCTTAGTTCACACTATAAAAGGCCTTGCACATGAGAGCAAACAACGAATGGACGAACAAACGTGATTTTACACATTTCAAAAAGTCAATTTCAAACAAAAACACATTTAATTTATAAGAAACCAATTGACAGTAATGTTAGGATAATAATATTTTCATTTTGTTCTCTAAAACAGGAACATTTTGTAAAAACAGTTTGGTAGTAACGAATTGCAGTGTGGTTGCTACGAACTGTCAAACTCTATTCGCGTTCCACATACCATCCACACTGCAACGATTAAATTGTTCGCGCGAATTATATTTATCCGTCGGAAATAAAAAAGGTTACTTCAAAAAAATATATTTTTAAATATTAACTTTATTTTCTTTTCAACAAATAAAATATTTCAATAGTTTTTACATATGTACATAGTTCTTACATACTACTCTGCAACTACTCGCAAACACCTTCCGTGTTGAATCTATTTATATCGTTATCCTGATGAGTTGGTTTTCTTGTCCTCAGGGTTTATGGTAGTGTTGGTTAATTACTTTTTGTATCTTTATCTTATTTTGTTATTTGGTTGGTCATAAAATATCTTTGGTAATCTTTATTAGGATGTTTGTAGATCATTAGAGATCTTATTTATTTTATTATTTCCTCTTATTTCCTGCTTGAGGTACAGTTGAGTGTTTATAACTCGCGCTACATAAAGACTATTCACATGAGCACGACCAACGAACAACGAATGAAAGAATATTCGTCGATTTTGACATTTCTTTTACATGAGCGTTTTTAATTCGTCGCACAGCCGAACACCATTCACCACCGAAACCAAAACAAGAATGATTTTTTAATTTTAAGGTTAAGTACACACGATTATTTTATTCGTTGCGAGTGTGGATAATATGGAACGCAAATAAAGTTTGACAGTTCGTATCAACTACAATTTTTTTCGCGACGAATAAATTTGTTTTCTTAAATTTATTAATATATGATATTGCAAAGTAAAAGTATGCATCATAAATCAAATTGAAACTATATTGCAATCGTTTTGTTAAGAATTTGTGTGGAAATATGTCTTCAAACGTATATAAACTCACATTTTGTAATTCATTCGTCGTTCGTTGGTCGCGCTCATGTGAATGCTATTTAACCTCAAAATTATACCACCCTTGTTTTGTTTTTGTGTGAAAGATCATGGCTGAGGAAAATATGGAGAAAAGAGTAATTCAACTCGTTGCTGTCTGCGAATAGAAATAAAGCCCATGTGAAAGAAAAGTCAAAATATGCGAACATTCACAGTTCGCAGCAAAAACACGCTATAGGAAGATATAAATCCTTCGTACGTATCACTCTCCAAACCCCATTTGTTTACATTGTTGTATTTGTAATGTGGACGAATTCAACGAGAAAAATTGACGTGTTTTCACGCATACATAGACACAATTACTGAGTTTTTAGGGGAAATTTCATGAATTAGAGGAGAAATTACACGCACACTAAGAATAATTTTATGAGGCTGGTTTCCGGTTTAGCTTGTAGGCCAACCAAGATGTCTACCGATGATTTATATCTTCATATAGAGTGTTTTTGGTTCGCAGTTCGTAGCTCATGGCAAGATGCTTAAGTATGACTCGGTAATGATTCTAAAAAATCTGTCCAATTTTCTGCATCTTTTAAATTTATTTCTTAAGCTACCATGTGAGGCAGGATTTCCAATGTGATACTATTGTCTGTTAGTTCTGTAAATGTCTAGGTAAGTATTGGAACTATTTGGTTGAAGAGTTCAGAAAACTGACGCAATGTCGCCTTAGACTTATGCACAAGTTCAGTGTAAAATTTATCCTGCACTCTAACGTCCCCAAAAAACGGTTGTACTTGAAGAAGTGCTTCCCAAAGAGTGAACTGCACGAAGGTTTAAAGAATAGTTTGCACATGGGGTAAACAAAGCTTTTGGATTAATTTGCAGCATTAACTTTGCCACTCCTCCCTTAATAACCGAGATAGTCGTACCATTATCATATGCCTGAGCCCGGGAAAGATAAATGTCAAAACTATCTTCATTGAGTTGCTTTAATATATCCTCGATAAGTTCTTTGGTAGTTTTTTTCAGATGTAGGAAAAAACCATAGAAAAGATTAAAATATCCGTAAGCTACTTGGTCAAGGTTCGAGTCTTAGTGATGATAGATAAGTTTTTCAATTGTCTATTGATTGATATTCGACTCAAACACAAATTATTGAAGTGTCAAAAATACTAAATTCTGGAGTGAACATTCCGTCACATTCTGGTTGAAACTCTGAATTTTAAATTGGAAATTGTTGTGGCTGCAATTGCATCTCAGTTTCTATTCTGAAAAAAAAAACGCATATAAATTAATGTTATGCCCAAGAATCAACCTTTATTACAGACAAAAGGGTTTGTCAATATGTTTTAAATGATTTCTCGGGCCGCAGCTGACTCAAATAAATTCCAATTTTCCCACTTTTTGAACTGGCAACAACCCGCTGAATATTCTCTTCCAAGGCGTCAATAGTCTTGGGTGTATCTGCGTAGAAAAGCGACTTCGCACAATCCCACAAAACTAGTCCAGCGGGGGGAGATAATGCACTCACCAAATGTTTTTATCAATAAATATATTTCTTTAATTAATTTAATTTAAGTAAATTTTGTAAACTTTGTTCAGGAGTAAATCTATTTATTATAAAATGACAAATCAAATTGAGCATACATATGTACATAGTTGACAGCTATCAAAAAGATCAACTTTAACAAAAGTATTGCCAGTTTAAGGACCACACGTCTAAAAAAAAACACCCGTTACTTTCAATGTTTATTAATGTAATTAATTAATTTTTCAGCAAATATTCTCTGCCATCATAATATTAGGTTCTTGATATTTATTCCTTCTGAGTTTATATTAATTTTAACGCGTCCAAAGTAAGAAGTTTAAGGAATGAGAAATAAAAATAAATAGTACAATGAAACGGTTACATTTAAAAGTGGCTGTCATACATTTGTGGAAACTGACAGTTCACGTAGATACGATTTAAAAAAAAATAATGTAGAAGATGTTCACATGTTGGATCTTTTAAGGCAATTCAGTTTGACATCTCATCATTTTGTGTCGTTCCCACTCAAAAATGTCCCTTTAATGATGATGACATACAATTCTTTAACATTCTTATGTAATATTAGTTTATTTTTTTTTTTAACATCAACCAATTTTTTCATTCCAGGATACGGAAATATTTGTCCGAAATCAAATTGGGGCAAACTTATTACCATTCTCTATGCAATAATTGGAATGCCATTGTTTCTCTTGTATCTATCGAATATTGGTGATATTTTAGCAAAATCTTTCAAATGGATCTACGCTAAAGTTTGTCTTTGTCGAATTTGTCCCGGTGTTGCTCGAAGACGAATTATACGAGAACGTCGAAAAATTCGTCGAATGACAATTGACAGAGATGTAAGTTGACTTATGTACATAAGTATTTTAAGCGGCATTTTTAACATGTGACTATTTTTGTATAAATGAAGATGGATAGCATGGAAGAAGGAACTGAATCCCGATCGAGTAATACCACCGAACAAACGTCATCTGAAACCAATGATTTCTATGAAGAAGATGATTCAGAAATCGAAGCTGAAATTCAAACTAACACGTCTACGGTCACAGTTCCGGTAACTGTTTGTATTTTCATAATGATTGGGTAAGGCATAATTTATTTAAACTTAAAAAGAAAAAATACTAAGAAATTTTGAAAATTTAGTTACATCCTGTTTGGAGCATTTATGTTTGGAACATGGGAGAATTGGACCTTGCTAGACGGAAGTTATTTTTGTTTCATATCGCTAAGCAGTATTGGTTTCGGAGATATTGTTCCGGGCGAAAAAGTGGTAAAATATGATTTTTAATTTACAAACATTGTTTTAAGTTACAAGAAACTTAATTTTCAGATAACAAACAATGATATTACAAATGTTGAAACGAGTTTTATTCTCTGTGCTGTTTATTTGTTACTGGGAATGGCTTTGATTGCTATGTGCTTTAATTTAATGCAGGTATGTTAAGATTACGTATTTTGGAAAATTGTTTAGTTTTCATACACTTCAGAATTTTGAGAAAGTAGTTAGCTTATAGAAAGCGTCGAACTACGATCAGAGGCTCATCATAAGTGCATGTGTTAGTTGGTAGTAAGAAAATAATACAATTACAGCCCAACACACGCACAAAATACATGAATTTTTACAGAACAAAAAATAAAAAAAGAGGCTGGGATGCGACCCACACTGATAACTTCCCATCCCGTCTATCGATTTGTCTTGCTTAAAAGTTTGTCTAAATGTATCAATTCTTACCAAATTTGCGTTCTATTTTTTGTAGATTTTATTTTTTTTATGAAAAAACGGACTGTTGGATTTTTATAAAAAAATTATTGAATATAAAAAACAATATTTTCTGTGAAATAAAATAAGTTTGAAGCCAATATTTTTAATTTTTGAAAAGCTATTTGAGCCGAAAATCAATTTTTACCAACTTTTATTAATTTTTTTGTTTAGGTTTTTATTTTTTGTAAAAAAACTGTTAATTCGATTTTTCTCAAAATTTTTCCTAATGTTGAAAACAATATTTCTTATAAGTTAAAATTAGTTAGAAGCCATAATCTCAAATTTTTGAAAAGATATTTAAGTCGAAAATCAATTTTTACCAACTTTTGTTAAATTTTTTGTAAAAAAAACTGTCAATTCTATTTTTTCAAAATTTTACTAAATGTTGAAAACAATATTTTTTGAAAGATAAAAGTAGCTTAAAGCCAATATCTCAAAGTCTTGAAAAGATATTTGAGTCAAAACTCAATTTTTACCAACTTTTTTTTTATTTTTTAGGTTATTATTTTTTGTAAAAAAACTGTCAATTCGATTTTTCTCAAAATTTTATCAGATGTCAAAAACATTATTCTTCGTTGCACAAAATTGTTTTGGAGATGAAATCATATTTTAGTCGTAAAATTTTCGAAGTGACACATTTTTTTTTTTCAGTTTTTTTGATTTATAAAAAAAACCGTTAATTGAATTTTTTTCCAAAAATATAATTGTTTTGTATCACATTACAATATATAACATAAAATTTAATTCAAGTCTCTAGCGTCATTGGTTCATGAGATATTTAGGGTTAACCAAAATTTTCACCTTTTTTTTAAACTGCTATGGTAAAAAAACCACCCACGCAATTTTCTTGAGAGCCCTTTCTGCATCTTTCTGCCTTATTATCTGTATAACAAAATTTATTTGAAGTCGATATCTCTTCTGGTTCTTGAGCTATGGACGACGAAAAAACGTCGCGAACGTACGGACGTACGGACGTACTGACGTACAGACGTACGAACGTACGGACGTACGTACACACGCACGCACAGACATCTTTCTAAAAATCTTTTATTTCGACTCTAGGGAACTTGAAACATCGAGAAATGTCAAAATTTTCAATTTGACAAATCGGACCCATTACAATAACTTCCTATGGGAAGTTAATTAAGACCTTTACGATAGTGAATCACTATGGTTCTAAACAATGATTTGAATTCCATCTTATTTAGATTTAAATCTATCAGTGAATAATAATTTAAGTTACATATGTATATAAAATGCTCATTTGAATTAAAGCTTCATTGTTCCCATAGTTAGTTCCATGGAAGTCAATATAGAGAAATGACATGTGACAGTAATTTAAACAGTTTGACAGTGGGTGCGTTTAGAAGACAAAAGGGACTTTATATTGAACTTCAAATAATAGTTTTGGGGTTTTCCATGGGTAAATTCAGATTTCCTTGAAAAATTGTTGTTTTTTTTGGCGCACTATTGACATACTATACTATACGGACTGCTAGTCAATACTTATTCTCTTACAAAATCCCCCTTAAAAGTGATTCCACCTTTTTAGCTAAACTTGCCCTTTTGTAGGTTTGACGGAAAAAAACTGAGAACATATATGTACATATGTACATATTATTGTAAAGTGAACCTACAGAAGGGCTAGTAGCGCTAAGGAATTGATGACGCAAACGCAAAGTTGGATGTTAGCAGTCCATATCTAGTAGGCCAATACATTTAACACAATTGGAATTGTGTTTCTTCGTTTACGTGTTACTAAGTTCGGTAGAGCTGTCAAATTTCTAGATAAATATTTTTACAAAAATCTATTAATATTGGTGCAAAAAGGGGCCGACAAATCTATATCTGAAGATTTGATCTTTGATCAAAAAGAAATTAATTTATTTTGCCCGATGGAATGTAAAAAATGGAAAATTTGTGTTTGGACAGATCTAGATCAAGAATACGTTGATTTATTTTACCCATAGGAAACCCCATTAGTTTTTCCAATTTCATTAATTTCAAATTTGGGATCAAATCTTCAGTACCTATTTCTCTCACAAACTCCAAATCTATCATATCAATTACAGAATTCGATTAGCAGGCTGCGGAGGAAGCCAAATTCGCAACTCATTCGTCGGATTCTGTAATAAGCGTGTATCTATATTTAATTTCATTTTGTTTTTTACATAAATGTCAAATAAAATAATACTTCTAACAACGTCACATAATTTTGACACAAATATACTTATAAGATAAGTCATGACTTTAGATATGATTTGGTTAGGATTTCGAATATCGTATTACTTTATAGGATAATTTTCTTTTAACTATCTTCTCTTTGAAGATCTATTTTCAATACTTTTTTAACTTCCCATTAGAAGTTATTGTAATCGGTCCGATTTGTCAAATTGAAAATTTTGACATTTCTAGACGTTTCAAGGTCCCTGGCTCGAAATTTAAGATTTTTTTAGAGATGTTTGTGCGTGCGTGTGTACGTACGTCCCTACGTTCGGGAAGTTTTTTACGTCGTCCATAGCTCAAGAACCAGTAGAGATATCGACTTCAAATAAATTTTGACAAAAATCGAATTTACAGTTTTCTTACAAAAAATTAAAAAACCTAAAAAAATGCTGAAACTTAGTAAAAATTTACTTTCGACTCAAATATCTTTTCAAAAATTAAAAATATTGGCTTCAAACTAATAATAATATTGTTTTAAACTTTCAGTAATATTTTTATAAAAATCCAATAGTCATTTTTTTTATAAAAAATTAAAATCTACAAAAAGTAGTACGCAAATTTTATAAAAATGCAAAATATTGTTGGTAATTTTTAAATTTTTAAGATTAATTAAACTTTTTTAACAAAACACGAAAACCTACAAACTTAAGCAAGACAAATCGACAGACGGGATGCGAAGTTATCAGTGTGGGTCACATCCCAGCCTCTTTTTGTTTTTTTTTTCTTTTTCTTACTTACACTTCAAGTTTCTTTTATTAGCTTATAGAGAAGATCGATTATGAGGAAAATAAGTTGCCAGCAACTTAAAGTTGCTAGAAGTGCCTCGGGGAATTTTGTATTGTTTATACATAATGTATGTGTGAAATATTGTTCCGCTTCAAGAAGATATTTCCAGAAGAAATAATTATGTTACACAGTAATTTGAAATAAGTTATTTATTGAACATTAGTTGAACGACGAATGAAAATATTTTAGAACAAAATAATTTATAAGGAGAAAATAAATTTGCAAAGAAAATAGATTTTGGAAAATGTTTGTCAAGTTAAAATTATACAAAGTAATTTATATGAAACGTTGTATTGCTTATGGATGTTGACATATGAGAATAAATCCATTTCCAACACGCCCTCTCAATATTAACGTTCAATATGTGTATGTTGCTTTGATAATCCAAGACCTTTAATACATCTCCAATGAACTTCTCGAGTTAGTGGTTTAGTCAGGACATCTGCAGTCATGCGCTCGGTTGGTACATGTTCCAAAACAAACATCTCGGCAGCAACAGATTCTCGCAGAAAATGGTGTCTTATATCTATATGCTTTGTACGTGCATGAAACACATGATCATTTGCCAAGCATTGTGCTCCCCGATTATCAACAAAAACTGTAGTTTTAGCAAGGTTAGAAAAACCAAGTTCTATCAAAATACTTCTTAAATAAATGGCTTCTTTCGAAGCTTCAGATAGGCTAATATATTCAGCTTCTGTCGATGAAAGTGCTACAGTACGTTGCTTCTGTGACTTCCACGATATTGCTGCACCACTGAGTAGAAAAATGTACCCAGAATATGATCGACGATCAATCGTACAGCTTCCCCAGTCCGCATCCGTGTACCCAATTAACAAGTCATTCGTTTTTGTATAAACCAATCCAAGGTCTGCACTTCCAGCAAGATATCTAAGCACACGCTTCGCTGCTTGCCAGTGACACTTCTTTGGATTAATTGTAAATTGTGCTAATCTTGATACAGTGTTTGCAATATCTGGACGAGTTGCAACTGATAAATACATCAACGCCCCAGTGAGTTCTCGAAACGGGAAAGTTTCCTGTGGACGAATTTCAGTTATATTATTATCAAAACTTACATTCTTCTCTGAGGGTGTCGCAACTGGATTGCAGTTCTCCATTCCATATTGTTTTAGGAGTCCCAATATATATCCTTTCTGAAATAGCGCAATCTTACCATCTTGTTGATGAATCTCTAGACCAAGGCAATATTTAGCCAAGCCAAGATCCTTAATCTCGAAACTTTCCATCAAACGGTTCCGTATTTCCATTGACTTTTCAATATCTTTCGATGCCACTAATATGTCATCGACATATATAAGCACAAACAAAACTTCGCCACCTGAATCATCATGAAAAAGACATGGCTCGTTTACTGTAGGCTTCAGTCCAAGACTCAGCAACTTAGCACTAAGTTTGAGGTACCATAGATGGATTTTTGCAACCTACAAGCATTACCTCCACTCTGCAATTGTTGAAGCATGTTACTGGCTTTTCTTCCGAAGTCCGATTTTTCCCCTTGCTTGGAAATTATTCTTTGCAGTATTTCATTAAGCATCTCAGGTACTTTCATCTTAACTTCTTCATCCAATGTTGCGTTCAAGTATGCTGTCACAACGTCAAACTGCCAAACTTTAAGTCCCAACTGAACTGAAAGAGCCAATAACAAACGCAAAGTTTCCAGTCTTGCCACTGGAGCAAATGTTTGGTGAAAGTTGACTCCATACTTCTGACTGTACCCCTTTGCCACAAGCCGAGCTTTTCGTCGTTCGACTTTACCATCCGAGCTATATTTATTGCTCAAGACCCAGCGACAGCCAACGATATCGCTTTTCTTATCGTTTTCAATAACTTCCCAGGTGTCGTTTTTAAGTAGACTAATTACCTCTGACTCCATTGCATCTTTCCATTCCACACATTCATCACTGTTCAAAGCATCTGTAAGACTTATTTCAGCAACCCCAGCAAACTGGTCATTCTTGATTTCATCTTCACTGAATCTATTAAGATCTTTTTCTTCATCTTCGCTCTTGGATTGTACTGTTTGAAACAACTTTCTTGGTCGCCCTCTTCTGCCAGTACGAACAAGGCTTGGTCTTCCAGGAGCTCTTGTTGGTTGGTTTGGAATACGTTTCCCTTCAACTGATTCAGCCTTGACTTCCATATTAACCTCCGGATTCAATGGACTCTGCAAAAGATTCTCATTAATTGAAATGTCAGATGGAAGTGAATCTTGCCACAAAACAAACAGCTCATCCAAATCAGAAGGTACATCATTTGGAAGCTTTACAGTGTCTTCGATGAATTTTATGTCTCGAGCGTAAATAATTGTATGTAAGTTTGGTAACCACACTCGATATCCTTTTCGCTCTCGAGGATATCCAACAAATACTCCTTCCAGAGATCTTGACGCAAGTTTGTCTTTACCTGTGCTTTTATCCAATACATAGACCTTGGAGCCAAACTTCCTCAGGTAGTTAAGTCGCAGATTCTTCTTATTCCACTTGACAAAAGGAATTTCACCATTCAGACTACTTGTCGGACAACGATTCCTAATGTGACAAGCTGTAGCAACTGCTTGAGACCAAAAAGCACCACTCAATCCAGACTGCAATAACAAACATCTCGCCATGTCCATGAGTGTCCTGTTCATCCTCTCAGCTATACCATTTTGTTGAGGTGTTTGAGGAATTGTGAGTCTTCTTTCGATACCTTGATCTGAAAGATATTTTTGAAAATATGAATTACAGTACTCACCACCGTTGTCTGATTGCAAGCATTTTATCTTAGCTCCAGTTTGCCTTTCCACAAGATTTTGATAGAGTTTGAAGGCCTCAAAAACACCACTCTTTTGTTTAAGAAAATAAACTTCTGACCACCTCGTGCTTTCGTCTATAAAGGTAACAAAATATTTTGCTCCCTCAAGAGACTCCTTCCGAAATGGACCTACCACATCAGAGTGAACGATTTTTAAAATTTCTTGACATGGCTCTCGAAACTTAGGAAACGGCAACGCTACCATCTTGCCTTTCAAACAAACGTCACATTTTAATAAATGCTCATGGTTCTTCGTATCAATCGCAGGAACAACAACGATTTGAATCAGCTTAAGAAGATCTTTGCTGTTCAAATGTCCCAACCTTTCATGCCACTTCAACAGTTCGGAGCAATCAGGCTGGATCACCGCTTCAGCACATTCAGGCCGTTCTCGAACAATGTACAGATCACCTCTTCTATCGGCAATCATGCTTACAGAACCGTCCTTAGCTTGAACAATAGCACATTCGTTCCCAAATTTGACTTCGTGTCCTTTGTTTGTTAGCCTTGCCACTGAAATCAAATTTGTTCGCAATTCTGGTACAAACAACGTATCCTTGAATGCAATAGTACGAAAACCTGTATCACTTGCAACAGATAAATGCACAACACCTCTAGCTTTGACTTCAGCTGTTGCATTACTTGCAAGATTCAGTTTTGCACTAGGTACTTGGCACAATGAATCGAAGAGCGTCTTATCACCACACAAATGAGACGTACACCCACTGTCCAGAATCCACGTTTTTTTTTGTTTTCGTATACACCATGTTACCCTCATCTATGCTTTAGATATTAAAACGTATTTAATTCAGAAAATTGGTAAACTAGAATTAATCACTGTGGAGAAAATGCTTCAAAGGAACTATTCCAAGTATGCATCATTTAAAATAAGATGTCCGGACTCGATTTTCCATTTACTGAATTCTCCATCATTTTGGCCTAATGGTGTAATCGTACATGAATTTGTGAACAGGAACTCAAAGATACAACCACACCATTTTCGACAGTAACTGACAACGCTAAAACCCAGCAGCATGTATTAATTTACTATCAAAACGTTAACGGCTTACGGACCAAAACCAATATAGTCTATACGAACTTAACCAACCTCCCTCACGATGTAATTGTTTTAACAGAGACGTGGCTATGTTCATCAATAGCTAATTCTGAACTTTTTGATAGCAACTACCAAATCTACCGACGTGATCGTCATTGTAACTATGATTCAACCGTGGTTGGCGGAGGAATTATTATAGCCGTACAAAATTCGTTAATGTGCTCTCTCGTCGATGACTTCCGACAATCCTTGCTGGAAATATTGTGCATAAAGATAAAAATGCCTAATGGTTTCCTCTACGTAGTGGCTACTTACATTCCGCCTTGCTCCAACAGTGATGTATATGATCAACTTTACGACTGCCTGGATGGCATAACTGAAAACATTGACCCTAACGATGAAATAATCATAGTTGGCGATTTCAATCTAAGTGATCTAAACTGGATTAATTCTAATGATAGCGGCGAATTTTTGCCTATTAATCTGTCGTCGTCCAAAGAAATCTCCCTCATAGATTTGATGGCTGCCCTTTGTTTAAATCAAATTAATGGAGTTCCAAACAATAACAATAAAATACTGGACCTTGTATACTCTTCCGAGTCTTTAAACACGGACGCTGCTGTTACACATAGTGATGTAAAACTTGTCATCGAAGATCGTCATCATCCTGCTTTATCGATATTTTTGAACTTGAATGTTTGTAACTTTTCGAATGCTTGTAATCTTGTTGAATTCAATTTTAGAAAATGTAACTTTGATGAATTGTTTAATCTATTAAGTCTCATTGATTGGGATACTTTGCTTAGTGGTTCAAACCTAGATAATAAGTTATTTAAGTTTTATAAAATAATATTTGACTGCTTTTTAGAAACCATCCCTTTACGTCATGTTAAAACTAAAGATAACTATCCCCCATGGTTCGATCGGCATTTGAAATCTTTGAAAAACAAAAGAAATAAGGCGTGGTTAAGGTTCAATCAAACTAAAACTGATAGCGACCTACTAAATTATATTGATTTTAAAAACGAATTTATCAACTATTCCAACTATCTTTACAATGAATTCCTAACCAAAACTGGAAATGATTTTAAAATAAATCCTAAAAAATTCTGGAATTTTGTTGATATTAAAAGAAAAACTGATGGCTACCCAATATGTATGGTGTTTGATAAATTTTCTAGCCAAGATCCTAAAGTTATATCCAACATGTTTGCGGAGTTTTTTATGAAGTCCTTTGAGGAAACTCTCCCATCTGACCCTCGATCCCCTCTGACATCTCAACAATATGCCCACTTAGGACTAATAAATTTTTCGATTACTGAATCTACAATTCGTGAACAAATTTTAAAACTTGACGACAGTCTAAGTTCTGGCCCTGATGGTTTACCGTCATTCATGTTAAAAAAATGTGCAAATCATTTATCTTACCCACTATTTATTCTTTTTAACCACTCAATTAAGTACTCTACATTTCCTGATCTATGGAAATATGCTTTTCTTAAACCTATTCATAAAAAAGGTCCTAGTCACTTAGTTACTAACTACCGCCCCATAGCCAAACTCTCTGTTATTCCTAAATTGTTCGAATTGTTAGTTTGTGATGTCTTATCTTTTAATTGTTCTTCTATCATTAGTGAAAATCAGCACGGGTTTGTTAAAAAGAAATCAACTGTCACTAATTTATTAGAATTCACAACGTTCTGTTTTGACGCTTTTGAAAAAAATCTGCAAGTTGATTGCATTTTTACCGATTTTAGCAAGGCATTTGACAAGCTTAATCATAGTATTCTTCTAAATAAACTGTCAAGATTTGGACTAAATGATTCTTTTATCAATTGGTTGTCTTCTTACCTCAGTGATAGACATTATAGTGTAATTTTCAGACATAATCACTCAAATAAGTTTGTAGTTAACTCCGGTGTACCTCAAGGTAGTCATTTGGGACCACTATTATTTGTCTTATTCATAAATGACCTTCCATCTTTTTTAAAAAACTCTTCTTCATTAATGTACGCTGACGATGTTAAAATATTTCGGAAAATAAATTCATTGAATGATTGTAATCTTCTTCAAAATGACCTACTATGTTTTTGGGAATGGTGCAACAACAATCGTTTATTTTTAAATGTTGACAAATGCAAGACAATGCGTTTCACACGCAAGCATGATTTCATTGTTTTTGATTATATGTTAAACTCCTCTAGTTTACACGTCCAATCCAGCTTTTCTGATCTGGGTATAATTCTAGATTCAAAGTTATCATTTACTGATCACTACGATTCAATAATCAAAAAAGCTAATAGATCACTCGGTTTTATTAAACGTTTTGGAAGTGAGTTCCGTGATCCCTTCGTAATTAAATGTCTATTTTTTTCGTTTGCCAGATCTGTATTAGAATATGGCTGTGTTATATGGGCCCCTTATTACAATGTTCACACAAATAGAATTGAAAGTGTCCAAAAGAAATTCATAAAGTTTTACCTTCGATTTCTTCCTCGGTCAAATTTAATTGAATGGCCTTCCTACCCTCAGAACCTAATTCTCTTGAATATCCCATCCCTTTCTGCTCATAGAGAGTTTTTACAGCTTTGCTTCATCGTTGGATTAATGAATGGATCTATTTCCTCCTTCTCAGTTTTGGGTCGTTTGAACTTTAACGCGGCCCGTGTTGGGTTAAGAACTAGTTTGCCAATACGTCCCAGTTTTAGCAGATCGAACTATGGGTCTAACAGTCCGATTAATCAGTTAATTAATATTTTTAATAAACATTATAACTTAATTGACTCTGTCAACGTAAATATTAAATCAAAACAGTTTAAAATTAGATTTTTCGTTAATTATGCAAATTAGAAATTTAATTGTTTTTTTATTGTTATAGTTATTTATATTTATAATTACCTGTAACGTTAGGATTTTAACGTACTCAATAAATCAAATCAAATCAAATCAAATCAAATCTACAACCGTTGAATGATTTGCAGCAAACGAATCATCAGCATTATGCACAAACTGTTTGGGTTTCGACTTTCTGGTAGGACAAACATTTGCCTTGTGTCCTAAAATTCCACACTTAAAGCACTTAATCTTCTTATCCCAAATCTTCTGTGATACTTCTCCAGCTTTATGATGAGTCTTATGCGAAAATTTTTCATTTTTAGCAGCCATGGCCATAACGACACCACTAGTTGTCTGTTTTCGTGCTTCGCATTCTTCAATAATTTTAACTTTAAGGACTTCAGCAATAGGGAGGTCATCTCGACACTCTATTGCACAGCGAAAATTCTCAAATGAAGATGGAAGACTATACAGGAGCATTATAGATAAAAGATCACCATTTATTTCGACCTTCATGCTGTCGAGCTTGTCTACTGCATCGAAAAATCTGGCCATATGCTCTCTTACATCACCACCGTCGTCCAACTTCTGAAGCATTAACTGCTTTAATAACGTAGCTTTCCTCGCTGGACCTTTTGAAGCATAAATTGACTCCAATTTGAGCCAAACCTCACGCGAGGTTTCACATCCACGAATCTGTTTCAGTTCTGATGGATGAATGGACAGAACCAGGTCAGCTCTAGCCTTTCGATCCTGTTTACACCATATTGCAATCAAATCGTCACCTTCTGTGGGCTTAACACAATTTCCATTGACAAAATCCCAAAGATCATTCTTGGTGAGAAGTGCCTCCGCTTGCATACTCCAGGTGTCATAGTTCTCCTTAGACAGCAATTCCATGCGTGCAGAACTATATATCGTAGCAGGACTCGCAGCCATTCAACTAATTTGCTTAAGAATTCCTTCAATAAAAAAAAAAAAAAAAAAATTACAACAATAAAAATTAATCTTCTTTTAAAAAATCTTCAAATTGTTTAACCACAATGGAACTCTGGGTCCTGGGCCCATAACCTGTGAAATATTGTTCCGCTTCAAGAAGATATTTCCAGAAGAAATAATTATGTTACACAGTAATTTGAAATAAGTTATTTATTGAACATTAGTTGAACGACGAATGAAAATATTTTAGAACAAAATAATTTATAAGGAGAAAATAAATTTGCAAAGAAAATAGATTTTGGAAAATGTTTGTCAAGTTAAAATTATACAAAGTAATTTATATGAAACGTTGTATTGCTTATGGATGTTGACATATGAGAATAAATCCATTTCCAACAGTATGTACAATTGTACATATTCAATTAATTAATTTGTTTTCTTTTTTAATAATATGTTTTTGAAATATTTGTTTGTTTTTTTTTTTGGTTTTAAATGTCTCTGTAATAATATTGTTTATTTTTGAAAATGACTTACTTTTGCAGCATAATTTTTTATTTTCTAAAAGATTTTAGCCTGGCAATTTAGTCTAATGACTAACTTTGTAGTAATATTTCCAAAAAAGTTATCATAGTTCTAATGAAATTGTTCGATAGTCTGAAAATCTGAAATTAAATTAAAACATTGAAACGTTAATGTGTCATTGTAAATTATATTACGTTATTTAACATATCATTTGGGAAAACCTATCAATTGACTTTAGAAACGATTTAAAGCCATTCTGAGGTTCAAAAACTACTTTCTCTCGATTTAATTTATTATTGAGTAAAGAATGACTTGTAATGATAATAATAATTTTATCTTTTTTTAGGAACAAGTTATTCATCAAATGAGGTCTATCAAACGTGTGCTGAAAATATGTTTTCGGTGTAAGAGGTGATAAAGTTCCGTGGTTGGATGAACCACAAAAACTAAGTACGGTATATGTATAGTTCAAGACCAAGAAGGTAGAACACTAAAAACGCAATTGCGTTCAAAATGGAAGCTGGGCTCTAATCACGTAAAATGAAAAACAACCAAACAGGTATAGCTTCGTTTTGAAAGGTTTAATTTATGTTTGACAGAAAAAGACAAATTTTAAACGATTATTTTTCGCTCTTAGTGTTTGGTAGTTCTCATTTTACGAGATTAGATCCCAATAAGATTAGAGCTAACACAAAACAGTATTTTTCGCTCTTATGAGTATTCAGTGATACAAAATAAGAATAACAACTTGAAATTTACACCAAGACATTAGTTTATATTTAAACAAAAATCATGGAATATTTGTAAGTCGAAAGTGTTCATGCTGTCAACGAAATGCGCCTTTTCAACCCAGCCCAGACGAAAACATGCAAGCTGTAAAGGTAGACCCCTTAAACAAAAGAAATAAAAACAGCTTAAAGCCGTAATTAAAAAAAGACCCTTCCAAAATTCCTTCAGAAATATAATTTAATTTAATACATTAATATATAAGTTAGTTCTAAATTTTAATATTAATTTTTGTATTGGTTTAAATACTTGAGAAATAAAAACTTAATAAAATTTTACGTTAATACTTATTATTTATTTACGTACATCTCCAGGATTCCTAGTTCGAAAGTTGTCCTTATTTTAAACGTGTAAGTTAGTTTCCGAGATAAACACGTTTAAAAAGGGTTTTTCAATATGAGGTTTCATTTTGAATACTAATTTTTTAATAATACTCACATTCAATCTAACCCCATTTCCTTTAAATTTAAAAAAACTTATTTCTTTTTAAGTAATCATTTAGTTTTATTTGGCATTTAAAAACAATAAAATGATCACATTATATCCTTGTTATACATAGTTTAAAATACATGACGTAATTTGCATTTAAAAAGAATAATAATTAATAGATAAATTAAGTTGTTTTTTTCATTCGTTTTTGAACTCACACAAAAAATTTAAAAACATAGAGTACGAAGTAGTTTTTAAAAAATCTTAAATGTTTAACTTAGAAAAAGAAAATCACAGAATTAAAACGTAGTTTTGTTTTTACTATGAGTTTAAATGCCTAACAAATTATTAATACATTTACTTCAATTATATGATTATTACGAGCATCTTGAGTAATGCCTACAAAATACCTAAATAAGTTTTGTAAAATTGACTGATTGCCTCCTACATACGAGTACATATAATTATTATTGTCATATTCATTTATTGGAGGAGTATTTTTGTAAGTATGCAAGGATCTTTATATTCAATAATTCTGATAAATCTTTCAATTCTTCTAAGACACAAAACTTATTCAAAGAGCACAGCACAATTTTCTTATATTTGTTATTGTTATAAGCAATAAATATTTTTGTAACTTGGCCTTAGAAGCCAACTTTACAGAGGTGGTGTATTTGGGAGTGTGTACACTGTACAGGTTGGTGGATTTATATAAGGGTGGTAACTTCTTAGAGACCAGGTCTGGTGTTGTCACTTCCGTCAGTTGGTACTGGACTTGCTGTTGAACTTCGATCATATTCATCGGGTGGATTAATTTCCTGAAAGTCAAAAGCATATACAATTTTTTAGGAAGAACTTGTAATCAAAGTTTTTTTTTATAAAAACCTCATCTGCGTCAGTGTTCTTTTTGCAAACTGTAGATGGAACTTCTTCGCTGCCAACTCTCTCGGCATATTCCTTCAGGAAGTCAACAATTTCTTGATGTCCAAAATTTTCAGCCTCATCTATGGGATAGTTACCCCATCGATCTTTTGGATTATGTGGTACATGGCAGTGCTCGAGCAAGAATTTAACACAGTCCAAGTGTCCCTCGGATGCGGCTAAATGCAAAGCTGTACGTCCATCATAATCAGCCAGAGTTATGTCCATGCCAGATAGACGATGTCGACGCAAAGCAGTCACATCACCACTTGCCGCCGAAAAGAGAAGATTCACTATCGAAAGACCTTTGGTTTCGTAACGATGCTTACGTGGATCTTTTTTATTGGAAGCATGCTTAAGGTTGTCGTAGCGATGGAAATTAAAAGTGTTTACCAATTCCTGACAGGAGACAAAAAGTTGAGTTGTGATAAAATTTGTAGAATTTAAATTTCGAAATTTGAACTTACCTCACAAAATTGCACACTTCGGCAACTATTGCCTAACATATCCAATGGTGGAGACCATGTGAATATACCCATAACATTCGGAATAACTAGCATCATACCACCGCACACACCGGATTTAGCTGGCAGACCAACTTTGAAGGCAAATTGGCCAGAATAATCATAGGTTCCACATGAGTGCATAATTGACAAGACATCTCGAACAACTTCGGGCTGGAGAACTTTCTCTTCGGTCGTAGGGCATATTCCACCATTTGCAAGGGTAGCTGCGATTACGGACATTACTTCGCAAGTTGCCTCCATGGAACAGCACTATAAAGCAAACAAATTAACATAATCAAGTTTATATGACAAGAAGGGATTATTATTTTACTCGTAGTCATAATGACAGAGGGAAGGTTTTTAAACTGGCAATACTGTTTTAATGATTGACAGCTGACAAGTGACAAGTGGTTCGTTTACGATTGTATTATGTTTCATTTAATAGTTGAAATGGTTGATTCTGACTTAAATTCCAGAAGCTTTTGGAGGCACAATCGAAAACGCCATTAGATTTAATAAGCCCAGTCACTTTATTTGAAATTATGTATTTAAAATCTGATTCAAAGTGTTTTGAACTGCAAATAACTTCTAAAAGTGATTATATTTTACAATGTATAAGTACACTAGCGGCCCGTCCCGGCTTCGCACGGTTAGACATAAATAGGTACAGATATTTAAGTTATAAGCATGCTAATTAAGGGTTCTTTCACACCAAACGAATCCGAATCAATTAGAATCACTCCGAATCAAGTTGAATCTGATTCGTCATCTCCACTCTTTCACACCAGATGAATCAAATCAAATCAGTTATAAGCAGGCTAATTAAGGGTTCTTTCACACCAAACGAATCCGAATCAATTAGAATCACTCCGAATCAAGTTGAATCTGATTCGTCATCTCCACTCTTTCACACCAGATGAATCAACCTGAATCTATAAAAATCCTTTCATCACATAAATCGCACTATTTTCTTTAACTTTAAAAATTAATAACTCCACGTCCATCTCGTATGGTTGTTGATTCAAGACTGACCGGACGAGGAATCTGACAGGTTGAATCAAGTGCGACCTCGAATCAAACCTGATTGAACCAGATTCGTCCGGTCTGAAGGTCAATCAGATTCAACTTGATTCGGAGTGATTCTGATTGATTCCGATTCGTTTGGTGTGAAAGGGCCCTAAAACGACCATGAATCACTAAATTAGAAAACATTTGTTTGTCCTATCATTAATACTCTTCGCAGCGTATGCGATGAAAGACATTTTATGGCTAATTTTTTTTACACCTTCGGTTGGTTTTAATAGGAATTTCTAAAGATTTTTATAGTAATCTAGTACTAAATGTAGCCTATGTTACTCAGTGATAATGTAGCTTTCTAAAGAAAAAAGGATTATTATATTATATCGGTGCAGTACTTTTTGAGTTTATTCGTTACATACAAAAACACAAATCTCTCTTTATAATATTATATAATTATATTTCGAATTCCAACGTGGCGCCATCTATGAGAAGTTCACGATAGATGGTCCAACATTTTCTGTAAAAAATCTGATTTAAGGCGCCATTTGTTCGAGACTTATGAAACTTACGATTAATAACAAACATCAACATTGACAATCAGTTTATTGTTAATTATAAATTCTTAAGATTATTAATCGAAATATAAACTATCCTATATCTCAAGTTAGACCAAATTACACATAAAATGCCAACTTTCATCGAAATCGGTTGACTTAGTAAAGAGTTCACTGGGAACATACATAGATTAAGATATATTTTTGTTTCACTCTTCTATCACAAAGTGAATTCTACAGAAGAAATTAAAAGACTTTGTGACAAAGTCACTAACCAAATTCTAAGAAATTCGATTATTATAAAATAATTGGCCAGTTTATATTTCTAACGGCATTTACATTGTTCAAATGCTTGTCAAGCATGTGAGAGAGTATTAGTTAAAATGAAACACGTATACAATGTGTGTATGCTTGAAGCAAAATCAAAATGTTTTGATTTTTCTTCAATCAGATAGACAGCATTGATATAATGTATATTCGAAATTGATTGCTTGATCAATCTTTTATATTTTTTAAATGAAATGAAACGATCAAATTCGCAAAAAATATTTTTCCCGATAAAACAACCGCACGTCTATTCACCTCAAAATTAAAATAAATATAAATGATTGAAAGCTTATGCATGATGTGTGTATATGACACGTTAAACAAAATTTGCTAATACACTCTCACATGCTTGACAAGCATTTGAACAATGTATATGCCGCTTAAGGTCACAGAGATTTCCGTATTCTCAAAAAGACAAACAATATTTCTCATGCAAATGTTTCACTTTTGCTGTCAGAAATCTGAAAACAGAATTTTTATGATTCGGTTTTTCAATAATGCTTAATCGCATAATTCAAAAATGTTTAATTTTATTTCTAGGTGAGAATGAATAGTGAATTGTGTTTATATTTCTATCTTCTGCTCTTTCAATCCATTTGAGAAAAGTCTCAGAAATCTTAAATTGATGTATAAACTGTTCACTCATGTGAATCATTATGTCAAAATATATGACCACTTTTAATTTAGAATAAGTGTCTTATGTAACAGGCGCTTAACAATTTTCAAGGGCTGAAAGTCACCTTTTGTACATACCTGAAAGTAATAATCCATAACTTCTTTTAAGTTTGATTTTTTTGGAAAACAACTATTTTCACGCATATAAAATCCAAGTGCATAGTTTCTATCAGCAGCTTCTCGTTCAGACAGAAATACGGCATTATTAAAAGTGATATTTTCATCACCCGACATTTTCTGTAAAAAAATAATGATATGTTTAATAAAAAAAAATAATATTTTCAAAGAGTGTTTCAAAGTTAGCACAAGATTTAAATAACAGTTGCTATCTTAAGAAACTAAATTTGACAGCTGTCAATTTGAGGTAAGTAAAATTTAAATAAAGATATTACCAATTGAAAGGCTTTTAAATCGTTTTTTTGTTTACAAAAATTCGTTTCGGATATTTTAAAACATTGGCTACGTTCAGGCGATATAAGGGAATTAAAGGTAAACTAATTGTCCAGCTGTCAAAAAATTGCCTTTCAATCAAGGCAAATTTATACTGGAAAGTTAAGTCTGGAAAAATCTCCCTTACTATCAAGTCAAGTCAACTTATGTCAAAATGTCAGCTGTTTTTTTTTCTATTCAACTGAAAGTTGAACCTTATAACTCTATGATTAATTTATTAAGTGCAATTATATTAAAAGTTGTGGGTAAAAGAAATAAAGCATTTTTCTCTACAAATATAATACACAACTTATGATGAATACAAATATTTTTGGTACTTTATTTACAAGTAAAACATTGTCAAACATTAATGGCACTTGAAATATTAATTTTCTGCCTTGGTCTTGTTTTTTATTTTTAAAGAATGCATTTGACTGCAAATGAAGTCTTTATGTTGTCTGAACCTGACTATGCCCATTTCTTCCCAAATCATTCCATTAATAGATGTTAACGTCAAAGTATCTAACCCAAAATCAATTCTAGCGTCAAAATAAAAGTATTGACAAAAAAAAAAAGGACTTACCTTGAACCATTGCAAGGTGTAGTCGAATTTCTCAGCCATAGTCATCTCTGGTTTTACAAGAGTTTGCATCAATGAACATGTGATGATAGCCCCGGCATTTATCATCGGATTGTGTGGTTTATCTGTTTTAAATTGAAGGATAAACAAAAGTGACAGTTAAACAAAAACATCAAAGTCGTATGAATCTTACTAACAAAAATTATTAGCTGTCAAAACCAATTGTTAATTTTGTTCTCTTAGTTCTCAAAAACTAAAATTTTCTACACTGTCTAGAAAAAATCCTGACAAAGTTTGAAGAAAATAGCAGTTTTGACAAAACAATAATTTGGAATACAAAATTATATATTCAGATCTTACTATTATGATCCAAAATAATTTCATTGAAATTTCTTCCACTTGGCTCCTGTCCAACATAATCATGCACAATTTTCGGACCAAGTTTTTCTAAAGCAATAGCATATGTAAGCGGTTTACTAAATTTGAAAAAAAAGAAGACCATTAATCAAAATCATTAATTTTGAGTTTTTTTTTTTTGTTTTTCTTAAAAATATGTATGTATGTACCTGCAACTTTGAAGTGTAAATGGATCATCCACATCCCCGATTGAATATCGTTGCCCGTCAATTGTGCAAATACTAACACCCCAAGAATCAGCACTGTAACGTGCCAATTGAGGAATATAATCTGCTACTTTGCCATTGGTATTACTTTTGCACTTCCAATAAATGTCTTCGATATCCTTAACAAATCCGGTAAAATCTGGTATGATAAATTGTTGACGAAATGCTTTAGCAATGAGGACAATGTTTTGTGCGATCACACTAAAAAAAACGACGCAAAAATAAATAAAAAATAAAACATTATAAAAATTAATTTTATTTAAAAAAATATACTTATTAAAAAATTACTTACCCTTTAAAAGTTTCTCGATTAAGATTTTGTGTTTCTGCTGATGAACCAGACTCATAGTTGGAGAGTTTATGTACTTTTTTTAAATTCTCCATGAGTTCTTTGATTCGAGGATCAGTCTTTCGAATACCAGTTGTTTTAAGGGCCTGAAATTTTCAATGTGAATCAAATTGTTGTATATGATCTTAAGAAAATACTGATTTACTTACTGCCAAAAATTTGCCCATCGATAATAAGCCGGTATCTTCATTATAGAACATATCAAAAAGCACATCTTCGGCATTTTTTTGCTCTTGCTCTCGTTGGCTAAGAATAATTAAAGTAATATTTAATTTAATAAATTGAACATCAAACATTTTGGCAGTTTTTTCTTACAAATTACTTGAACAAATAAATCATTCAATTAAATATTCTAGGCCGAAAGATTATAAACGTGCTCAAAATATTTGTCAACTATATTTATGGAAAACAAATATATAATAGTTACATCGTGTTTAAAAAATATGTGTTTTTTGTTTATATTAATAATAAATACAAATAGACTTATTGTACATTCTAAACATTAATGGATTAATGATTTGATCAGGCAATGGTATTAAATAAAAAATAAAGAAATAATATAACAAACTATCTGAAGAGTTAAAAATTAGATTTGAGGCTTACTTAAAATAAGAAAATAAACTATTTACATTGAAAGATGTCTATAAAAACAAAATATTTCAAAAACACTAAGGGGGAAGGGGGTAACACTTGTATAGAAAAAACATTTTGGTTTATTCAAAACATCACATACTAAAAATATGTATATACTCGTAGTACGAGTATATACACCGAAAACTGTTGTTTCAAATATTTACTCACGGTAACATTGACATAAATCTCTTCTGTTGGCTTGGAGAGAAAATGAACAAAATGATTTTTAACTTATTTTTCAGTTATCGAAAATCAGCTGCTTTTAGCCCAGTTTATAAAAATTGTATACAAATAATTTCAAATGTAGTATGAAGGGTGATTACATTTTAAGGGCCGATGTTGATTTTGAATAAAACACAAAGGGGCATATTCATAGATGATTGCTAAACTCTTGCTAAGTTGTTGCTAAGCAAGTCCAGAGTTTAGGCTATTTATAAATAAATTTAAACCTAGGTTTAGAGCTAAAACTGTGGTTTAACTATAAACATAGGAAATGCTGTGTTTAAGTAGTTATTATCACAGCCAAATGTCATATTTGATTTTTGTTTCTGAATTGAAAAGCTAAAAAGGTAAATCATATCAAATAAATTGTACGTAAACTTGCTGGTGTAGCTCTTCTTTTTTGCAAAATTCGCTAAAAAGTTCTTTGTCTGACTGCGATAAGTTTTCCTGCCGTTCGCGTTCTATATTTTCCTTTGTTTTCATCTAAAGTATTATTGAACTTTGTTGTTCTTTTTTTGATTTTCTATTAAATAGTTTTGTTTTAATTACTTTTTTCGACATCCAATTATTCTAGGAATGGCAGCACAAAATAACGAGTTTGAAAATATAACAGTATTTTTTTGCTTTGACCTGTCATTTGAAGTATAATTGTAGTAGAATATAACCTTAAAGTGGGGTTTTACTAAACACATCAGGAAAATTGACTATGAATAAGAGCTGTGTTTATTGAATCAACAAGCCTTAAACTATAGATCAAAAAATTACGACTTTAGTAATTCTCTATGAATACGCGCCAAATTGTTTAGGAAATTATTGTCATTTCTTTTTATTATGATAATATTGGTACCGTTCAATTATGTATGGAACAAAATATCACACCTCCATCCGATGGTCCAAGTTTTCGATGACGCTGAGGCATAATTGATTATTATCGCATCCAAACAGTCACTCTTTCTGGATGCTTTGCTTTATCACTGAAGATGATTTTTCGATGAAAATCTGGATCTTCTAAAATTGATTTTCCACATCCATTTCTTGCCACCATTCTGACCATTGACAACGCTTGAAATTGACACGAGGCTTTACTTCATGACTCAATTGCACCTGGTAAGCGTGCAAATGCAAGTCTTTATGCAGACCCGGTTTGCTCAAATATTTGCACAATTTTTGCGATTTTACGCACATTTGGATGATTAAAGTAACCGAAAAAAAATACGAAGTGCACGATGGTCATTTTGATTTGAACTTCCGTTTTCATAATAAGCCTGAATTACTTTAACGCGTTTCTCGATTGTGTAAATGTTCATGGTTTAGATTGAATTTTTCTGAAATTGAGAAATGTCAAATAAAATGCAGAAAAAACCTTGTCGCTTATGTGTGGTTCACATTCAACTTCGACCCTTAAAATTTAACCACCCTTTAAAAGAAAATAAAGGGTTGTTTATTTGATAAATATTAAATGTTGCGTCCATTAATTTAGTTTAATGTTCGTCAAAATAATTATTCTATGTGATATTATGTCAAAAACATACTAAAACAAATATATAACATTTAAGAACATTTAATCCTTAAAAATAAGTCAAATTAATGTTTATTGCCATTCCAAAGTACTCTTCTTTTTAATTGCCAAAAATACAGGGTTTTCCAACTAGAGGTTTATTAAGAGTGGTCGTTAAGAAAAAATACATATATTTTAAGAAGACATCGTCCACATCAATATCTTTATTAATTCTAGCTCGGTAGTGCAATATATTCACCGTAACAATGGCATCAGCCTCATTTTCGAATACATTAACTTTTCAATCACAACGCTAACCTAAAGCTTTTCAACAATGATTTTTGGATTAATTCTGTCTTTTAACGTAGTTCCCGAGGTAAAAATGGTCGTCATCATTAAATATTATTTTAAGATGATGATGTGGATCATTTTGATGCATATAAACGACTTAATCAGAGAATATACGTCGTTGCTTCTGATTGTCCGGGTTGAGATCTTGTGTCAACTGATCCTTAAAAGCCATATGACCTAAGTCTTTATGCTAAATACTTTAAAATATATATGTACATATATATAGATAAATATATAATATAACATCATTTGTGAAATGCTGATTCAAAAGATTGACGAGTACTCGATAAACCTGGATTTTCGTCAACACTACGGGCTTCTACAACAATTTTCTCAGCCTTTCTTGACTGATGGACACGATGCAACTTTTCCCAACAGCTTAAATTTTTAGACCAATTTTTCTATTCGCTGAAAGGAAATTTTTCTACTGTAGCGTTGTTAAAGCGAGTATCGTTCCATTTTTAGGAATGAGGTAGGTTTAACTTGTTAAAAGTTAACCACTTAACAACTGACAAAACTTATTTTAAACTATTTTTTGAAACTTTAAAACTTTAAAAAATGCACGACTGGGTCACACGAACTTGGTCATGTACCCATGTATCATGTATTTGTTAAAAAATATTTCCTTTATTTTAAGATTCCAAAATACACCCGCTAGAAAGTTTGTTTTCAAAAACTTAAATTTCATTTGAATTCTGAAAAAACCTTAATTTTCCAAACTTTGTATTTAAAAATATTTAGAGGTTTTTTTTTTAATTAATTTTGTATATATGTACATATATGTATATTAAAGTTTTCTATTTGAGTTTAAATATATTTTTATTTTGCAGTTATTTAGAACTTATTAATATACAGTCCGTAACATTTGGATAGCCTCACCTTTTGTTTTTTTGCAGCTAACTGTTTTTGATGCTTTTTTGATGAGAACATAACGAAATACATATTAGATCTAAAGATAAGAGAGTTTTTTTGAGATTAAGAGAGTTTTTAATCAATCTCTTAACGCTAACGGTTTTTTTTAGGCTAATATTGTTTGCAGTCAATAAAATATGCATTTTGTTTGTAACATTAGAATAGCCTCATTTGACTTATTGCCAGAGTGAGTTCGGAAAGCCATCGGGAATTTATAAATAGTTTATTTCTTCTGTTTCTATTTAAATTTTTTTCTTTAAATCGTTTTAATGGGCAGAAAAAATTCATTATCTGCAACGGAAATAGCCAAAATAGAGGCCTATAGTGAGCAAGGGGTTTCTAATCGATCAATAGCTAATAAACTTAATCGAAGCCCAAAAGTGATTAACAATTATTTTAAAGATCCGTTATTTTATGGAAAAAATGCAAAGGGCGTACTTCTAAAGTATTTGAAGAGCCGAGACAAGCGGAATATTACAAGATTAGCTTCCAATTCTACCTACTCTCTGAATAAGATAAGGCACGAAGTTGGATTAGAAGTTAGCCGAATGACCATAAGTAGAGTCATTAAAGGTGCTGGACACTTGAAGCGCCTAAAACTAAAGAAAATACCACCACTGAACAATGTGCGTAAGTTACAGCGGCTCAATTTTGCAAGGCTTCACATGGCATGGAATGCCGATGGCAGCAGCCATTCAAACGATTGGCGAAAAGTGATATTTTCAGACGAGAAAAAATTCAACTTGGATGGGCCGGACGGATATAACTATTACTTCCATGATTTAAGAAAAGAACAGTTATTTTTAGATCGACATCATAACCGAGAGGGAGGAGTAATGGTATGGGGTGCAATATCATTTTATGGCACAATTGACTTATATTTTGTGAACTGTAAAATGACGGCGGCATACTACAAGACTATATTAGAAACAGCACTACCTCAGTTCCAGGATACTTTTGGACCGATTCCTATTATTTTCCAGCAGGACAACTCACCTATCCACACTGCTGGTGTAATTAAAACATGATTGCAAGACCAAAATATTCAACAATTATCCTGGCCACCCTACTCTCCAGATTTAAACATAATCGAAAATGTTTGGGGGTGGTTAACACGCAAAGTTTATGAAGGTGGTAAGCAGTACGCAAATAAAGAGGAGCTTATTGAGCTCTTAAAAAAAAATAATTTGTTTTCATTTTGACCAAAATAAACATGGTGAGGCTATTCTAATGTGACAAAAAAAATATAAGTTTTTGCGACTACAAACAAAACCACCTCACAAAATTCCGGCAGATTTTAAAAATCACTTGAATTTTTTTTTTATCTCTAGAGCTTAGTCTTACCTTATCATTTAATACACATTTCGATATATAGACATCAAAGAAGTGCCAAAAAAATCTAATTGGAAAATAAATTATGTGTGAGGCTATTCAAATGTTACGGACTGTATGTACGTTTAATATTTGATTTTCTAAAAAAAAATGATTGCTTGTTTTCGAGATATCGAGACTCGAAAAAAATATTTTTGTTAAAAAACAGTGATATTTTTCACCATCAAATGTTAAAAGGACAGAAAAAAAAATATTGAAATCAGTTCAATAGTTCTTGAAAAAATTTACAAATAAAATACCGGTTCTATGGAGGTATCCCTCTGGAACAATACAAAAATACATATGTTTTTTTTGTATTGAAAGAGCAAGAAAAAAACATTCAGAAAAAAAATTAAAAATATCAATCGGTTCGTTTTTAAGAAAATTCGTATTTTCGATTTTTGACCAAACCATTTGTATGGGGACTACTGTTATTTTTTTTTCTTAAAAAAATGAAGAAAGCGCCTAAAGTGAAACGGCTGACAACCTTAATTTCCCATGTTTTTTAAGTCTTGTGTTGTCAGAATTATTAGGATCCTAAAAAATGGAACAGTTGCCCATTCTTCAATTTTTTTCTTTCAATACACATAAACAATCACCATATTAATTTATCACAGAACGTATTTCAACTGATGCTATTATTACTATGAAAACCAATGAACAATAAATTTATTGTGAGAAAAATTACGTTATTATTGATGTAATCGTTTTAACAATAGTTCCTCTTCTTTTTAAAGGAAGTCCTTGCAAAAGTTGTTCAATGATCAAAGCAGCATCACTACCCTCAAATGAATTTGATTTTTTAATATTTTTTGATGATTCGGTATCCATAAAGTATGAATTATATTTTTTTCCTTTTGGAACACAAAATCACTAATGTATTGTTATCGATATTGAAATCATTCACGAAATGAAATATTTATATTATAAAATACTCAAGAACCAGGGCAATTATCGTTAGTCATCAAGTAAACAAGTAGAATAGGAACTATATTATCTATAAGATAATCGCATAGTATGTATAGTTTTATTTTTCTTTTAAGATTATCACTTTACCTATAAACCTAAACAACACAGTGTAAGATGTTAATTTTGTTATCATGACTTGTTTTGATTTATTTTACTCGAGGTGCATTTTATCTTTAAAAATCGAGATGTAAATATAAAATTAAACTTGTTATTATTTCTCTTAAATTCAAGAGCAATAAGTTTTGTATAGTGTTACCAGACAAAACAAAAACAAATTTTTTAAAATTATTTTTCATATTATTTTTAAAAAATCACTTCACAATTAGATTTAATAAGTATTCTTTAGCCTTAGTCGCAAGTATTATTGTCCATAGTTTTGCTTCCTCACAAATTTAACTACAACATAAGGACTGACCAAAATTCAGAACACAACTTAACAACAATCTATGAAAAATAAATTTTTAAGACTTAAAACGATTTAACACTTGATTAAAAAAATTCGAGTGAAAAATTAAGTAATTCAAATTATGTTACTAAAAAAATTACTTTATGATAGTTGAAATTGTTCTAACAATAGTTCCTCTTCTCTTTAATGTTAATCCTTGTAGAAGTTGTTCAATTATCAAGGCTGCATCACTACCCTCAAAAGAAATCGAATCAGATTTATTTCTTTCTTCGTCGGCACCCATGGCGTATATGTAATATTTTCTTCTTTATTTTTACCAGATGTAAGAGAATGCTAACACAACTTAAGTCGTTTACTAAATGAAACACTCAGAATTCAAGCATCAGTTCTTATAAAAGATTTATCTAAGCTAAAAATTAATAATATTATGAGCTAATATTTGTAATATTAGTAAATAGTTCAAAATTTAAAAACAAATTAATACTATGCACCTGCACTATAGTATTTTATTTACTTAAAAAATAATAACTTACAAACGTGTTAATTTTCTTGTCATGCACTGTTAAAAGGTATTTATTTTGTATTTTTAGAGTCGGTTACTTGGAATTTGTTAATTTTAAATATCAATGGACTTTACAAAAAGGAGTTTGTAAAAACAATAGTTTTGCTTAAATTACAAAATTAAACAATTGTTATATAATAATAATTCAATAGTCCTTTGCTGTACCTGATAAAAGTTGTTATGATTTTCACGAATTTATCTCGACGTTTTATTGAAATTCCTTGAAGAATTTCTTTTAAACAAATTTCATTTTGATCTTCTTCAACATTTTGTGTTTCTAAATTCTTACAACTTTTATTGTTGTTTAAATTTATTAAAGACATTGAACTTCCCTCTTGAACAATATCACTCATTTTAATTTTAAAAAAATCAATACAAAATTTCTAAACTATTAAATCCAAATATTCACACGCGAATGGTATTCATAATATTTCTGGTTTAATTTTTACGAGTATTATTATTAATAAAATAAAAATAAAGTAATCATTGCATTGAAAAATACGTCGTATATATAGAATTATGTTTTCGAACAAAAAAATTGGCAATTGCTTAAATATTTTACACAACATTTCCCTTTGTTATTATTGTAATAACAAAACGATGGAAAATACTATTTCAATATTTTTCAAAAATAAATAGTTTTTCTTTATTTGTGATGTTTATTTGTACAAACAAATAGATATATTTTTGTGTGACAAAAGACCTTTACAAAAATATAAATAATTTAATAATATTTTTGTTCCATACTCAAGACAAAAACAAAATATTTTAACATCAAAAAAGCAATGATAAACAAATCCACTTGTTAATATTAATGTGTTATTATTTATCAATGAAATAAATAGTTTATATGGCGTAGAAAAATAAACAAATATTAAGACACCTGTTGACAATTAAGGAGTTTCAGATGCTTTTTGTTAATTATAATACAAATGTATCCTTATTCCTACAAACACTGACTTGTGCATCATACACGACCGTTTATGACTTTTCAAAATTGTTTTTTTTTTTTTGAAAATTTTTATCAAGTTGTTTCTTCAACCAATATTAAGTTATTTAGTAAAGAAAGTGTTATAAAAGATATTAAAAATACCTTGCTTCTCTTCTTATATTTACTAATTACATAATTGCTTATGAATTCAAAATTAGTTGCTGCTAAATGATCTATTTTAGTATATTCTTAAAATAGATAATATCTAATTGTTTATTGTGAGTAACATATTTACATTTTCTCAAAGCTGACATTGACTAATGATTTATGAACATATTTTCGTATACTTTGTAAATAATAAGTACTGGGTACATAGGTGTACCGCACTCATGTTTAGTTTGTGTTTTGAGAAAATTATTATTTTGTATTTTGTCAAGATGTTCAAATGGTAGACATGTGCATTCAAGAGGACACAAGCGTCCACAGGTTTTTCTCAAAACCCACCTCTGTCTATCAACTCCTACTCTCACCTCTCTGTGGTGAACATAGGGTGCCTAGTACATGTCCTAGATTGGATTCCAACCCCAAAGTTGTTGGGGGTAGCAAACGAGAGAGGGGGAGAGCTGTTTCCACTAAGGCACCTCTCCTTATCCATACGGTATCCGAGGAATTCCCGAGATGGAATCAACGGTGGCGTCTACAGTTCCAGTAAGGTTGAAATACTTAGTAAACACCTTATAGGGCTTTTACGACTTATTCGGAGCACAGGCCTATAAGGAGCGGTTTATCCGGATCCCCGTCCTTGGAGTTATACTAAGGATCTGACCACGTACAAATATCCTAGTTGCGATTTGCGAAGCACCAACAAGCCTCAGATACGGACGGATTTACTGTTGATAACCCACGCAAACGAATTATGGACAACGAACTTCGGATATGCACGTGGAATGTTAGGTCCCTTAACAGATCACGTGCAGATGAAGAATTAGCGGAGGCCCTAGACTGCTATAAAGCAGACATCATCTTGGGAAGACATCTTTGGTGGAATAATCGGGAAAAACAGCCTGCAAGATAACACTTCTGACAACGGATTCAGGCTCATAGATTTTGCTGCGGGGCGAAACGTCATGGTAACCATCAGTACGCGTTTTCCACACCTCAACATCCACAGAAACTTGGAGTTCTACAGATCAATCTACCGTCAACCAGATTGGCCATATTGCGATCGACACCAGACATGCTTCCAGCATCATGGATGTCCGAACTTTTGCGAGGAGCTAACATCGACTCGGAGCAATATCTGGTTGTAACCAAGGTAGCACTTCGGGTTTCCAGACCCAAGGCAAAACAGGGAGATGCTGGGAGAAGGTACAACGTCGAACGGCTACAATCGCAAGAGATCGCCAAATCCTTCCCCTACCGAGTTACAAGTAACCTCTCTCGGAGTTCTCTGCCACCAACACAATGTATCGAAAACCAGTGGCAACATTGCCAAAATGCCATCAGAGAAGCCGCCTCTGACGTACTGGGTTTCAAGCAGCCACCAACAAGGAACAACTGGTTTGATGAAGATCGTCGGCAGGCAAATGCATTTATTTGCATTTGTCGCAAAATAATGAATATTTTTCTCTAACTGCATAGAGTGACAGTCAAATGAATGGGGACAATTAAGAATGCAATTATTAAGGTAAAGTTATTGATTATGTAATGATTAGTAGTCTTTAAAAATTGACTCATTCTTTGGGTTTTTATTTTGTCTCGCGAAACGTTATAGGGAACTATTAAGAAAAAAAAATAACTTACATTATGTCAACGGTGTTGGTTTCTAAAGCATTTTGAGTGTCATAAAAAGACAACTTCTTATACTTCCTATTAGCAGTTGATGACTTGGATTGGTCTTGAGCTTCCTGAAAAATATATAAATAATATTTAATTTTGTCAAATTGATAAAATAAAAATTTAAATAACTGAATTATATCACGAAATATCAATGGAATTTTTTTAGATTTTCTACACAGATTTTTAAAAAAATTGCCAAAACATAGTCACATTGAATGTGCTTTTTTAACTTTATGAACATTTAACTAATATGGTTTTCATAAGTAAAATGTTCAATTTATCTAAGACCATTTCTAATGCTTTGTTGTGTACATGATGCAAATAAACTCTAGCCGCATTAAAGTTTTTCAATTAATAAGTACACCATTAGCTTCTTTTAGTCTTGACCAAAACTGATAATGAATCTTTTTCCTCCAAAAGCTTTCTGAGATAAGCCTTGCTTTAAGTAGCCTTTATATATTTTAATGATTTTTCATAGTATTTCCTTCTTTGGTACATTGTTATTAAAATTAAAATCAAGAAATTGTTTTATAGAGTAATTCATTAGGTAGTTTCAAGTTGGCCTCACTATTACCCGTGTATTGTTGGGAAATCTATCCATAGTAAAGTAGGATTTTACACGAATAACAAAAACAATATCCATAGTGAGAATAACACCGATAAAAGTTAGAGTAGAATCTCACTATGGATAGGTTTTTGACATTTATACGAGTCTCGAATGGATCTTATGTGATTTTGTTCTCAAATGTTGGTACGATTGATATTGCATTTGTATCTCGATGGCTGTGTTCGTTGAGTAGCTGTGAATTTGGAATTATGTGTGTTTTCCATTGGGGAAAAAAATCAATCTATTACTGTTGATATTATTTAGTTTTGTTAGTGAAAATGGACTAACTGGGCTTATTTTGCAAGAGAAAACAATAGAAAAGATATTTATGTTTTGCTATGTTTCCACCAAAGGTTTATCTCAGTTTCTTTTGGTGTTTCCACCGCACAAGAAGATTTAAAAATGATTAAGTTTGACAGCACTTTCTAAAATGCAAATGGTGTTTTGATGTTTCTTATGAAGTTCAAGTGAGATAGTTTGATTCGTGTTAAACAATGAAAAACTGAATAGTTCAGCACCATATAGGAATATGCTACAATGCAATTTTTTTTTTTTAATTTGATTAAAACAAAACTATATTTTTTGTACACAAACATGCAAATAAACAGACCATAACGCATTATCTGTAAAACCAACTCCTCCACACAAGTTTTTCCTCACAAATTTCCGATCCCCGACCGGAATCGAGCAAATGAAGCTCATTTCAACTCGATTCAGGTATAGATAGAATTTAGACGAGCTTCAAGCTCGCTTCAACACCACATGTTAATGTAGTAATCTAAGAACAAACCCCCTTCTTGAAGTTTGTATTTGATGTTAAATTGTTTGGTTAAAACTTTTAAATCGACTTTCATATTACACAGACGTGTTTTCTTGATTTTGATAGTCAACTATCAAAAATCAGCTTACACGATTTCACCCCTGGTCTGAATTTCGCTATTTTTTTGTGGAATGTTTTGATAAATTATTCTGGCAAATATTCAGTTGTATCAACTTTCAAATATAAAAACTGGACTACTGCGGATCGTTTTGTTGGCAATTTCTCACTTTACTATATATGGAATGCGAACAAAACGCACGTATTATTTGACATCTGTCAAACTGATTTGCCATTTCAAGTGTTATAATATTAGTCAAACGCTTGTCATCTAATTCAACAACGATTTTAAATTAACTTAAACTTACTACAAACGTGAGGATTCGAACGTAGCATTTTCAAGTGTTTAAAGCGATTATTATGGTTGTCATAATTGACCGACTATACAAGCAATCAATAAAATTATAAAGGCATTATTTAAAAAGCATAACTCATACTTTAAGACCTGATCGTAGTGCTAAAAGTGGAAGTGTTGCTGATGATCCCAACTTTGCGATTAACTGGCGTTCGCAGCAAATAAAACTTATTTTAGACCGACGCACGATGGAAGACCATGATAAAGGTAATTTGTGGTTCCAACAAGAAGGAACAACAAGCCACAAAACAACAACAATATGGTCTTATTTCATGAAAAATATCCTGGTAGTGCGATTTCACGATTTAGTAAAAAAAAATGTGAAAGTAAAAATGAAAATGATTTCAGGAAACTTTTTGTATACTAGGAAGTTGTAAGTTAGTATCATCCCATAGGGAGTTTTTGCAATTGGTCCGATTTGTCAAATTGAAAATTTTGACATTTCTTGAAGTTTCAAGGTCCCTAAACTCGAAATAAAAGATTTTTAGAGAAATGTCTGTGCGTGAGTGTGTACGTACGTTCGTACGTCCGTACATCCGTACGTCCGTACGTTCGCGACGTTTTTTTCATCGTCCATAGCTCACGAACCAGTTGAGATATCGACTTCAAATACATTTTGTTATACAGATAATACTGCAGAAAGATGCAGGCTCTCAAGAAAATTGCATGGGTGGTTTTTTACCATAGCAATTTAAAAAAAAGATGAAAATGTTGGTTAACCCTAAATATCTCACAAACCAATAATGCTAGCGACTTGAATTAAATTTTATATTATATATTGTAACGTGAAAATATATTTTTGGAAAAAAAATCCAATTAACGGTTTTTTTATAAATCAAAAAAACTGACAAAAAATATTTGTCATCTCGAGTATTTTACGAAGAAAAAAAGATTTTATCTCCAAAATAATTGTATGCAACGAGAAATAACGTTTTTGACATCTGGTAAAATTTGAAGAAAAATCGAATTTACAGTTTTTTTACGAAAAATAAAAAAGTTAAAACAAAATTAATAAAAGTTGGTAACAAATTGACTTTCGACTCAAATATCTTTTCAAAAATCGGAGATATTGGCTACAAGTTAATTGTATTTTATAAAACAATATAGTTTTCAAAATTTGATAAAATTTTGAGAAAAATCGCATTGAAAGTTTTTTTTACAAAAAATAAAAAAGTTCAAAAAAAATACTAAAAGTTGGTAAAAATTGATTTTCGACTTAAATATCTTTTCAAAAAATTGTGATATTGGCTTCAAACTAATTTTATCTTATAAAAACTATTGTTGTCGACATTCAGAAACATTTTGAGAAAAATCGATTTGACAGTTTTCTTCCAAAAAATAAAAAACCTAAAAAAACAACACCTAAGCTTGGTAAAGTTTTACTTTCGACTCAAATATCTTTTCAAAAATGGAAAATAGTAGCTTCAAATTAATTTTATCTCACAGAAAATATTGTTTTTGAAATTTTTTTTTATAAAAGTAATCTTTTTTTATAAAAATCCAACAGTCCGTTTTTCATAAAAAAAATTAAATCTACAAAAAAATAGTACGAAAATTTGGTAAAAATTGATGTTCGGTTCTCTATATCTCGTAAACAATAGAAGATATTGACTTCAAATTAATTTCCTTCATCCAATTTGTATTTGTTTATATAGGACACTAGATGGCTTCGTTTTTTGTAACATTTCGTTTGGGGATTAAAAGATGAAGAAAAATTATTTTTTTTTTGTTTTATATTTGAAAAGGAAAATTTTTATTTCATTTCACAATAGTAATGAATTCATTTCGATTACAAAAATGAAGTGTAATTTAGTTTAACTTCTCTAAGTAAAAAATGAAAGTGAATCTGAAAGTTTATACTGAATCGAACCGTTATACTTGTCCGTAAATTATCCGTTTCACTGAAGTGCTCTTTGGTAAACTACATTTTTTGTTTTTTGGTCTGACGTTAACACAAACAAAGCGGATGGTTTCCCAACTCGTGAACACGCAACGTATAGCTGCCCATGTGAAAAACAATGGTTTTCTAAATTTATCCCGCAAACACTAAGCGATTGGCCTTGCGACTTGTTAATTGTCAATGCGAACGCAAGGCGAAACGGTAATTGCAATCGTTTGAAGTCACACGGAAGATCAGTCGGAATCCTTGGTATTCGAGGAATACATACATTTTCACCTGCGTAGTTTCCGTTAATAATGGTTGCCTCAATCAAATTCGGCATAAGTCTTTTCACCACAAATCGAGTACCGTTGCAAAGTCACGGTGGAGTCAAATTAAGGAATATCATAATAACTGAACCAACTTTAAGTTGCAAGTTATGTGGTGGAAATCCCGGTACCTCCAGAGAATTCAAAAACTCAGTTGGATAATTTACTACATCTTCGGGATTTGTTATGGAATCAACGGATTTGTATGTCACCAAATCGCCAGCGATTTGTGATTGAATGATGAAATTCAGTGCGTGTACATCATTATTCTTTGCGGTTAGAATTGCTCGTTGACTTAACCAGGCATAATTGTAATAATTCTCACTAATGTTTGGGAAAACATTTTCAATAAGAGCTAATTGAGAGTCTACAAATCGGCAAAAGTCGTGGTAAGAGTAATTAATCCAGTTGTCGCACCAACTGGATCAATTGCTTTTACTTTTCCATTTCCAACACCTAACAATTGTTTGGAAAATTGTGCAGCGTTTTGATCATTTTGAAGGTGAACTCTCATATTAGTGGTTAGCGATAATGTTTTTACGTTATTCCACAAAAGTGATGCCTTCAGGCAAGCATTCTATCCATCTGCAGGAGTTCCACGGGGAATTACTGGCAACGCCTGCCTAAAATCGCCTGCCAAAAATATCATCAAGCCGCCAAAGATGTTGTTACTTCGTCGAAAATCCTTCAGTGTGAAGGTAAGTGCTTCAAGTGATTTCTTATGTGCCATTGTGCACTCATCCCAAACAATGAGCTTGCATTGCATCAACAATTTTCCCATTGCACTGGATCGGGAAATATTGCATGTTGGAGTATCAATTGTGTTTAAATTGAGTGGCAACTCAAGCGCAGAACGTGCAGTACGACCGCCATCTAGAAGAGTTGCCTCAATTCCAGAAAAATCAATGAAATGACAAATGTTTTCCCTGTTCCTCCATTTGCGTTCAGGAAGAATAGACCACCAGTATTATTCTCCACCGCTTGCATTAATGTTCCGTATACTTGTTTTTGCTGATCATTCAGCAACGGCACATTATTTCCAACGAATTCCTGCAATGTATCAACATTGTATTGCAACTCTCGATTTAATTCTTGGTTTAATGCATCGTGCATAGATCGATTTGGCGCAATCATTCCTACTTCAATCAGTAGCTTGTTTGCAATAGTCAAGCATTGATCCACAATCAGAATCATTCCTTCATTGTAGATTTCATACGTTATTTGAAGTCGATATCTCTGACGTTTCTAGAGATATGGTTGACTAAAAAAGGTTCCCAAAAGTAAGCTTTGGTTTAGAATATACGACCCTTGAAACGTCAAAAAATTTAAAAATTTTCAATTCCACAAATCGGAACTTTTACAAAAGCTTTCTATTGGAAGCTAAACGGTGTTCATCGCTTTTCTGTTGAAATTTTTCCTGAATTTTGTCTGCTATAAACCTCACGGAGCCCGATACCTTTCCAACGAATGCAAAACCATGGAATTCGGTTCGTGCGTTCTGCAGTTATAGCGTCAGGAAGGAAAATCCGACTTATTTTTATATAGTAGAAGATAAGAACTTTCAAAAAATGCTACTAAAATTGGTGAAAATTGGATTTCGACTAAGAATCTCGTTATCTAAATAGATTTTCAAATCAAACTATTTCATTATATACAAAATATTGTTGGTAATTTTAAATTTTTTAAGAATAATAACTCAACTGACAACTTTTTTAACAAAACACGAAAACCAACGAATCTTTTAAGCAAGACAAATCGAGAGACGGGATGGGAAGATATCAGTGTGGGTCGCATCCCAGCCTCTTTTTTATAATAAAATCGATTCGAATCCGACCGTAAGGTGATCAAATAATAAATTATTATTGTCAGCACGCAAAACACAGTAGATTAGCAGTCATTAAAATTAAGAAAAGTAAATCATTTCGTTAGTTCTTTTAGAAACCTATTTTAGTTTTCCAATGAGAAACTTAAAATATATTTTTTTCGTGTGAAATGAGACTAAGATTTACACAGCTTATTTTAAGAAAACTTACATCCAAATCACTTGGGAAACCGTTAGAGCCCTTTTGTTTTTAAAAAATGTATAGCTCAATCCTCCGGCTTTATAAATATGAAAATGTTTCTAACATTTGCATAGTTCATTAATGTTCAATTCTATATGTAAACTCACACATAATATACATACATACATTATGTGTTTACCTAAACTATAATCACTACGAGTTCAAAACTTAACCGCAAATTCATTGAGTGCCTTACTATATGTGACCTGATGGGTGATTTATTAATTTACGTACATTTTGCTATGTTAACCTAATATAGTCGCCGTGTTGGCGCTATCAACCACTGCCATCATTGTCGCACCGGCTTTTCTGCCGGTCTAGGTATACACGTGGTTTAGCCAACCCTATTTTTATTGACTTTTGGATTTTTAGTAAAATGAGCCTAAATAATATATAGAAAACCCAGCATTAGCTTTGCTACTAACTACAAGGCTAAGCCTAAAAAAAAAGTTAGCATAACGACTTCCTTTTAATTCTTTGACAAACAAAACCGCTGATTTCAGCTAAAAATGCAAACTGCTCAATCAGTTTATTTTGAATGAAATCGATAATTCAAAACCTCCACACAATTTCCCATTGTATGTTGTGTCCTTCAGATGTACCATCTTTTTTTTTTGAGAATGCCTAATCAAAAATTCTATATAATCATCTACCCACAAGTATTAAGTTTCTACCACCTCTTTTCCTTCTGACATTCATAACTATGTACATATGTATATACACATCCTTACATACCTTGTTTTTTGAAGTATCTCCGAACAATCTCTTAACTTGAATTCCTGTTGCTGATGGTGATTTTTCTGCTAACTTTCGATGTAAGATAATTTCTTTTTCTTTGGCCGAAGTTGCACTTGAGCTGATCCATTTCTTATCATAGATTCGTAATAAATTCTTCGTTTTCAAGCCATTGCACAAAGTTAAACAGGGATAGGTGTTTCGTAGCAACCATAATCGCATAATACAATTGTTGTTCATTTTATTTAATGTATAAATATTATTTAATATTTCCTTTCTAATTAAATTGTGACAGGTTTGACAGAGTTTTTAAGAAAAATATAAATATCTCTGTCAATATTATGTAACTCAAATTAACGAGTAGGTGAGAATTTGACAGAACTTTTAAACTTCCTGGAAAGTAGATGTTTCAAAAGTTTTCACTGATTAATTAATGTGACACCAATGGACAATGTATGTATCTATGATGTATGTACTATTAAATTTTATTTTATTTCTTCAAACTTTGAACAAAACACCTTCCGACTGTCACTTCAAACAATAACTAACTACAAATTAATGATTTCAAATGTTGAAGTGAGTTTGAAAACCTTGGATTTTCGTGGTCATCACGCACACGCATATACCACAAGGGCTTTTTCGTTCTCCTTTGGGGATGGGATGGTTAACGAATATGCTTACAAGACGAAAAAAGGGAATGTAGGCAATAATAATTGCCAGATAGAAGAAAGTTCAAAAAGCTAAAAGACTGTTTTCTCAACGTCTTGATTGACCTTAAACTACCAACATACAATTTTAATAATAGTTCTAATCTTTTTCACTGAATTTCTGTGGATTTTTGTGAGTTTAATATTCAAGTGCTGTCAATTTTAGTATCTCAGCCATATGTATCCGAGTTTGACAGAAGTTTGCATTAAATGGCAGACCAAATGGTATAGAATTTTAGAGTAAAGGAACAGAACTAAATTGTTCTTGCAGTTTATTTTGTTCGATGTTTTAAGCTATGGTTTTTTAATCAACGTAATATGTAAGTCTCCGGAACTCAAGTGTTAGATTCCACATATATGTAGATCCAATCCTTAACAACGGTTTTTTAATAGTCACTAGACTAGGGTTGATTTATGAGTACCTTTTTGTACCAAATTGAAGTTGTACATAGTTGAAGAAAAATCTCGGAAATTACATTTTAATATTCTTAAATCAAGAGTCTGGCAATATTTGTATTCAAAACTATGAATATAGATATGTATATCTGTTATAAAGCACATAGAAAGATGACGTACCTTATGACAGATAGCTTAACAGCTGATTTTAAATAACTTAAAAAGTCAAAGAATGACATTTTTGATACCTGTTCAGCGTTCATATCTATTAAAAGCTCTTATTTTTGTATTGTATTAGTGTATAGAAATTTGGGGGCACGTCTTTTGGAAACACGCGGTCATCTATGACGTTTCGGAGGAGAAATATTATAGGACATGCGCTCCATTCACACGTCATTTTACATTCCATCTTCTGTCAAAAATTTAAAGAGCTTATGCAGACTAATTTGGCTTTGAGCGCTGAGCGTGTAGTTCTACGTGGTACTATTAACACTTTCTGAATGACTAAAGCACAATTACAATTCCCACTCACAAGTGCTTTGGGGCGAAGGGCAAATAGAAAAGCATATAATTTGTTTAATAAGGTATTATGTTTGTAAAGGGGGGTTAGAATATGAATATGAATGTTCTTTCCCGAGGGTTGGTTATTTTGTATTGTTAATTTTGTCTGATCGCATTTTCTTTACTTAAATGATTAAGCTCTATTAGCCATGTCTTACCACAAGAATAAAAATATTTAATTTCGTGCTTTTGCTATAAAACAATACAAAATGCTGAATGCATAAAATTTTGTTTATATAAAAAGTTAGATTTGTATTACTTTTAAGACATATGTAGATATTTTTAATTGGAGATGCTTGATAGTAAAAGTGCAAGCAATAACATTTAACGCATAATTAAATTACTTAATGTTAGCAAAAATTATTAAAATTTAAACTCAAAATCATATTGTTTAACTTAACGAAGGAAATTGTAATGAAAACGAATTGGTTTGTGCATTTGATAAAATAAACTTTATAAATGGAATTTATTTTCAATCCAAACTTAAAAGCTGTACTTAAATCTTATCTTGTATTCTTTCAGATTAAATGCACTTCGTATATTGATGGGATTTACATGGTTAAATTTAGATTTCCTTGAAAAATTTATTTATTTTCTTGGCGTATGGTCTATGGAACACATAATTGGATCTGTTTTTATTGTTTGTCATTGTATTTGTGTAACTTCGTGTATCCCCCTCCGGTTTTCGCCTTGTTGTGGCGAGGGGGCTTACGTCTAACTCTTCAGCAATCCAGCTGCGGAGTAAGACAACTAAGAAAACCACCAAAAGCAGAGATGTTAATCTAATAAATATGGATAAAAGTTTACTGAATGAAGAAAATCGAACGGGGATATACGTTCAAGTGTCGGCAGAAGTCACGGCTGCCGGCGAGGGCTTGGCTTCGCAAGAAGCTAAGTCGCCAGTGACAAAAGTAAACTTAGAGAAAGAAAAACGAGAGCTAAAAAAACAACCGGTCATTCTCTCAGTAGATCTCCTTCCCGACATAGATGGTTTAACCATCAAAGGTACGGAGACCTCGGACAGACCTCCTTCCATAGGTAGTCAAACCGAGGACGAGCTACTGATGGAACCGAGTCAAGAAGAGACTATGCTGAAGTCTGCTGCACCCCTCAAAGCTTTGAGGCAACGCAGCAACTACAGATCCTCCAAAAGATTCGTGAAAATGACCGAGTTGAAAGACCCTGCGACGCTCAGTTCGAGAGACAAGGCTCTCCTAAAAAAGCATAAGAAGCTAGTTAGGAACTTTGAGCGGCAGCTGGCAGAGACTGTCACTGCACCCAGGGAAATAGCAGAGGAAGTGAATGCCAAAGAGTCGGAGAGCAAAGGAGTAGATGCTGCCAAATCTAGGTCTGTCCCTAAAAAGGCAAACCGTGAACAGGCTGGCAATAACTCGACCGCTCGGAACGACAAAGGTAAAGTTCAGGCGACTTCCAGTAAGAAACAGCAAGCCAACGCTAGGAAAGACCAAGCACCGGCAAGCACCTCTTCTGGAACGAAACCAGGAACGTCCAAGAGACAAAGATCGGAGGAGACAGTCAGCCAAGACGGTGCTAAAAAACAGAAAACCAGCAGCTTCGACACCACCCCGATTGACCTACAAATCGCCATTATAAGCCGTGACGACCCAGATGGGAAAATCTCGGCAAAAAACTGGCTTCTTGTGGAAAATGAGATCCTTAAAGCTATGATGGCAGCATCAGAGAACGATAGTTCTGAGGACTATATCTTTGATGGTGCCGGATGGCGGCGAGGAGTTAAAGTGGTCTGCTGCGGTGACCAGAAATCACGGGAGTTCCTGAACCGTACAATCGCCAACATTGGCGAACTATGGGAAGGTTCCTCCCTTGAGGTTCTACCCGCCGCAGCTCTACCACTCCGCCAGCAGTTTAGCATCTGGATTCCCCCTCCTGCAGAACATGAGGACGCAGCCATTATTAAGCTGTTGGCGAAGCAGAACAAAGAGCTTCCCATTTTAGAATGGAAGCTCCAACATTCAAGAAAGAGTCATGGAGGCGAAGGGAAGGACCTCTTGTTTGTGGCAGACAAGAAATCTGACCTTCTGCTGAGAGAAAGAAAAGACGTGTTGAGGTATGGTCTCGGAACCGTAAAGGTTAAGAGGCATGAAGGCAAAGGGGAGTCAAAAGCTGCAAGTGGTGCAAATAAACCTGCACCACGCTAAAGCAGCAACGTACGACCTTACGCTCTACATGTCTCACGAGAACGTGGATGTGGCCTGGATCCAGGAACCATGGTTAGACAAAAACCGAATCCGTGGGTTGAGGTCAAAACACTACAACCTTTTCCACTCCACGTCAGATGAAGGTGATATTAGAAGTTGTATCCTAGTGAAAAAATCAATTAACGCTTTCTTCCTATCTAGGTACAGCAACAAGGACAACACGGCAATCAGCGTCGAATCGAATGAAGGAAACTTCATTTTAGCGTCGACGTACATGCCGTACGAGGAGGAGAGCCCACCATCAAAAACTGTCCGTGATCTTGTGGTCCATGCCACAGCAAGCGGCACACCTTTGGTGGTAGGATGTGATGCCAACGCTCACCACACTCAATGGGGCTCAAAGGATATCAATAAAAGGGGTGAGTCAATTTTTGAATATATTCTCTGTTCTAATTTATCGATATGTAATAGGGGCAATCACCCTACCTTTCGAAACAAAAACAGGGAGGAAATCATAGATTTGACCCTTATTAGCAATAATAGTAAAATTTCAGTTGAAGACTGGAGAGTCTCACCTAAAGAATCTTTTTCGGATCACTTTAGGATACTCTTCTCTATAGACAGGAACTTTACTGAAAAGAAACCTTACAGGAACCCAACTAGAACGAATTGGACAGAGTACGAAAAATGGATGGAAGACTGTATTGATCCACCAGAGGACAATACAAGTCTAAGCACTTCAACCATTGACACTGTTGTCCAAAACTTGTCTAGCAAAATGAGAATGTCTTTTGAAAAACACTGCCCTTTATCTCGTTCCAATAACTCCACTAACCCACCCTGGTGGAATGGTGCATTAAAGAAACGTAGAACAGAGGTTAGAAAACTTTTCAATAAAGCTAAACTGAGTAAATTAGAAGAGGACTTGAAGTCTTATAGAGCCGCACTTAACACTTACACCAAAGAGTTAAGGAAGGCCAAAAAGGATTCGTGGGCTAAACATTGTGAATCCATTGAAAAAACAAGCGAGGCGGCAAGGCTCCGTAGAACCCTGGCCATTAATCCCACGATCCCGGGGTACATAAAACACCCTGATGGATCATGGTCGAACTCGAGCCTAGAAACGCTTGAACTCTTCATGGAAACTCATTTCCCCGGTTGTAAAAACCCAGAAAGTTCTGATTGCTTGCAATCGAACACGCTGGATTTTACTCACACGGAATCAAATTTAGAACTAAATCAGATTATTACTGAGCAAAAGATTATCTGGGCAATAAACTCGTTCAAACCCTACAAATCAGCGGGACCAGACGAGATTTTCCCAGCTCTTCTTCAAAATGCTCTCAAAGTAATAACTCCGTGGCTTAGGGTAATCTTCATAAGTTGTATTAAACTTAGATACGTCCCTAATAGCTGGAAAAAGGTCAAGGTAGTCTTTATCCCAAAAGCAGGGAAACCAACTCACTCGACCGCTCAGGATTATAGACCAATAAGTATCTCTTCGTTTCTCCTTAAGACACTGGAGAGGATAATTGATCTACATGTTAGAGAACTTCTCAACGAAAACAACTTGTGCAGCTACCAACACGCTTACCTTAAAGGTAAATCAGTGGAGACTGCTCTGCATGAAGTAGTTTCACATATTGAGAAAGTCTTGAACACAAAGAATATACACTGGCAGCATTTCTTGATATCGAGGGTGCGTTTAATAACGTTAAAACGGAATCGATCAAGACTGCCTTAGTTGAAGTTGGAGTTGAATCTGTCATTGTCGATTGGATCTTCACCATGTTAAATGGCAGAATTATCAACTCTCAAATAGGAGTTAGCACTATTGAGAAAACAGTTACTAGAGGCACACCACAGGGAGGAGTAATCTCACCCCTGCTCTGGATCCTCGTAGTCAACAAAATTCTCACAAAGTTCAAAGATCAGGGCATTAAAATAGTAGCATATGCAGATGACATAGTGGTTTTGGTATCAGGCAAGTTTCTTACCATCATCGAAAACATTATGGAAAATGCATTAAAGGATTTATCTTCTTGGGCAACTAAGAACGGTCTCGGGGTCAACCCCACCAAGACAGAGCTAGTCTTGTTCACGAAGAAACGGAAACTGGAGGGCTTCAACCCTCCCAAACTAAATGGTATTCCTCTAAAACTTTCTAAGGAAGCTAAATTTCTAGGAGTAATCCTTGACTCCAAGCTTACATGGAAGCGTAATACGGAGGAAAGAATGAAAAAAGCATTATGTGCATTCTACACATGCAAAAAGACCTTCGGTGCACGTTGGGGTATGCGACCGCAAGTCATCCAATGGATGTACACAGCGATTGTCAGACCCATTCTTACCTATGGCTCTATTGTATGGTGGAAGGCGGTGGAAAAATCAAGCTATCTCAAGAACCTGAATAAGGTACAGAGACTAGCTTGTATAGGAATAACAGGGGCTCAAAGATCCACACCACAAGCTGGATTGGAAATGATCTTGGACCTCCCGGCTCTGGATGAGTTCATAAGGTGCACGGCAGCCAAAACTGCAATTCGTTTAAGAGAATTGTGTTTTTGGAGGCAGAGCACTTATGGCCACGGGTCAATCTTACAAAGTTATGACACGATTCCAGGACTGAGGGAGACCACCGATTATATCCCCCCTTTACTAGATTTCGACAGGAAGTTTTCTATTTTCATACCAGATAGACAGGGTTGGGATCCTAATTCACTTATAAGTAAACAGGGTATCCCTTTCTACACTGACGGTTCAAAAATGGAATCAGGAACAGGTGCTGGAGTGTTTTGCCAATCTCTAAACATCAGAGCGTCATATACACTCCCAGCTGACTGTAGTGTCTTTCAGGCCGAGATCTTTGCCATTGGAAAAGCAGCTGAACTGGCACATCAAGAAAATCTAAGCTCTTCGGAGATTACTTTTTTCGTGGACAGCCAGGCTGCTATCAAAGCCTTAGCCAGTGAGACCATAAGATCAAAAGCAGTTTTAAACTGTAAGAAAGAATTAAACAAAATCTGCCACACTAACCAGGTAAAGCTCTGCTGGGTTCCCGGACATAGCAATATAGAAGGGAATGATATAGTAGATGAACTAGCCAGGAAAGGGTCAGAAGCAGACACCAGTAGTAGCGACCATTCAGTCAGGGGACCACTCGTCCCGATTGGGGTTGGGGTACTCAAGAGGAAGATAGACCTTAAACTAAAAGAGAAAATCAATATCTCCTGGAAATCCAGGGACGATTGTGTAATCTCTAGAAGTTTATGGCCTAACACAAATGAAAAGGAAACTCGGTATATTCTATCGCTGAGTAAAAAGAACATTAAAATCCTGATAGGTGTACTAACAGGTCATTGCGCCATTGGCACAAAGGCTAACAGAATAGGGGCATTTGCACCCGATTTTTGTAGGAGCTGTCAGGATGAGGAAGAAATGGAAACCATTAAAAACCTGCTCTGCGACTGTCCGAACCTCCAAACCAGCCGACTCCGTCATTTTGGAAACAGGTTTGTTGGAGAACTGGATGATCTAGCACAGGTCTCAATGGCAAGCATGAGGAAATTTATAGATAGCACAGGCTGGTTCGTCAACGAGCCAGTCTACGCTAATCGACAGAATTGAGGAACATCGTTGCTAAAAATTTTACTTTTACAGGGGATCACAATGGACCAGTAGGCCCCCGTGTACGCAACAGCTTCATGCTGTGCACACCCCTTGCAACCTAACCTAACCTAACCTAACCTAACTTCGTGTATACGTGCTATGGAGTGCGGTAGAACTGTCAAATTCAGCTTAACTTTTTTAATTGTATAAGTATTAGCGCAAAGAGGGATAAATCTGCCAAAAAATCCAGATCTGTAGATTAAATGAAAAAAAATCAATTTATTTTTCCTCATAGAATGCAAAAAGAGGAGAAATTTGTGTTTTGACACATCTAGATCAGGAATAAATTGATTTATTTTGCCCAGGGAAAACTCCATAATGCTATTGATCGGTAAATTTTATCTTAAATTCGTTGCAAACACGAAGTAATCGAGGAAAATTTTTAAATTTGGTCAGCATATTACTAGATTGAAGTACAAAATTAGGCTCGGTTTAAATCTTCAAGCAAACATAAATTTGTATCGAAATATCAATTTTTTTAGGAAAAGTTATTTTTCCTCGCATTTGCTCATTTTTAAAAGCCAAAAACACTAAAAATAAAAATCATATATGTATAAACAAACGTATCTCGAAAACCGTTATGATTCGAGATATACAAGTTGCCAACTTCTGAAGGACTCATTTTGATAACTTACAACTAACTTACTGGTCTCATACGGACATTCTAAGTTTAACAATAATGCTTAATTTTAATGCCTTTCGGCCCTAAGATCTATTTTTCTTCAATTAATTTTTATTTACTTTTTATTTATTAGAAAATTAAAAAAAAACTAATTTCAATATCTTTTTTTTAATTTTACTTAAAAACTACTTAAAATTAGGTCCTTAAATAAAATTTAAACTAACTTAAACTATGTACCTATTCTTAAAACTAGAACAACCACAGCAGCAAATCTAAATATCTAACATTTTTTTGTTTTTAATTTTTTGTTTTCCTTTTTTTCCTTTGTTTATGTTTTTTTTTTTTAATTTTTGTTTGCCCATTCTTCTGAAAACTAAACCCTAAAACTATAAAATAAGTATGTAAGCCAAGGCTTTAAACCCCATCCCGACTAATTTTAAGGCCTCCAAAAAAAGTGAAGGGCTTTATCCAAAAAAAAAAACGAAGATATGTGAGATATCTCGAAAAAAGTATTGCATACTCCCATTTTGATAAAAAAAAAACTTTGCTTTAAAAGGCAATTACTCAGGAACAAATTTACGTAAAGACTTCATGCATACATATGCCATTTTCTAGATATTTGTATTGTCTTAATTTAGTTCTCAAAATCCAAACAAAATCCAAAAGAAATATTTTTTAAAGATGGCGGTGTTTCCTTTGTCGTACCAATTTGGGTTTTCAATACAAAATATTTTGTCAGACATAACCCAATAAAAAAATGCCTCCACCTAAAAAGAAGATATTTTTTTGTTTTTTGACTAGATGGAGTACACTGTAATGTTTTACAATATTTGTATGCAAATCTATCTACTGTATGAAAAAAAGTGTTACAATACAAACCTACAGCTTTCGACCCTATCTAAAAATTGTTGCTTTTTAAGGAGAGTTCAGGACGTATAAATGAAGAAATTAATGAAGTTGAAAAAAAAAAATATTTTATTCAAATGGGTTAGTGGTATCATACCTTTTGGTTTTGGAATAGATTTTTATAAACTTTGTCTAAGGCTCATACAAATTTAAACACTAGTCTTCAATATGTAAAATAAAAAACATTAATGTAGCTGATAATTTTGACAGCTTAACATAATGATTCTGCCTAAGGTTCCGATTTTGGACTAAGGAAAATATTCATAGGGAAATTTGTAATCTCAGTAAGCTCGCTCAAACTAAATACGATCCTATATTTAAAAGACTTTTTGCATCGCCCATTATTTTTGAGCCACTTTCTTATACCACAACCTGCTATCGTCAAACTCTTTATTAATAATGCCGAATACCTTAAACATATTAAAATGTCATTATGCATATTTTACTTTAATGGCATCGTTCAATTTCAGGCAGAAAGGGTATCTGGGTCCCTTTTTGTTAATGTTTTACTTGTAGAAGAACAGCTGAGATGTCAAATAAGGAATCTAAAGGTATCTGGTATATTTGGGTGTCTGACAAAACAGCTGATTTAACGTGAATTATTAAAATTATCCATTGAAAATTTAGTTTTACATTAATTTGGGAACTCGAAGTTTAAATGTTTGTCTACTTTTTGTGAACAGCTTTAAGTTGCATTTATGTTTTGCTAGCTTTCTCACTTAAGGCAATTCGTTTTTTGCTAGCTATCTTAATTAAGACATCCAACTTGTTCAATAAGGTACAAGTTAAATTATTGTTTGACATTTCACTTAAGAGCATTTTTATAAATTAGTGTATCATTGTAACGCTATAAGTTTTGTAGCTGGTTTAATTTGTTCATTAAATTTATTATAGTGCAGTAATTGCTAGAAGGATACACTCCCGAAAACCAAAATACAAAACTTAATTGTAAGTATCACCGTTATTTTTTAATTATTTTTTTCCATCGCCTAAACGGGGGGAGATAGACCCCCCCTCCCATAGTAAAAAATGTTTGTATTAAGCCCCTCTACCAAAAACCGTTATTATATCTTGGCGCCAAAGTTATCGTACTCGTGCCCAATTTTAACACAGTCTTGAATTTAGAAACCTAATATCCATCCTTATTCATAATATGTACTTTGGTTACTGTACACGTTTGACACGAAAAGCTTTAATTTGTATGCATATCTAAATTATAACGTGTACTCTTTTATAAATAGTTCAATGTTAATTCTAAAAGAATGTATACTATATACACTCCCGGTCATAAGGTTAGAAGCAGGCGTTTTTGAGAAGTAAAATCGATATTTCTCCCGTTACATGATGGATTAGAAAAAAAAACAACTATAATAAATGAGGGACCATTTTGTTAACAACAAAATGTAAACTCGGGTAAAGGAGAGATTTAGCTTACGGAACTTTCATGGCAAATTGTTAATTGAGTCAAGAATATGCGAAAATAAATCGGGTCATTAGATTAGAAGCACATCAAATAAATAGAAATAAAACGCAAGTATTTGTATTTTGTTATGGTTTTTAGTTTTATTAGGTTTTTAATAATGTGTGATTCCACCAGCCTTCAAAATAACTTCAAAAATTCTACCTTTTAAGGATTTATAAAGAGATTCCAAGTAGACTAAAGGGATTTTACCTCTCGGGCTATGTGTATGGGAGCGTTTTCCTGCTGAACAATCCATGGAATTAGTCCAAAAAGCTCGCTAATATTGGAAAATACTTATTCCAGGAAGGCTTTGTATGTTTTCCTAGTCATTTGGTATCTTGGACTACCAAGTCTATAGCGCTATACAATAAAATTGAGCTCCAGACGAAAACGCCTCCTTTTTTTGCTATGGTGACGGTGTAAAAATCACTACTCTTTCCTCAGGTGATGGAAATAATAATTATAACCATCTGGCCCACCTAGGTTAAATTTTTCGTCGGAAAAAAATAACCTTCGTCCAATCATTTGCGGTCATTCCATTTTGCACATCCCAGCTCATGTGATCTTTCGCGAAACACAAGCGTTGCTCCTTCCTTACGTCATAAAGTGGTGGTTTTTTCTTAAGCTTCAGCCGCTTTAAGTGTTTAGCATGGCGAATCGTGTATTTAACAGTGGATAAGCTGGCCTTAACATTAGCTTTTTGCCTATTTTTAGCTGCCGATAAAGCTGAATTTGACGCTATTCTAAGGATACTTCGCATTTCGCGAAGTCTAAAGGCAGAGGAAGTGTTTTTTTTTTATAATTTCTAGAGTAAGATTTTTAGAGCAATAAACATCTATTCTTGCCCTTTCCTCCCCTATCAAACATTTTTTGTTGCCCATTTCTGTTAACACTCAATCGAGAACAATTAATTTATAAATTGTACCGTTTTTCCAAAAAAAAATGTATGCATTTCACAAAACAACGTTGATTTATTCACTGCTTCTAATCTAACGACCCAATTTATTTTCACATATTCATGACTCAATTAACAATTTGTCATAAAAGTTCCGTAAGCTAAATCTCTCCTATGTCCAAATTTTATATTTTGTTGTTAACAAAATAGTCCCTCATTTACCATTGTTGTTTTTTTCTAATCCATCATGCAACGGGAGAAATATCAATTTTACTTCTCGAAAATGCCTGCTTCTAACCTTATGACCGGCAATGTATGTACTCTAACTTATTCCATTCTTTAGATTATAAAATAAATAAATATTATTTTACTACTGGTTTCAGCTAATTTTAGACGCTTTTCGAAATTCACTAAAAAAAAGAAATCCCAAAAACTTATTGGAATTTAATTTAATGCTAATTGATACAGCCATGCCATTGATAATTTAAAATATTAATTAAGACATTTTAAGGATGTCTGAAAAGAAAAAATGAATCAATTCAGAGCAAAGAAATTAACTATCCCAGAACCCACAAAAATATTAATTGAAATAATATATTTTTAAATGAGCACAATTTGCAAAGCACACATCTTACATTTCATAGACCACCTTGAGTTACGCTAGTTTTATCTCAAATTTCCGTCCATAGCCACATCGTAATGTGCAGCAGAAGTATGTTTCTTTGCCTTAGCTCTTGCCTTGATAGATCTAGGGCCAGTGGATTAAATTTCATCCGCAAAGATACTACCTACATACATAGATAATATCTGACTACTGTATTTTTACAAGCCACAACTTTTAGGTTCATGGTTGAAATGGATGGACGCATCATGCATGCAAATTACTATAAAATCAGCTCTTCCAAGTTCTTAATCTTCAGTAGCAGGTTTCAATCCAATCGCAGCAGTAACTTATCTTTGGATTACCATCTCTAACATCTATCAACTCTATCTAAACTAATAAAAAGGAATACTAAACATTTCAAAATGAACTTCGTCAAAATTTTCTTTGTTTTCGCAATGATGTTGTGCAGTGCAATTAATTTTGCTACTGCTGAACCCGCTGGAATCTTGTCTAGACGTCCAGCTGTTTTGGTGTCTCGTCCTGTTTTGGTCGGACGTTCTCCACTTTTGGTCAAGCGACCAGGATTACTCATCTAAAATCCAGCTGAAAACCTTCATAACCCTCTGACGGCTACTCACTCTGACACTCTTTTTGGACTCTATATTACTATAATAATAATTTGTTTTAATTAACTATTTTATTTAATTTTTCTTAAGTATCACGTTGTGTTCATTTAAATATTATTTATTTTCTTTAATAATTTTATTTTTATTCGGTTTGATATTATTGAATCTTGTTATTGTCCTGTTTCAAAAAAAAATAAAAATAAAAGCCGCTGTTTTATTTACTATAGAATTCAATGTTGGTTTGTAATTTTTTGTTTACTTGAAAACTACTGAAGACACTTTAAAACAACGTCATTTAAAAGACATTTTTAAGCATTTACCAAGTTTAATTTGTATTTTCTTAATATTTACCAATTTACTACATTTTCCGAATTTGTAATCCTTTTGATAACTAAATAAATTCGAATTCTCTTTTAATAAAAATGATGCAAATGAACACGTCTAAATGCCAACAGTTCCTTAAAAGGAAACGAACCCAAATGGTGGAATGGACCCATCGATTTGAAATGTCAGAAACTCAAGAGTTTTGAAATTAATTTATCAAATTATATAAAATAAAAGTAGTTATTTTGTGATATACCTAAACATTTAAGTAAAATTTCATGTTTTCATTTAAAGAGCAAAATACTCGTAGCTATACAAAAATTAATTTATAAGCTGAACCGTAGGATGTAGGAGACAAAGGTTAATATATAAGTTCATGTTATCATTTTACTATCAAATTATGGATAGTTTAATAATTTGAAGCCGTAGTATCTAAGTGAACAACAAATGTACATAATGTTGCTTAATTCAATGTTTAATTCAATGGAATGGATTTTAAAGATACATAGTATTCCCAAAAAAATCACTATTTTAGCCCCCGTTACGTTGGTTGCATAGAAAAAATGTTTTTTATGTTGACAGCTTTAAGAATTAAAAATAAAACGTTAACATTAAGAAACATTAAGCAAATACGCAATGTTCTATTTAGCTCCGTTACATCTCTTGGTTTTTGATTTCGATCATTTTCATAATTGAGTTGGTGTATTGGTTAAACTTGTGTCGGTGCACCTGTCAAATTTGCAGGGAATTTTTGCAAGAGTTCTTCCAACGGTTAAGAAGCGTGACTCTAATTCTCCAACTGATTTTAGACCGATAAGCATCCTACCTTGCCTCGCTAAGGTCTTTGAGAAGATAATTGAGCAGCAGATCTTAAGTCATATTTCTCTTAACAATTTGCTGTTTGAAAAACAATCGGGTTTCAGAGCCAATCATAGCTGCTCTACTGCAATGGTTAATCTTCTTGAAGATGTTAGGGTTGACTATGATAAGGGTCAAATAAATCTCCTCTGCTTACTCGACTTTACAAAGGCCTTTGACAAAGTGAATCACAGTATTCTTAAGTGGAAACTTGTAAACTTTTTTGGCTTCAGTGAGCGGGCATGCTCGCTAAAGGGTTTTTTCTGGGGGGAAATGCTCAGCTCTCAGACCTGTTACGCAAGGAGTCCCACAGGGTTCGATTCTTGGTCCAATACTCTTTTGTATGTTCATCAATGATCTGCCTGCGTGTTTTGTGCGCACTCGTCGGTTCACCTGTATGCTGACGATGTTCAACTCCATCTTGCCAGGCCTTTTCATCAGCTCAATGAACTGTCCCTCTCCATCAACGAGGATCTTAACCAAATTAATGCGTGGTCCATTGCAAATGGCCTATTCTTAAATCCTTCCAAGACCCTAGTCATTCCAATTTCGAAGAAAAAGTTTGATCTCTCTACTCTACCTAATATTTGGCTAAGATATACTATTGACCGTCATCTGTCAGGCTATAGACACACTAATTATGTCATTGGTCGCATTTATGGATGCTTACGTAAACTTTGGCCTTCAGCATACTTTACCCCTGTTGAAACTCGACGTAAACTAATAATTGCTTTAATAGTTCCCCTCATATCATATGCTGAAATAGTGTACAGTGATCTTGATTCACTATCCAAACAAAAACTGCAAGTTGCTTTCAATGATGCTGTCCGTTACGTCTATGGGTTACGTAGATATGACCATGTTTCGGAATTTTCTAAAAATATTTTGGGTTGCACACTGCAGCAATACATAAACGCAAGAAACTGTGCATTTTTACATAAATTAATTCATATTAAGGCTCCGTCTTATCTGTTTACCAAACTCTCCTTTAACCGTTCCGCTAGAAGTATCAATATTACCCCTCAACTTGGCAATTATCTGAACTCGTCCCGTTTATTTTTCATACGTGCTGTTAAACTCTGGAACTCGCTCCCATCTTCAATTAAATTAATTGTTAACTATACAAGATTTCAAACTGCAATATTTCTTCACTTTTCGTCTCTCCCAATTCAACCATAATCCTCTCCCTTTTCCCTTCAATCACAAAGAGTTGCTTTCAACATTAATAAAATCTCGTTCTCTTTAATTGTATTTATTTAAATGTAAATTTGTAAACATATTATATCTAAGTACTATAAAAGATGTAAACTTACTGTACGTACCATTATTGTCAAATAAATGAAATGAATGAAATGAAATGAATGAAATGAAATGAATGAATTGTTTTCAAATAACGAGCATGCAGTCCAGAATTAGAAGATGTGCTTTATGTATGTATTGTAATATTCGGCTTGGTCCGATAATTAAAACTTATTCACACTTGTAAATAAAACACAAATTTACTTTATTTAATCCAAACTTATTTATTGAACACTTTCAATTATTACTTATTTAACACAGTCTTTTTTTTCAATTACTTTTCGAACACAGTCTTTATTTTATCTCAGTTCACAATCACTAATCAACCGCTTTGCTTCCGAGCGCCTATTTATATACCTCAAATCGGTTCCAGAATCTACTAGGTTGTTCTCGATGCTTAACGAAGCGAGTTCTCCTCTTTATCACTAGATGCTTAACGAAGCTAGTTCTCTTCTTAGCCACTAGATGTTTCTCGATACTTCACGAAGCGAGTTCTCCTCTTTATCAATAGATGCTTAACGAAGCTAGTTCTCCTCTTAGCCACTAGATGTTTCTCGATGCTTCACGAGGCGAGTTCTCCTATTAATCACTAGATGCTTCACGAAGCGAGTTCTTCTCTTAATCACTAGATGTTGCCCTTATTCTACTATAACACGATATTAAAAGAGATAAAGAGTGTATACACATTACAGTATGAACTACTTCATTGAAATAAGTGAAAATTAACATAAACATTTTAAAGACAACTGTCATAATAAAATTAAATTGAATACATAAATCATAAACCAAATTCATTAATCTGACAGGTTGCAAGATTTTATTAGACAGGTTCAGACAATATAAAGGACTGCAGTTACAGTGAAATGCATTCTTTGAATACAATTAGTTAGTTTTTTTTTTGGAGGTTCATAAACTTCAAATTCGGAACTTTACTTCACTAACCTCTACCTTCAGTTGACTCTTCAAAAACTACCAACAACATAACGATAGAAACCTTGCCATTATTCCAGTGCACAATACTAATCAATTTTTAAAATTCTTTTCCTCAATAGCACCTAGACTTTTTAACTCACTGCCTTTTGAATTACGAAGCGTTCGCTCAACTCATTTGTTTAACAAAAACATAATACGAGTAAAATGGCTTTTTAGCTTTGATCTCAATGAAATCAATAACATTATCAGGATCCTTATCTAATGTTTAGTTTACTCATATTTTTCCCTTCATTAATTTAAATATGTTTTTTTATATACATATATTATATACATATCTGTTCAAGTGTTCACCTCTCAACACTTCTTAATGTAAAATTATGTCAAATCCTTTTATAACTAGAATTTCTTTCGGTACTTTCGATTCTTGTCTTTGGCAACAGATTGTACCTTCTTCTTATCTACCAAATGGAAAACACTTAAATATGATAGTTTAATATTAGTTAAATAAATTATATCTATTACAAATCATGTTAAGTTATTTTTGTTATGTTTAAATTTAAAAATGTATTATATAATAAAATATTCTATTTTGTTAATAAGAAGAAAATAAATAAAAACTCCTCAGGCAAGCTATAATTCTTGTATTTTCTATTTTAAAGAAATATTACTTATTACTTTTCCAATTTGTCAAAGAACCCTTTTACATAAAACATCAAATATATACTATGTGCAGAATATAAAAAAATCACACAGTAATAAAGTCAAGCTTTCGGTTAATTTAAAAATTATGATTAGCTGTCATTTTGACATACAAGTGGAATGGACTCGATAGTTAGGTAGATTGCGAAATTCAAAAATATTGTAAGAAATAAATTAATTTGATACAAATAATTGGAATTTTTAAGTCAATAAATTATAAAAACATTTGCGGTAATCTGTTAAAAAAGTTTAACAATATTTCACGATAGTCATTAATTACACCTAAAAATGCTTGTGATTCTAACCTTTTTTCGTATACTGTATGTAGGTAATTGTATTTTTTGCGTTCTATTCAGCAGAATAATTTTGTTTTATTTTTTGATTTAAAATCGAGTTTGAAGATCTAAACGAGGTTTATTAGATCAATGGGCAGGTTCTGACGGTATAAGGGACTTTAAAGTAGGGCAAGTTCCTACCACCTGATTTACCAGCTGTCAAAAAATGGCTTCCAATTAAGGTAACTTTATTGAAAAGTTGACTGGAAAGTCTTTGGATGAATTACAATTTCCATCAAAAATTTTTTTTTTTTAGCAACTGTTAACGAGTGCGATATAGCTGTTCCTGTCATATTCCCATCTAACCATTTTTAACTTCCCATAGGAAGTTATTGTAATCGGTCCAATTTGTCAAATTGAAAAAATTGACATTTCTCGACGTTTCAAGGTCCCTAGAGTCGAAATAAATTTTTTTTACAGAGATGTCTTTGCGTGCAAGTGTATATACGTACGTACGTGTGTACGTACGTACGTTTGTACGTCCGTTCATTCGCGACGTTTTTTTCGTTGTCCATAGCTCAAGAACCAGAAGAGATATCGACTTCATATACATTTAGTTATACAGATAATAATGCAGAAAGATGCAGAAATTACTCGCAAAAAAATTGCGTTGGTGTTTTTTTTTCCATAGCAATTTAAACAAAGTCGAAAATGTTGGTTAACCCAAAATATCTCACGAACCAATAACGTTAGCGACTTCAATTAAATTTTATATTATATATTGTAACGTGATACTAAATAAATATATTTTTGAAAAAAATCAATTAACGGTTTTTTTATAAATAAAAAAAATGAAAAAAATTTGTCACCTCGAAAATTTTACAAACAAAAAATGATTTTATCTCCAAAACAAATTTGTGCAACGCAAAATAACGATTCCAACATCTGGTAAAATTTTGAGAAAAATCGAATTGATAGTTTTTTTTGTACAAAAAATAAAAACCTAAAAAAAATAATAAAAATTGGTAAACATTGATTTTAGACTTAAATATCTTTTCAATACTTTGAGTTATTGGCTTAAAATAATTTTTTTCTTTTAAAAAATATTGGGGCGTATTCATAGAGAATTACTAAAGTCGTGATTTCTTGATCTAGAGTTTAAGGCTTGTTGGTTAAATAAACACAGCTCTTATTCATAGTCAATTGTTCTGCTGTGTTTAGTAAAACCCCAGCTTAAGGTTGTATTCTACTACAATTATACTTCAAATGACAGGTCAAAGCAAAAAATACTGTTATATTTTCAATATTTTTATTTTGTGCTGTCATTCCTCAAATTGGATGTCGAAAAAACCATGTAAAACAAAACTATTTAATAGAAAATCAAAAAAGTAACTAAAAACGTTATATATTTTAGATGTACATCAAAGAAAATATAAAACGTGAACGGCTGGAAAACTGGTCGCAGTCAGATAAAGATCTGTATTTGTTATAATTTAATTTTTCGTTTTTTTCAATTAACAAACAAAAATAAAATATGACATTTGGCTGTGATAATAACTACTTAAACACAGCATTTTCTATGTTTATAGTTAGACCACAGGTTTAGCTCTTAACTTAAACTTTAAATTTATTTATAAATAACCTAATCGCTGGACTTGCTTAATAACAAGTTAGCAAGAGTTTAGCAATTCGACAAATCGGACCCATTACAATAACTTCCTATGGGAAGTTAAAAAAAAAAAAAGTTTTCACGGGTACTGCCTCTTGCGAGGAATTGACAAATTCTCCAAGAGTAATGCTTGTCATGAAAAAGTGTTTTCTCAAATTAGCCGTTCGGATTCGGCATAAAACTGTAGGTCCCCTCCATCCCTGCAATTACTCGCACACAGGAATGGTTGAGAGTTTTAAGTCACTAGGCCCTGGTTGTCTACGGACTGTTGCGCCACCTAATTTTTTTTTTTATGAATTTAAATAAATTGATTACTTCTGATTTCCGTAATACGTTTAATTGGCATGTTGTACTTAACTCATAAAAGTTGAAAGACTTGAAATTAAATACTTTTTCTTTATCTTTCTTAATACAAAGAACAGAAAATAAGTGCCTAGAAAACTGATAACCAAACCTCAAAATGTACTTAATTGAAAACCAAGTAGAGGAAAACATAAAGCATTTTCAAAATTTCTAAGTTTTAAGTTATTTTGTTTAATAAGCAGTTATGTAAGTCCTAATTTAAAAAGACCAAAACTTTATATCTAGATCACAGAAAACAAAGCTAAATATTACTCAACATAAAAAATGTCTATCTGTTGGAAAATTTACCCCAATTTGGTATTGGAAGATTATAATTGAATGCATTAGCTCCGGGATGAATATTTATTTTGACCTACCCCAATCCGGATAAAAGCAGACGAATAGAATTTAAAGTGTTCATGTTTATCTAGGTAAACCTTTAATCAGTCCAAAGATTAGGCAAATTACCTGTTTGAGTACCTATACTTGCACTTAAATGACCACTAAAAATAGAATAAAACTTTCTCAAAGTATTCCATTGAGTTCTTCAAGCGGAAAACTTCTCAATCAACTCATAAAGTATCGAAATGCGGATATAGATATCCCATTACGAGTATAGAGTTACGTGTCTTAGCATCATTTCGTCAAGATAACACTACAGTTTAGCGTACTGGGATTCCCATAAACAATTGAAGAATAAACAACAACCAAGGAAAAACAAATTAACAACAAAAAAAAATATAAACTCACCGTCACCACCTTATCGTGTAAATCTGCAAATGATCGTGTAATTGGTGTAATAATTCAGCGGTAAACATTTCGTGATCTCTCATCAGCCACAAATCAACATCATTTTCATTGTGATATCGAAGTAGGCAAAGTTATTTCATACACGATGTCTTACCTTTGTTGGGTGCGGTTGATGTGTTTTTTCAATTTTTGTTCGGGGCTTAGAACTTTTGATGTCTTACAAGAGTATCAAATCTTTCAACTACTGATCGATTGCTTTTGACATATTTTCCAAATTTAAAGCAATTTTCATAAATTTCGTTGTTATTTCTTTTTTGTTTCCCTTTTGGATTGCATAGAAGAATTTATGTCGACAGGAAATGATGGACATATTTTTGTTTAGTATAAAACAGCTGCGTTTGATTCTATTTTAGTCAAAAAGCATTCATCGTTTAAGCTTTGAACATTATCTCAAAAAGGAATCAAGTTCTTACTATTACCTTCCTACAGTATTATTTGTACAAGAAAAAAAATCATGAAGTGGCTAAGTTTGTTCTTCATTTTGGGTTTTTTGGCTATGATCTCCACTATTGGCAGTGTAACTATGGCAGAACCAATGCCAAGTCCAAGAGGACGTCCGGCAACCACCAAACGTCCACCTTCTTCGGATGACAATGGCGCAGATCGGCGCTAGTCAAATGGGAACTCTATAAAATTTCTTAGATTTACAATAAAAATTGTTGTTAAACATTCTTTTTGTTTGAAAATAAAGCACTTTATTGATCAATGAAAGGATATTCAAAGTTTTTGTTTTTTTTTTTAAATATTTTTTTTTTTTAATTAGAATTCAAAAACTTTAAAAAAGGTTTAATTAGGTATTTGATTGACAAATTTGGCAAAAAATATTGTATGTCCGCTTTTTCCATTCCTTTCAAACATAGATTATTGAGGGTTGTTTGCCAGATTTTGCGTCAATGAATGTGTTTATTTTTGTTATATAAACTCAATTTTAGAATCCTGTTAGAGGACTAAAAAACCTTTGTCCTTAACTTGGTCTAAGTGACCTAATGTCAAAGTTATACTTCTTCCAAAATGTTGAAGAAGCAGTTAAGAGAATTTCCATACTACTTTTACTTCTTTCCCCCAATCTACCACTACTTATCCTTCAAAATAAGACTTTTGAAAGTTGTAATAGCTCAAACTGTGACGGAAATCTGTTACTGGTTTGCATGTAAATGGCTTACCAATAACAGGTTTCATTTTGTAAAACCCGCTATTTGAGCAGCTGAAAGGTTAAAACCATGAAGAGCGCATTGAAATTGTTAAAATTCTTTACAAAAATGGTGCAATTTTCAAAGTAACATCTTGATAAGCTGAAGCACTTTTGGATCATCGCTAGCCGACAATAGTAAAATCGGTGACAAAATTTTAGTTGTTGGGGCAAGTTAGTCATGTGAGGAATCGAACACGAATGTTGCTATTTTATTACCTTGCAGTTTCGACAAAAACCCAGGTTTGCTAAGACATAAGTAATCACAAGAACTCAGGCAATTCGAACACCAACAACGTCAAATCGTCGTTGATCAGGTCCTTGCATAAATAATTACCTTTATCAAGGTAACCGATCGGAGAGGAATTTTCTCCAATTTATTTGTTAAAAAACAAAGATCGGAGAAACTTCGAAAAATGTTTTGACGACGTTGAAAATGTCAAACTCGTGGAATGCATTTACAATTTTGCAAACAAAAAGCTTGGTGATCGTGTTAATTCTCGAAGAGGTGATCAAAATTGGTCACCGAGATATTCAAATGTAACACATTTATTCTCTTTTACTTTTGTCCCTTGAATGTTACGGTATTTTCCAATGATTCATAATTGATAAAATGCCTTAAAGGTGAAATTTGTGAAGTTTGTGAAGAAGAGATACAGCCACAAATGTACGAAATAATTACTACAAATTTTATTTAAAGGACATGGTGCAGTAGCTGTAGCCATTGTGGCTACTTATCTGATATCGTTTTTCATTGGTTATCGCATTATTCTTCCTTACAATGAAATATGTTAACATAAATTGATTTCCCTTAAAAAAATAGATGAGTCCTGTATTATGGTCTTAGCTATTTAATATTGTTTTTCGGGTACAAAAAGCTAATAAAAGAATGTTAGGATAATTTAGGTCCACTTTAGGCTTGTGTATTTTGCATCAAAAATTTCATGAATTTAAAGTTTTGGTAATATATTATTCCCCCAAATAACATATGAGTACATTCCTTTTAATGCATATGTAGCATTTAAAATATCAATTTCATTTGACATAATCAATTACAATGTTTACAACTATCAAAATATCTATTTGGAAAATTGTTTACTGATAGTTTTCATCGATAACTGCTTAACTGATCCCTCAACCTATAATTATATCACCTTACTAATTGCATAGATTTGTCATAACTACAAGATACAAATCTGTCCATAATCCAACTTACACATTTGGTATTGAAATTCGTATCTACATTCGTTTGGATTGCGGAAAGCAATGACAAATTTTATAATTGTGTCGAGACACTTTTGCGGTTAGCGATGCGCACTTTCCCAACACTATCACTTAACTGTCATTGTTTTACTTACAAAAAACCCCTAAGCGCTCTTATTAAAACTTTAACTCTCTCAATCTTCATGTGGATGCAATCAGAGGGCAGCTATAGCTAGCACAACTTCATAGAGATTGAGTGGGAACATGTAAAAGTAAGGAGATATTCCAAATGGCGATTGGGGAAACTAATCAAATTGGTTTGGTAAGTTTGGTATATAAAAGACCTTTCATTCGACAGACATCAACATACTAAGTCTCAAAGTGTCAAACGCGCATTCAATAAACACACCAAACATCAACTATCATGAAATTATCTGTGGTCCTTTTGGTCATTGCCATTTTATCGTGCATCCTTGGAGAAATTGGCTTAGCAGAAGCTACTAAGAAAAAAAGTGTACAACGTGCAAGCAGCAGTAGACGTGGACATGGACATGGAAAAGCTGCTCTAGTTAACCGGGTTTCGAAGAAGAAAAGCGGGAAGAAACACGGATAGGCTGTAAAATTGAAATTTATTTGAATTTCAAATTGTTTTAATTGTGTTTAATCAAGAAGTCAATATTTTTATAGAGTTTTATGTGTCCACAATCATTTTTAAGTCAAGAAAAATCCGTTTCAACCGATCAAAAAAATTGTTATTAATTAATATACATAATTTGAAACCTTGTTTGTCTAATGAATCAATAAATATGCACTAATTTTGTATATGGAACCACAAAAATTGTATTACTTTTTTACTAGAAAAAAACGTGAATTTACATACATAGATAATTTTTTAGTATTAGAAAGATACATATTTGTTATTTTGAAGAAACAAACATTTCCTACTGACTTTAATTCCTGAATCAAAACCAGCCAGAAATCACAATAAAGATAATTTGACACTATTAAAAATATTTGTTGGAACAGAAAACATTTAATCTTATTTTTAGGTTAGTAAAGAAATGTATAAGCTAGAAACTTCCAAATTTAATATTTTTCTAATAGGCAAGACCCACCTAACGAAGTCACAATAAGAATTTAGAGCCCTCGCTTCGGATTTTTTGTTCCACTTTTTTGCTCTGGGATTTCCAAACGAAAACTTCTTGGAGGAATGCTAAGTTAAAACCCAACCTATCCCCTAACAGTAGATTGTATAGTGATTTTGCAAAGTAAAAATCTTTATCTTCTAGATATTTTTTAAAAAACCTTGAGATTTAATAATTTAGATACATATACATAGCTTAAAAGTATCTCTATTGCAACTACCAAAAAAATGCTAATCTGTTGCAAACCAAATTAGCTTCCCTGATGCAACGAGAGATTGGTTCATTACGACCATAGTTCGTTCGTTCGCTCATGAAACAAAATGAAATCACGAGAATTACTTCTAGGAAGGCACATATTGAAGAAAGTAATGGAGGACATTTAATATGGTATGAGACTATGTATGTCCCTGATAAACATTATTCCAGAGTATGTACGACGACTTTCCAGACTTTGTATTCCAAATAACTGGCACCTGGTTTCATAAGGTGGAGTATCAATCCTCCAATTAAATTAAAAAAATGCACATCTTGTAAATTTACTTGGTACTTTTTCGATTCGCTCACACGAGTTTTTATAAGTTGGATTCCAAACCATATTGCAGTACTCAAGCACTGATCTAACCAAAGAATTAAAAAGGGACTTAAGCGCGTATGGGTCATTCTTTAGTGTTTCCCCTAATGAACCCTAGCATTTGATTGGATTTATTGATTATGTAATCTATGTGCGCTAAGAAGGAAAGTTTTGTAACGAGTACAACTCCTAGATCTTTTTTCTGAACCACCCGTTCTAGTTCTGAATCGTTAATAGTGTAATTGAAGTATATAGGTGAACTGATACGGAAACAGAACATAACTTGACACTTAGAGACATTCAAGTATAGAACATTTTTGACACACCAATCAGCCAATCTATTTAAATCATCATTCAACAAAGTACAATCTTTAATGGATTTAGTGGTGCGATACAGTTTAAGATCATCCGCAAATAGGAGACATGATGAATTTTTTAATATGTCAGGAATATCATTGATAAATAATAGGAATAATAGTGATCCCAAATGGCTGCCCTGAGGGATACCAAATGGCACTAAGATCCTTCCCGAAAAATGATCATCAATTTTAACAATTTGAACCCTTCGAATTAAATAAGATTTTAACCAATCGAAAAGGTTAGAGTGAAAACAAATCTGCAAAAGTTTATTCAAAAGAACCTGGTGATTTGCGCAATCGAAAGCTTTCGCGAAATCGGTAAATATAATATCCGTTTGAAATTTTATTCAACATTGTTTATTACTACTTCTTTTACGATAGATTAGTTACCGTAGATCTTCCAGATATAAAACCATGTTGGTATACTGAAACAATGTCTTTTGTATGAAAAGATAGGTTATCAAAGACTATCTTTTAAAACAACTTTGGCGAAGCTGAAATTTTACAGATTGGTCTATAATTAGTAAGATCCTGTTTAGATCCTGACTTAAATACTGGTGTTATGTAAGAAAATTTCCAACACTCTAGGAACTGACCCTGAGAAAGAGACAAATTAAAGATGGTCGTTAAAGGCCTAGCTAAGGAAGATGCACATTTAAATAAAAAAATTTAAATAAAAAAATGGGTGGAATCCCATCAGAAACTTCTTTTTTTGTTGTATCTAAGTCAAGCAGGGCTGTCATAACTTGAAGTAAGGGATTGTAGATTTGGAAAATTATCATAAAACCAATGATTGTTTATCTTCTTCTCTGACGACAACTTTGTTGAGGTAAAGCAGTCACTGTTTAGTGCGCTCTTTGCAATTAACAGTTGCGTTGATTTCAATCATAAAATTTCAGATATTTTTGGTCCTTTCTTGCTGTCTTTTAAATATTATTCCTGAACTATAGGATTAAATTCAGAATTAAGAATGGCATCATATAAATACATTTTTAAAAACTACGAGTATTACAAATAACCTGATCAAAAAAGACAAAAAGGACGTTGCTGGCTTTCAAAAAATCGAAATGTGTTTCCATTTTTTGTAATACTTTTTTTTGTGATTAAATCTATAAAATAAATAAAAATAAAATTCAATTAATGAAATATCTGGTGTGAAAGTGTGTTTTTTTGACAACTTCTACCAGAAACACCACAGAAACACCCTCCCTAAAATAGTACGTTTATAAAAGTTGGTTAAAAAGTTTGATAACTCATGAAAAACCATGAACCAAAAGAAGTCTTACAGGTATAAAGGTTAAAGGATGTTATCTAGGTGATGTATGTACGTGTTCTGATGCTGAGAATAAATTTACATTTGCTTAAGAATTATTTGGACCTCAGGCGTTTGCTTTCCCAGCCCAAAAGGATTTATGCTTTCTAGTTAAGAGACAAATTGGAAATTTCCAAAACAACTTTTATAGTGAGAATTGTGTTCCACCAAATTATTTTGCCTCCTACAAATTGACACTGCCGTAGTTTAATGGGCTGTCGATTGATGATGATCAACACACTTAGATCAATGTACATCCATTGTGATTATTGACGATGTGTCTGCCTAAGGATTGAGATTGACGAAATGTTTGTCAAAGTAGTTTTTTGTTCAATTAATATCAAAATAGGTTTAATTTAAAATCGGTCCTATGAACTAATTCCCAATTTCAGAATTTTGGAAGTGTGGGTTAGTTTCTTTCAGGCATTTTATTTTAATTGGAGATGCAATTTCTATTAAAAATTTTTCCAAAAATTAAAGTAAGTATAGTCTTTTGAATTACAAAACAGCAGCTTGAATTCGATTGCAATGGAAAGAAATTGAGCCTACAAAGAACAATTATTGCTTATAACAAATATGCAAAGAACAATTATTGCTTATAAAAAATATAAATATACATTTTTAATGTTGTAGTTGGAATACATTATGAGAGAAATTTATTCACCGTATCCGTCATTCATTTATTTAATTTGCAACTTTGAACATCCTGAGCTTAAGCTAAGTCCCACCGTCGGATTTTATTTCATTTTTGTTTTGGTACTTATAGTTAATTTTATTTATTTATTTATTCATCAATATGAGATTTAAAAATCTACAATTAGACTACTAGATAAATATTTACATGTGTACGGTTTATAAAAAAAAACTTACGATTAATATAAATACTTAAAATATAATTAACATGAAAAATATATACAAATAAAATATAAATAAAAATATATAATTAATATGTTCATACATAATTAAAATATAAAATCAATTGAAATGAAGAGATGAGAATGAGATCTACTCAATTGAAAATCAAAATCAATACAACTTAAAATTTAGTTTATTTCTTTGACACAGCGGGTTATTGGTTTATTTTTCCCGTAATTAACTCTGTGTACATCTTATCGAAACAAACAACGTATTCGAAGTTGTCGCGATGGAGCATACAAATTTATTAAAGACTAGCGGCCCGTCCCGGCTTCACACGGGTAGACATTCATAAATAGGTACAGATATTTAATAATAATAATAATAATAATAATAATAATAATAATAATAATAATAATAATAATAATAATAATAATAATAATAATAATAATAATAATAATAATAATAATAATAATAATAATAATAATAATAATAATAATAATAATAATAATAATAATAATAATAATAATAATAATAATAATAATAATAATAATAATAATAATAATAATAATAATAATAATAATAATAATAATAATAATAATAATAATAATAATAATAATAATAATAATAATAATAATAATAATAATAATAATAATAATAATAATAATAATAATAATAATAATAATAATAATAATAATAATAATAATAATAATAATAATAATAATAATAATAAAATATTATACTAATAATAATAAAATATTATACTAATAATAATAAAATATTATACTAATAATAATAAAATATTATACTAATAATAATACAAATTATGAACTTTAAATACCAGGTAAATTTACTCTTTTTATGAAATCCAATGTAGTTGCAGGCGCAAATATTATAAGAAGTTGAAAACTTTGATTTATATTACCCGTGTTTTGTTGGGAAATCTATCCATAGTATAGTAGGATTTTACACGAATAACAAAAACAATATCCATAGTATAAATAAAACCGATAAAAGTGAGAGTAGAATCTTACTACGGATGGGTTTTTGACATTTATACGAGTCTCGAATTGATATTATGTGATTTCGTTCTCAAATGTTGGTACGATTGATATTGCATTTCTATCTCGATGGATGTGTTCGTTGAGTAGTTGTGCATTTGGAATCATGTGTGTTTTCCATTGGGGAAAAAATCAATCTATTACTGCTGATATTATTTAGTTTTGTTAGTGAAAATGGACTAACTGGGCTTATTTTGCAAGAGAAAACAATAGAAAAGATATTTATGTTTTGCTATATTTCCACCAAAGATTTATCTCAGTTCAGATTAAATAAATCTTTTTGGTGTTTCCACCGCACAAGAAGATTTAAAAATGATTAAGTTTGACAGCACTTTCTAAAATGCAAATGGTGTTTCGATGTTTCTTATGAAGTTCAAGTGAGATAGTTTGATTCGTGTTAAACAATGAAAAACTGAATAGTTTAGCACCACATAAGAATATGCTACCTACTCCATGTGCATTTTTTTTTTAATTTGATCAAAACAAAACTATATTTTTTGTTAACAAACATGCAAATAAACAGACCATAACGCATTATCTGTAAAACCAACTCCTCCACACAGGTTTTTCTTTGCAAATTTTGACTCGACTCCGATCCCCGACCGGAATCGAGGCGAATCAAGCTCATTTCAACTCGATTCAGGTATAGTATAAAGAATTTAGGCGAGCTTCAAGCTCGCTTCCACACCACATGTTAATGTAGAAGTCTACGAACAAACCCTTTTCTTGAAGTTTTTATTTTATGTCAAATTGTTTGGTTAAAACTTTGAAATCGACTTTCACATTACACAGACGTATTTTCCTGATTTTGATAGCCAACTATCAAAAATCAGCTTACACGATTTCACCCCTGGTCTGGATTTCGCTATTTTTTTTTGAATTGTTTGATAAATTATTCTGGCAATTATTCAGTTGTATCAACTTTCAAATATAAAAACCGGACTATTGCGGATCGTTCTTTTGGCAATTTCTCACTGTACTATTTATATGGAATACGAAAAAAACGCACTTATTGATAATTATGCTCTTCTTGGTCAGTTAAGAGTTCTTCGAATTAAAAATATGAAGAAACACACTAATAAGTTTGTTAACTTCCCATAGGAAGTTATTGTAATGAGTCCGATTTGTCAAAATGAAAATTTTGACATTTCTCGACGTTTCAAGGTCCCTAGAGTCGAAATAAAAGATTTTTAGAAAGATGTTTGTGCGTGCGTGTGTACGTACGTCCGTACGTTCCCGACGTTTTTTTCGTCCTCCATAGCTCAAGAACCAGAAATGATATCGACTTCAAATAAATTTTGTTATACAGATAATAAGGCAGAAAGGGCTCTCAAGAAAATTGCGTGGGTGGTTTTTTTACCATAGCAGTTTAAAAAAAGGTGAACATTTTGGTTAAACCTAAATATCTCATGAACTAATAACGCTAGAGACTTGAATTAAATTTAATAATACATATTGTAACGTGATTCAAAACAATTATATTTTGTAAAAAAATCCAATTAACGGTTTTTTTATAAATCAAAAAAAAACTGAAAAAAAAATTGTAATTTTTACGACTAAAATATGATTTCATCTCCAAAACAATTTTGTGCAAAAAAGAATAATGTTTTTGACATCTGATAAAATTTTGAGAAAAATCTAATTGACATTTTTTTTTTATAAAAAATAAAAAACCTAAAAAAAACATTACTCAAAGTTGGTAAAAATTTAATTTCGACTCAAATATCTTTTCAAAAACTTGAGATTAAGGCTTCAAACTTTTTTATCTTATAAGAAATATTGTTTTTAACATTTTGAAAAATGTTGAGAAAAATCGAATGTACAGTTAAAAAAAAAAAACTTAAAAAAATAATAAAAGTTGGTAAAAATTGATTTGAGACTCAAATAACTTTTCAAAACTTGGAGATATTGGCTTTAAACTACTTTAATCTTTCAAAAAATATTGTTGTCAAGATTCAGTAAAATTTTGAAAAAATCGAATTGACAGCTTTTGTACAAAAAATTAAAAACCTAAAAAAAATTAACAAAAGTTGGTAAAAATTGATTTTAGGGGAGAGTACGATAACTTAGGCGACAAAGTTTAATGACGGATTTGTATGGAACAGTTAAAAACAAGCATTTTTTACTATGGGAGGGGGGGTCTATCTCCTCCCGTTTAGGCGGTAGGGGCAGTTAAAAAAAATATGTACATTAAATGGAAAAAAAAATAATTAAAAAATAACGGTAATACCCTCAATTAAGTGTTATACCTTTTTTTAAAGCCAACACTTTTGTCTATTAGCTTGTTTTTAAATCAAGTCAAAACTATGCATAGTTTTTAAAAAAAATTGTTTTAAAGTCAAAATTTGTGCAAAAAAAGTTAAAAAAAAAGGTTTAAAGTGTAATTTTTCAAAACTTTCAAATTATTTACTGTTTTTTTTTAGAATTCATTGCTCTTATTTGTTTTTTATCAAAAACTGAAAACTAGATGACTTTATGTCTTCTAGTTCTTGAGAAAATTGAAAATTACCAAAATAAATATTTTAATTAAATTACTTTTTCCTTGCTTAAGTACTAACGTAGTCTTATTTTGATAGTAATAATCGAATCTGGATTAAGATATACCTAGGGTAAATTAATTTTTCTTAAATCCAGCTTATTTAAATGCAAAAAAACTTTGCATGCACCCCATCTTGCACCCTCCCCACCTTGCACACACTCCAACTTGCACCCACCCCAAATCCTATAGTGTGCCCAAGCAGGGGGGTTGCAGATGCCACTGTTGCATACACCCAAACTCGCGCACACCTTACTGTTGCATACACCCAAACACGTATTACGCATACGCAAATACCAATATTACTATCAAAATAAGACCACTCAAGCAAAAAAAAAAGAATTAAATTAAAATAGTAGTTGTGGTTATTTTCAATTTTCTCAAAAACTAAAAGACATAAAATCATCTAGTTTTCAGTTTTTGATCAAAAACAAATAAGAGCAATAAATTCTGAAATAAAAACAATGGTAGATAATCTTGAAGTATTGAAAAAGTTACACTTTAAACCTTTTTTAACTTTTTTTACTCAAATTTTGAGTTTAAAATTAAATTTTTCAAAAACTACGCGTAGTTTTGACTTGATTTAAAAACTGGCTAATAGAACAGAATGTTGGCTTTAAAAAAATGTATACAACTTAATTGTAAGTATCACCGTTATTTTTTAAGAATTTTTTTCCATTTTAAGTAATATTTTTTTTAAATTGCCCCTCCTGCCTAAACGGGGGGAGATAGACCCCCCCTCCCATAGTAAAAAATGCTTATTTTTAACTGTTCTAAAAAATTCCGTTATAATATCTTGTCGCCTAAGTTATCGTACTCTTGCCTGATTTTATGACTCAAATATCTTTTCAAAAATGTGAGATAATGCCTTCTAACTAATTTTAACTTATAAGAAATATTGTTTTCAACATTCGATAAAATTTAAAAGAAAATCGAATTGAGTTTTTTTTTACAAAAAATAAAAACCTCAAAAAAACAATACTAAAACTTGATAGAAATTTATTTTCGACTCAAATAGCTTCTCAAAAATTACAAATATTGGCTTCAAACTAATTTTATTTCACAGAAAATATTGTTTTCGATATTCATACATATGTATATCATTCGATATAAAAATCCAACAGTCCGTTTTTTCATAAAAAAATAAAATCTACAAAAAACAGTACGCAAATTTGGTAAAAATTGATACAATATAGACAAACTTTTAAGCAAGGCAAATCGACAGACGGGATGTGAAGTTATCAGCGTGGGTCGCATCCCAGCCTCTTTTTTTTATTGAAATTAAAATAGAATCCAAACAAAAATGTTTAATGTCATCGCACCCAATAAATGGATTAATTTTAGATGCGTACATTTTCTCAATACACCCCTAGAAGATTAAGAAATCTGCGAATTTAAATAAATATTAAATGCACATGTTTGATCAATACCTACAATTATTTCACAACAACTTATATTGAAAATTTATAATCAATAATTACATCATAACTACAATCTTCACTTTCCCTTTTAATTTTATATTTTGTGTGGTTTTTTAGTTAATTTTAAGACTTAATACTTACCACAAAATTGCAATTACTATATTTATTTTCATATCGTCAATTCATCAATTACATGTCTATTTATTTTTCAATATTACCTTATTCTTCAAAAATAAAAATAAGTGACCAGGTACTTGTAATTTTTTCTCTTTAAATGACCAATTTGTGGAAAACTTTTAGATGAGTATAGTTACACGGGTAAAGTTATTTAAGTATAGCTTTAAATCTTTATAAGAATTGATAGGGTCAATGTGTTCGAGGAAGTAAATTATCCTTTATTAATTGTTCATGTAATTGGCAGTTATTTATTTATTCTTTTAAAGCTATAACCATCTTATAAATCTTATAAAAGCTTGAGCTTCAACTGTTAGTTATTATAGTCTAGACGTGAATTTTGATTCGAAAGTATGTTGTACAATATTGTGTCTTTCGTTTGCTTAACGGTGTTGATTCTCACACCTGTTACAAGTGATCCAACATTCAAAAAAAAGAAGGGCGGGGGTGGTGGTGGTGGCGGTGGAGGAGGTCATGTTGTATTTGTACCAGCTCCTGCTCATCCAGCTCCAGCGCCTGTCTATGTTCAAGCACCAGCTCATCCGCCTCCACAACCAATTTACATTCCAATACCAAAACCAGTTTTTGTTCCTGCACCAGCTCCACCCCCAAGGCCACCACCACCTCCTCCAAGACCTGTTGTTTTTGTGCCGCATCCAGTGTATATTCCAGCACCTGCTCCGCGACCACCACCACATCCAGTATATGTTCCAGCACCTCCACCACGACCACCGTCACATCCTCAACCTCAACCCTCTTGCTGCCAACCGGCTCCTTGTTGTCATGGCAAATAAAAAAAAAAGGATAAGAAGTAGAAAGGTGTACAAAGACAAGCTTACATTACAATGTAAGGCTATAAAATAAAAAACGATTAAAATTTAAATAAAAAATGCAATGTTTTAATTTCGGGTCCTAGTCTAAAACACAAATAATTCGTAATGCTATTTGACTTTCAGACACCGGATAAAGCTATCATAACTAACTTTTTATTTCTGCTACATTTAATTTTCTTCCTTTTCTTCCTTTTGGGAGTTCTATTGGTCACACAAAGTATTATTTATTTTTAATATAAGATCATTTATTTTAAAAGCTAATAATTCTTCAAATGTGGAAACAGTTTTAAAAAAAAAATATTTGCAATCATGTCCTATTGTCCACAAAATAATTAAACGATTTAATCTATTTTTAACTTCTTTTCATTATTTTCACAAGAAAGATGTTTTTATGTGAGATTTTGATATGTGTACATATACAGTATTGTGCAAAACCTAAGCAACCATTTCGACTTTGCATTTCAATATTGTTTTTCCCATGCTTTGGATAATAAAAGAATAACGCAATTTATGTGGAATTATAGTTTTATTTTTATGTATCGTGTTTTTATCTTTATATAAAAATAATAACATTATAAACATTTTCTAAAAATAAAATAACAAAAAATTCAACGATTTCGTATGTGCAAAACATAAGCAACTTTTCAATACTTTGTATAGTTTCCCTTATTTCTTAGGACTTCAGCACATCTTCTGGGCATGGAAGCTATTAAATTAGAGATAACATCTCGTGGTATGTTTTTCCATTGTTCTTGTAAAGATTTAAAGAGCACCGCCTTGGATTGGAAGCGTTGCCCAGCGACTCGATTTTTGAGAATCCCAAAAAGATTTTCAATGGGATTCAAGTCTGGTGATTGTGCCGGCCAATCAAGAACTTGAATCCCATTGTCTTCAATCCAATTTTTAACCAGCTTCGACGTGTGTTTCGGGTCGTTGTCGTGTTGAAACACCCATCGAAGCGGCATATTCCAATCGGAATATGGTAACATCTGCGTTTCCAGGATACGTTTATATCCGAATTTGTCCATTATTCCTTCAATTTGATGGAAAGGGCCTTGTCCATATCCTGAGAAACAGGTCCAAATCATCACACTGCCAGCCCCATGTTTTACTGTGACATTGCAGTATCTTGGATTGAGCCGTTGACGCTTACCTCTTCGCACGTGACATATTCCATCTGACTGTATCAAATTAAACTTTGATTCATCGCTGAAAAGTACCGTTTTCCATTTCTCAACGGACCATTGGTGATACTTTTTTGCAAAATCTAATCTAATTATTTTAAATAAGTTAAAAGTTTAATTTAATACTTAAATTGAGTTAATATCATAAGACTGAAACACAACCTTTTTTTCAAATGTTTTTTTGTAAGCAACGGTTTTTTGCATGGCCTGTAACTTCGAAGGTCATTTTCTAGGGCACGTCTTCGCACAGTGCTTGCATCAATATTAAGATTTAATGAGTGTACTACTTCCTTTGAGCTGATGAACCTTTTTTTTTTATTATGTTACAAATTTGTCTATCGGTTCGTCTTGTTGTTTTACGCGGTCGACCTCCAAAATTTTGATTTTCGACGCTTCCCGTAGTTTCAAATTTTGTAATCAACCGTGAAATAATTGACTTATTAATGTTATATTTCTTGAAAAGTGAAATTTGTGATGCCCCACGATTATACTCATTAATTATTTAGATTTTAAAGTTGGAATCGTACTTATTTCGGGACATATCGAAAAACAAACCGAAGCTGGGCCTTAATCGATCCAAACTAATAAATGATATTTGTTACACTCTTGTTGATTGCATTCTATGCCAAATTTGACTGTAAAAGCTCCGTTATCAAAAATTCTCTTACAATGAAAACGAAGTTGCTTAAGTTTTGCACATTAAAATTTAACAATTTTTTTTAATTTTAATTTTTTTTTTTTTAATTTGAGAATGTATATTTTTAATACAAAAGATAAAAATACAATATATGAACATAAACCTATGCGTAATTTATTTAATATCGAAAGAATCGAAAAACCAATTTTGAAATGCAAAACAAAATGGTTGCTTAGGTTTTGCACAATACTGTATGTACCGGAGCTGTTTTCGCTTGCTTTTCAATTCAATAGAGATTCGCATCAACATACCAAAAGGCCTGCAAATTATTTTATATTACGCCTGCAAATTAGGTACCAAAAGGTGTTAAAAGAAATCACATTAATAAATAGGGGCTAAACATTTACCAACAAATTATTGTAACCAAGTTCTAGTTATCTCAATATATTGGTGCTGGTTTTATGCTTCCATCTCACAAACACATTGTATTATTTTGCTCCCCTCTATCGAATTTGAACATTTTTTTGAAAAAGTCAATGCTATTGCATTGCACTGGCATCAACATTCGTAAAATTAATGAAAACAGGCTTCTAATAATGTTAATTCATAACGAGCTTATTGCCGCACGATCCAACTTTGATAAATTTTTGATTATTGATCTGTCACCTGATACTTGCTTTTAATGTGCAATGAGCTCGTATTTCGTGTACCAATCACCCATGCGCTTGGTTTTATACAGTAAATATATAACCTTGTGAATTCAACAGCTTAGCTGCCTCAAAAAACTTGTTTAATCAACGGATATGATTCCGAATGAAAATGTGGTCTAGGCATTTTAAATGCTTGGCACAGTATTAACGGTCTTTTGGGGCTTGTCACGCCGCCGCCGCCGCACAGTGGAACGTCTAGTACAAAATTCCGGACATAGGGTGATTTTTTATTTTCATTATTCGAAATATTTTTTGTTTGATATGCATAGAAAATTGTCGCCTCTTTTACATATAAAACAGTTTTTTTTATGTACACTCTTTAATTTTCAAATAATAGGGACTCAAAGATGTACTATTTTTAAAACCAAAAAAAAATTTAATTTTAACGCATTTTTGTAATTTGTTTTTCTCAGACCCTTTTTATGTTTTATTTTCGAAATAAATTTTGTAGGTATGAAATTGGTTCATTTAAGCTTATCAATTAAAAAAAATCTTTAAAAGAAAGTTGTTTTAACTCTAAAAAAACTCTTTTTGTGAGTATTTTTAAAAAATCCTAATTTCATGTTTGAAGATGTTTTTAAAAAAATGCTCGAAAATGCTCGGACTTTGGGTAGTCTTAAATGAATTTGAAACTTATTTGGAGTCATATCTTAAAAAAATTGGATCCGACCGCGTCCGACCCCGCTCCCTGGCGGGTTTTTAAAAATCTCCCTCAGAGCTGAGAAAGCTTAAATAAAATAAGTTTGTTGACTGCAGAAGGGGGTAGGGGCATCTTTGCATTATAAATAATAATAATAACTGACATAAAGAAATCTAAATGTTTAAACAGTGACATATATGATATATTTATATATATATATATGGGTGATTATACAAAAGTTGGGTAACTTTTGAGGATATTTTGTTTACGATAGTTTTTAAATCAAACTTCTATAAATTCGGGTGTATATGATAGCTAATCTAATTAATATATTGTTCCCAATCGGGCCAGTCACTTTTTTGAGTACATTGCAAGATATTTAAAAATTTCAGAATTTGACTACCAGAGGACTGACGAGTATACACAGTTTTGAAAGTATTATAATGAAATTTAATACAAATTAGTAAAAATCTCTTAGGATTTAATAATGATCACTTAAAATCACTTAGTAACAATTAAAAATAATTATTAATATGTAATACTAGGAGAAAATACTACATCAGTTTTCAAAACAGACTTTTGACATTTAACGTAACGTTATTCACTTATCTTTTACTACTTTCAGATAGTTTTACTAAATATTTCAAAGTAATCAACAACCAAAATCTAGCAATATTCATCTTAAAAGTACTAATGATCAAGAAATGAAGAACAATAACAATTTACCTGACACAGAACTGACGCCACACTACTGACGAAAAAGACGAAATTTGAGATTATAATCTGGACTAATGTTTTTTTTTGTAATTTCAAATATCAACAAACTACATTTTAACAAATCAAAGTCTAATACGAATAAATAAAAATAAACTTTAGATTAACAAAAAAATGACGACTCACCATAAAACTGACGTGTTGACTGGCTAAGCACGTGTATAGACAACAAACATAACCCAAACTCTGGTACAGTTATGGTGGCCGTCAAATTGTGCGACCCGCAACTAACTTTATTACCAACATTAAAATTTAAAGTGGGATTTGACGTTGAGTCGGCGATATTTCGCACGCATTTTAAATTTAAATAACACACAAGAAACTGACGAATAAAACTGAACACAAAATTTCTTATTTTTTTAAATAAAGTGGAGAACACTGCATTATGAAAGTTGTAGTATATATTAAACTATATACATCGCAGATTGTATTAATGTAATAAGTTTTCTCAAATCAATGATAATGTTTAATAGACAGTCACTTAATAGCTGGTTTTCAGGGTTGTGACATGCCAGAGGACTGACGTTTTAAGAACTAATTGTGTTTTTTTAATAACTTGTATTCAAAATGAAGAACTGAAATTGGGTGACTAAATAAAGGTTTTTCCATTGTTTTAAAATAAATTGCAATCTCAATAAAATATAATCAGACTTTGTATATATTGGTTGATGACATCGAGTTACCCAACTTTTGTGTAATCACCCATATATATATATATTTGTTTAATAAAGTATGAATCTATAATTTTTCAAGTACAAAATAGTGAAAACCGTTTCAAAATCCATCCATTATTTCAAAAGTTACAGCCCGATGACCACTTTTTCATGTTTTCGTTCCACTGTGCGCCGCCACCGCGCCGCCGCCCGGCGGCCTCAAGTGTGCCTTTGATCGGAAGTATGGAATTTTAATAAATCTCACTTCATGACATAGTTCCTAAATAGTATTTGGATGTGGATATTGCGGGCACTTCCATTTCGATGCAATTGTATTACTTCCTATTAAATCACATATGGACAGACTCTCGCATTTACGCATTATTGGACCCTGTTTAAAAGCAAATTCTTCTTTGGGAAATCTCGAGCATGGTCCAATTTGTATCTATTCACATAATACTTTTTGATATAGCGGAAAGCTCTTTTACTGATACTGATTTGAAAGTTTTTTTTTATATTTTATTGGTAACGGTAATTTTTTCAATTGAGGAAACTCCCATAGCAGGTCGGATTTTTTATTTCCTAGGATTTTCTCTTTTTATTGAGTTTATTAAAGAAATATTAATGGACTTGGACGCATTTCGATTTTAACTACGACAAAAAAACAACGTTTCCTGTATAAGCTTTAAGATTTAGTTGTGTTTTAATGTCCCGTAATATGTTTGGTCAACGGAAGTAGAAATATATTTGTGAGATCGTGGTTTAAGATGGAATTGCAAAAATGTAGACATGATGTACATTGTGCATGTATGTATGTTCATCAGCCTTATTTATTGAACTCGTTAAACAAACTAACGTTAGAACTTAAGACTAATATTACATTTATTCTTATATTTATTCTTATCAATCAAAAAAAAAATGCTTAACTGAAGTATTGAAAAAATTTACTTTAAATGTTTTACTTTTAAAATCATCGCTTACGGAATATACCAAAAAGTAATACTTGTTGTAAACTGAAATCAATTGGTCGAGGGGACTGTTTTTACCATAGTTCGATCTGCTTGATATAGGACGTAAAGGAACTTGTCTTCTAATACTTGAACGGCTGTAAATAAAGTTTAATTGTTCCAAAATTGATGGTGATATGACTGACCTATTGATTAATTTTATAATAAAGCATAGCTGAATGTACTCTCTGTGTTTAGAAATCGATGGAAGATCTATGAGCGTGAGCCTATGATTGTACGGTGGAAGTTCGAGCCTATTGGACCATGGGAAGAAACGGAGGCAGAAGCGCATGAATCTTCTTTGTACTCCTTCTATTCTGTTTATATGGACTGAATAAAAGGGAGCCCATATTATGCAGCCATATTCCAATATCGGTCCTACAAATGATATATAAAGAAGTTTAAAGCGGTCCCTAGACTATCAATATTATTGTGCAATATTTGATATTGCACAATATTATTGAAAGTCTAGGGCTCATATTGAAGGGCTGCGCAATATATTGTACAAAATCAAAATCCTTTTGATATTTATTGTGCAACCAAATTTATTGTATCGTCTGTGGATGTGTTTGCACAATATTTTGTCATTTGTTTTGAATTTTCATAGTGATAACATCTCCCTGAAATTTCTAAAATCATTGGGTTCGCTCAAAGCCAGCTCATTTAATAAATTTTGTTGAGTAAACACGTTTCGTTTTTTGTACCAGTCCTTCATCCATCTGCGTTTGTTTTTTTCTTTTTTTTTAATGAAATAGCAAGAGCAATTGCCACACAACAATAATTCATATCATCGAGCATGATGTTGTAGCTAAAATAAAAAACTGTCAAATGATTTATTGTGCGAAATATTGTTTAGTGTGGGATACCAGTCAATAATATTGTGCAATATATTGCTCAATAATATTGATAGTCTAGGGACCACTTAAGAATATAAGGGTCGCGAAAATCATGTGAAAACCGTTTTATAAATCCGAGTGTCTTAGTACCCGTAGCGTGATGGTTAGTGCGTTGGACTGTCATGCAAGGGGTCTTGGGTTCAATCCCTGCCTGTGCCACCTAACTTTTTTCACGGGTACTGCCTCTTGCGAGGAATTGACAAATCCTCCAAGAGTAATTCTTGTCATGAAAAGTGCTTTCTCAAATTAGCCGTTCGGATTCGGCATATAAACTGTAGGTCCCTTCCATCTCTGACAACATTACTCGCACACAGGGATGGTTGAGAGTTGTAAGTCACTAGGCCCTGGTCCTTCATGGACTGTTGCGCCACCTAATTTATTTATTTAGTCTTATTTGCTTTTTTAATAATATAGTCATAATGATTTGTAAAAGTTAATTTTGAGTCAAGAAAAATACCTAGGTCAGAGAAAGTAGAGAGTTTAGTCAAATAAGAAGAGTCTAATTGATAATTGAAAGTCAAAACATTTTGTTTGCGTGTAAAACACATTGATTTACATTTGTCTATGTTTAGTAAAAGCTTATTTATAAAACACCATTCGCGAAAACTATTTAGATCATCTTGTAGGAGTAAACAGTCGTCAAGTGAGTCAATACGTTTGAAAATTTGAATGTCATCAGCGTAAATTAAAACAGATGAGTGTTTTATAATAGAAGGTAAGTCGTTAACGTACAAAATAAACAGTAAAGGTCCTAAGTGGCTACCTTGTGGTACCCCAGAGTTGGCCTTCATTACCATTGGGAGATCCGGTCGTCCACCGTCAGATAACTAAATGAAAAACAATAACACAGCTTATGTTACATTGTCTAGTAATACAAATAAAATATGCAATGATCGTATCAAAAACAAAAATATGGTTAGCCTATTCTGTAAATGTTTACCTTATTCAATAACAAAACATCTAGTTCTAGTATATAAAACTCCTAAATACTGCATGCACTTGTTTGCTTAAAGACCTGATGTCTAGCTTAAATCTTAAATTCATAAAAAATATTTTATTAATTATCCCAATGAAACTGAAAAAAGAAGGTATTGTGTACAACATAGGTACATTATTTAAAATGTATGTACGTCTATATCATGTCAGATAGTAATTCGACTTCAAACGAATTCGATGCGCTGCCCGACTCTATTCAGAGAATTGTATCCCATTGAGATCGGTGTTACGGGCGATTTCAATGTACACAATTCTTCGTGGCTGCGCTATTCTGGTGAGACAACACCCGAAGGAAGGTATGTCGAGATTTTTGCTGAGTTAAACCACCTGACTCAGTTAGTTGACCAGCCAACTCGGATTCCTGATGTTGAAGCTCAATTCGCCAACTCTCTAGACTTGTTTCTTACCTGATCCTAATAAATATACGGTCAGTGTAAAGCAATTACTCCCCCAAGTTTATTAGGAATAGAACGTAAAATTGCATTAGCAAATAAAAAAATGCCTCTAGGCAAATCAGACCATTGTGTCATATCTGCTAATTTCTCATGCCAAAAAACCCTAGTTAAAGTTAAAACTCTTGCGAGAACCTTTTGGCAATATGAGAAAGCCAACTGGGACGGTCTCAATGAATTCTTCAGGAACTTTAACTGGTCACTATGCTTCCTTGATAGTGACGTGGATTCCAGTGCAGATATGATTGCAAACTTAATTCTTTGTGGAATTAGAAATTTTATCCCTAATAGGGTAAAATCTATCAAACCCAAAGAAAACTCATGGTTTGATTCCAGCTGTTAAGAGGTTATTAGGGTCAAAAATGTAAGTTTCCTGAATTACAAAGCCAACCCAACTGAGGAATAGTATCTCCGCTATTGTTCTGAAGAGGTGTTATTCAACGCTGGCTGCACTTGATTTTTCAAAGGCATTTGATAGAGTTTGGCATCAAGCTCTTTTATGTGGACTACCAACGGCAGCGTATGATAAGCTCATTAAATTATGATCTTGACAGCATTGTACAATGGGGAATCAAAAACCGTGTAGAATTTAATGCTTCGAAAACTCAATGCTGTCTACTGTCACAAAAGCGTAACCTTCCCCCAATAGTACTATCCGTGAGTGGTACTTGAATTACAAACCACTTGTTGTGGAGTGATCACATACATATTTGACATCGCCAAAAATGCTGCTAAGTGTTAAGGTTTTCTCCGACGATGCAAGAAGTTTTTTACCCCTTCTGATCTGGCTATAATTTATAAAGTCTATATTCGTCCAAAACTTTAGTAGGTACAATTCCCATAACTGAGCAGGTGCTCCTATAACCCACTTGTCTCTTGGTCAGAATTAAAAAAAAAGAGCTCTAAAAATGATAGGTGACCGTTGTCTAACTGAAACTTTTGCAATTTTCGAGCACCGTCGTAAGGTTTCATTTCTCTCATTATTTTATCGCTACTTCCATAAGCAATGCTCTAATGAAATATCCCGTTGCTTTCCTCCCCTCAAACAATTCAACCGTAATACTCGTTCTTTTAGGAATACCCATCAGTTTACCCTTGAGCCCAATTTCGGTCGTACTGTAAAGTACAGATATTCTTTTTTTAATCGCACTACACGAATGTGGAATGCTTTACCAGACTCAATGTTTCCCACTCATTACAATGTGCAGACATTCAAAACCAATGTGCATCGGTATCTTCTTTCAAATCCTATCGTCCCTTCCTAATTACTCGCACTGTGTATAATCATTATAAGGGTATTCATATTCCCTTGAGTGCGCGTACAATAAAAAAAATATGCTAACCCAACATATTCCATAATCAGCTCTGTGAATGATTTTCAGAAATGTTCCCAAGGGAAATAGCTTTCAGAACTGACCTTGCAAACCCATACAAAACTGTTGGATTTTTCGTAGCTTTTATTTTTTTCCAACCTTAGCATTTCCAATTTTTTATTTTTGAATCTTTGTCTTTTGTACTTCTAATATTCTGAAACTACATATTTTGGAAAAAAAAAATAAAATAACGAGAAATAATAAATTATAATAAAAAGACGGCAAAGCCACGCCTTAAAGATTTTGTAAATGTAAATTGTTATATTCTTATGTTGTTAATAAATAAAATCATTTTAATCTAATCTAAAAAAATCTAATAAAATATTTTGACATACAAAATCTTTAAATATATTTTATTTTAAATAATAAATAAATACACACACACATATTACGAGTATGTTTGTATTATTAATTTTATATATGTAGAGATAAAAAAAAAACATTAAAATCAATACATATACTGCTTCCATGGTCCATGGTTTTCTGGATATTCAAAAATGTATGCAATTGACCCAGGATACATTTCCAAAAGCTGTCACACAAAAGGAGTTATCATTTGTTCAAACTTATTTTGATAAGTTAACAATACAAAATAGAAACAAATACAATTTATTATATGGTTTTATTAGTAGTGAAGTTTTATAAGGAAATATTCTTGTGTAAAATTTAAAATAAAATAAAGTAAATTCAAATAAAACAAAAACTTTTCTGATGGTGAACCCCATAAATAAAAAAAAAAAAAAGAAGTGCAATTCCGTTTTTCTTCCAAAAAAATAATAATAAAATAAAACATATGGTAATATAAAAAAAGTTAATCTCAGATAAATTAGTTTTGTATTATTTGTAGGTAAAAGAAAATACTACACTCCAAATGAAAACCAAATCGTCGTCACTCGCGTTCGTTCCCATGCCTTAAAATTCATTTGAAAATACTCGTAATATAAATCCTTTGTAAAAGTTACACAAGCTCTTTTCATTTGTGTATAGAAAAGAATCCTATATTTTATTTTAATACAAAAAAAGAAACATTGAAAATCATAAAAATTTACCATTTTTTAATCCAAAATTAAATGAGTCAAAAAATTAAAAATAAAAACAAGTCCAGATTTGTATCAAAAAATATCAACGAAGCTTTTTTCATTGATTACTTCAAATTTAGATGAAATTCCAAATTAGTTTCCTCAGTAATGTATCAACAAAAAGATCGGTTTTATACTTACATATTTGGACACAAATGTATCAATTTTGTACTTTCTCTTTAAATAACAAAAAATTAAAATATTGATTATATCGAGAACTTAAAATTTATATGCTCAGGCAAAGTATAAAACTAACCATATGTTAATTGCATCAATTAATGATCAAATAATGATGATCATTCATGGAGTGAATGATGAAATAATTAATCTCTGGATAGATGGGTTATTAATAAACTGTGTTGAAAGTATAAAGTACTTGGATGTTATGAAAAACTTAACTTTAAGGAACATTCAAATCATGTTTGTGCAGAGATTTCAACGAAAATATACTTTTTGAATAGAATAAAGCAAGTGACTATTCTTGTAATGTACTGTTAATGCCACACTTCAAATATTGATCGATTTTGCTGGTCGGATCCAATGAAGGCGTCAATCTGTAGGTGCTTCAGAACATGAAGCTGACAATTTACATTCTGAAATAACAGGAGCTGTTAGTCGGGACGAGAAAAGACATCATGGCAAAAATGCTGCACATACGCTATTTTGAAACAGAGTTGCAAATAATGCATTGAATTTTATAATGCATTTTTAATAAATTAGAAAATATTTTTCAATTTTTAATTCTATTTTTTTTAAATTATTTATTAAATTTTATTTTTCAATGTTACCGTATGGCATTATTTATTAAATGTTATATTTTAATTGTGTTCTATCATTAATTAAAATATTATTTACCAATGCAAAACTTTTAAAATAAAAATACGTATTTTCATTTAATTTGGCAGACTTTCGCAATTATTAATTAAAATACTAATTTCTGATACAGAAAATAATTCAAAGTTTTAAGTTTTTAGTTCCAAAATTTTTAAGCTGATTAATGTTATGACTTACGGTTATCACGCAATTATAACACAAAAAACAACAATTATTTAAATTTAAAGGCAGTTGGTTGGGATATTTTTCATCTGAAAATCAACTTAAAGCTTACAAATGGTTCGAAGATGCAATCAAGGCAGAAAAAATTGAAAAACCACCTGAAAATTCCTAAAGCACTGAGAATATTGAATACAACTTCGGAGATTTTAAAACTAATATTCTGGCCTAGCGAGGTTTCCGTCGGAACGGAAATTTTTGTATAACGCATACTTCGTCGGAGGTTCAAATTACATTCGAGGTATCCTTCATCGGAAAATAAATACTAAACAATACAACGACGCATTGATTTGATGTGCGTCAGATTAAAGATTCTCAGAGATCGACAAAATATCGAAAAGTCGATATCGTTTCCGATATTTGTATTTATGAAAACCAAAAGTACTTTAACTTATGATATCCTGTTATTGAGGGATACATTTCCTAGTATATGACATGGCAGTGTATCAATGTGCCGGAGAATTATACGTTGGAGCTTATTAAAAAAAAAAACTGCACCGGCATTTACATTTGAAAAAAATATCGAATCGGTAGATATCGATATACTTTTGAAATCGCCAACTCTATGTTAAATCAGAACAGATGTTTAATGTTGTCAAAAAGTGTAAACAAAATTTCATCTTATCAAACAAATAAAAATATGAATAGTGTCGCTTTATTTTTGGAAGCTGAATCTGGGGAATTAAGGGCACAGAATCAGGAAAAAAGGAGGATACTAAGGAACAATGGTAAAATAAAAGATCTATCTAATGCAGCGTAAGTTACGTTATCTAAGATCTAATTTCTTAAAAAATCACAATTTAATTACAGATTTAAAAAAAACTATCGCCTCAATAAGCCGGCATACGAGTATGTCTTTGAACAAATTAAAGATAAATTTAAAGATGATCATCGCTCTGATGCTGTGAATCCAGAACATAAGCTAGCAGCATGCTTAAGGTTCTTCGCTGAGGGAAACTACCAACATGGAGTAGGGAAAGATTACTAATCTGCTATTGGCCAAACAACTTTTTCGAGTATCCTCAAGGAAACACTGGATATAATGGAACATACTTTATGTAAGAACTGGATATCCTTAAAGATGTCCGAAGAAGAAATCCAGCGGTCCAAAACGGATTTTTTTGAAAGGACAGGCTTCCCGGGAGTCATTGGCTGTGTGGATGGCACTCATGTTCAAATAGTTGCCCCCATAGAAAATAAGCATCTGTTTCTAAACCGCAAGGGACATTTCAGCCTCAACGTTATGATTGTAATAATCTCAAGCTAATATACAATTATAGGTACATACTCTAATTCATTTCTTTTGTTTCGTTTTAGATTTGCGACTTTAAAATGAAGATAAGAGCTGTAAATGCTAATTATCAAGGAGCCAATCACGACTCTCACGTCTGGGCTTTGAGTCCAGAACGTCGCTTTTTTTGAACGAAGCTTCTTAAGTGGTACAAGAGGAAGTTGGTTGCTAGGTGCGTCAATTTATTTCCAACAACCATATTGTTCTAATTTAAATTTCAATTTCAATTTATTTAGGTGATTCGGGCTATGCATTAGAACCGTGGATAATGACACCGTACCGAACCCCCAGAACACATAGCGTTGAGAGCTGCTTCAATAAATCTCATAAAAGTGCAAGAAATATAGTTGAACGAGCTATAGGCTTATTAAAAAACAGGTTCCGGTGCTTATTAGGTGCTCGAAAACTGCACTACGACCCATTAAAAGTCGCACAAATTGTTAATGTGTGCTGCTGCTTACACAACATATGTCTGTACTTCGATAGTGATTACGGTAACATAGAAAATGTGGATAGTATAGAAGCAGAAGGGGATCAGGAACCCGACCAAGGTCCACCAAGCTCCCTTCGCAACCAGGCAGCTGTAATGAGAAATGAAATTGCTACACAATTCTTTCAATAAATTTATTACAAACATAAAAAAATAAAACTTAATAATTCATGTATAAACAAAATGACCTCCTTGGCGTTTATGATTTTATGGATTGAGATCTGGACCCCATTTCTTAAGACTTATATTTCACAAATAACAAATAATTATTAGTCTTGTAAAGTTTTATGAAACAAGGCCTGCTTATATTACAAATGGAATCATTGCATCATTACATTAGTTTTTGAAATCTCAATTTCAAGAATTTTGGCCTTGATTTCAAGTTTGCTCATTGCAATTTTTCGCATCTCAGCGTTGTGAAATTGCATCTCTTTAAGCTTTTTTTTTCCATTTCACCCGTATATTCCACCGATCTATACACCCTCCTGTGCCCGTGATCTCCTTTTTATTTGCCGCCAACTTTTTTTTATGTACGTCTTATGGTCGCTCCAAACATTTTAAAAAAACACAACGTACGTAAGCATGTATATAGTTCAATCATGCACACCGATCAAATCATGAACAAACCTTTTTCCAACCAGCTACATCTCGTTGACGTCCATCCAGTTGGTTGAGTTTGTCAGCAACCTCTTCCCAAAATGCAGCAACATCTTCTGTGGACCTTTTCGTGTAATTTCTTGCTATATCGGGTTTTTCTTGCATTAAATTAACCAAATTCTCGATTTGTTTGGTTGTTGTTTTTTCGTTTACAACAAATTTAAGCAATAATTACAAAATAATTTTGTTAAAATGTTTATTTTTTTAATTTCTTACATTTTGTTTATAATTTGAACAATTCGGAACAAAATCCGCAAACAATTTCTGGCGGAGGATATCGGAAAAATAAATTTAAGAGCTGTCAAATGTCACTCAAAAAAAGCACTGGATCGCACTGCAACGCACTCTAACGCAAAACGCCGGTCTGCGTTTCATTATGTCGGACAAATATTCGAACACCTGTCTGAAAGAATACCTCGAAGCAAAAATCCTACGATTCGTACAAAATCGGAGAACTTTCCGCTCCGACTGATACCTCGCTAGGGCAGATTATTTTAAAATTTGAGGTTTCGGTAACTCAAATTATTTAAGATCCGCTAACCAAAATTATGATATGCTTAATAATCATCCATTGATGAAAAAAGTCTTTTTAAAATATAATACACCGTTACCATCTTCAGCTTTGGTCGAAAGACTCTTCAACTATGCTACAATGATGAACTTGCCTAAATAAAACAGATACAGTGACACAAATTTTGAAATCCGAGCCTTAACAAAAGAAAATTCTTCAAAAAAGTTATAACTGATGATGACAAATCTAATTAATTGTTTTTTTTTATTGTTGTAAAATTTTATATTCTATTGAAAAATAGTTACATAGCTTTGTATTTAATAAAAGAATTGTTCAGACTTTACTTTAAATAAAAAAAAAATCTAATTTTTTTTTCAAAATTTATTTGTTTATATCAGTCAACCTTCAACCTGGGACATTTTTACGTCAAGATTTCGCATATTAACTGAAATAAATGGAAATAATTGAATAAATTCCCACTGAATTAAAAAATTGTAGCTCATTTTGAATAGAAATAATTTTTTAATTTTAATTCAATTAAACTTGCAATAAAATAACATTTATTTACTAATTCAATAAAACTTGCAATAAAATAATTTTTAATTTTTAGTTTAATATTGATGGCAATAAATTAAATTTTTAATGGGTAGTTCATAGATGTACAATTAGCATTATATATTTTATTTCAGTCAAAGAACAATATGCATTAAAAAAAATAATGAGTAATGCATTGAATTGACATTGGAATTTTTGCAACTCTGTTTTAAAAATGATCTATTAAAAAAAAAAATATTTAATTGTATTTTTCCGAAAAAATGGCACGAGTACGATAACTTTGGCGCCAAGATATAATAACGGTTTTTGGTAGAGGGGTTTAATACAAGAATTTTTTACTATGGGAAGGGGGTCTATCTCCCCTCGTTTAGGCGGAAGGGGCAATTTAAAAAAATTATTATTTGAAATGGAAAAAAATAATTAAAAAATAACGGTGATACTTACAATTAAGTTTTATACATTTTAAAGCCAACATTCTGTTTTATTAGCCAGTTTTTAATTCAAGTCAAAACTATGAGCAGTTTTTGAAAAATTTAAATTGAAATTGAAAATAAAAATTTAATTTTAAACTCAAAATTTGAGTAAAAAAAGTTAAAAAAAGGTTTAAAGTGTAACTTTTTCAATACTTCAAGATTATCTACCATTGTTTTTATTTCAGAATTTATTGCTCTTATTTGTTTTTGATCAAAAACTAGATGATTTTATGTCTTTTAGTTTTTGAAAAAAAAAAAAATAACCACAACTACTATTTTATTTTAATTCTTTTTTTTTTTTGCTTGAGTGGTCTTATTTTGATAGTACCAATGGTAGGTGCGAGTTTGGGTGTATGCAACAGTAGTGTGTGCGAATTTGGGTGTATGCAACAGTGGGATCTGCAACCCCCCTGCTTGGGAACACTATAGGATTTGGGGTGGGTGCAAGTTGGAGTGCGTGCAAGGTGGGGAGGGTTCAAGGCGCGGTGGGTGCAAGATGGGGTGAATGCAGTTTCTTTTGCATTTAAATAAGCTGGATTTAAGAAAAATTAATTTACCCTAGGTGTATCCTAATCCATATTCGATTATTACTATCAAAATAAGACTACGTTAATACTCAAGTAAGGAGAAAGTAATTTAATTAAAATATTTTTTTTTTGGTAATTTTCAATTTTCTCAAGAACTAGAAGACATAGTCATCTAGTTTTCAAAAACAAATAAGAGCAATGAATTATAAAAAAACAGTAGATAATTTAAAGGTTTTGAAAAACTACACTTTAAACCTTTTTTTTTAATTTTGTTTGCATACATTTTTAGTTTAAAACAATTTTTTTCAAAAACTATGCATAATTTTGACTTGACTTTGACTTGACTTTTTTAAATTGCCCCTACCGCCCAAACGGGGGGAGATAGACCTCTCCCTCCCATAGTAAAAAATGCTTGTTTTTAACTGTTCTATACAAATCTGTCATTAAACTTTGTCGCCAAAGTTATCGTACTCACCCCGCAAAAATATCCAGAAAGCCAATTTTGTTTGGCTTTAGGGTGTTCTAGTTCTTACCCCTAAAGCAGTCGCGTACTTAAAAACTAAAACAAGTATAAATATATTAAAGAAAAAACTCAGTGCTTAAAAATAGTGTCGTTTAGCAAAATTTTTAAAACAAACAACATTTCAAGATTGCAATTTTTCTAGATTTAATCATTAAATGCCCTTATCATATAAATTATGTTGTTAGGCACATATTTTATCAAGGATTTGTCGAAAAACCTAATAATGGATCTCAGTTGAAAACAAAAATCATTTCTCTTTGTGAACACACGTGGAAAGCGACCAGGGAGGCAAATGTGGTCGCAGAAGAAAAACAACGGCTAATATTCGATACATAAATCTACTATTTGTCGGATAATAAAGTCTGGAAAGTTGATGACTCATTATAGAGGAGGCAGACCACGCAGTACCTCAACAAAAGAAGACAGGCAAATTATTAATTTTTTCCGGAAAACACCAACAGCATTTTCTAAGGAAGCCAAACTTGAATTAAAATTATCCACTGATTCATCTACAATAAGACGCCGCGCACTACAGCCTTTTTTTTAAATTTAAAAGCCCGTTTGGATTTAGCAAGAACTCATCTTAATTGGAGTAAGCAAAAATGGTAAACAGTCTAATTTTATGATGAATCAAAACTCAACATGCACGAATCTAATGGAAGGCAACATGTCAGGAGGCCAAGAGGTGAGAGACTAAATCCAAAGTATACAAGATAACTGTTCATCTTGTATACTTTGGATTTAGTCTCTACACGGATGTGGCTCTGTAATGGTCTGGGGCTGATTCTCTGACCAAGGAATTGGACCTATTCGACAAGTAGAGGGAATAATGAAGTCTACGTTGAAATTCTTAGAAACACCATGCGTCCTTATGCAGATTCGGAAATGCGACTTGCCTGGACATTCCAACACAACAACGACCCCAAGCACAAGTCGAAGTTCGCCACAAACTGGCTTTCTAAAAATAACAATAGGGTTTCGTGCAGTCCCCAGACCTAAACCCTATTAAAAGTTTGTGGGAGATAGTAAAAAAGTAAAAGATAGTAAAAGAATCAGATGCCAAATTTTTAAGCGGAAGGGCGATCTTTATGCTGAAATTCAAAGGCAGTAAAATGACATTCCGGAAACTATTATTAATAACCTCATGCTTCTGTGCCTAGAAGATGTGGGGCAAGCGGTTATCAAAACTAAAGGGTATGCAATCAAATATGAGCATTTTCTTGCATAAAAGTAAGAAAATTGTAGGATGCGGTTCAAAGTTACAAGTGTTTTGCACAGAAATAAACTCGTCTTTTCAAGTTGTTATTCGATTTTTTTTTATTTAAGTGAATACTGTTGTTTTTTTTTGTTGTTGTTTTCAAAGTTACAAATGTTTTGCACAGCAATAAACCCGTCTTTTCAAGTTGTTATTCGATTTTTTTTTAGATGGAAAGATCTGTAACTTAAAGTACTGTATATATATATTAATTTTGAAGAGAGATGTACTAGAATTAAGTTTTTAATTCAGGCTTCTGAAGAAGCCTTCCAAGTCTTAACAACTAAACTATGACATTCAATTTTTAATCCTACGATACAGGACAATACATAGTGTCCAGAAGCGACACCTATGAAAATGATTAGGAACTATATACTTTGGAAAAAACTCAGCACAATGGAATGCATGATCGATGGACAATTTGCTTAATTTAATAAAGAGAGGTGATGTTTTTGCATAAATAGTTGAAACAACATTTTAAAAATATGCCTGTAAATTTTTAAAACATAATTTACATTATTCATCATTTGAAAACCCGTTTTAAGTGTTTTGCCTAAACTACATAGCTACTTTAAATTATAATTGTTTTTTTTATTATAATTCCCAAAGCGTTTTTTCAAAACTACTTTTCTAAATTAACAGGACTGAAATATAAATTTCGATAAATCAGGGGTAGAATCGCGTACAACGATAGTTAATTGTTGATCATCAAAATAAATATTTTTGCTCCACGTTAGGTGATTATCAAATTGATTGTCACTTTTTTGCTATGGTTAATGGGTAACGCCAATTCACTTGTGCTTTTTATACATTTTGTTTAATTTTTTTGAGAACAATAGGTTCTGTCAACTTCTTTTTTACAATAAGTCGAAAGGTTAGTTAATAAAGCAAAAAGAATGCTTGACGGTTTAAGAGATGATTTGTATGCGAACAATTAATTGAATTCATTTCGTTTAAGCTTTGTTAAATGAACCAACTTAAGTCAAAATATATGTTTTTTAAAGACCTCAAATCAAAAAACCTTTAAATAAGATACAAACCAAAACCTTTTAGTAAATAAATATAACTTCTTGTAATTTTAAATCGTTTGTGATTTAAGCTTTCTCCAACTTCCTTTTTCTGATATTATCATCTTTTATCTTTCTTCACAGAAATTGCTAAATCATATTTATTGTCTCCAATATTTGCAAGTTTTCTTGGATCTCAATAAGAATTTCCAATTGCTTCCAAAAGAAGTTCTCTTGCAGTGCCAATTATTACTTTTTTAAGGCGTTTTGACTTTTTTGGTTGCAAAAATCATATCTCCTAAACAAATAAAGATATTGCTTACATTTTTTTATCTTGAAGGAAATTTCCAAGGCTATAAAAAGTGACTTTCAAAACAAACAGTTTACAGTGTGTTTTAGAAATTGCTGTTAAAATAGGAAGTTTTAACAAAGGTAATAAACATAGCGGTATTTTAATATGCAATCGTTAAAATCAATTTTTTAAGTAATTTGAGTGAATTGAAACAGTAGAGCAAAAAGGACCAATTCGAATGAAACAGGGGCCTGATTATGAGGTTCGCGGCGGATCGTTTTCAATTCGACCTTTCAAATTCGACTCGCTTCGTATTTCCTTATTAACGAACTCGCGGCGAAGCGAAAGTAGTTCTTCCTATATTCCAGTGATTTGACACTTTGGTTTGACTTTTCCTCTCTATATTCCAGTGATTTGACACTTTTGGTTTGACAGCTTTCCACAAATTTTGTTTTGTTTAGATTGAGTTTGTGAAATTTGCCGTGATTTATTTAATAAACAATATTAAAATTTAAAAATGGAATCAATTATGGTGTATATTTATTCTGAAAGGGAGGAATTTGAGGAATCCCACGAATCCTCAAGATTACGGGTGTCCAGGAGACTACTAAGAAGCAAATCTTCTCCTCTGGATCTCCCTTCAACTGAGTAAGTATTGTTTCCTTTTAGTTTAAATCAAATTAATCAATTAATCTACACACTTTGTCTTAATAGATTTATCAAACTATTTCGAATTTCGAAAGAAACTTGTCTTTATTTTACAAGAGATCAGTGAGGAATTCAAGGATCAGAACAGCAACGGCATTCCTTCAATTTTAAAGCTTGCCGCTACTATTAGATTTCTTGCTGAGGGATCGTAACAAAAAGGAGTTGGACAAGACGTACTCCTTGAAATGACACAACCAACAGTCTCAAACGTTTTGTCTGAAACTCTTAAAATTAAAAATAAAAAAATGAGGGAAAGTTGTGCCCAAAAATGATAAATTTTAAAATGAATGAACAGGAACATCGTTCCTTGAATGAATTTTAAAATTTTATTGTGGATAAATTATAAGAAAATTAAAATAAAGCTAACTCACATTTTTAAATTAAAATAAAGAAATAATCCACGAAATCGAACACTGAATAATAACACTGGTTGACAAAATTACGTTTTTTTTCTGTTGCCCAAACAAAAGAATACTTTTTGAAAGGATTAAGATGTCCTAAATTCGAATCTAACCTTTAAATTTTTCAATCACATCAGGTTTTTAAAATATGCCCGTTTAAAAATGCTAAACAATCAAAAACGGGTTTTTTTAAGCCTAACTTCAAACTCAAAATATCTCTTGACAATAATTGTATGATGATTTTGAAAAGTACAAACCTTTCTCTTTTGGATACAATTCAAAGGATTTTAGTATCTTACTTAGTTTCTGGAAATTCGCATTAGTTATGAGTCTTTATTTGAATCTATATGAAGTCTCGAAAAAAACTTGAATTTGATACTTTAATAGTTTTGTAAATTACGTTTTGGACTAAATTTTTAGTGCTGATTTCGAATCTAAACTCATATTTTAACTATTTGCTCAAGTTTTAAAAATACCCGTTTTCAACATAATTTTTACATTTTTTAATATATTTCAAAAACTTGCAATAATTGAATTATTTAGACAACAGATTCGTTACAAGAACTAAACTTACTTTCAAACCGTTTTGCCTTTTTCTGTTGAAAACTATTTTAGCAAAAGTGGTTAAGCGTTTCTTTTAGTTTTTTGTAAGACATGTGATATCTAACAAATTTTGAAGTTTTTTTCGAATATTATATGAAATAATATAAATATTTCAATTGAATATTGAATAAAGGGATTTAAGATTTGGAAAACATTCACGGATTTTATTGAAAAAAAGCTACTTAATAAATTTAGACAGCCTCAAAAAGCCGAATATACGTATTTTTTCGCATTTTAAAAAGTTATATCTGAAAAACCTGATGTGATACATTAATTTTAAAGTCGGATTTAAATTAAGGCCTCCAAAACCCTTTGGAAAAGTGCAATTTCAATGCCAGTAGAAAAACTTTGTCGACCAGTGTAATAAACACTCTTTCGCCTGTGAATCCGCCAAAAAAAAGCTATCGGATTCAACTCGCCAACAAACATTATGACATTTCAAACTCGCCTTCGAATTCGTTAATTGGTCAAATTCAAAACGAAGAAGGCGAAAGCGAAAGCAATAATTGAAAAATGGCAAACTCGCTAGCAAAACGATTCGCCGCGAACCTCATAATCAGGCCCCAGTGGGAAAAAAGTATTTTTTTTTTAATTGTAAGGCATTTTTTTTTTATTTTTTTGCAGTATACTTTGTTGAAAGATGTCCAGTTCTTAAAGAAATAAGAAGGAATACTTTTGGTAGCTAAATACTGACGCAAAATCAAGTTATATTCTTGCTTAACAATATGGAAGTTAAAATATTATATCAACTCTGCAGCTCTTCTCTATAGAAGTATAGAAGTAGAATAATAAATGAAAGATATATTATTGAGCTGTTATTTTTTGTAGTAAAGCCATGCTTTTTGTTTTTGTTTGTAATCTTTATAAAACAAAATTTTAATCAACGTTATCAAAATAAAATGAATCTAATCAAAAGTCAAACAGTGGAAAAGGAAATAAGGACAAAACAAATTAAATTTCTTGAAAACTATCATCTAAGTCCGGGGAAATGTAATAAACTCATCATTTCTAGAGAGTATCGTTCTTTCAGATCTTTTTGGCTTTTTACATGCCTTAAGGAAGAAATAAGTGGATCCGAAGAGGTTGCAAGCATGTTAAATAGGTACTCATTCTGCCGAATCTTTGAAACTTAACAAGTATTCTGATATCGATATTTCTTGTAGTCTTTATTTTTGCATTCCTGGGCTTCTTCTCACAGTTCTCCAAGTGGTAGTGATTGATATTCAATGATATTTTGACTATGAACCAATATTTTGTGTAGAGTAGGTGTGAGTAATTTTTCAGGACACTTTTGTTTAAAAAGCTCTGCGGTTTTCTTAGTATACTCCCCAAATTTAATTGTATTCACTACTTATCTGCAATTTCAAAACTTTCAATATTACTTTGAACCTCATTATAACTTCTCCATTGACTCCAGTTATTCGAGCGGTTGCATCTGACTGTTCAAAAAATCTTCTTGCAGTGTTTCCAAACCCTTGCTTTGGTTTATCCACATCAAGGCCAAACTCATCGCAAAAACGCCTTTGGATCTCTTGTTTTCTTCTTTTTTCCGCCTCCTTGGTCCCAATCGATTCATCAATACCTTCTCCTTCTTGTCGAAAAGTATACCCAAGCTTCAAAATAAATTCCATGCATATGATTCTAGCGTGCAGTGGAGAGATTCCATGTTCGTAATTATGTTCGTAAATTGATTCATCTTTATTGAAGTTCTTTTGTGTCCTTTTGCATATCGGACATGAGCGCGTAGACTATTTAAAATTTTATTACAGGGTTAAAAAAATAACTAAAGCTCTTGAAAATCTTAGGTAATAAACATAAACCAAAAATGATTAACATTTTTTAAATAAAATCATCTTTTTTAAATCCACCGCACACAAAACAGAGAAATCGTACTTCCAAAGAATTTTCCATGAAAAAAAGAGGGTAAAAAATGACTGACTTCATCAATTCAAATCTCCCTAGCTCAGTTGGATTCGAAATGACGCAGTTGATCTTTTGGATTTATGTTAAGAAATATATAAGGATTCTGAATCAGTTGAGATCTTGGCACCACTCGTTGAATCTTTTTTCTATACAATTTGAAGTCGAAAAAGTGTGCAAAAAGTAGTGTTTCCAAAAACATTTAATTAAACAATTTAAAAATATTGTTTTTTTAATTATCGATCTAAATAATGGCAAAGCAAATTATGAAAACAAAAACAAAAAGCGTTTCGAAGCCCTTTTTCTAGTGTTTACATTCAAAGTTATGTAAGAAAAAAAATTATCATCATAAAAAATCTTCAACTTTTGCCTGCTCCATAAGGCACACCAATAACCCAAATTGAATAATTTTTTCGATTATTCGAGCTTCAAATATTTGTGTATCCAGTAAACTAAAAATTTTTGCATTATAGACCCACTCGAAAAATGAATATTGCAAGCAGTTTTGCATAAACGGGCCACTGCACGTCGTCCTCTTTATTCTCTTTTCGCTGTCTACTTGTGGTTTGGAGAATATTTGTTTAATCTGTCCTTAAAAATTTAGTCTTTGTTCCAATTGGGCGAACTTGTAAGTTCGTTGAGAAAATGTTCAATTTCACCGAATCGGAGTTTTTCACTATTTTCTGAGTTGGTATAAAATATTTAAAAATTAACAAAATGACATTATAATATGTCAGTGGTTCCAAGCACTAAAAAGTTTTTAGCGATCATCACTTTACGCAGAACAAAGAAAGGGTGACAATCAAAATTGACGATCAAAATAATGACAATCAACTATAGCGTTACGCGATTCCAACCCAGCTGTTAAAGATAAACAATGCATTTCGTCAGTTTCTCGGCAGTTGTTCTCCTTCCTTCTCATTGCCCAGTGTCTCGTTGGTCAAGGTCACCAAGTGAGGTGAAGTGTTGCTTTTGCGTTGTAAGCGTATAATCATTTTCAATTCCATGTACCTATTATTTTGATTCTGGATTTTCAATAAAATTCTGTTTTCTTTCATTTGTGCTCTTTCTCTATATGAATAAGCGTCCGTCTAAAAAACTATCTTAACTAAAAAAAAAAGTGAAAAATAATTTTTTGATTCATAAGCCATCTTTTCATAGGCCGGGCCACATATTGTGCATGTTGAGTTCACTTATTTGATCAAGTAAAACTTAAATACAAGAAGTTTATATTGTTTTGGCCATAGTTTCATTTGAATTTTTGGATTTAGGTTTACAGTACCCATAGGTAAATATTAAATTCAGTAATGTTTTTATGAGAAATAGTTACAATGAACCCTATGTTTATGAATTGTAGATAATTGTAGGTTTAGTTTTTGAATCATTCAATGTCTTGATACAAAATTGATTTCAACTGTTTTCTTAACTTGAAAACATCTTACCACTCTTCCTGGACACCTTTAAAAAGAACACTCAGAAAAACAACACTCTAGCGCTAGGGTTTGAATTAAAAACTAGGTACTAATCACTACAAAATCAAAACCCCAGAAAACACTTTTAACATCTTAACATCACTTGTTGTTGCTGCTGCTACTGCTACTGCTACCGCTATTGTCATCTTGTTTTATGCACCTAGAATGTCTCCGCCACTCCGCGCACACAACACCACACAAATCACCAAAATTATATTTAAAAAAAAAAGTAAACAATGCTTCAATTTTTTTAATCAACACAACAGAAAAAATCTCAGAGAGAATTACAGAGAAAGAACAATCAAAAACTTTTATTATTTTAAACTTTATTCATATTTATATGTCAGTTTTATATCCGATAAATTTTATTCTTAGAATGATGCACAATATTTTGAAAAATATTCTCTCCGTTTTTTCACATAAACTTCTTACACAATAAAACTATAAGGTTCTTTTCTTTGCTTATACTTCTCATATGCAAAGAACAATCAATTATGATTAAGACAAACAAACTAAACCAAAATTATGTTTTTTGATTTCCATATGCATATTTTTAAAGAAAGCAAAATGTTTGTGTTCTTGTTCTCATTACGAGTATGTACATCTCCTCATGCAGATGTGGTCATTTATTTATTTAATTATTTATTAAAACTGAAACTTGTAATCTTTGTCATGTGCTCTTGTATGCTTGTATGTGTATGGCAATTATTAAGAAAACAATGTAACATTTGCAAAACCTTTTCAAGTAAAACAATTTTGTAACAAATGCTACATGGCGTTCTGATACTGCCCAAGTCGGGAGAAGTTAGACTGGAGATATTCAATGGCCAGGCACTGGACATTCTCACTATTTACTACTTGCACCACTGCACACCGTTAGTCAACAAGAAAAAAAAAAAAAAAAACTTAAACAAATCAATAATAATTTTGATTTTGAATTTTAAATTCAAAGAGAAATTAAATTTTTGGCGGCATTATATTCACAATCTCTCACAACTAGAATTCTGCTGAATCGTATGGAGAAGAAAATATGATCTCTCCAGATTCCACTTCTGAAACTGAAACTTAAACTTTCACAAACAACTAGTTATATGTAGGTAGGTATTATTGTTTTAAACAAAAGAAATTAAATTATTTTGAATTTGATTGCAAATTTTTGCATGCAATTTGGTCATCACTTTATATCAATCAGCATTAAAACTGTGAGAAAACAATCAACAATTGGTTTTGTTTTGTTTAAATTGGGTTTGAGGAATTTCTTCCATCTAAAAACAGAAGCACATCACGTTTTGTTTTGATTGAGAGGAAAACTATGTAAATTATTCAACGAAAATTAAGCACATCATCAAAATCACAAGAACATTAACCATTTCTTCGTTTTTATCTCCAATTTTCAATACTTTTTTTTGTTTTTGCACCACGATAACCATTCTCATTCTTTTTCACCTAATATACGTTTTTTTCTTTGTAAAACGAGCACAATTTTAAAAAAAAATATAGTAGCAAATTTAACACAATTTTGTTTAGAGAAAGAAAAAATTTAAGTACATTTTGGTTCGTGTAGTGGTTTTATGTAAACAATTTCAAACAGGAATCGTCGTCAATATTTTTGTTTTTAATTCTACTCACTAAACTGCACATTCATTATAAAGGTATTCGTTTTATAATTTAAGATTAAGAACTTTTTGTTTTATACAATTATGTAATTTGTTTTTTTTTTCTTTGTTTTGTTTTTGTTTTGCTCACAAACATTCACTTCTTGTTGATGTAAAATAATAATTATAGTGCTACTTTTCGTTATATAGCCATCATTGCTATATCTAGTTTATATAAATTTATAAAATAAATGAAAAAATACCGTTGTATGAACGTTCTCTACCACCTACTCTTATATCTCTACAAATTAGAGATTTTTGTTCTTTTAAATTTGTCCCACCTCACGAAGGGGGAAGCAATCTGAAACGAAAACAAAATAAAAAGTAAATAAACTAGTATAGGTATATATTTTGTTGTATATTAAAGTACAGAATTTTTAAGGTTGTAAAGGGTTTTCCAATAATAGGTTTCAATTTCGATCTTTGGATAGCTGACAATTTTGACATTTGTAAAGTAAACATTGTGCTGGTGATAATTTTCCAGTAAGAACTCACAAAACTAAAGAACTTTTAGGTCTTTTTCACTTACTCGAACTGAAATTGTGAAACTAGTGGACAAATTTGAGTTGTAACAAGTTAGCAAAATGAAGAATCGACTACTTCCGTAGATGATAGTGTTGACAAAAATTATTTTTTTTTACCACACATTGAGGGGATAAGGGTAGTTAGTTTATTATAAAGACACTGTGTGAGCATTATGGAAGGAAGAGAGGGTTTGAAAGGGTTTCAATGACTGTGAAAGATAGTATGGCAAGGCGTTCCTCCACAAAAAAAAAGGGTGTGACAACATATGTACTTTACGACGATGTTCAAGCGACGCGACGTAAATGAATCAATAATACCCGTGTTTTGTTGGAAAATCTATCAATAGTATAGTAGGATTTTATACGAATAACAAAAACAATATCCATAGTATGAATAACACCGATAAAAGTTGAAAAAATCAATCTATTATTGTGGATATTATTTAGTTTTGTTAGTGAAAATGGACTAACTGGGCTTATTTTGCAAGAGAAAACAATAGGAAAGATAATTATGTTTTGCTATGTTTCCACCAAAGGTTTATCTCAGTTTAGATTAAATAAATATTTTTGGTGTTTCCACCGCACAAGAAGATTTCAAAATGATTCAGTTTGACAGCACCTTATAAAATGCAAATGGTGTTTCGATGTTTCTTATGATGTGCAATAGTTTGATTCGTGTTAAACAATGAAAAACTGAATAATTCAGCACCATATAAGCTACCTATTCCATGTGCAATGTTTTTTTTTTAATTTGATTAAAACAAAACTATATTTTTTGTACACAAACATGCAAATAAACAGACCATAAAGCATTATCTGTAAAACGAACTCCTCCACACAGGTTTTTTTTCACAAATTTTGACTCGACTCCGATCCCCGACTGGAATCATGGCGAATAAAGCCCATTTCAACTCGATTCAGGTATATAAAAAATTTAGGCGAGCTTCAACACCACATGTTAATGTAGTAGTCTACGAACAAACCCTCTTTTGAAGTTTTTATTTTATTTACTGCTACCAGTTGTTTGGTTAAAATTTTGAAATCGACTATGAAATTACACACACGTATTTTCTTGATTTTGATAGTCAACTATCAAAAATCAGCTTACACGATTTCACCCCTGGTCTAAATTTCGCTATTTTTTATTGGAATTTTTTGATAAATTATTCTGGCAAATATTCAATTGTATCAACTTTCAAATATAAAAACTAGAGAGGGCGAAAAACTTCTTGCATCACTCTAGAAAGCCCGAAAATCTTGTGGTATTTTTGGCGTATGTTGTCGTTCCACAAGAGGTGGCTGGTGATACACATACCGAGAATATCTAGAATTTCAATCTAATTGATATAAGAGCGATCCATGGATAATGGCACAGGACAGCATTGAAATTTCGAAGCATTAAATTCTACGCTGTTTTTTATTTTTAGAGTACGATAACTGCGCCTGTTTAGTACAAAAACTAAAATCATTCCTCTTCCGTTCATAAACCCTACACCGTCCGACTATAATACAGTTTGTGTGACAAATTTGATCAAAAATGCCTGGTGGTAACCTTTGACCAGCCTCTTTATATTAAAATTGAATTTCATCTGTTAATGTCCTATATTGGTTAAATAAGTTTTCTGATAATTGGAAGTGGCCTGCAAGAGTTAACGACTACTATATACGCCCCGGTTTCGGTTGAAAAGATGCTGCAAGGAAAAGCTTTCGCTAGAGCAGTTCGTGCTTTAATACTAATACAGACATCTTTAGATAATATAATAATGGAACAAGTCGACATAATGCAACATGAATAAGAGGAAATCCAAAATCTCAAGAAACATTTTCTTGATAAGTTATGTCTACTAAAACAACACCCTCAATTGATCCATCTTAGTGAGATACTACAAACAAATCTTAACAAACTCAAATCTAATGGACCAACAGCAGCCTTATGGATTCAGTTGTTTTATATGATTACATTGCTTAAAGATTTTACTCACGCTGAGCGGTTTGGCGATTGGAATGTCCATATTAACTGTGTGAAGAATATGATTCCATATTTCCATGCCGACGGACACTTCTCGTACGCCAAATCATGTCACCTGTATTACTACTTTACTATGAGAAGAACTGACCGATTTTGGACAGGTCGGACCAGACAATTGAACAAACTCTAATGCGTGGAATGAAGAGTATGGGTGGCTTGACACGAGGGCGTGGAATCACTGATAGTGTATTTAGCAAATGGGTTCTAGGGCTGGCTGCTACTCATAAAATTTGCTCATCACTCGAAGAATTCACTGGAGTTCTTTTTTCTACTATTGAGCAACATGAAGATTTTGGGGAGGCACGTAAAATTAGAGATAATACAGACATTGCAAAGCTGTCAAATTGGTTCCAAAGTCATCCTCCATTTCCAGTTACAAATGAAATCATGTCAATTGCTGCAATTTTATTCTCTAGGCATGCAGGCAATGAGCCATATAGTGGGCCAACGAGTTTTAGAAGTATGAAGGGACATACAAATTGAATACTACAGTTTTTTTTGTGGACAATTACAGACATACAAAAAATGCATACCATATTTTTTTAGGAAACTTAATAAGCTTTCTTTTCGTGTGAAAAAAACACATGTTTTCCTTAAATGCTGATAGAGTTATTTTACAAACTAAAACAAGTACAAACAAATTAATATCATATTTCTTTAGGAAATTTAATAAGCTTTAATTTTGTAGAAGATTATTTTTTGATATGACAAATAGTTTTCAAGATAAACCCGAAAAACCGTATGTTTCTCTTCACTGCCGCTAGTTATTTTATAAACTACGAGTATAAGAGATACAAAAAAAAATCATGAAAGCTTTTTTTATAAAATTTAATGAGCTTTAATTTTGTGGAACAAAATTTTTTGATGCGACAAATAGTTTTCGAGATACGTGTAAAACTGAAACAAACTCCATGTTTCTCTTAACTGCCGCCAGAGCTCACGTCGGATTCTTGGGGACTTTTTTTGGGTCATCACCAGACAGCCCTTCAAAACTGTTGGATTTTTTTTTAGGTGAAGGCAATTTTATTCGTTAATTGACTGGACTAGTAGTCTTATTTTGATAGTAATAATCGAATATGGATTCAGATATACCTAGGGTAAATTAATCTTTCTTAAATTCAGCTTATTTATTTTAATTGCCCCTACCGCCTAAACGGGGGGTTAGACCCCCTCCCATAGGAAAAAATGCTTGTTTTTAATTGTTCTTAAAAAATCCGTTATAATATCTTGTCCCTGAGTTATCTACTCTTGCCTAAAATGCTTTTCAGGCTGGAATTTAATGAGCTTATAATATTTTGTCGTTGCAGTTCGACTGCAGTAAACCTGAAAAAGAATATGAAAAGCTATATGTACTATCTTCAGCGAAACAATGTATTGAATTAGAAGTTGCAGACAGATCATTAATAAGAATGAGAAGGAGTGTTGGAAATAGTGTTGGGGCACACCAGCATTTATTTTGTGGTTTTCAGAATTGAACCCATCCAATACTACTTGTATTCAACGATTCGAAAGGTTATTAATAATCCGATGAAAAAGAGATTCATGAAAACCTAAGGCCTAATGCCAACCCCTATCAAATGTTTTTAAAATATCAAGCGCAATAATCTTAATTTTTCTAAAGTGATGTGAAGATTTTTCCTACTATTCGGTGAATTAGTCATAGAAAATTTTATGCAAAGGATATATAGGTAGTGCCGCAAAAATACCTTTCTCCTATTTACAATAAAATGAACATTAATTTAATTTTCTTAAATTTTAATATCTAAATGAAACTTCTTATTGGAAAACCATTTAAAAGGTTAATTGGGAACTTGGCACAAAAAAAACTGGAAAAAGCCTTTGTTACAACAAACAATATTATTGCACAATTCAAAAGATAGTGCAATTATATTGAGTGTGTAAAGCTTTAATTGCATGAGTAAGGTGCAAGAAAAACGAGATTTTCGCTTACCCTAGAAAAAACCAGTTGTAATGATTTAAATTTAATTTTTTCCTTTTGTAAGTTTTTAAGCGCTTACAAAGCCTTTAAGTTCTTCATAATTAATACAATTATTAAAAATAAATTACCTCTATACAATAATTTAAGCAGTTCCCCCGCGAACTACCACAATCACCAAATGATCTTCCTTCAAGCCATCCTCTGTAACACTGTGACATGTTCTCTTTAAGAGTTCCGTTGAAAAATCACATGGTGGGAATGCATACAAAACGCCTGTAGCTTCTGTCTCCTTATTCAGGAGGGATATTACACCAGCTGCTTCCTTTTGTTTCAAGTATGACACCAGATTACGTAGTGGCCGTGTCTGCACACCTCCGGCAGCATCATCAGCTGGAACAGCAGCTGTCGGCGCAGCCAATCCAAGGAAAATTGCATGTGAAGATGAAGAAGTTATTCTTTTTTGCACGTCCTCAAGCTTAGGCGGATCTAAACGCAGACGTTGTGTAATACGAAGATTATGTTTTCCATCCTCGTCACGCATCAGAGAATCAACAATATCGGAATCGCCATCGGTGAGATGGAATTTGGCAGGAAAGAGAGAACTTTTAAGAATCAAGGAGCCTTCCCACAAAGTGCTGCATTTTCGTGAAATGTCTGTGAGAGTGCGAGCAGCGCTTAGAGCGCCATTGCGTCGTGAAGATGAATCTGAGTCTGAGTCGGGACTGCGACGTCTGGGAGAACGCGATCTCGATCTATCGACACCGGGTTCTCGTGATCCTGAACGTGCCCGGTCAAATTCTCCAGGTGGTGGACGACGCCATTCCTCTTCCGCCGCACTGGCTGGGGGTGGTCTGTGAACATCGTTATGGTAGCCACCACGATAAGCCCCTCGGCCTCGATACATTCCACGACCACGGTGTCCTCCTCGGGGTGGGTATGGATGATGATAGTGTGCTGCTGGATGATGATAGGTTGCCATTTCATCGTAGTGCGGATCATGATAGTCATATTCTCCGCGTCTGAATTCACCACCCTCCTCGTAGGGTGCTGGAGTTGTTGATTTTGCTTTAAACGAAGCAGATACGGCCCCTGCGATTTCCGAGAAGTCAGTCCTTAAACGTTTTCCAGGCCCGCCAAGTGGGAAGCCACGCATTTCTTTCATTGCCGTTGTTGCAGCTTCGACGGATTCATACTGAATGTAAGCGCACGTGTCGCCTTTTTGGTATTCAATTTTTTTAATCGCTCCAAAACGATCGAATTCGCGCTCCAGTTGAGTCACCGAAGTCCATGCGCCCAAGCCTCCAACCCAAATACGAGTTGCGGGAGTGGCCTTGCCATAACCAATTTTACATTGGAACTTTCCAATATACTGTCCGGATAGTTCGAGCTTAGCCCTGTGGGCCATATCAAGGTTTTGATATCTCACAAATGCGAAGGCATTGCCCGTGCCGGGAGGTGGTCGTTTGATGTCGATATCTTCAACGATGCCATACTTTCCAAAGATACGACGCAGTTCTTCGTCTGAGATATTTACCTCCAGATTACCAGCGAAAAGCGTTCGGGTAGCCAAAGGATCATCTTCGGGTTGAACGTGGTGTAAGTAATTGGGAAACTTGTCCTTCTTGCTTTCGGGCTTCTCATAGGGGATATGTGGCCTTGGAACCATGTGCCGGGGCATATAGTGATGAGGTGGTGGATGCATGTGGGGTGGTACATGGTGCATTGGTGGTCCACGTGGTGGTAGATAGTCGTGGTGGACGACAGGGCGGAATTCTCTAGGATGATGCATCGGGCCAGGTGGTGGTGGCCCATAACGATCATAGGGATCGATTGGTGGACGACGCCTTTCTGGTGGTCCAGGTGGTGCTACCGGGGAACGCGGATAATAATGACGATCATACTCCGGCGGGGGAGTTATCGATCGGGGACGAGCGCGATATTCATTGCGCGATGACGACTCATAAACTGGCTCAACTAGAGCAATTTTGTCATAGAGAATGACCCTTGGTTTATGATGCTTTGCTTCGCGAGCATCTTCTGGAGTGCGGAAACACACATACGCTACACGTTCGTCCAAATCATGAGATATTCTTATACTAAAGTCTCCAAACTTCTTATAGTCCCTATACAGAGTTTCCTTGATGAATTCATCGGACGCTTTTGGATGCAGTGCACTCACGCACAATACCTTATAGGTAGGCCTGTCGGATTGTACTCGGACATATTCATCACGATGCGGGGACATATACCGTCCCCTTGGGCTTGGCGAACGAGCCATGCGACGACGTAGACGATCAGGCGACATACGCTCGTCAGAACTTCCTCCATTATCGTAACGACCCATACTTCCTCTACGTTTATTTCTTGGTGAATCGCGCGATGCGCTACGTTTCATATTATGAATTTTAACAGTGATTCGATCAAGTTCAGCCTCTCGAATACTCATGAGCTGAATTGGACAACTATGCTATGAAAAATTGAATTTTTAATTGATATCGTTTACAACAACAGTGCGTACAGAAACCAATTTGTATTCCTGCAAAGACAACAAAATACATACAAAAAAAGGATTATTTTTCCAGATATGTATATTCTCATTTTATTTTACAGAATTTTGTTCTTTAAAAAATTAATTAAAATAGAAAAAAATTGTAAATGTAATGGATTCAGTATCATTTTTGGAAACTGAATTAAAACGTTTTGCTCAAAGGGAACATGTCGTTCCTCTATTTCAAACTATAAGAAATTTTTTTCAAATATTCTCATGTTGTATCTACTAAACTTTAACTTATATTTAATACTAGCTTTTACCCGCGAATTTGTCCGCATTAGATAGTTTTTTTTTTGGATAGTAGTATGAAAAAACCTGAGCTGTACTTTTTTGTACGTACATATGTTTGAATTGTGCCGAGATGGGATGAGGCCACACTAAGTGTGATTATCATAGGTTAGGTTAGGTGACGAACCGAGTAAATTAAAGAAACAAATAAATTAACACGACAAATAAAATATTTGCAGGATTTCTCTGTAATTTGCATGCGTCCAACGGCGTGTGCCCTCACGTGTATGCCCGTTCGGGTAGACCCACTCAGTGATGTCCTTCCCCACGCCCGCATTACCGCCGCCGCCACCAGCCTCGTATACCGCGTGCGACCCCCGCCCGCGCACTCGCCCCGCGCCTTAGCCGAAACAGAAGTAGAAAACAGACCCAGTGAATTATTTGTTGTACCTACATGGCTCGTGTTTGGCGATGAAAGGTTGAGCATAGCAAAGTTTAGGTTTAAAATTATTATTTGTGGAACTTGGTGGGAGCCACAGTTTTCGTCTAACGTTGAGGGCTTGAGGCACGTGGCGCGCGAAGCCCGCGTTGATATTCAAATATTATTCAAATCTTTGGTAATTTAGGATTGAAAGCGATCAGATTCACCGGAAAGCAATTTTTCCCATGGGAATGCGTCATTTTTCCGTAGCCTATGTCCAAAATATCTCCATACCAAATTTCATGCAAATTGGTTCAGTAGTTTAGGCGTGATTGAGTAACAGACAGACAGAGTTACTTTCACATTTAAAATATTAGTATAAGTACGAGTATATATGTAAGTATAAGTAATAGTATAAGTACATACAGTGGTGCTAGAAACATTCCGGATTTTTTTGGTCGAGTTTGTTAATCCATGTTTTGCTACCCAAGAATGTACACATTTTTTTTTTTATATTTTCTATATTTTCTATAATGTAATTAGATAATACAAAAATTAAAACAAGTTAAAATAATCCACACAATAAATGATAGTAACTAAAAATTAAATAAATTCAGAAATTCATCTGCTAAAAACTAACCGGATTTTTGTCACTAAATCTTAAAAATTAATATTTTGTCCAGTAACCTTTATTTTTTATAACTTCTTGGCATCGACGAGGCATTGACATTATTAAATTGTCGATTATAGAGGCAGGAATATTCTCCCACTCATTCTTCAAAGCTGCAAAAAGAGAGCTTGTTGAAGTGTGCGTTCTCTTTCCAACCCTCCTTTTTAAAACTGCCCACAAGTTCTCGATGGGGTTTAAATCGGGAGATTGGGACGGCCACTCCAAGACACAAATATTTTTTGTTGCAAACCACTCTTTTAGCAGCTTTGAAGAATGTTTGGGATCATTATCCTGCTGAAAAACCCAACGCAAAGGCATTTCCTCTTCAGCATATGGCAGCATTGTTGATTCCAAAATATCCCTATATTGAAAACGGTCCATAATTCCTGCGATTTGATGTATCGGACCAACGCCTGCACCGGAAAAGCAACCCCAGACCATCACCGAGGCACCACCGTGCTTAACCGTAGGGAGTACATTTGCTGGCTTCAAACGTGTTCCTTTCGAGCGCCTTACTGTCATTCTACCATCGGAGTAAAATAAGTTGAATTTGCTTTCATCACTGAAAAGCACACTTTTCCATTTGCTTATAGTCCAGTTCAGATGTTTTTTTGCAAATTCAACCCTGATTAAATATTTTAATTAAGAAATTGAAAGTCTTTCCGATGCACCTATCATATTTTACCTTTTTTTACGATGTTTTTCAGTAAGTAGTGGCTTTTTTGCTGGTCGGAACGCATAAAGACCGCATTCCCTTAAACGATTCCTTACCGTAGATGGCGCTATAGGTAAATTTAGATCCTCACAGATGTTCTTCGAGGACGCAAAAGGGTCCTTAAGAACAAAATTCTTTATGCGTCTATCTGCTTTAGCTGTTGTTTTGCGAGGGCGTCCACCACGATGTTCTGCTTCTACTGATTTTCCGCTTCTAATCTTTTTAATAATATCATAAACCGTTGAAGTTGGAATTTTTAGCATTTTAGCGATTACATTTTGTTTTGTACCGGCTTGATACTCTTCTAACACTTTATAACGAATAGCGTTTGTGTGACGTGTTTTAGCCATTTTATTAACCGAATTAATTTCTATTTAGACAGCTCACAACCTCCTTAGTTTTTTTAATTAATTATGTTATCCAAATGACAAGAAAAACCGTTACCTAAACATCAAGACTCGAAGTTTTGTATAAAATCCGGTTAGTTTTGAGCAGGGATGTTATGGGGTAAATTTATATATTTTATATTTATTTTTTTTTTACAATCAGATCATTATTTTTTTAAAGTAATTATAAAGTATACCAATATGTTTTTAAAATAAATACAAACAACAAATTCAGTTTGATTTTTCCAAGTTGATATTAAGGAAGGCATTATACAAAAAAAAATCCGGAATGTTTCTAGCAACACTGTATGTACATATGTATGTATATAGATTTGAATTATGAAAATGGAGGGCAAATCTCAAGACATTGTGACTGTAACTTTGAAAAGCATACAAATTTAAGAGGGTAAAAGCAAGCATTAATCATTTGCCAATTTAATTGACTAGGTGTCAAATTAGCTTAGAAATTTGTATAAGAAATTGTTTATATTTCCAAAAATACGAGTTTTGACAGAAAAAATAGAAAGACCACAGATTTTAAAACTTCAAACAAACCGAAGTGGTATGCGGTGGTGATTAAAATAGATGATCCTATTTTAAATGTACAAATTCATGTTTTAAGTCATAAATTAATCTTAAAAATCTTTATGATAAAAAAAGTCGCAAAAATACATTAGATATTTAATTAAAAGAAAAACCAATTGAACCCTATTCAAACAGATTATTGAAGTAGTGCAGCTGAGATGCGCCTAAAAGCTTAGCAATATTTGGTGTTTTTAAAATGCAAGAGCAATAAAGAAAAGTTTAAACACACTCAATTGCAATCAAAATTGATTGGTCTGTACTTTTAATATATTTTTGTTAAATGACAAAACAAATTGTTCAAGTGTTATTTGTGTTCATTGTTACAAATTGTTGAATTTGTTACAATCACTTATGGCAAATTACAGTGTTGGAAAAAATAATAGAAACAAGTGTCTTCATCATTTTCGATTCACAATGTTTTTTTTAGCAATTAAGTCTTTTGTCGTTAGTCTTTCTATATTTTAATCGTACCTAATAATGCTCTCAAGGGGCAATTCCAAAAACCTTAAATTGTTCGAAGAAAAAAGTATTTGAAACTTTACATTCACGCCAAAAGAAGAAACAAGATGAAGAAAAAGATAAACTTCTTCCCGTTTTGAAACACTAATGGTAAGAATATGTAAGAAGAAACTATTTCTTTCTTTAAGAGAACTCAAAAATGAATTAAACGCATCAGTGACAGCTAGAACAATAAGAAATCACCTTATAGAAGCAAGTCTTCTTGGTAGGAGTCCACGAAAAGTGCTATTTTTTAACCAAGAAAAACATTATACAAAGACTTGGCTTTGCAAACTTACACCGTTCTTATTGGAATTACGTTTTGTGGTCGGATGAAACGAAGATCAATTTGTTTGGTTCCAATGCAAAAATGTATGTGAGAAGGCCAAAAGACAAGAAGTGTAACTCAAAATACACAAAGATGGGAATATAATGATGAGGGTACTTTTCAGCATCTGGTGTAGGTCCAATATTTTAGATCAAAGATAAGATGTGCGCTGTGGATTATATGCACATCTTAAAGTCAGTCATGCTACCATTAACTGAAGAGAAGGTGCCAATTAAATGGGAGTTCATGCAGGATAATGACCCGAAGCACCAATCCAAATTGGCTAAAAAATATGTACAACATAACAGAATCAATGTTATGGAATGGCCATCACAATTCCCCGGCCTAAACCCAATTGAACACTTATGGGGCATCCTAAAATGTAGGATCGGAGATTGTAAAACCAAAAAGAAAGACGAGTTGTGGTCGAAAATTCAAAGGGATTGGTACTCCATACCCGTAGAGACATTTGCCGAATTGGTCAATTCGATGGGGCGAACAGTGGAGGCAGGACTGACACTACAAAATACTCAAAGAATTTGAAATGCTTTTACCGTTAAGTTACTTTCTCGCTACAAAAAGAGTACCATTATAATTTTGTTTCCATTGTGTTTTCCAGGAAGAAGCAACATAATAATCAGAAGTCTATTTTTTATCATTATTTCCCAAAACGAGTCACCTTTTTGGTGCGGATTTTGGTCCAGAGGCATAATTGGGCTATTTTTCTTCAAAAATGACCAAGGAGTGGCCGTTACAATCAATGGCGATCGTGACAGGACAGCCGCGGCGCTACGTGCCACACAGCCGAAGCTACACTCATGTTTTTATAGCATTTTCAAAAAAAGAAGTTATTTGGCGGACCCTTTAGTTTTTTTTAATTTAAGCTTGTTTAAGACATTTAATACAAATTGATGAGGTAAATATGCTAAGTTTGTATGTCTTAAAATTTATTGTGAGCCAAATATACTTAAGTTTTTTTTAACAATAAGTTGAAAAGCGAAGAGAGCAATCAAAGAAAAACATGGGTGTTTTTTTGTAGACGTGTGGTTTTCAATCTGGCAATACTTTTTTGGGAAGTTGGCTTTTTTGAATTCTAATAAAAAGATTTACTCCTAGTTTAGAATCGGCTAAGTTGAAAAATGAATGGGGAGGTTCAGACGACACAAGGGACTTGAAAATTAGGCAAGTTTCTTGTATCTGATTGGCCAGCTGCCAAAAAATTACCTTCCAATTAAGGCAACTTTATTGGAAAGTTGACTGAAAAGTTAGTCAAGAAAAATCTGCACACATTTAATGCTTTCTGTGAAAACAAATACGTAATATTTCTTTACAATACAAAATACAAATCGTGATGAAAATGTAGCTTGCCTGTTTTGTAGACAATAATGTCTTTGGTAGTTTTTTTACTATATATTCAATGGGACGCTATAGAGCCATGTTTAATGAATTAGAGAATGTTGATATGAAGGACCTTTAGTTCCAACAAGACGATGCTACATGCCATACAGCCAACGAAACAATACATTTTTTAAAGGAAACTTTTGGTCACATATCGAGGTCTCCAATATCGTCTGAATGAACACATGCAACTATTATTTGATATGCCCGAGATAGTTGACGCCTGAAACCCGGCATAATAAAATCATAGCAAACTCTTATATTTATAATAAATCTAAATTCATGTCTTTAAAATTAAATTATATGCATTTTATTCCTTTTTCCAAACGTCTAAAACAAAACTAAGTTATGAGAACACATTTTTTTATCTGCCGGTATCCGAGTTAAAAAAATCTCATTTCTTCAAGTCTTTGCCGGAAATGTGTCTACATATGTATAAAAGTTAAAAGTAAGTTTGGTAACAAATGAAAGGTGACGTTAAGCTATCAAAATTATAAGTAGCGAAAAAATTCATAACATTTATAAAATATAACCAGAGATATTCTTTCCTTTTTAGTTCTACCTACAAGAAATAGCATTTTTTCGAAGTAGTGATGCAACAGGACAAGGGTTATAAATTTCAATGTTTTCAATCATTTTAATCATTAAGAAAAATTATTTCAGCAATTAATTAAGTAATTAAAATTTAGGTATTTCATTGTTTCGGCATAACAAACAACCATATCAACAATACTCATTCCTTTCACTCGTTCTTTCTGTAATAAATTATTTACTTTCAACTACAATATGTTTCATTTTGTAATGTTTCCATGTTGACCAAATTTTAAGCGGATGGAAAATCACGGATACTAAGTTATATCCAATTAATCGATTATTAATTTGTTGAAGAAAAATTAACGGATAAGCTTCTATACACAAAAATGTTTTGCAAATACATATCAAGAAAAAGAAAATACAAATAAAAGAATGGAGATGTTTTTGGTTTGGGCAGAACAAGAGAAACCTTTTAATCGAAAAACTTGATTTGCAAAATGGTGTCTGGGTCATCCGAGACCACGGTCCGCTACCAAGTAGGTGATTCAAGAAGTTAAACCTACATTATGTATGTACATATGTATATTTAAGTGCTAATAATAATGAAATTCTGAAATTCTTTATAAAAACAATCATTTTAAAGAAATATAAAGATGAATTAGAATAATTAACGTACATTCTTTTTATAGGCTCCATCTTATTTTATTCGGTACATGTACAACTACAAAGGTCAGGAAGATATTTAACTTTTAAGTCTTTGAGGGATACATACAAAATTCTAAATTACAGGAAGATTTGTTTCAAGTTTTTATTTTAATGAAATCACATAAAACTTCATTAATCACTTTGATATCGAGCAAAATAAAACATAATTAAAATACTTTATAATCTTTACTTATATATTTTTATTAATTTATAACAATAACTATGTCCCATCACTGCAATTTATTTAATATAAAAATTTATTTTCTTAAGCGAAATCAAAAATTTCCACTAGAACTCAAAATGGCGTCCCACATCTAGCACTAGCACACACTCTACACAATACTTTAAATGAAAAATAAATTCAATTTTATTGATAATTCCATTGTACACTCACCATTTAATCAGTTTTTATAAATATTTCAACAAAAATAAATAATTTTAATATATTTAAATTGATAAATTAAATAAGAGAACGTTAATTTAAAATACCCGCAGCAAAATACTTGTGTCTTTCTTCTACCGAAAATTATATTTCACAAAATGAAGATGATGAAGCCAAAGCCTAAATGAGCGCCACCGTCATCTGAATAAGATGCCGGCTCAAGGCGCATGGCTTGTTTTTTCTTTCTCTACAAATAACGAGTGAAATTTGACATGAGAGATTGTAAGAACGAGTTAAGACACCGATTACATTTGTGATTTCTTAACCAGTGTTAGAATTTAGATATGTTTATAGATTAATAGTTTATTAAGATACGATCACGAATTACGAACAGATAAACAGATATGTAATTTGTGTATTATTAATTATGGGTTCCTTTTTAGCTTTTTCATAAAAGTGGTTAATAATGTATTTTATGTTAATTACAGTGAATGTAGTCACATTTGCATAGTAGAGGTCCGAGCTCATATGCAAGTAACTCATATGTAAATGCAATTTAATCGTGGATTGGCACAGTTGAATACATAAAAACAAGATGTAAAATATTGAACTAAAATTACTTGTATTCAGATGTTCAAAAAATGCAGATTATAGGAAGTGCCATAATTCACATTTGAAGGAAAACAGGTTTGTTTCCGAGGAATGACTTTTTCACACATTCCACTTTTCTCCATAATTACATTTTTCAATTTCAAGCATACAACCATTTTATTCTAAATAAAAACTACTTTGCTAAATTTTGCAACGTTAGAACTTATTGCAATTGTATTCATAAATTATCCAATCATTACTGAACATTTGCCTTTGTTTTGGATCAATAGCTTAATTTAAAAAATTTCAGTATACATTAATCATATACCAACTAGTTAACCACTAGTGCACATCCAAAAGCTTGATGGAGATTGGACATTAACTCTAATATAAGTGAAGCTACAGAAATAGAGAGGAATAGAAGACAGTTTTTTGCAATAGATATAAAGTGGTAGTAGCTAACTTCACGTTGATATCATTTATTCCTTAACGCTACTAGCCCTTCTGCAGGTACAGCGGAAAAATTGAGAAACTTTTGGAACTTAATTTTTGTATTTTGTTTCTTTTGTCAAACTTTGTAATAATAGATGTCCTTATTTTCTTAAGATTAATTATTATTTTTCCCACCAAATCTTCAAGAGGAGAAGCATAGCTTAATAGGTGGAATCATTTTTATGAGCGATTTATGTCAATGGTTTTTAACAGACAAAGACGAAGCCTTGGGAGACTTCTTTGAAAATTATCCTAATGATTTGATAAATTCCAACATTTTTAACTCCGGTTTAACTAGAGGGAGGACCGTTAGATCATGAGATGTTAGCGAGGATCAACTATTGGTCTAAAAGTGTTCGTTTTTCAGCCAGCAATCACTTTGACCCAACCTAACGAACAACAAAAAGCTAAATGCAAATCAAAGCTATCTAGGATATATAACACGATCTATTTCCAGTTCAAATTAATTGAATTGTCCTTAATTCAACACCACTGTTCTCTTCGGCTTGCCTAAGCCTTTATTTCCCCAAAAATTGGTTCAGTTTGTCAAAATTGTTTGATCCAAACCACCTCCCTTGTTACCCACTTCATATATTTCATAAGTTATGTCTTGAATGTAGCCATTTAACAAATTTCTCAACCCTGAAACGCCTACACTAGTTTGACAAGAAAGTCAATTGACTTTTGACATTTTACCCCAAAACTCAACAAAAAAGAAAATTTAAATTAAACATAAATGTAAACATTTAATTAGAATCAATTGAAATTCCTCCAAGAACAAAAGTTTTAACCCACACACAATGCGGAAATATCAGCAGCTACTACTCCTAGTCATTTCTGCCATCAGTGTTATAGTCCTCCTTAATTATAAGAGCGAGAACAATCGTTTGAAGTATATCCTGCATGTAGTGAATTTCTTTGGCCGCAAGGATGCGGCCCTGATGATGCGTTTGGAAAACGGCACCAAAGACGATGATTTCAATGATTTCGCATATCCATTGCCGGTGTGGCAAAAAATCAGCGACTCATTTCATGCGTACTCCGCATTTTGGCAGCGCAATGAACTTATGGCCGGCGGAGAGGCTGTAGTCCTTGTCACGGGCAAGAAATCGGCGATAATTAATTTCAAATGTGCCCTGCAGTATAGCAACGATAGAATCATAACTGGCAAGTTCAAATTTTATCATCTTGATGAAAGCGAAGCACCCACAGACAAAATAGATTTCTTCTCGTACAAATTTCTATGCAAACTCAGTCGAGACTTTGGAGTTCCAGAGAAATTGATCTTTACAGAGGTTGCCAGTAAAGTTAGCTATAAATTGCTGTTGCGTCATGTAAAACCTCAGGTCTCCCATGGCATGCAAATCGCCACAATCTGCCTAAACATGGCAGACTTCAACAAAACCATGAGCTTCGCCACGAAGACCAACCTCCTGCAGTTCTTCTTCTACCATCAAACAATCGGAATTGACCACTTCTTCATTTATAACGGCGATGCAGTGCCATATCACATCCGCAAGGTTCTCCGAAAGACCAGTGTCAATCTGAACTACTTCCCCTTCAACTTCCCATTTGCCCAGAACGACTCGAAGAAAATACGAAAACTAATCGAAACCGATTGTCTGATGCGCAACACCAACGGAGCCAAGTTCACCTTCCTCTTGAACATCAACGAATTTGTCTATCCAAACAAGAAAATTCAAGACAATGGATCGGTGCTGCGATCGCTCGATCACTACGATCGAGACATTAAACGCTTTGAATTGGCCTCTTTTGGAGTGTGTTTGGATCACAAAAACAAACTACTCATCGACAATACTCTGTACGATCCGGAATTGAAATTCGATCACAAATTGTATGCATACAAACCGACTATGCAAACGGAGAGTAATAAGAGTGTGACACTGCCTCTGTCGCTAGCACTCACCCATAGGTACGTGGATTGCTTTAGCACGAAGGATGGTTTCTATGATTGGAGAAATTCTTTGCGACAGGATTTCATGCAATATCTGGAAAGTGTTAGGACTGAAATTGGTTTCCTGTTTTAGAGGAATTGCCATAGCCAATAAATAAATAAACTAATTATTTATTATTTTTTAAGTATGATTATATTTTTTTGTAGTTTTATTTTGCAAATAAAATTATATTTTGAAAAAAAAGATAATGAGTTAAATGTTGTATTTTTCATCCAAAAAATCAATGAAATTGAAGACTTTAGCAGCCGAGTGAAGAAGAATGCAGCATGTGACTCCTTAACACATGATAATTCCAGCTCGTGGTTAAACCGCTGGTACTTTACTTTTGAGACGTTAATTATGGATTTAGTTTATTATCCATTTTCGATTTAAGCAAATGAAGGAGAATCTAAAAGCTTAGCCTACTGTGGAAAAAACTAGCCCCTAGTGTTTTAGTGACCTGGGGATCCCGTCAACCAAGATGGCAATACATTTAGTCCTTTATTATTTATTCAATTAATAAAACTGTAAGCAGCTGTTGCTGTATTGACCCATAGACGAATTAAAGTTGCACCTCAAAATCGTAAGATTCTATCCCTTCATAAGCATAAGCATTTTCTGTTAAGCTTTTACCTACGAAGCAATTTCTAAGTTGGTTCCTTTTAGCTCATACGAGCTAAGGAGTCCATCGATCTTAATTTGTGTTTCTTAGTTAAACGAAAACGACAGTTCATGATTGTAGCATCTCCGAAAATGGCCTTTCTTACACACTTGTCCAACACTTGAACATCGTAGTAACGGGCTATGATCTAGTAAAATATCAAACTGCATTCCAACCTAGTAACACAGGTCGACAAAATTACTTTTTTGCTGCACAAACAAAACGATGCTTTTCTTTAAAGGATTAAGATGTCCTGAATTTGAAAATCACGTTTAAATTTTTCTATGAAATCAGATTTCTAAATTAAGAATTAATTTTATGATTCTTTTGTTTACGTTTAAACACAGTGCGAGCGTTAGGAAAATGGAGAAGGATTTAAGAGGAGATACCGGTGCACAATGGTCTTAAAATTTTGAATATTTAAAAAATGGAAGGGTAAAAACAAAAATGGGAACTGCATTGAACATTCTCGATGTGCGGTTACGTCCGGAATTGAGCTCAAGGGTAAACTGATAAGCATTCCTGGAAGAGCGATTATTACGGCTGAATTGTTTGTGGCGGGGAATGCAACAGGCTAATTAAACAGAACATTGTTTATAAAAATATTGGTAAGGTATACAACGAAAGGCATGAAACATTGCGAGTGATGTAAATGTTTCCTATATAGTTCGTTCGACTATCATATTCAAAACTGTTTTTGGACACTATCCTGCCTAAATACGTTTAACATTTGCACATTGTGTAATACATATGAAGATGATACAATTGAACACTTCCTTTTAGGATGCCCAATTTTTAATGCAGTTAGAAACTACTTCCTATCCCCTATGAACTTAACTGACATGAATAGTATAATGAAAGTTGAAGATCAAAACGTTGCACTGAATGTATATAAATATGTTAGAAACTCGCTTAACTTAAGAGCTTTTATCCTTAACGAATGATAAATCCAGGTTTCAGTTTAAGTAATAAAAGAAATTATTTTTTTATTTTCTTTATAATTGTTGATTCATATCTTACCTTATTGTTCTGTTAGATGAATTAAAATTATATTGCACTTACCTTATGAAATAATGTAATATTTACATAATGCCAATCAATTTGTAAAAGCTAAGCTTATAAACAAATAAATATATCTATCTATCTATCTATCTATCTAATACGTTATATTCAAGTTTTAGACGAATTACTTACTTAATTACTTAAGGTGGCGCTACAGTCCTGTGTGAGCTAGGGCCTCACCCAACAAACTTCTCCATCTAGCTCGGTCTCTAGCTGATGTCTCCAGTTGCGCACTTCAAGTTGGGTGAGGTAACTTTGCACTTGTACGCGCCACCGCTGTCCTGCGGGCGTGGACTCAAAAACGAATGAAGGCTTTGTATATTACAGCCAAATTAAAAAGGTGTTAGAAATTTCTTGCACCATTGGAGAAATCCTAAGTACCTAGCAACATTTTTGGCAATATCGAATATGTGATTTCAATTGATAAGAGGTGATCTGTGATACACATACCGAGTACTGCAAGTTAATTAGTTTCCTGGATGCAAGTGCCACTCATGTATAGCGGCATCTTATTTAGTTTTTGGAAATTCTCATTAGTTATGAGTCTTTATTTGGCTCTATATGAAGCAAATCTTGAATTTAATAATTTCATTTCAACAAAAATTACTTTCAAGTCGTTTTCGCTTTATCTGTTGAAAACCGTTTTTGCAGAAATGATTAAGCGTTTCTTTAAGATTAATTTGAAACACGTGAAATATAACAACTAATGAAGATTTTTCGAAAATTTTATGAAATACTATAAATATTTCAACTGAATATCGAAAGAAAGGGATTATAGGTTTGAAAACCCATCACGAATTTATTCAAAAAAAGATACTTCATGACTTTTTTGATTTTTGAAAAGAAATTAAAACTTAAATCTTAACATTGTTTTCGTGCGCTTCGCTTCCAAAACTGAAGTGAAAATGTTAAATACTCGTGAAAAGAAGTAGCTTTCCAACATGAATTTGTTTGGGTTGAAAATCATAATGAGGAAAAAAGGGGATTTTTTGCGGGTGGAATTTCGAAGTCAGATTGGAATTACCCCTTTGTTTCATAGTGGTTTCACTCTGGAACTATAAAATTGATAGACGAAAACCAAATCCAATTGTTGCAATATGTAATATGGAAGGTGTCTTCAGGAACAAAGGGTTAAGGCTATTCTATGAAAAGTTGCAATTTGATTGAAATGACCTGAAAAAACCTTGTCGACCATCGTAATACTTTCGTACAGTTAGATTCAAAAATTAATCCCTAGCCGTACTACATGAGTTTGCAATACCTAACCACGATTTCTTTCCTTACTCGTATCATTTTATTGCATTGTGCAATCATTTGAAACCAATGTACACCTACAACTTCTTTCTAATCTCTTACTTTTTCCCAAATGCTAACACTGTGTCGCTGGCATAAAACTATACAAAAACGTTTAAGTGTGTATAAAAATAAGAAAATCAATCCACTTAAGAATTTTCTCCCAAAAGTATATGAGACTGCGTCCGTTGAGAACTAGGGCCTAGTGACTTACAACTCTCAACCATTCCTGTCTGCCGGTAATGTTGTCAGGGATGGAGGGAACCTACAGTTTTAAGCTTACTCCGAAAATTAAAACAAAAAAACTTATTTCAATATCTTTTTTTATTTTTTTAAAAACTACTTAAAATAAGGTCCTTAACATAAAACTTTAAACTAACTTAAACTACCTATTCTACCTATAAACTACTTAAAACTAGAACAACCACAGCAGCAAATCTAACTATTTCATATTTTTGTTTTCCTTTTTTTCATTATTCCATGTTTTTTTTTAATTTTTATTTTTTATTTTTTTTTAATTTTATTATTTTTTTTTTTAATAATTTTTTTGTGCCACCATGCTTATTCTACTTAAAAATAAACCCTTAAATTATAAAACAAGTACGTAAGCCGGCCAAGACTTAAAACCCCATCCCGACTACCTATTATCAAGTGTCGATTGAAGCCACCAAAACTGGTTCTCCTGCTTCACCCTATCAGTTCGGTCCCGTTCGGACACAGCCCTACTGAACCGAAGGAGCTATGCTCCGCCTTGTGCCATGACGTCCCGATTATACAAGAGTCGGCTATCCACTGTTCGTCGTCTGACGTGGTAGATTAGCGGAAGTGCCAATCTATCCTGTATCAGACCGCATCTATATATCTAAAAAGAGGAATGCCTCTGGTGGAATGAAGCCGCTCAAGCGTGCACTCTCAAAATACTCGTCGTTCGGATAAAACGCCCTGAAAATTAACGAACACCCGAAACTTCTCCATCTGGGAAGGGGTAATGTTGAACCACAAAGGACAACCATAAACGATCATCGGCCGTATGAGGCCATGTAGCAAATTACCTTCACTCTGGGGTCAAGTCGACTGCTAAAAAACAGCCGTTTGGTCAGAGCGAAGGCAGCATTTATATGTCTGTCGAGATATAAATACTGATCTAACCAGATACCGAGGTACTTCACTACATTTTTGCTCGTTAATCGGTGCCCGTGAAGATCAACGATGACCATCTTGCGCCAATTCTTGCACGTATACCTCGTGGCCCTAGCCTACGGAGTCCGGAACAGAATTGTGTCCGACTTTATTGTCTGGACATTTATTTTCAGTTTCCAGTCGTCTGTACTGTAATTGTAAGAATGCGTTGCAACGTATTCCTCCAACTCCACGCGTTCGTTCGGAATCTGCATTACAGCAGCCAGTCCGCAGAGATCACTGTCGTATACTCGACTGTCTCTAAGCAATTTCGAGGGTGATTAGATTAGCCATTTTGTCTGTAACTGTCAGTCTGGTGTCGTACAGCAAAAGAACCAGAAAGGAGCCACTTCTTGGATACGATGGCTTTTCAGTAGCCAGCAGGTCGACGCCATATTCAACGCTGTAAATGCCTTTTCGTATAAAGAGAGCGACACCCCCCCCCCCTTGAGTGGAGTCGGGCCGGTCTTTTCTTACGATATTGTAATTTTTATGAGTCAATTTGTGTTTGTGGTTTAGCTTGGTTTCGCTAGCCATAAACACATCGAAACTGTAGTCTTTCAACAATTGGAACATGTTTGCTTTTCGTTCAATCCTAATCAGTGAATTTACATTCAAAGCTAGGACCTTTAGGCGCGTCTCCGGCAGCGCGCCCATTATGGTCTAAATTGCGCCAGGCCAGGCAACAAAGAGTAGAGATGATCTACCCTTTTGCCTTGCTCCTTTATCTACAGTCCAACGAACTAACCATCATGCCACGGGTACTACTAGTAGTTATGGTTTCTGAATTTCATTAGATTCGACAGATTATAGTTGCCTCTGTAGGAATTTAGCAGCCGAAGCTTTTTCTATTTTATCATTGAAAATTATAATTGAAGCATTACATTACTTCTTCAATCTCCTCTAGTTCTGACTCTTTAACGACTGTTCCTTTCACATAAGTTCTGAAATTATAGGAACCCCATATCTTATATCTTGATCAAATCCCATTGATGCGTGTGTAACTTATTTAGAAGTGAACGAAATCTGCATCTTTTCGACCTTACTTTAGTTAAAGCTTTCTATAGAATATACCTCAATCTAGGTCCACTATTGAATATCTTCGCTCTCAAAGCTTCACAAAAATTTTGCGATAGCCTTAAATACATTCAAATAAAAGTATTTTCTTAATCTTCACATAATTTTTATTTATTTTTGAATACAGTAAAATTTATCTTCTGCATAGTTATTTTTTGTTTTGCTCATTATGTGTGACTTTTTCATGCTTTATGCCACCATTCGTATCAAATGTACCATATTTTTAATGTTTATTTATGTTTTGTATATGTATATAAAAAAGCGATAGCTGATTTTGTTCACCATTAGAAAAGAAATAAAACAAAAAAAAACTAAAACATTATTCAACATTAAATAAATTATTATAATGTTCAATTGTGTGAAGTTATTAAATAAGAATAAGTTGAATGTGTTTTTATTTTGCGACCAGCACACTTATGTCCTGTCCTATTTTTATTTGAAACGCTGCATAATTGCGGCATTTTTTAGACCAGCCTTTTCAATGGTTGCAGTATCATCATCGATTTCACGAGTTGGAAATGATGATACCAAAATGAAAGTTCGATGAGCATATTGTGGGCGTGCACTGAAAATAAAAATTAATTTTATGTTCTTCTTAAACGGGATCCAATTTGAAGGTTCTTACGTTTCAATAAACTGACGAATATCACCGACGGTATGTGTGAGATTGAATTGAGATGAAATCCTCGATCCATCAGCTAAACGAATCTGCAACTGGGTAACAGGTTCACCAGTCTTTACTTTAAGTTGTTCCTTAGCCTTTTTCTCATTGTCTTCATTGGAAGATCCATCCTCGGGAGTGTCAACAACATTTGTTTCTACTACATTTGGGGCTGGACTGTAGAAAGTGTAAATGAAGATTTATAATTACTATGGCGAAGGTGATAGATTTGTTTTTGTATGATACAAACCTTCCTAGAGTTTGTCCTGAACCCTTGAATGTCTGAACTTTCTTTAGTTTTCTTTTAAAGTCTTCCTGTCGGTGGTCTTCAACATCAACACTTACCATACTGCCCATTTCAATTAGTTCAGAAGGAATTTCACTACAAAATGAAGACAAATTTATATTTATTCTCGTGCGACACTCATATCCTATGACAGATAATCCAAGATCATCATCATCAATGATCATGCAATCTCATCTGACACCCACAAAATGTTTGATCTTCTCAACTACTCCATCTTGAGGTTGACTTACCCTCTCATAACAGTTTCCAAGAATTCCTTGTTCTCAGGGTCTTCGTAGAGCCTCAATTCGCCGTCATTAATTGAAAATCCCTGACTCCAGAGCTTCAAAACGACAGATTGTGATTTGCTACTGTCGCTCTTTGCACCGGCATTAACCACTGCATGGTCATCTTCCGTCTGTCCCAAGCGCAGTCCAGTTCCCCAGCTTGCACCAGACGAGGAAGTTGATGGTGAAGGGTGCTCATGAGCATGTTCATTGGCTTGACGGAACATATCGGTGAGCTTTTCGCGGAAATTCTTACGCTTAGGTGGCCCAAGAACCTGCTGACCCGACCGCTCCGAGCCACCAGCATAGAAAGCTTGTCCCTCTTCATCACTGGACGAGTTCCGCGACATGTTATGGAGTGTTGCAATTCTTCAAGAACAAAAATAAGAAATATTTAGAAAGTTTATTCGACAATTGGCGTCACAAACAAGTATTATGTACTTTGGTCTGGTAGTTCGAGAACTTCCAGTCTTTTTATTCAGTTTAGAACTAGTAGTTTCATCAGTTAGCTGCGATAACCCGGTTCGATTGGAATTTGTTGCTGACATCGAGTCATCTTGGTCGTTGGGAACTGCTATCTCATCATTTACATCATCACCGTCAGCAGCATTTGTCAAGTAATTTGACAAAGCATCCTAAACTCGAAAGATTATACAATTAACAATTTTTTTCAATATACAATCTAACAAATTGATTGGGAATTGCATTTTTATTACATTGCAGTTTTCTTTTTTGTAGGTATGTCTATGTCTATCAACCCAAACATAACCTAGAAGTGTTTTGTGAAGAATTTTTACCTGTAATGCCCAATTGCTGCTTTCCAAGTAGAATTTAGCAGATTCGGTTGTGGCACCGGTTATTTCGGTAAATTGTGCAATAACTTCATCGTTGTTGGACATTTTTAATTCTTTTTGTATATACTTTTTCTCACAAGTCTTCCTTTGTTGTTTTCTGCAAAAACAAATTTCTACGAAATATACGAATAGTTTCCTGAGATCGGAGGACACAAATAAAACGTAATGTCAGTCGGATGAAAGCATTCAGCAAAACTTTGAAAAATGACAAGTGAAACAATGGAACATAAGGAGACGGTTACACTGTTGATGCGGTCGTTGCAACTCGTTAGTTTGTTTTTGTGGTTTTATTTTTAAAGAAATCGTTAATTTTGAAAGCTCATAGGATTAATTAAATAATGTTGTTTTTTTTATGCATTATAGAATTCATATATTTGTAGAGATAGTGATTAAAATGACTCAGATCTTCATGAATGCAGGTTATATCCAAAGCCATAAGATGAAATAGCAAACCCGTTCAACTTTGAGAAGGCAGCCTTTCACACATATAGTTTACATCAAAAACACTCTATTACCAAGACCGGAATCTTTCGTACGTTTCACTCTCCAAAACCCGTTTGTTTACATTGTTGTATTTGTAATTTTGACAATTAATCCATGAATAGATGTGAGCACAAACAAAAAAAAACGATGCCGTGGGCTAGCGGCATTTTGTAAAGCAAAAACAAAATGGAGGGGTTAATAAGTTTTTTTCAGGTTTTTCTTTTTACTTTTTTTCGATGAAGAAGTCAGTTTTAAGCTTTAATTTTGCAGGAATTTCGTGGATAGTGAACCAATGTATCTTTTTGTCTTGAAAAAAGCATGTTCAACATCAGTTTATTATAATTAATTCACTAATTTACAAAAACCACTACGAAATTCTTCAAATTTCAAAATTAACCTCGGATTTTTGTATCAAAGATGCGTTCGAAGAACCATCAATTAAGGGTGTGAGCGCAATTTTTGTATTGAATTCTAATAAATTTTCGTTAATGAACGGCCCAAATATTTTGTTTGCAAGTTTAATTAATCCAAATGTATTTAGTTTGTTTTTAATGATTTAAGCTTGCAACTATTTTTCAATTCCATTTTGATTAAATATTAAATTTAAAAAAAGAGTTATAATCGAAAAATACTTTATCCATAACATTCTTGATTGATGGAAACATACATGTATTTGCTATCAAAAAAAACTATGCATCAAAGGAACACCAATGTTTTAAAAAAGTAATCAGAACGATTATAGCGAACTTGTTGAATAAATGCAGAGCAAATAAAATGCAAATTTTGACATATATCACAAAATGAAAACGTCTTAAAATCGTTCTGAATTCATGCACAACTAATTCAATAGAACATGTAATCGTCATGAATGTTTATTGTTGACGTACAGAAGTTTTTTTTAGTGAATTTCCACAGTTTAACACAAAATATAATTTTCATTCATTCCTTAAAAATGTTTAGTTACGAAAGTTCAAGTTTACTTATTATTGTTTCAAGGGCATGTTTAGTAAAAGTGCTGCTAAAAATGAAACAAATTAATGAGTTTTGCGTACATATTTTTCTTAATATAGTAAATACTTCCATAGATTACATTTTATAAATGCAGAACATAGAAGAAAATATACATAAACAATAGTTTTCAAGTATAAAGCAGAGGTTAGTGTAGAAAAGTATTTTTGAGAAAGCCAATAATATTTAAGGTATGTTCATTAAAGAAATTTCCGCTCGGCTAACCTTCATCAACTTTTTAGAAAAAAAATTAGCATTAATAGCAGCCAATTATTTCATAGCATAATTAATTTTTCAGATTGTAAAATGCCCAGAAATTTTCGTAAATTCGTAATTTTATGCGTAAACATAGAAGATAACATTATTTAGTCAAGAAGTATGGATTTTGGCGCGTATACCGGTTTTTTTCTATTGGGTGTTCGGTTTCCCTATACTGGAATAAGAAAAGTTACTTAAATCTATTTATTGCACTCATTTAGTTGGTATTGTGTGTAAACATATTGCCTATTTCTATTCCTTAAAGATGCTTTACACAAAGCAACTTATTTTTAAAACGTGGTTCCCTCAAATTTGTATTCCAAAATCTAACTACAAACAAAATTCTAACTCTAACATAGTCCCTTAAAAAGAAATTTTCAGGAATATTTCTGCAACAAACAAAACTAAAATTTGGTCTTGCAACTACCGAACTGCTTAAATGATGAAAATACTACTCTAATTGAGGAATCTGAACTAGCTAAAGTTGGCAATGGAACTTCACAAGTATGCTTCTCGTAGCATTGTCTGTACAAAAAAAATACGGAGGCACCCGCCTATTGTTTCCACCTGAACTTCTAATGTCGCCAAAAAAATGCTCTAAGCAAACTACAGCTGAAAAAAATTTCTGTTTTGTTGTTTTACAAAGTATTGAGTTACACTTTTGTCCATTTGCAATAATTATACTTAACCAATTGCAGCGCATGTTGCGTTCGCAAATAATTTAAGTAAACAAAATAAATAATAATAAACTAATAAATCAATAAATAATATGTATTTGTTCAATTTTATTTTATTTAATATACATTTACAACATTCATTTGGATTGAAATTAAGAAACTATACAAATCTTCCAATTTAAGACCATGTCAGCACTTCAGATTCTGTTGGTTAGGATTGTTTAGTTTTTGAACGAGGCCATAAAACATTCCAAATGAAGCATTTAGATGGGGCTGATTACTATAATGAAGCATTTGATGGGCCTGAGGACTAAATGTGAGAATGTGTTTGGTTTTTTGCATCATTTCACGCACACTTTCTCACATTTAGTCCTCAGTAGCTTGTAGGCAAACCGAAATGTCAGTCTAAGATTCCGGTCTTGGTAATAGAGTGTTTTTGGTTTACATATTTTAATGTAAAGCGGCATATACATTGTTCGAATGCTTGTCAAGCATGTGACAGTGTGTTATTAAATTTTGTTTGACGTGTCATATACACACATCATGCATAAGCTTTCAATCATTTATATTTATTTTAATTTTTAGGTGAATAGACGTGCGGTTGTTTTATCGGGAAAAATATTTTTTGCGAATTTGATCGTAAATAAATTTCCGATACCCGATGTTTCCTCTTCGACAAATATTAAAAAATAAGCTTGCTTGATCAATCAATCAATTTCGAATATATACATTATGTCAATGCTGTCTATCTGATTGAAGAAAAATCAAAACATTTTGATTTTGCTTCAAGAATACACACATTGTATACGTGTTTCATTTTAACTAATACTCTCTCACATGCTTGACAAGCATTTCAACAATGTATATGCCGCATAAAATTTAGTTTTGTTTTGTTTTTAAAGTGCAGAACAATATCAATATCAATCGCTAAGCTGAAACATTTGATACGTACTACGAATTGTAAGTCTATCGAAATAAGGTATGGAGAAAAATGGAGGCGGAACAAAACAGCATACTTAAAGGAGCTTATAAAAATAATGATGCTTCAAATGCATTTGATAAACAACTATCACATCTCGACCTGTGACGTCAGTGGTCTAAAGTAGTGGAGTGCGTAGTGCACACGACTTCTAAGACTGAGCAAATCTGATATGCGTGGGTTCGAAACCTATGGTGTGCATACAAAGTTTTTCAAATAAAATTGTATTAAAGCTCAGCACCACAAAAAAGGAGACTGATGAGTGCAAAAGTGGCAAAGCACGAAATAGCTATATCTCCAGCCAAAACAATGAGTGGTAGCACCTTTAAGTTGTTGTTGTTGTTCAAACATTCAATGAAACATAATATGTTATGGTGAAATTACATGTACCTACATCTTTGTATATAAAATCTATGGTATTATCATGGAGCTGTTATAAGAAGTTCGCCGTAGCCTCAAGATGACGTTAGAAGTTTTGCATACAAAAGCTAAGTAAAAGAACTGCAATGGCTAATGTCGCCGTAACCACTAGGTGCCGCCCCCCATAAAAACCAACGATGATAGTACTATAGGTTTCATATACAAAGCCAACATCTCTAGTTTTTAAGTGAATCGCTACACGAACACAAACAATATGCAATCGAGATACACATCAAAAGAAGGGTATTTTATTTGCTCTACCACCAACTGCAAACCAAATGGTTCTGCAAGCTCTCGTTTCGGAAACACTAGTTAAAAAGTAAATTTGCAGAATTTCGACCCAGTCCATCACAAATTATCTTTCGACTATGCAACATTGAACTTTTCAACCATTCGACTATTCATCTGCTTAAACTTTCACCCATTGGACCATTCAACTGTTCAACCATTTAACTTTTCAACCACTCAACTTTTCTACCACTCAACTTTTAGACCATAGTCGAATGGTTGAAAGTTTGAAAAGTTGAATATTCGAATGGTTGAAAGTTTGAAGAGTGGAATGGTTGAAAGTTTAAATACTCGAATGGTTGAAAAGTTCAATTGCCGAAAATGTCCACTTTGAGGTGACTTTTTGAACCATTCGACCATTCAACTTTTCATACTTTCAACTTTTCGACCTTTCAACCATTCAACTTTTCAAACGTTCGACCATTCAACTTTTCAAACTATGAACCAAAAGGTTCAATAAGGTCGAATGTTTTGAACCATTTGATTAATCAACCATTCAACATTCAACCATTTGACTATTCAAACTTTGAACTTTGGACCATTCAACTTGTCAACCATTCGACTATTCAACTTTTCAAACTTTCAACCATTCGACTATAAAGTTTGAAAAGTTGAATGGATGAAAAGTTGAAAGTTTTAAAAGTTAAATGAATGAATAGTCGAATGGTTCAAAAAGTCGACCCAAAGTGGACATTACGACCACTGAACTTTTCATGGTTGAAAGTTTGAATGGTCGAAGTTGAAAAGTTTAATGGTCTAATGGTTCAAAGTTTAAAAAGTTGAATGGTTGAAAAGTTGAATGGTCGAAAAGTTGAATAGTCGAATGGTTGAAAAGTTCAATGGTCGAAAATGTCCACTTTGGATCGACTTTTTGAACCATCAACAGATTATAAAGTTTGAAAAATGAAAGAAACGTGATTAACAACACAAAACTCATATCTGAAAATGACGAAAATAACGAAACTTGTCATTTTTTGAAACAAATCTGAAAGTTTATGATCAAACATAATTAAATGTAAGAAATCATTTAACTCATCATGACTGCTGAACTGAGTTTTGATGTTGGAAGAAATTTAATCTATCTATAAAACATACAAAAAGCGTAAAATTAGATACAAATCCGAAAATTATTTTGTTTGCATTGATGTGCTTCCATGAGTTTTGTATGTTTATTTAAAAACTGTTCCCATTTCAAGGAGAACTTTGTCCATCATTGACATACTAGATATCGACTTCTAGTCGATTCTCATTCCTATACAAAAGCTCCCTCAAATATGACTAGACCTATAACTAGTCAATAATTTGACGAGTGTGATATTGAAGTTTGTTAATTCATTTGGGGTAATTTGGATTCTCTAATTGTTGAAAATTTATTCCGAATGACATCAGTAGTTGTTAATTGACTGGGTTGTTGAAATTTCTTGAAAATTAAATTTCCAACTATTCAGTTTATCTTGGAGTGACACGGAGCCAAAGGGAGTGTTCTTTTTACTAAGAGTGAAGATAAAGAAAGTTACATATATAGTAACGGGGTTTTCCATTGGTAAATTCAGATTTGCTTAAAAAATGAATTTGTATCGCAGTCCATGGAACACGATTAAAATTCTATATGAACTTGACAAAGATAATTAAAACAAATTTAAAACTTCACTGTATGACTCCTTATTACCAGCAAATATTAGAAAATATCGCAATTATTTTTGTTTACATATTTAAATTATATAATGCTTTTAACAAAGAAATGTTAAGCACTTGGTCCTGACACTTACTCGTATACCTGTTTTTCCACCACATCCAATTTTTTCTTTTAAATATTTTGAAGTTTTGTACATGCTTATTAAATTGTTGAACATTTTTCTAGAAAGTTTGCAATTTTGGAAAGTTAGGCAAGAAAAATCTCCCTTACTATCAAGTCAAGTCAACTTATGTCAAAATGACAATTGATCATATTTTTTAATTCAACTAAAAGCTGAACTTTATTACTCAATGATTTATTTTTTTATCTGCACAACTTCATTTAATGCTTTCTGTAAAAAGGTTCCTTGTAAATTTGGAAAAGAAATAAGTAATATTTCTTTAAAATACAAAATACAAATCATGATGGACTTGTAGCTTGCCTGAGAAGTGTTTTGTAGAAAATAATGATTTTGGTAATTTTTGTACTATGAACTTGAAGTAGAGGTTTGTGAAGTAAAGTTCTGAATTTTAAATTCATGACACTTGAAAAACTAACTAGTTGCCTTGGTCAAAATTTACGTTCAAAGAATGAAGTTGACTGCAAATGAAGTCCCTTATGTTGTCTGAACCTGCCCATTGTAGGACAGATAGTTAGTTGGATAATTTTAACGTGATCGTGTTGATACATTAAATTTTGTATTGTATGTAAACTATGGTGTAAGAAGCAACTCCATACAACGTTATTATAATAATCAAGTTCAGACAACATAAGAGACTTCATTTGCTGTCAACAGTATTATTTGAACGTAAATCTTGACCAAATTTTTGGCAGCTGGCCAATCAGATACTAGAAACTTGCCTTACTTTCAAGTCCCTTATGTCGTCTGAACCTGCCCAATGACAATGAAACGATGAAATCCATTAAAAATGCTCAAGAGTCCTTTCAGGTCAACCTTGGGCCGTTGTTATCTCAGTGGACAAATGTGATCATTTGTGAATCTAAGCATATGTTCTAACATATAAATTTGTACCAAATTTTAGTTAGTTTTCCCAAATTTTATGAATAATTTTATTTTATAGTTTTAATTTCGTATTCGCAGAATGATCCAAAAGCCAGTATATTAAACATCAAATTTTATATGTTTACTTGGTAGTTATTTCATAAAAAAACATTATATTTTTAAACTTGTTTTTAAATTCTTTATTTACAATTAACAATTACAAAAAATATCCATTTATAAAAATCACCAACGTACAAAAACATAACAATTTCATCATATTTCATTTTAACAACATTTTATCTTTCTCTCTCAAAGATGCACATCTATTTATAAATTTCACAATAACATCACAATTTTAATTTTTGTCGCTTTCCTGAAATATAAAAACAAAATTTAAATTTAAAAAAATCAAAAATATTTATTTTAAACTACTACAGCAAAAATAAATACCACCATTTAAAAACCAATTTCAAGTTAATGAAATTAAAAAAAAAAAGTAATGTAAACATATTTATTTCAATTTTAATAAAAAAAATAAAATACAATTTTACAGTGAGTTGCCCTTGTATCCTTTGAATAATGCTGTTAGTTAAAAAATACTCATAATAATACATTTACATGACAAATACTGTTTTACATATTTCATAAACTTAAATAAACAAAAATCAAGGAATACTCTACAAATTACTGCAATTAAAAAATATGTTTTTGAATTAAATAATGGCTCCTTTTATTTTCACAGTACTGTGTGTTAAATGATGATGGCTCTACAACAATAATGTTAATACAATGTTCAAAATGCAGCTGGAACAACTACATTTTACATGTAATCAAACCAAATGTTGATGCAGATAAATGTACAACACCAATATGGACTCTCTCTTTAGCGAGACAATAATTTTCCCTTGAAATACATTTTAAATTTGTGCTATAAGACCGTCAAGTGTTAGAAAATTAAAATAAAATATGTGCATCTTACCTGCAGATAATTATTCACTAGCAGAGTCAATCCAACTCCTAGACCAAGGGCTAAAAGATGTGAGAAGTAAATGTTGGGGAATGGCCTTCGCTTTTTGAGGATCATCGAAAGAATTGTGGCTTTACGATCAGAGTAAGGAGGATAACGACCACTAACAAAAATTGTATTACAAGAAATTTAATATATTTTTGTTTGTTATATATCTTACGATGCCAAAAACTCTCCAAGTGGGTTGAAATTTTTTCCTAGGCACGATTTTTTGTGTGTAAATGTATCGAAACCATATTTTCCGTGGTAACATCCCATTCCACTATATCCAACACCTCCGAATGGAAGTGTATCAACTAGAAGACAGGTGAGGAAATATAGTTCATATTATTTTGGATAAACAGTAGTTGTAGTAACAAATAGGAAAAAAGTAAATGCAAATATTTAAAAGCAATACTTTAATTATAACTAAAATAAAAGCAGCAAAACATGATCTGATCCCAAAAATATTCAAATAATTATCGCACCTTCTTATCCTAGTTCGTTATATTATTAAAAATGCCCAAACTTTGGCTTATAGATGGCTATTCAGGTTTGCGATTGGTTTTATTTTTTTTTGCTTTATTATTAGAAGTTGAAAATAGCAATCTATTCGCTAGAGTAGCAACTTATGTTTGAAATTATTGAAAAAGATATTAAATGATCATCGGGATCAGATTGTGTGGTTGCATTTAAAGGTTTAAAGCGTCTAATTATAATACATAATTATTGCATGGTAAAAAATATTTAAATGTAAGCTTTTTAAGTAAGAATAATTTTGTTACGTTATTAAAATGGAGTTAAATTTGTAGAATTTTGAATGTTGACGAATTTCTTTTAATTTAATGTTAATAAAAGGTTCACTAGCTTACATTTAATAGCTTTTGTTATTTTAAAAATATGAGGTATACAAAAATAAATGTTGATTAGTTATAAATAAAAATGTTTTTTACAAGATCAAACAAATTTATTAAAATACAATTTATCAGTAAAAAACATTGTTCATGCAATCCTTAGTGAAAAAAATAAATCTATTTACAATGAAATGATGAAAAATGTATAATTTCACTTTCACATTTTTACATTTTTCTCGGGAAATTCGAATTTTAGAAGACATGCGGCTCTAGTAAGCATGTATTCAATTTTTCTTTTTCATCTTTTTGTTTATAATATTTGTCCTGAAAATTTTGTTTCTTTCCAATCATGATTATTAGAGCTACGTGATAAAAAATAAATATAGGGTCATTCATTTCAAGGTTCCAAGTTGGTACCGCCGCCGGCACTGGCATCTATCAAATTCAGTTGTGATCAATAGTGTCATAATATTTGTTGCCATATTGCCATATAGGATAATGGATCGCCTAACAATCGATAGCCACTTTACACATAATGATTGTCCGACCACGGAAGATATCGGTTAAATTGTGAAGACATTTGAAGAGTGGAAGAGTTTTTGATGCCGTAAGGCCAGTGCATGGTAAGGCACGCTTAGTCAAAAATATTGCTGCTGCATGTTCGAGTATTGCTGATGATACTAATTTATCGATTTCCCGGCGTTCGCGGCAATTGAACGAGTTTTTTGGACTTGGACTAAATGTGGTTCCAACAAGACGGAATAACAAGCTACACAGAACGTCTAAGCTATGACTTTAGAGCGTGGGAAGCTTCCTGATCGCGTATCTCACCTTTTAGTGGCTTACGTCAATAGACCGCTATTGGATTATGCGATTTAATTCGCTTAGATTTTTTCTGTGAGGCTACGCCAAAGACTGTGTTTGCACGAATAATCCCCGAACTCTAGCTTAACTTTCCCAATTGAAAAATGAATGACCCTGTAATTTTTAATCTAAAAAGTGCTGCAAACGTTCACAAATTGCACAACTCACACAAAAAAAAACAGTTAAATGAACAAAAATGTGTATATTTATTTGTTTTTAAATACAAAAAATATGTACCTGCACAATGCATTAAGGTTTCATTGATGCTAAATCCACCACTCGATGTATTACTTAGGAAATTCTTAATGTTTGACTTTGAATTATCAAAGACATACACAACCAAAGGCTTCTCCCTATTTTATTCGATCATCATTAAAAATGTTTTTATTCTTAAATATTATTATCATTATTTTGATTAAATTTGATGTACAAAAAAATAACATAAAAATGATTTATTTATTTATGCGATAATAATGTATTTATGAACAGAGAAGTATGAATATGATTTTTTTTGATGTTGTTGTTGTGCACCGGTGTAAGTATTCAATCGCATTTGAATACTTTTTTTAAGGTGTTTTAAAAAAATTGATGATAGAAGTTGTAACTTACAACGCTCAATGAAACAAGACTCTAAAATCTGTTGATTTATCTCTTATTTTAATTTGTCATGTTTCACTAAACACTTATTTGAATAAAACGTGAAATAATTTTTTTTTTTCAAATGTAAAACTTGATTTAGTTGGCTAAAGCACGAACTTGATTGAGGAAACTTGATGCTTTTTGACAGCCAATTTGTATTGAAATAGCTTAAAGCCAATTCTCTTAAATAAACTTTTTACACAGTTAGCATCTATCCGTAAAAGTCCATTACAACTAATTTTCTAGAATTCAAGAATTAAATTAACATTAAAATGCAAAATAATCTGCAAAACGGACATTTTTTTACGCTGATCTAAGCAAAGCATTTGATAAGGTCAACCACTCTATAATCTTGCTAAAATTAAAGAGACACGAATTTTTAGATTTTATCATAATGAATTGGATTGGATCAAATCGTATTTAAAAAAAAAACAACCGTATACGCTATGTTTACTTTAAAAGTTATATTTCTTAAATTATTATTGTGCTGTCTGGAGTTCCTCAAGGCAGTCATATTGGACCTCTGATCTTTTTAATGTTCATTAATGACATTGATGAAGATCTATTTTACTCAATAGAGATTTAAAGATGACTTTAAGCTGTTCTTTAGCTTATAAAAAACCAAGTGGATTTTGCAGGACGATATTGACAGAGCCTGGTAAAGAATGGTGTTCTTCAAATTGAATGAAGCTAAATATAAAAAGTGTAACGTCATGTACTATTTTATAGTAAAAAACGGATTGCATCTTTGTATTGTATCGATGTATGAATTTTAAGTCTTATTTAGTTTCAAGCTCTCATTTAACTTATTTAAGGTAAGGTCTCATTTAACTCCAAGATTCATGTCATCATCCTATCCTGGAATATAATATTATGATATTTCAATAAATTAAATTAAAAGTTACAAACAATGTTTTTTTATTATTCCTTCGTGAATAGACGTCTTCTGTCTTATGAACATCCACTGAATTTACTAAGTCTATCGACGTGGAAGAAAACGAGGGAAGTAAACAATATCCTTTTCATGTTTTAACACTAGATTAATTTAATATAATAATATAATTAATTAAATACCTATGACCTCGGTACGCTCAATTTAAATTCTCGTCCAAAATTAAATGGCAATCACGGCTTTTTGTATACAAGATCTAATTATATTTTAAAAGAAGCTTTAAATGTCATGTGTATTAATTTTTCGAAGAATAATCTTGAACGAAAATTGTTATCTTGTTAAGTAATTTTTTAAATCTGTTTTTCTTGTTTTCGCTTACTTTATATGTAAATATTAAGTATTCTTAAAATGTTTGATATTTTTATCATTCATTTTAATATTTTGATAATTGTTTTACTATTTTAATATTTAATTTTGTATTCAACTTGGACTTAAGTTTGCAGTTGAAATAAATGAATACATAAAATAATTTTATTCTTAAATCAGTTTTTATTTTAGTGAATGTTTTTTTCTTATGTAAATAGCACAACTATCTATTCTAACACATACGTTAAAATTTTATTAGAATAATACGAGTATTTATCTAAAATTTACTCTAAACAAGTATACAATTTGAAAACTGTAAAATATATACAAAATCAAGATACAATACCACAACCAAAACCCTATAGCTTTTATCTTAAATAATTTACTAAATTTAAATTATTCAAATATTTATAATACACACTATTTACAACAGGATTGGTTTGTTTATGTTTTTTATTTTGTTTTAAATATTCGTATTCAAGCCCAAATCACCAAAGGAAATTTATTCATAATCGATAGTCAAGTTAAGGAAATTCAAATGTAGCAAGATTGTTTGTTTATAGAAAAGATGTATGTTTGTGGTTTTGGAATATTGTAAGTGTAAAGGGTTGTTGTTCCTTTTTTCTTTGTCTACTAAAATATGTAGCCAATTTACATAATTCCGAATTCTTACCCGTATAATGCATGATTGTTTCATTCAAACAAATTCCTCCCGATTGTGTTCCGTGAACAAATAGATCTTGTACTTGGCTATCCGTAGAGAATATATACGAAACCAAAGGTACCTCTCTAATGTTCGTTATGTTTTTTGTTTTGTTTGTTGTTTTTATAAAAAAAAATTATATTTTTTTTGCGTTTAAGTTAAATTTTGAAAAAATAAAAGAACAAAAAAATTTAAATTTCAAATCAAAGTATTTGTGCTGTGTATACAATGGAAAAGATGCGACACGATAACGGCACAAATGAATGATTTCTTATTTTTGTATTGAAAGCATTCCAGCGAGTATGAAGATGAAAAATGTTACCTGGCATTTATAAAATTGATTGCATCATATGCATTTTCAACATTGTATATGGGCAAGATGGGACCAAAGATTTCTTCCTGCATAATGGAATCATCGGGGTTAACATCAGTCAGAATTGTTGGTTCGATGAATCGCTCAGCAACATCATACTTTCCACCAACGGCAACTTTTCCACATTTCATCAGTTCAAGTAGACGTCTTTAAGAAAAGATTTTTATTTATGACTCTTAAGTTCTTTTTTGAGAGATAAAGATTTTGAATACATACTGGAAATTATTTGCATTTATTATCCTACATAGATCGGGACTTTCCTTTGGATTTTCTCCATACCATTCCTTTAATACATCTTTGGCTTCAGCAATGAACTTTTCTTGAATTTCCTTAGAGCATAATATATAATCTGGGGCTATGCAGGTCTGTCCAACATTAATCAGTTTTCCCCAGAGAATTCGTTTTGTCGTAACTCGTAGGTCTGCACTTTGGTCGATGTAACAAGGGCTAGGATTTTTTTGTTTGTTTTCAGTTAAAAGTCGTTCTTTTCAAAAGATTTTAGTCAATTTTGTTTACCTCTTTCCACCTAATTCTAGTGTGACAGGAGTGAGGTATTTATTGGCAGCAGCATGAACTATCTTTCCTACTCTTGTTGAACCTGTGTAGAAAATATAATCGAAACGTTGTTTCAAAAGCTCAGCAGTTGCCGCTGGCCCAGCTGTTATTATTGGATAGCAATCCTAAATTAAAAACACTATAAAATTAACATTCTACAAGGCATTGATTTCAACTCACATTATCCAAATATTTAGGTATTGTTTCGGCTAAAAATTTAGCACAATTAGCTGAAATTTCGCTGGGTTTGATAACGACACAATTACCAGCTGCTATTGCAGCTGCCACAGGTACTAACAACAATTGCAATGGATAATTCCATGCACCAATCACTAGGACAACACCAAAGGGATCATTATAAATGCTAACGTCGTCCAATAGATTGACAAATGATTTTGAAGGCTGAAAGTTTTTGTAAGAAATATAAAAATTAGTATTAGTTGAGAAAAATAAAATGATAATTAATATTTTTTCTAACCTTTTCAGGTTTCATCCAGTCTTTTAGATTGTACAATATATGAATGACATCGTTCTTCATTAGTTCTGTTTCAACAATGATGCTTTCTTGTTTGTGACGGCGCAAATCGGCTTCTAATGCACTAACCATATCAGACTCGTGCTCTTCATACATTTTGAGAAGTTGTTCCAGTTGTTTTTTACTGTAGAAAAAAAAAATATAAAAAAATGTTAAATATTACAGATTTAATAATTATTATGAATTTATGTTCACTTGGGCGTATAAGGAAGATTTTTGTTATTTTTTTTATTAATTAAATTAATATTTCGAGCAATGATTCATTTCAATCATTCATTCGAAAATGTGTTGGTTCTAAATTTTAGTTAGCAGCAGTGAAAAAGTAATAATAATAAGAAGAGAAGGATTTCATTTAATATAACGATTAATAACTTTATTTAGAAATTTATTTCATCCTTGACAGTTTTACAATTAAGCTATGCTAAATGACAATTTCCTGTAAAACTTATTTAAAAATTAGCAAATCATATGTGAATCTTGTCTGGATGCAATAATAACAGAAGTAAAGTGTTTTAATAATTTTCTAAAAAAAAAGACATAATAATGCAGATTTTAAAACCGCTCAAGCATTTTAATAAACTTAAATAAACTTTTAGTGCCACTTTGCAGGAAAAAGTAATTTTAATATTATAATTATTTTAATATTAAATACAAATCTGCTCTAATAACGACAGTTAGAACGGTAAGCTTAATATTAAAAAAAAGTAAGCTTTCGGAATTCTAATAATAATAATTATGTCTCATTTTCAAGAAATATAAATTAGTTAAGATCTGATGGAAAACTGTATGACAGAGGACCAAAGAGCCCTAAATCCAAACCCAAATATACATAGAAGGCAGTTAAGGCTATTTAAGGTTATTTTTTTAACACTTAGAGGCAACCTTATTTTTTTCATAAAAGTCTTAATTCTAAAGCTAAGAATACACGATTGGAAGATCTTCCAAAAATGGAAGATTTTTTGTAAATCATTTAAACCAATTTTCTATAAACTATGAAAACAGACAATTTTATCTGTCAAAAGTGATAATAATAAAAATCACCCAGAGAACTATAGAGGAATTTCGATTCTCACCTCGCTAAGAAAGATTCTAACTTCAATTCTTTGTGAAAGGTTGACGGAATGGATTGAGAACAACAACCGACTCACCATGTTTCAGGCAGGATTTCGGTCGGGTTTCTCAACGTAAGACCATATATTCGCTCTGACTCTATTCGTATTGCCAGGAGATAGATTAAGCAGAAAAAGAAATTATATGCCTGTTTTGTGGATCTTAAAGCAGCCTTTGACAAGGTAAACAGAAATGCCTTGATGTACAAATTGTCATCTTTAGGAATTTCACGTAAATTCTTAATGTTTTATTTCAATTTTCTTGCCTCATCTACTGCATCAGTGTGGGACGGAACTTAATTCTCTGAATGCTTTGAAACAACATCAGGTGTCCCCCAAGGGTGTATAATGTATATTAAGCCCGATATTATTCGCCTTGTTTATTGATGACGTTTTTGATGTACTTCCGGGTGGAATACTCTTTGCCAAAGTTTTGCTCTACGCCGACGATTTAGTTTTACTGGCTGACAATCAATCTACCCTTCAGCTGCAAATCAACAAACTTAATATATTTTGTGGATCCTGGAGTCTCTGCGTCAATACTAACAAGACAAAAATAATGATTTTTGAACCGTGTCAGAGAAGAAGACTCGCAGAAGAAAACTGGTCCCTAAACAACGCGCCTATTGAGTTCGTTGTTTTGCTGTCTTACAATCTTAATGTTTCGAAACACGTGAAATAAAAAAGGAACGAAGTCAAAGTAGCTCTAAACTTGTTGTGGCCTAAGTTTTACTCTAAAGCCTAGTACGCTGCTGATGCGAAACGAAAATTCCCATACAAAAATGACATGACGAAATCATAAACGAAAAATTTCGCTGTGCTTTTCGTTTTTCAGTACGCTGCTGAACGACGAAATGTGTCATTTTAGTGGATAGCTGTACTAGATTTCTTAGTACAATTCTCCACTCTTTTCGTTCTCAATTTAATTGCCCAGCACATTAATTGCTTTCGAAATTTTGACGTTTAATTTTTTTATTGAAAAAAAAAAAAATTGTTTACTCGTGACTTTCGGTGTTTTGACTTTGATTTATATTTGATTAAAAATTTAAAATAAAATGGATTTGTCTAATGTGTTCCAGCATTGCATTTCTGAATCGGAAACTCAGGATGTTGTTGGTGATGTGCAAGAAGTGATGAAGACAAGCAGTGAAATTCAACTTCCAGACAGAACTCTCCACAAATATTTTTCCGCTGTGGTTTTCGCTTTAATTTCGCTCTGCACTTGGAGACCGCCGAAAAATTTCGTTTCGCATCAGCAGCGTACTAGGCTGGATCTTAAATCCAAATATCGTGTTTTTCAAGCAACTCTGAACTGTTGCATGTGCTACGGTACCCAAGTTTTTGGATATTTACAACTGGAGGAGTTTGAAGCCGTGCAAATGTATTTCTTCAAACTCTTGTTCAAATTGCCTTCTTCAACGCCCAATTATGCTATATATGTATGTAGAGTCTGGCATAACACCTTTTTACATTACAAACCTTAAAAACCAACTCAGACTACATATTGAAAATTATGAGGAGGGATGAAAGAAGCCGGTCACAAATCCATTATGACAAGGCTTATGCAAACAAATGCCTCCCCGTTTAAGGAATGAAACCAGATAGCTTCTTCATATGGCAGTAATCTATTCTTTTTGACCAGAACTGATGCAAGGGCGGATCCAGATTTTTCATAAGGGGGGGGGGGGTGGTTGTCACACACTTAGATGAGTTTTTACACACCGCTTAAAAATGTTCTTTAATGTTTTGTTAAGGAGGCTAACAAAATTTAATAATTGCTAAAATGACAACTTTAGTTATCAAATTATTTTAGAACACTGTTGTCCAGCAAGATATGGTCTAACTATTTAATTTAGATGACTCCCTACATAGTTTTCTAAATAAGAGCTAAAACACAATAGTTTAGAGGGTTTTTGGTGCATTTCGCGCAGAAATGGCAGAAATGTAGGAAATTTTTTTGAAACGTTGCTTTTTTCCAAAAATAAAATACACTTGTTTCCATTTCTATTAATGCGAAGAACGCTGCAAATATTCAAAAATCCAGAAAATGAGATAGAATCTGATATGTAGAAATGTCGGGCTTTTTTTGACGTAGTTTTTTCGAACTCAATTTTCGGGAGTCTCTTATTACTATCGTTATCAATCTGCTTACTCGTATTTTGATCTTAAAGACGTCAACAAAACTTAAAAATTGTAGAGATAAAAAGGTTTGGTTTTTGAATTTAAGGAAATAGTTGCATTTAAGTAAATAATTTCTCTAAAAAATTAAACTAAAAAAAGTAAGGTAGGTAAACAAATAAGTTGGGAAGAAAAGTTTTTGTAGCACTCACAAATTACACATTTCAAAGCTTTTATATCAATAGATATGAAGTGTTTATTATGTTTTTCACTTAGCCACTAGTTTAACAAAAGTGTCACATGCGTTTTTTGGGACATTTATATTATTGAAATTCGTGTTTAAATCTTAGTTCTAGAGCATCCAAAGCAAATTCACTTTAAAAGTAGATTTATTTAATTTTTTAAGATCTTTTAAGATCTTTTGTATTCAACAGAAAACCAATTTTGAAAGAAATAAAATACACGAAAATATTTCCTATATTTTAAGATTTAAAAATGTTCAAAAATTTAATTGCCATTTCATTTGTCAAAATTTAAATGCCATTTTATTTGTCAAAAAATCTAGATTAATTTATTTTTTTTTTGAAAATCATGTTAAATTTTAAATTTTGTCTTAAAAATATTTTTGGTAAGCACTAAATAAAAAACTTATAAATATATGTACATTTTACATTTAAATTTCGTCCAAAAATGTTGTCCCCTTTTTGAGATATCGAGTTTTGTAAACAAAATTAGTATTTTTTTTTAAATTAAAAAAAATACATTTTTGATCATAAAAAATCATCATCAATTTGATCATTGACAAGATCATGCACAGAAAGAGAAGAATTTTGAAATCGGTATATTAGTTCTTGAGAAACCTTAAAAACAAAATAAAGGTTTTTTGAGGGGTACTCTTCTGGAGCAATACGAAAATATGTTTTTCTTGTAGAAAGAAAGAAGTCAAATTAAGAACACTAAATTTAGAGAAAGTTTTAGAAAACTCACATGTTTGAACCTGCTTGGGGACTGCTATTATTTTTCGTATTAATAAAATGAAAAAAACGCCTTACACTAATCGGCTGAAAATCTTAATTTCAATCAACACTATTGTTTGGACTGTAGGGGCCAGGAAACACAGACAGACGGAAGGAATCGGGGTACCCACTTTTTTCGACTTCTCTATCGTCGTAATGTCATATTTGATTAAAAGCTCTAGTTTAAAATTGTTTACTAATGCAAAACTTGCTATACAGGGGCCCTACTCTGTAATGCGTTTCGAAAGCCAATCCGATTCGAATCTGATATTCGATTCGTTTATGAATTCTGTAAAATGTTCGAATCGAATAAAACAATCATCTAGTACTTTTTCTATTTTTCCAATAGATTAACCGAGTCTCGAAGTATTTCTTATGACATTTGTCAAAACAAAAATACAAAAAAAAAATCAAAACAAATCACAGACGAGGAAAAAATTAAAATTAAAATTCAGTCATTATTATCACTTGAAAATTATCGTAATGACTTTTTTTACACTTCACTGCTTTGCAATTGCCACATCTCTTTTTTTAATTCAAGCTTAGAAAGTTTAAGCTGATTTTTTTCATAGTCATTTCGTTTTTTGTGTTGAAATTTGTCTTTTGCTAAGGTATACTTTTTTTCCTTTAAGTCATACGAATTCCACCATAATTTCAAATTGCTTTTGTTTGGTATGCACATTTTTCGCTGATGATTCGCTGTAATGGGATTTATTTGCTTAAATTTTGAATAAAAATATTATTTCCTTACTTATATTTTATCTATTTCACACAACTCAACAAAATTTTCCTTTTGTGTCCTTTAAAAACGACCTTCGAATTGCAATTCGTTAACTCTCTTGGTGTAGAAAGAAAATTTCCTTTTTCGAACGCTAATGACATTCGGAAACGCATTGCCAGGTACGAAAAATCCGAATGCGGATTTGTCATTCCGTAAGTACTAGATTTCTTATCCGCATTGGAAATAGAGAGTACTAAATATTCGTTTTCGAAAATATTTGCTTTCGAAACGCATTACAGAGTAGGGCCCCAGTTCCTATAAGTCGCAAGTAAAAATCACTTCAATAATCACTATTTATGTGTGTCAAAAAAATGTAATCATAAAATTGAAGGCTAGTTTAAGGAATTTAAAGGCAACTTAATACAAAATTGATGATCTCTTGTTCAAGGTTTCTTCTTGAGAACCTAAATATTTGGGCCCGTATTTATAAAGAAAACATAGTTAAAATTAATTATTTCAGATCCCGTGTTTAGAAAAACTACGCAATGGAATACAAATATTCCGGACTCAAATGGAACGGTAGGCAACTGCCTTTAGTTTGATTTCGGAAAATTCTTATTCCATGGTGTAGTTTTCCTAAACACGGGAGCTGAAATAACTAATTTTATGTATATTTTCTTTATAAATACGGGGATTGCTCTTTTTCTTAGAAACAATTTTTATGAAAATAATTTAAAGCAAGACTAAAGTTTTTTTTAAATTCTAAATTGAGTAAAAACAAAAGTTTTAGTTGTTTTTGACAGCAAACCACTTTTTGGTGAATGTCGTTAAATTACTAATAAATCTTTAGATGAAATCTTTATTTATACAACTTAACTGTATAAGCTTTGTGGCTCATATGACCCCCCCCCTGGATCGTCCATTGGTCAAAAGTTGATGAATTTGTGCTGTGTTTTTGGCTGAATATCCGATTCATATTATGTTCTTGGTCCAATCTTCAGTCAAAAGTAATCCTTTTAGCAACAAAGTTTAAGGAAGTAAAATACAAATGTTGTTTTCATATACAAAAACTAAGTAATTCAAAATATAATGGGGGTCATATACATTAACGCAATACGATTAGTTTTGAATTGAAAGGAATTCCTACGAAAAAGCAAATAAATTATCTTCCGGGGGAGGGGGTCATGACCCCTACAAGAGAGATTTTGGATGGTCAACTGTCTATAGATACTGCAAATATGCTCTAAATTCCGTAATAGTTTTCCATAACTCTACAACCAATTATTGCAATTGAAGGTTCAAACAAGGATCCTAATTACTATTTTGTATTTCAACTCATGTAAAAATTGATTATTTTTTATTTCAAAATCATCTCAAAATTGTTGAATTCGCACTTAATGCTTTAACAAATTATTATTTCTTTTTTTTTATATAATTAGTTGAACTTATGTTTATTATTTGAATTTTAACTTCTTTACATTTAAATTGTGTTTTTATTATGAAATGTCGATCAGGCAGACGGCAGAATTGCAATGTCCATATTCTTAAAGAAAAACAATTGTTAATAATTTATTTCTTAAAAAAAAAGAAACTATCTATCTATCTATCTATCAGCCAATATTTAATTGGTAGAAAAGTTTTTGAGCAGGAAACAACAAAAGTTTACAGGATTTTGAAAGAATTTGAAAACAAAAATTGACAAAATAACGAAAAAGAAGCTATATACTTTTTGAATAACATCCAAAAATAACTAAAAAGGATGGGACGCAGGAACAAGTTTTACAAGATAGTCGTTATTGCTTGATTTATTATTGTTTCGCTTTTTTTTTATATTTTATATGTTTTTAAATGTTTTTGCACGACCTGTTGTTTTCACTTCTTAAATAAATTTGCATATACTCTGTAATCTGTCAACAAAATTGTTTTCCAATAAGTCTACCAATTTTATAGTTTTCTAAAACTCTCCAACCGTTAGGTTAGGTTAGGTTATAGTGGCTGTCCAAGATGGAAACGGACACTCTTAGGCCAGTTTAATGGCCCATTGTGATACCACATGAATCTTGAGGTTACTTCCTAAGCTCAATGGAACCAGTTTGAGTATCTTACGAAACGAAAGAGGCTGATTATGCCGACATGATTTAGATCGTTTAGATCGTTAAAGAAGAATTCTCCTAGGTAATTCTTGCGTTTTCGAACCAGAGCAGGGCATGTGCAGAGAAGATGAAGAATTGTTTCTTCCTCTTCCTCGTCCATACAGCTTCTGCAGAAATCATTTGAGAATACGCCGGTTATGACACCTATTATCGAGCTTATATGCGATCTGCTTAGAGAGAGCAAGCACCTTGAACGTTTTAAATCCAGTGTTGGCCAGATGTTTTTTTGTGACTTGACACCTGGTGCCTGCCCTCCTCACAGCGTCTTGCATTAGCAAAAGTTTACAAGTAGCGATTGGTATGCCAGTACGTGCCAAACGTGGTAGGATGGGCTGTACTGTACCGTTCCTGGCGAGTTCATCTGCCTTACAGTTACCTGCCATCTCCATTAGAGATGATCGACAGTTATGGACTGTTATAGAGTTTGTAGAGACAGAATCCAGAGATTTGATAGCGGCCTGACTATCTGAGAAAATACGGATATCAGATGTTGATATCACGTTTTCTTTAAGCCAGGACAAGACTTCTTTTATCGCCAAAAGTTCCGCCTGGAACACGCTACAATGATTGGGAAGGCGGAATGAGAGACTTAATTTCAGTCGTTCAGAGTACACACCTCCACCAACCCCTTCTTTTGTTTTTGACCCATCTGTACCCATCCAACCGTGGAAGCAGACAAATATTAGTTGGAAGATAAGCAATTGTCAGCCGATTTTCTATCAAAAAAATTGTCTAATACTTGGATAAAATCAAGCAACCGCATAAACGGTTGTCACCTTATTAGGTATACTATTGGAAGACTTTTGACAGTTTGGTCAATATTGAAAGATCTAGGTTTTGGTTTGACAAAGGGTAGGTTCAAACAACATAAGTGACTTCATTTGCAGTCAATTGCATTCCTTGAACGTTAATTTTGATCAGGCAGCTAACTAGTTTTCAAGGGTCACAAATTTCAAAGTTAGAACTTTACTTTACTCACCTTAACCTCTACCTTCAGTTCATCGTTCAAAACTTATCAACATTATTGTCTACAAAACACTTCTCAGGCAAGTTATAAGTCCACCACGATTCGCATTTTGTATTGTAAAGAAATATTACTTATTCTTTTTCAATTTGACAAGGAATTCTTTTACACAAAACATTGAATGGAATCGTGCAAAAAATAAATAAATCATAGATTAATAAAGTTCAGCTTTCAGTTGAATGAAAAAAACATGATCAATGGTGTCATTTTGACAAAAGTTGACTTGACTTGATAGTTAGGGAGATTTTTCTTGACTAACTTTTAGTCAACTTTTTTGGCAGCTGGTCAATCAGATACTAGAAACTGGACTTACTTTTAAGAACCTTGTGTCGCTTGAACCTGTCCAAATATGTTTACTTACTATATTGTAAGTATTGCTCTCAAGTAAAAAGAACATTTCGAGTTTTTAATCTACCTTAACCGATGATTGATGGATAAGTTGAAGAAAGTTCTTTTTATACCGTCTTTCAGCTATATACAGTAAGGTGCAAAATTGTCCCAAGTCAACAGTTTTTTTTATTTCGATACGTGCCATTATTTTTGTTTTTGTATATTAAGGATTTCAATTGTTGTAATTACTTACGTCATGAATGGTACAATAACAAAAATCAGAAAAATAACCGTTATCTTTGAAATCCGCAAAAAAAGACAGCATTACATTGGGACATGCATAGAGCGCCATTTCAGTGTAGTACTTGGCCAAAACTGGTTGTTTCTCTATAAGATTTAGTTTTTATTTTATAAGTGTGGTCTAAAATTCAGTTATCAGTTGTTTTATTCAATAAAATTTAAATAATTGTGACTAACTGAGAAAATGAAACCATTTACAAAATCTTTTAATGAAAGCATATTGAATAAGTTAAAGGAAGGAGATTCCGTTAGAAAAATTGGGCAAACGTTGAAAGTAAGCAAAGGCGCTGTGCAGAGAATAAGAAAAAAGTTTAAAGGAGAACTGAAAAAGAATGTTGGAGGAAGACCAAGAGTACTAAACGCTACCGATACTCGACATGTTGTCAGATATCTTGCTACAGGAGAAGCATCTTCGGCTTCAAAAGCAGCAGCCCTAGTTCGCAGAGATACTGGCAAAAAAGTAAGCAAGTGGACAGTGCAACGAGCCCTACATTCGGTCGGCTTCAGAGCCTTGGAGAAAAAAAATAAACCTTTGCTTTCAAAGAAAAATATAAAAGCTCGACTTGAGTTCGTAAAAAGGTATGCGTCCTGGACAGATGATGATTGGAGTCGTGTCATATGGTCAGACGAAACAAAAATTAACAGATACTGTACAGATGGAAGACAATGGAATTGGAAGAGAGAAGGAGAGAAAATAAATGTCAAAGATTGTATACAAACTGTTAAGCATGGGGGGGCAATGTCAAAATGTGGGGCTGTATGACTGTTTATGGAATAGATTCTTTTCGGAAAATTGATGGCATCATGAAGAAAGAAATGTATCTTGACATTTTAAAAAATAATTTAACTGAAACTATAGAAAATATGCCGGTACCTGAAAACGAAATAATTTTCCAACATGACAACGACCCCAAATACACTGCGAAAATTGTTAAGGAATGGTTAGAAAATAAAGACTTTCAGGTACTGGAATGGCCGGCACAAAGCCCAGACCTAAATCCGATAGAAAATTTGTGGTCACGCTTAAAAAAGTCTTTGTTAAACAATTATGAATCACCACCATCTTCAATCAAAGTACTGTGGGAACGGGTTCAAGATCAATGGGATAATATTTCTGCTGAATATTTCTCGTTAAAAGTTGCCAAGGCGATTGGCAACAGTAAAAAAGGCAAAAGTGCAAAGTGGTCCAATATAATTTCTTGATTTAAAATACGCAACGAAAGTATAACTATTTTTTTTTTTCATTATTGTGTTTAATTTTGTATCTTATATAAAGGGTGTCCCAAAATTAACGCAAGATTTGAATTTGCCGCCATTTGTGCAGTGAAGTGTTGGCAACCCTGAAAAAAAAAGCAATTTGACAGCTAACAGTATAGGGTTAGCTAACAAAGGAGCGTTACACGATAGAACAACGTGTCTTCATTATTAAAGAATATTTCAAAAAAAGTGAAAGCTTGGCGGCTGCAGTTCGAAAATTTCATACAAAAAATGGTCGGAATAGTGTTTTAACTTCGTCAACTGTGAAGAGATTAATTGAAAAATTCATGGAGACTGGATCCGTTGGAGACGCCAAACACACTGGTCGTCCAAAAACAAGCCGTTCAAATGTGAATGTCGAAGCAGTGCGTGAGAATGTTGCTGACAATCCAGGAACCTCAATTCGACGTCGTGGACAAGAATTGCAAATTTCAAGAACCTCTCTACAGCGTATACTCACCAAAGATCTGTGTCTTCATGCTTACAAAATTCAATTAACACAACAATTGAAGCCTAATGACCAAGGACAGAGAAGAGAGTTCGTTGAATGGATTATTGAACATCAACAAATGGACCCTGATTTTTCGAGCAAAATCATCCTAAGCGATGAAGCACATTTTCATCTTGATGGCTTTGTCAATCGCCAAAATTGCCGCATTTGGGGTTCGGAGAACCCACATGTGATTGTCGAAAAACAAATGCATCCACAACGCGTGACTGTATGGTGTGGATTTTGGGCTGGAGGCATAATTGGGCCATTTTTTTTGAAAATGATGCTGGTCAAGCAGTGACTGTTACTGGTGCTCGATATCGCGACATGATTACACAGTTAGATTTTAATTTTCAACTTCAAATGTTAAGAAATTTTAACTTGGTTGAATATAGTTCGTAGTAAGTTTTTGCATAAAAACTTATGTTAGATGAACTGAAATTTTGGAAAAATTGCGTCTTGACAAGGTGCCTCACTCAGTCAACTGATGAGTCCATGTGAGTTCCACCCGGACGAAACGCCAAAAATTTTTTCAAGGACTAAAGGCTGCAAGCTATTTTGAATCAATAATTCAACAAGTCCGAAATATAGTGCATTGTCTTCTACTTTGCTTAAATTTTTACAACAGTATATAGAATTTGTATTATGACAAACCTCTTTTATTACACAGTTCTTTCTGCCAAAATTGGATGATATTGATGTGTCCAATATGTGGTTTCAACAAGACGGTGCCACATGTCATTCAGCCCGCGAAACAATTCAATTACTGCATGAGACATTTCCAGGTCGTGTACTCTCTCGTTTCGGTGATCAAAATTGACCTCCTAGATCGTGTGATTTAACACCATTAGACTTCTTTTTATGGGGTTATTTGAAATCACAAGTCTATGTCAACAAGCCCACAACCACCCGTGCATTAAAGGAGGAAATTCAACGCTGCATCAACGAAATTCAGCCACATTTATGCAGAATGGTCATGGAAAATTTCAACAAAAGAGTGCGCATGTGCATGCAAAGCCGTGGAGGCCATTTGTCCGATGTGTTATTCCATACATAACCCTATCCTATGTACTTTACGAGTCAATAAAAATATAACTATCAAAAGACTAAAAACGGAGTTTCCTATTTGATTCAAATCTTGCGTTAATTTTGGGACACCCTTTATAAAAAATAAAATAAAATTATTTAAGAGCAATTTTGGGTTTATATTTTTATTGAAATTTGAATTTCTTTCGGGACAGTTTTGAACCTTACTGTATATATGTACATATTTGCAGTGTGCACTACTCATCGTCTTACAGCCTATCGAATGGACCGTTTAGCTTCAAATTTGGTATACAGTATTGAATACAGATCCATTTAATCTCATTACCTTGAGCTTGCACTGTTGTGCTATCCTTTCTAATTCATTTGGTGAATTAATACAAGAGTAAAATTTATTATTGATGTCAATTAATTGATTAAAGGGGCTATGTACACCATAGTTTGATCTGCTAAAATTAGTATTCAATGGTTTCTGGAGTTTTATACTTGAACGACTAAAACTAAAGTTTAAACTACCAAGAACTGATGGTGATGAAATGTGTCCGTTTATTATTGCAAAAGTAAAATAAAACTGCAAGTACATCCTATGATTTGTCAAAGAAGGAAGATTTATTTATTTATTTATTTATTAAAATATCAATATACAATTGAAAAAAATTGCTATTAATATATAGGCTAAGAGCAAACAGCAGCAAAGGCTTTCGGCTCTAGTTTTAAAAATTAAGTTAAATAGAAATTTTAAGGTTATTGAATATATCTTTTAGTTTTGAAATATTGCTTTGCTTCGGTTCCTTAAGAAGTTCCAAAATGTTAAGGTAGTTGTTGTTGTGTTGTTGAGGTTGTCCTGATAAGAAACATGGACTAAGCAAATGGGTGATGGTTGTAGAGTTGTGACAGCTGGGGCAAGTGGGTGGGGCTTCTTTTTTTGAGCAGGTGTTGGTGGGTGAAGTCTGTATGACCAAGGCGTAGTCGGATGAATGTTCTAAGGTCAGATTTGGGTACATCGGTTGGGAATTTAGGCTGAATTTTCTTGGGGTTGATTAAGCTGTAGTGGTGCTTGTAGTGTTCCCAGTCAGGCAATCTTTGATTGTGACATTCTTGATGAATGTATCGTTTTAGGTCAAGGCGACTAAAGGTGTTGAATGTGTAGGTTGGAGCTTTAAGTACAGCATTAGCTGCAGCATCAGCGAGCTCATTGCCTACAATTCCTGCATGACCTGGAGTCCAGATGAGCTTCACTTTATTTTTGGCTTTTGAAAGTGTATCCCGGATTTTTGCTATAATGTCAGTGTCGTTTCTAGGATTGACTATTGACTGTAGTACTGACAAACTATCAGAGCAGATAGCCCATTTCCCCTTTCTTAACAGACTGTTCTTAACAGCTTCTATAATAGCTAGAGCTTCGGTTGTGTATATGGAGGCAAAGTTAGGTAAAATCCCTTGCGTGATAAGGGAGCCATCTTGGGCTACAACTGCAAAACCAGTGCTTGAGTCCGTTTTAGAACCATCTGTATACATAAAGTTCCAGCCTTTACTTTTAAGACCACTTTGGATTTCCATGAAACGTGTCTTGAAGACGGTGTTACAAGTGCTATTTTTTCGGAGTTCTTGTAGATCGAGAATGACAGATTCTTTTTGGAGAGACCATGGTGGTTGTACTGCTGTGTATTTGGCTGTTTTGGTTAAGGCTAAGTTGAGTTTATTTCTAGATTCAAGGGCGTGGTGTATTGCGGATGGTATCCTTTTAGTGCGTTTGTGCGAGATAACTTTGCAGACATCTCTGTCTACCACTGAGCCAGTTTGGAATAGGAACTTTACGTTGAGTTTTGCAATAGCTTCAAGGTACCGCTCTTCTATTGTTGGAAGTCCAGCTTCAGCGAGAATATTTTTGATTGGAGTGGTTGGATAAGCCCCAAGACTTTTCCTAGCAGCTTGGTGATATGTTGGTGCAATTATATTCTTTGTTGACTTTGGACAGGAGCCGTAAATAGGCAAAGCATAATCAATTTTACTTAAAACTAGCATTTTAGACAATTTGCAAAGTGAATTTACATGAGCATTACTTTTACTAGATGAAAGGTATTTAATAATATTTAGCCTTGCTGCTAATGCTTTCTTAAGATTGGTACAGTGAGGTTTCCAGTTATATCTATTGTTTATGAGAAGACCTAAGACATTTAGATTAGTAACTACTTCTATTCTAGTGTTGTTAATTATTAATTCTAGGTTTGTACAGTTTTGTTTTCTGCAGACATGAATGAGTTTACATTTTTCTAAGGAAAGACAAGGACCAGAGGTAAAAGACCAATGGCTGATTTCATTAAGCAAAAGAGAAAAAACTGATTTTATTTTGTCTAGGTCATTGTATTTACATAATATATATACATCGTCTGCATAGATACAGTGATCTAGATCTTTGTGTTTAGAGATAAGGTTACTTATTTCGTTGAAAGCGATTGCAAAACAAATTACCGATAAAGGAGATCCTTGTGGAATTCCATTATCTAGTGGCTTAGTTTTAGAAAACATATTTCGGATTTTAACGTAGCACTTTCTGTTCGTTAGAAAGGATTTGATATATTGAAAGATTCTAGGTCCGAGACCCCAGTCTCTTAATGTGTTAAGAATAAGGTGAATGCCTATATGGTCAAAAGCCTTTTCAAAGGGCCAGAATTGTGATGTGGTTTCGAGCTGAGAGAGCGTTTGTTACTGCAAAATCGATGTGAAGTAGGGCATCTATGCACCCTCTTCTTGGTTTGAAAGCTACTTGGTTGGAACTTAATACTTTTTTTAATTCTGTAAACCATAATAACCTGTTTGCAATTATTTTTTCCAGAACTTTTGATAAGCAAGGAAGTAAAGAAATTGGGCGGTAAGAATTAATACAGTCGATTTCTTTTTTGGGCTTTAGGATGGGAATAATTGTAGCTGTTTTCCAGCTTTGAGGTATGATACCTTTGTTTAGCTGAAACAGGGAGATTTTTTAACATAGGATAGGATATCCTATCCCGCCCTGGTGTTTTCCCTTGTAATCTACTCAAGCAACTTTCGATATCAATGGTTGTGATATCAGTCTCAATGCGAAGAGCAGCTGCGTTGAATGGAGGTTGTGGAGTTATATTCAGACTTGTCGTTTTTTCCGAGTTAAAGGCGTGTGAGAAGTTGGAGTTGAGAGAATTTGTAGACCAAGTATGTGCAAACAAATTGCAGATTTCATTGGGGTTAGTTACCGGGCCTGCTGGTGACTTAATGGACAATATATTTTTGGGGGTGGAGATGCCAGTGAGAGTCCTTATACGTACACCATAGTTTGATCAGCTAAAATTAGTATTCAATAGTTTCTGGAGTCTTATACTTGAACGACTAAAACTAAAGTTTAAACTACCAAGAACTGGTGGTGATGAAATTTGTCTGTTTATTATTCCAACAATAAAATAAAACTGCAAGTACATCCTATGATTTATCAAAGAAGGAAGATTTATGAGAGAAAGTCTTTGTGAATAAGGCGGTAATGTATGAATATCATGAAACCACGGAAGGGATCGTAGACAAAAACGCAAAAATTTTTTCTGAATGGCTTCGAGTCTTGTGACGTGTACGGCGGCGGCGTAGTAAGGTGACCATACTGTACAAGCATATTCTAGGACTGGTCTCACAAATGAAACAAAAAGTAATTTTAAAACATATGGATAACGGAAATCACGGCCAAATCTCTTAATAAAACCCAGAACTCTATTTGCTTTTTTAACTATGAAGTTAATATGTTTATTGAATGTTAGTTTAGGATCTAAGACCACACCCAAGTCAGAAAATACATATACTCTACTTAAAGGACAAGAATCAAACATGTACAAGTGACTAAAAACGATTGGAACTTTTTTGCGTGTAAAACTCATGGTTTTACATTTGTCAACATTTAAAACAACACGATTAATTGCACCATTCACTGAATAATATTAACTCTTCTTGCAAGAGAAGACAGTCAGATGTAGAGTTAATTTTTTTTTAAATGTTTAATGTCATCAGCATATACATATTGGGACAGATTAATTTTGTATAATCGAAACCAAGTCATTTATAAATAAAACAAATAGAATAGGACCAAGGTGACTACCCTGGGGGACACCAGAATTCACAACAAATGAACTTGAACACTCATTACTAAATTTAACACTATAACGTCTATCTTGCAAATATGAGGAGATCCAGTTTATGAAACAGTCGTTAAAACCTTGCTGTGATAGTTTTAAAAGTAATGTTTTATGACACAATTTATCAAAGGCCTTGCTAAAATCAGTAAAGATACTCGTACAATCTACTTGACTTGTTCACGTTTTTCAAAAACATCTAAACTAAAAGACGTAAAGTTAAACAGATTAGTAACAGTTGAACGCTTTTTAACAAAACCATGCTGGTTATCACAGATAATTGAACTATAGTGAAAAGAAAGGACGCTACATACGATTGACTGAAATAGTTTAGGTATCACAGATAGTTTAGCAATATAGGTCGGTAGTTCATTATTTTGTTTTTAGGACCTTTTTTGTGTACAGGTATTATGTAAGAGCTCTTCCAGATAAAAGGAAACAGCGAGTTACTTAAAGACGTGTTGAAAAGAACACAAAACGGGTGTGCTACATACGCAGCACATTTCTTTAAAATAGATGATAATAAACCGTCGCGGGACCAGGACTTCCGGTTGATGTTATCGTAGTTAAATATTAAAGTTTTTGAAATAGCAATATGGAAACAATCTATGTATAAATCCAAATGCATTAACTATAATATTTAAGCTTAAACTCTCATTAATCAAACAATTTGCAGCTAAAGTTTGAAAAACAAGTTAAATCCACATGAACACAGCTTGAAAAATTAATAAATTAGGTGGCGCAACAGTTCATTGAAAACTAGGGCCTAGTGACTTACAACTCTGAACCATTCCTGTGTGCGAGTAAAGTTGTCAGGGATGGACGGGACCTACAGTTTTAAGCCGAATCCGAACGGCTAATTTGAGAAATCACTTTTCATGAAAAGAATTACTCTTGGAGGGTTTGTCAATTAAAACTAACTTGAACTACCTATTCTACCTATAAACTACTTGAAACTAGAAAAACCACAGCAGCAAATCTAACATTTTTTGTTTTTCATTTTTTGTTTTCCTTATTCCATGTTTTTTTTGTGCCACCATGCCTGTTCTACTTAAAACTAAACCATAAAACTATAAAACAAGAATGTAAGCCGGCCAAGGCTTAAAACCCCATCCCGACTACCCAATATCAAGTGCCGATTGAAGCCACTAAAACTGGGTTTTCCTGCTTCACCCTATCAGTTCGCTCCCGTTCGGACACAGCCCTACTGAACCGAAGGAGCTCTGCTCCACCTTGTGTCATGACGACGTCCCGATTGTACAGGATTCGCCTATCCACGGTTCGTCGTCTGACGTGGTAGATTAGCGGAACTACCAATCTATCCTGTATCAGACCGCATCTATCTAAAAAGAGGAATGCCTCTGGTGAAATGAAGCCGCTCAAGCGTGCACTTTCAAAATACTCGTCGTTCGGATAGAACGCCCCGAAAATTAAATTGTTGGTCGAAGACATAGCTCTTGCAATGTGACCTCGAACGCGTTTTATCACGAAATTGTCAATTCTGTTGATTCGAGCCCCGTTGTATAGGACCTCGTTGGAATAGTAGTGCACGTAAGAAGATTCGGCTGTTCGATATAAGCCGGTACAGCGTCGTAAACACTGCCGCTCGAACACCCGATACTTCTCCATCTGGGAAGGGGCAACGTTGAACCACACAGGACAACCATAAACGATCATCGGCCGTATGAGGGCCATGTAGCAAATTACTCGTACCTTCACTCTGGGGTCAAGCCGACTGCTGTAAAACAGCCGTTTCGTCAAAGCGAAGGCTCCTCTGGCCCTGGTCAGAGCAGCATTAATATGTCTGTCGAAATATAAATACTGATCTAACCAGATCGTTAATCGCTGCCCTTGAAGATCAACGATGACCATCTTGCGCCAATTCTTGCACGTACATATACCTCGTGGCCCTAGCCTACGGAGTCCGGAACAGAATTGTGTCCGACTTTATTGTCTGGACATTTATTTTCAGTTTCCAGTCGTCGCAATATCGCTGAATCTTGTCGAAATCACGCTGCGAGAGAATTCTAATAACCTCAACCTTTCGGGCCGTTCTGTACGCAATAAGATCGTCGGCGTACGCAATTGCCTTTGTAAGACTACCTATCAGATCGCTGGTGTAAATGCTGAAGAGAATCGGCGAATTCACCGCTCCCTGTTGAAGACCATTTTTAATTAAGAATGTTGTGGTAGAAGTTACATTGCCACTTTTGACAACAAACTTTCTACCGTTAAGCATATCATACAGTATATACAACAATGGCTTGCTTATGCCAAGCCTGCTCAGTTTTAGGTAAAGACCCTCTAACCATACGGTGTCGAAGGCCTTCTCCAAATCAACCACAACAGCACCTGTACATTGTTGTTTTGATTTATTCCATTGGATATCAGAAACGAGCTGTTTTAAAATAGATATTACTAGAAGATATCTTTGGTTTTTGCGAAACTTTCCTTTTAATCACATAAAATCTAGCTTCAACCTAAAAATGTTTAGCTTAACTTTTTTTTATTGACAAAATTTATTGTAAATAAAATTTATCAAATATGTTTCCCATCTTTAAAAATTGGGAGCTTGAATAATGTTTTAAGCATTGAATGATTTTTATTAATATCGAAAATTGAGTTCTGAACTGACTTTAATTTCTAGCCTATATAATAGTACAAGGTCGAACTTATACGATGAAAAAAGTCCTAGGGAAATTTTATTCACATCCTTCAATACATATTTTTTACTTCCCATAGGAAGTTATTGTAATGGGTCCGATTTGTCAAATTGAAAATTTTGACATTTCTCGACGTTTCAAGGTCCCTAGAGTCGAAATAAAAGATTTTTAGAAAGATGTCTGTGCGTGCGTGTGTACGTTCGCGACGTTTTTTTCGTCGTCCATAGCTCAAGAACCAGAAGAGATATCGACTGCAAATAAATTTTGTTATACAGATAATAAGGCAGAAAGATGCAGAAAGGGCTCTCAATAAAATTGCGTGGGTGTTTTTTTTTACCATAGCAGTTTAAAAAAAAGGTGAAAATTTTGGTTAAACCTAAATATCTCATGAACCAATGCCGCTAGATACTTGAATTAAATTTCATATTATAGATTGTAACGTGATACAAAACAATTCTATTTTAAAAAAATATAATTAACGTTTTTTTATAAATCAAAAAAACTGAAAAAAAAATTTGTCACCTCGAAAATTTTACGACTAAAATATGATTTCATCTCCAAAACAATTTTGTGCAACGAAGATGTTTTTGACATCTGATAAAATTTTGGGAAAAATCTAATTGACAGTTTTTTTTTATAAAAAATAAATAACCTAAAAAAAACATTACTCAAAGTTGGTAAAAAATGATTTTTGACTCAAATATCTTTTTAAAACATTGAGATAGTGGCTTCAAACTACTTTAATATTTCAAAAAATATTGTTGTCAACATTCATTAAAATTTAAAAAAAAAATCGAATTGACAGTTTTTGTACAAACAAAATTAAAAACCGAAAAAAAAAATTAACAAAAGTTGGTAAAAAATGATTTTTGACTCAAATATCTTTTCACAAATTTGAGATAATGGCTTCTAACTAATTTTAACTTTAAGAAATATTGTTTTCAACATTGGGTAAAATTTTGAGAAAAATCGAATTGACAGTTTTTTTTTACAAAAAATAAAAACCTACAAAAAAACAATACTAAAACTTGGTAAAAATTTACTTTCGACTCAATAAGCTTTTCAAAAAATACAAATATTGGCTTCAAACTTATTTTATTTCACAGAAAATATTGTTTTCGATATTCAGTATTTTTTTTATAAAAATCCCACAGTCCGTTTTTTCATAAAAAAATAAAATCTACAAAAAATAGTATGCAAATTTGATAAAAATTGATACATATAGACAAACTTTTAAGCAAGACAAATCGACAGACGGGATGGGAAGTTATCAGATTGGGTCGCATCCCAGCCTCTTTTTTAATTTGATATTAATCATGTTTTTTAATTGTTTACAAAAATCATGAAAAAATTCAGAACGGGAGCGTTTTGGAATCCCGCTTTTTAAAATCCCGTTTTTAAAAAATACCGAAAAAACGTTTTATAATCCCGTCTACTAAAATACCGATTTTTTGAAATCCCGTCTTTCAAAATCCCGCTTATTCAAAATCCCGATCAATTATAATCCCGTTTTTTTAAATCCCGTCAAATCCCGACAATCCCGTTTTTTTACAAAATACATGCATTAAACTGAATAACAATAGGAGTCAAAGGTTTGAATGTTAAATTAATTGACTAATGTATAATTATTACAAATAAAACTAATATATGTATAATAATATCGTAATTTGTTTTGTTTTTACAATATTTTTTGTTTACAATATTAATTCTTTCACAAACAAAATGGATCCCAAAGCAAATCTACCTCTCGATAACGGTCTTACTACTATCGTTGACTTTGTTAATTTTAAATATTTGATTTTGTTGTTTTGTTTTTAAAGAATACTGCTTTACTTTATATTTTTATTTTTTGATATGTTATATTTGTTAAAGCTTACAATATTAAGAATTAATTAAGAAAAATTAAGAAAAATACATCGTTTTTTAATTTGTTTTAATTTTTTATAATTTCGATTTTGCAATCAAAACTAGTTGTTTAATTTTAAAAAATCGCGCGATTTTTAAAAATTAAACAACTAGATTTGATTGCAAAATCGGGATAATAAAAAACGGGATTATAAAAAACGGGATTATAAGAAACGGGATTACAAAAAGCGGGATTATAAAAAATCGGGATTATAAAAATCAGGATTATAAAAGACGGGATTTTAAAATCGGGATTTTAAGAAACGGGAATATTATATTAAAACCGGGATATCGAACCAAACCCATTCAGAACATATAAAAGATTGTTTGTTCACCAAATTTAAATCAATAAGCTTCATGAGATAATTTTCCATTTAATTATAAATAAAGCAACGGAAGCAAAAATTAACCATTGACGAAGAAACACCCAAGTAGAGACGTTTTAAAAATTAAATGATATGAACTTCCCACGTGTAATGACTTGGCTTGTCATTAGTCTGATTTTGTCTTATTGAATGAACCATTAACAATCGAGACTGCCTCAACAAAATCAAAGAAAAAAAAAAGAATAAAATCAAATCTTCTAACAACTTTTGTTACCTATAGTACGAGTAATTTTGTTTATTAAAGTGAAACTGAAAAACTATATAAATGTACAACATAAGGTCGCTTTTCGTCGTCGTCGTCAATAGAAGGAAATACAAATTGACTGTTTATTATATTATGTTAATTTAAAATTCAAGGTTATCGATTACATATTTGTTTTTAAATTTGTGCAAAATATTAAAATTCATAAAAAAAATACAAATTTTAACCATTAATTAACCATCATTAACATAAGCATAAGCCGCCGAGATTCCAAATGAAAAAATAAAAAACTTAACTCTTCATTCTATAACTTAGCGGAACAGTATTAAGTTGTCTTATTTTTAATTTATTGTAATTTTTTTTGTTTGCTTGCCAAAAAGTGAATGAATCAGATATTTTGTTTAAGCTATCGGCTTAAAAATTAATATAATTTAGTTGGTCTTGTGTCTGGGATGACTTATTTGCATTTTGCTTCAGTGGCGAAGACTTAATCACAAACTTAAACCCTAAGGCAACCAATGTTTGTGATGAATTATTGTTAACTTCAGTGTTGATGTTGATGAGAAAAATCATTTTGTTGTCTTTTACACCTTAAAAAACACTGTCAAAAATTGAATGAACAAAAGTTAACACCGAAGATATTGAAGCTGGTTGCGTTTACTCAGTATTTAAGAAATATTTGCTTTTACTTTCCTTAAAAATTCATTGTGTAGGGTTTTCTAATAAAAGGTGAATTTGGGTTGGTTCAGACAACATAAGGGACTTCATTTGAAGTCAACTGCTTCCTTTTTTTTTCATACTATACGCGCACTCAAGGGGATATGAATACCCTTATGATGATTAATCACAGTGCGAGCAATTAGGAAGGGAGGATAGGATTAGAAAAGAGATACCGATGCACATTGGTTTTGAATGTCTGCACATTGTAATGAGTGGGAAACATTGAGTCTGGTAAAGCATTCCACATTCGTGTAGTGCGACTAAAGAAAGAATCTCTGTATTTTATAATACGTCCGAAATTGGGCTCAAGGGTAAACTGATGAGCATTCCTAGAAGAACGGGTATTACGGTTGAATTGTTTGAGGGGAGGAATGCAACTGGCTATTTCATTAGAGCATTGTTTATGAAAGTAGCGATAAAATAATGACAGGCATGAAACCTTACGAACGGTGCTCGAGAGATACAAAAGTTTCAGTTAGACAACGGTCACCTATCATTTTTAGAGCTCTCTTTTGAATTCTGTCTAAGAGACTCAAGTAGGTTATAGGAGCACCTGCCCAGATATGGGAATTGTACTCGAGTTTCGGGCGAATATAGGCTTTAAGAGCCTTGCACATGAGAGCGAACAACGAATGAACGAATGGACGAACAAACGTGATTTCACACATTTCAAAAAGTCAATTCCAAACAAAAAACACATTTAAATTATAAGAAACCAATTGACCCTAATATTAGGATAATAAAATTTGCATTTTGTTCTCTAAATCAAGTAAATTTTGTAAAAACAATTTGATAGTAACGAATTGCAGTGAGGTTGCTACGAACTGTCAAACACTATTCGCGTTCCACACACCATCCACACTGCAACGAATAAATTGTTCGCGCTCAACTTAACCTCAAAATTATACCACTCTTGTTTTGTTTTTGTGTAAAAGATCATGGCTGAGGAAAATATGGAGAAAAGGGTAATTATAAATTGACAATTCGTCGCTGTCTGCGAATAGGAATAAAGCTCATGTGAAAGAAAAGTCAAAATATGCGAACATCTACAGTTCGCAGTTCGTAGCTCATGTGCAAGATGCTTTATAGATTATAGCCAGATCAAAAGGGGTAAAAAAAACGTCTTGCATCTTCGGAGGAAACCTAAAGGTTAGGTTAGGTTAAAGTGGCTGTTGGTTTGGGACGTCCATCACACTTAGACCAAAGTATGGTCCGTTGTGATACCACATGGATCAGTTAATCAGCTTAACTCGTTGAACCAATTGGAGCTTCGAATGAAGCGTAGGAGACAAGTAATGTCTGAATTTTTTAGATCACTGGTATCGTTAAAGTAGTAGTCTCCAAGGTGGATTCTACGTCTTTGTGATAAGGCAGGGCATGTGCACAGAAGATGAGAGATTGTCTCCTCTTCATCTTCGTCCATGCAACTCCTACAAAAATCATTTGCAGGGGCTCCAAGTCGAATAGCATGCCTTCCTATTAAGCAGTGCCCAGTCAGGACACCTATTACGTAGCTAATGTGCAATCTACTCAGAGAGATTAATTTTTTTGAGCGCCTGGCGCTAAGATTAGGCCAAATTCGTTTAGTCGCTACACAGGTGGAAACCTAAACACTTAGCAGCATTTTTGGCGCTGTCAAATATGTATGTGATCACTTCACAACAAGTGGTTTGTAATGCACATACCTAGGATTGATAGCTGTTCAGTTTCATCGGTGCAAGTACCACTCATGGATAGTGGTATTGGGGGAAGATTACGCTTTTGTGACAGTAGACAGCATTGAGTTTTCGAAGCATTAAATTCTACACGGTTTTTGATTCCCCATTGGACAATGCTGTCAAGATCAGAATTTAAGCTGAGGGTACTGTCATCAGCGAAACAATTAAGTGGGTTAGAAGTTTCAGACAAAAGATCATTTATAAAAATAAGGAAAAGTGTCGGAGACAAAACGGAGCCCTGGGGCACACCAGCGTTTATTTTGTGGATATGAACCCGTCCAATACTACTTGAATTGAACGATCCGAAAGGTAATTTCTAACCCAACGAAAAAGGGACTCATCAATACCAAATGCACGCATTTTCGATAAAAGAGCTTGGTGCCAAACTCTATCAAATACCTTTGAAATATCAAGTGCAATAATCTTCCTTCTCCAAAACGATGTAAAGATTTGTTCCACTGTTCGGTGAGATAAACCATAACATCACCAGTGGATTTATTGCAACGAAGGCCATACTGCCGGTCATTAAGAAGCTTCCGTTCTTCAAGATATTTCTTAAGCTGAAAATTGATCAGCGTTTCCATGACCTTGAAAAAAAGGGACGTAAGTGCAATGGGATGATAGTTAGATGGTGAGAAGGATTCACCTTTTTTAGGGACAGGCTGGACAAATGCAATTTTCCATCCACTCGGAAAGAGACCTGTAGAATAGGGCAGATGGAAAAGCTTACGCAGTGGTTTTGCCAGCGTTGAAGAACACCTCTTCAGAACAATAGCGATGATACTATCCGGGCCAGCGGATTTGTGAATGTCAAGATTTTTAAGGACTCTAATAATTGAACGAGGGCGAAAGAAGATTCGTCCCATAGAATCGTTTACGCTTTCAAGTACAGGAGGAGTCATGTCACTCATTGGCGCATCGAATTAACAGCAAACTGTGCTGCAAGCAAATTGGCTTTATCAATCGAGCTTATGTAGGGAGTTTCATTGGAAACGAGTGTAGGAACTGAAGATGACGTAGTGTTGCGCACATTTTTTAACAAATGACCAGAAATTTTCACTACTATTGGGATATTGTAGTATTTTTTGCCGTAATTTCTGGTCATGCAAAAATTGAATGCGTCGTATATGTCCGTTACCGGTCTTTGTAGCTTGTTTGAACTTATTCCGGTTTTCCTCAGTTGGATTGGCTTTGTAATTCCGGAAACCTACATTTTTGTTCCTAATAACCTCTTTACAGCTCGAATCAAACCATTAGTTTTCTTTGGGTTTGATAGATTTTACCCTATTGGGGATAAAATTTCTCATTCCACAAAGAATCAAGTTTGTAATCATATCTGCACTGGAATCCACGTCACTATCGAGGTCTTACTTTGAACGTAAGTTTTGACCAAGGCTACTAGTTAGTTCGTAAAGTTTCAGAAACATAAAATTTACTTCAGTTTTTGATCGTGCAAAAACTACTAAAAACATATTTAGCTACAAAAAACACTTCTCAGAAAAGCTACAAGTCGATCTGGACTACTATTTGGTATTTTAAATAAATATTACATGTATATGCCTTTACCAATTTGACAAGATCCCCTTTTACATAAAACATAATATGGTATTGTGCAGAAAATAAATATGTAAATCCCAGAGTAATAAAGTTCAGCTTTTAGTTGAATGTCAAACTATGATTAGCTATCATTTTTACATAAGTGGAATTGACTTGATAGTTAGGGAGGTTTTTCTTCACTAACTTTGCAATAAAGTTGACTAAATTTGAAGTAAATTTTTTGGCAGATGGCTAATCAGATGCTAAAAACTTTTGACATTTGACAAATAAAATCAAAGTTTTTGTTTTTTGTATTGGATGCGTTCAATCTCGTGTTGGATAGGGTATCTTGGATAGGTGGATTTTTAGATACGTTGTTGAACGAGTTGGATAGCTGTATTGAAATAGCTGTCAAAAAATAAAAATAAACTTTCAGCTGTTCACAAAAAAACAGAGAAACATTTAACCTTCCGACCACAACACTTTTAAAATATACATACACCACAACAGGGGTGGCATAGCACCCCAGCCAAGAAAATATATAAAAAAAGTACTTTAAAGATCAACATACAATTTTTATTTAAACATAACAATTAATATGATTTATTGAAAACATAAAAAAACTTAATTCATGAAAAAGTAAATATTTTTACGAAAAACGGTAGAAAAAAGAATGAACCAAAATCAAAATTACATTTAAAATAAAAATGCCTGGGGTGTTATAGCACCCCTGTTGTGGTCGGAAGGTTAAGCTTCGAAATCAAAATTGTTGTAACATAAAACATTTAATGGATAATTCAACTGATTCGGCGGACGATGATGAATTGATAGGTGCGTAAAAATTTAATAAATAAGAGATAACCTTCTAAAATTCGGAGGCAAATAGCTTATTCATCGTCTATTATGTACAGAACGTCCTCAAATACAACTTCAACTAACATTTTGGATCTTTTTGTTTACCAACAAATACAAAAAGCTGAAATTCAACCATGTGTTGAATCAGCTGTTCTGTCAGATACCTACATACCCCAGAAATTCTTGGATACCTTTGGATTCTTTTTTTGACATCTCAGCTGTTTTTGATCAGCTGTTTTACACGTAAAAGACTAACAAAAAGGTATCTGGATACCCTATTTGTCTGGGATTGAACGCAGCCTTTATATTTTGTATTGTAAATAAATTGTACTTATTCCGCTTCAAATTTGACAAGGAACTCTTTTACACAAAACATTAAATGAAATTGTGCGAAAAATAAGTAATAAAGTTGGAAAAAACATGATCAACTGTCATTTTGACATAAGTAATTGGAAGGTAATTTTTTGGCAGCTGAACAATCAGATACTAGAAATTTGCCTTACTGAATTCCCTTATGTCGTCTGACCTATTCCGATGAAAAAATTTAAAAAAAAATTAAAATTCACTACAAAAATGCTGACAATTTTACTTTGTATTCAAATTCCGCAGTTTTCGTAGAAAGTTTCTGTCATCACAGGTGGCCACTAAGAACTGATTAGGTACATGAAAGATTAGGTACATATACATATATGTCAATGCTTCACAATCGATTTAAGATCTTAAATATGAAATTAACTTTGAATTGATTGATCTAGTCTTTTGTATCATGTTTGTATATGAAATAGACCCTGTACTATAAATAGTTATGCAACCAGCATCACGTTTTCTATCTACTCCATCATTTTAGACTGACTTGACTGAAACATTATTTATATTTAAATGACACCCAGAAGCTGATGACATTCGTTGTGAACCTTCATTATACTCTACGCCACTGTGAATAATAATTTTTATTCGATACAAAAAATACTCAACTAGATCTCTATAAAACGTGCTCTGAAGCTGGATCAATTAATTTTAGGGATTCATAACTTAGTATATTAAAATCTCCACTAAATTGAATAAAAATACTTGGCAAAAAGACAGAGTAGAAATATAAAAGCAGAAAGATTGCAGTATAAATTTTGTATAAAAACATATTAATTTATCGGCTGTTGACTTATCTTTTGACCTTGAATTTTTGCAATTTTACTATCAAAATTTACTCGTATAAACGTTAAAACTTGTTTTAAACTTTCCATTATTTTTATTCCTGGATATTTCGAGTATATTATTTGTTTTTAATTCCAAACAACAAGAAAAAGATTTTAAACTGTTTTTTTTTTTTTTTAATTAGAATTAATGTTGTTTTTTTTTTTGTTTTATTTATATTTTAATTTAACAAGGTTATCGTTAGAACATTGATGACACGTGCTTGATGAACATGTTTTATTATTTTTAAGTAGTCATCAGTTAATCGTTTGATGTAGATTTAATACGCGCAAGAAGATGCATCGACATTGTATCTTTAACTTATTCAAATAAAAGAAAAAAAATCTTAAAACGAACAACAAAAACGACAGAACATTCGAATGACCGTTTTTGATACAAAATTGCCAATGCATCAAAGTTCTTGACCTTTAAAATTCATTAACATAATCATTAAAATACCTTCATACCGGCCATGATGACCTTTAGTTTAGCAATGCTTAAAAGTAACAAAAGAACAAACAACGAAAAAAGAACGGAAATTTTATAGAATTTGGAAACAAAACTGCAAAATTTTAACTCTATAGGTAGTTAAGAATTTTTATCCAAGTATGTGCCTCGAGTTAAACTCAAAGCAGAAAAATTAATAGAATTATACATGCAAGTCAGTATATACGAGTAACAATATTAATTGTTTTAGTAGGAATGATAGAAGTTAGAGCAATATATAGACACAGGTTAAATAAGTCACCACCACCCCTTAGAATTATTTTAAGCCTCAGTTTAAATGTATGCATTATTCTTAATAGATAAAGATTACAATGAATTTTACTTCAGAGATGCAATGAATCATCGTTTGAAGTACTTTCGGTTTAAAATCTTAACTAAACACAAAGGGGTTGTTATTTGCATACTTTCGCTATTGTTGTTGAGTTTCATTTATCTTCTACTATCTATATATCTGCGTTGTTTATAAGTGATTGCATAATTTAACGGAAAATCATATCTTAAACTTTTGTTTTATCTTATTGACGTTCTCAATTAAGCAAATGTTAATTTTGTATAAGTTTTATTTTAGTTCCTGTTATGTTGAAGCAAATAATGTATGATTTTTATATTTTATATCACATAAAGTGCTAAGGGTTCATAGGCCATATATGTACATAGTATGTATTATAGATAGACCTTTTTTTAGAAACAAAACTAAACATTTTAGTAGATTATAAATTTAAATTAAAACAACATTTTCTGTAATCGTCGAATTGTCAAATTTTTGGAAAATAAAACAAAATTTCACACATTTTTTTTGTAATTTTCATCAACGATGAATTTGTAAATTTAAATATTCAAGCAATCTGTATCTGAGCATATCGTATATTTCTTGTTGACCTTCGCTTCAAATGATTCCAGACCACATAAGTAACATATTGTATATATTGAAATTTTATTGCAAGTTGTATTTATCAAATTCATTGCATAGGAAAAAAACAAATGACAAATCGTAGCTTGATTAAGTACAGTTGCTCCCAAAATTGAGTGTACACTCAATTGAGAATTAGTTATTTGTTACTTTTCATTATTAAGATGCAATGTTTTTGGAAAATTGTTTTTACATTTCTATTTTTTATTATTTTTTTTTTCTTACGATTACATAAAAAACATTAGTTAAACAATAAACAAAAGGTAATATTTAAAAAAAAAAACTTAATTATTTCAACATTTCATCACACAAAATTGAGCGTACACTTTGTATTTATGGCTTCTTAAATCAAGTTTTCCAAAAATATACCGCTTTATTTACTTGTTTTTTTTTTTTTTTTTTTTAATTGAATTTGAATCCAAGGGTGTAATCGGCTAAGGTAATTGTTGATAAATGACAGTCAAAATAATCGAATTTGATCTATTTAAGGTGATAGTCAAATTGATACATAAAAAGCTGTCACAACAAAAATGTGATAGTCATTTTCCTACAAATGTGTCGTTTCTGAATAGAGCTACCAGACGCTTACAAAAAACGAATGTAATTTTTTTTTCAGTTACCTTTTTTAGGTACAAAAACACATTCTTGTGACCGACAAAGCTTACGACATTCGAAAAAAAAACACAAGAAAAGTAAGTATGTTATTTAAACACAGCCAGCTTGAAACTTTTTTTTAAACATTTTATAGGAATCCTTTTAAAATTTCACCATAGCAACAATGAATTGTGACAATCATAATCTGAGTTTGTTCAATCGAATTGAATTGAGTTGAATCATCTTACACAGACGTAATGAAAATGATAATCAAATTTGACTATCAAAAATATGATAGTCAATTATCACCTCAACCGATTCCACCCCAGTATTCGTCGCAGATATTTTCGTTTTAATATTTACTTAACCATTTTTTGTGGCAATGGCAGAAAAAAGAAAAGAAACCGGCATTGCTACAAGACAATTAATTTTAAAACTACATTTAAACAATAAATCTTCACGCGAAATTGGTAAAATCGTCGCCCGAACACATTCAACGGTTCAAAAAATACTTAACAAATATCGGTATGAAGGTACGATCCTAAACAAACCTGGAAGAGGACGAAAAAAAATCTTTTAATTTTAAGAAAATTCAAAGTAAACCCCAAAACGAGTGTACCAAACTTGGCGGCCGAAATTGGGACACTTATTGAAAGACCAGTTTAAACCGAAACGCGTTCTTCGGAAGAATGATTTTAACGGCAGAGTTGCTCGGAAAAAACCTGTTATTTCCAAAATTAATAAGCGAAAACGTCTTGAGTTCGCTAAAAAGCACCTCAACGAACCCCCAAAGTTTGTGGATCGATGTATGTTCTCGGAAGAGAGCAAAATTAACTTCTTTGGGTCTGACGAAAAGCAAATTGTTTGGAGAAAGCCCAATGCTCAAAGAATTTGCTTGCCACTGTTAAGCTTGGGGGAGGAAATGTTATGTTATGGGGGTCAATGGTGGCAAATGGACTGGGAACTTTGAATTTATTGACACAATCATGGACAAGTGGACATTTTTGGACGTTCTTAAAAGAAATATGTGTCAATCTACAGAAAAACTGAATTTATCAGCAACCTTTCACTTCCAACAAGATAACGATCCAAAACACACATCGTTTGTTGTGAAGGAATGGTTGCTGTATAATGTCAGAAACCAGCACAAGACCTTACCCCAGACACCGGACCCCAATCCCATCGAGCATTTGTGGGAAGAAATAAAGCAAAGGTTGCAGAATTGCAACCCAACCAACATAAATCAATTAAAAGGGAAGATCACCGAAATTTGGGAAAATATACGTCAGTCTTTTATTACAAAAAAATTGTTGAATCGATGTCGCGGCGACTAGAAGCTGTGATTATGGCTAAAGAAGGCCCTACAAAATATTAAAATTTTAATTTGACCACTCTTTAACGTTTTTGCAAGCTTTGAATTCCAAGTGTACGCGTAATTTTGTGCCGTGCATTCGATGATTTTTTTAGTTTTTTGAATTGTTATTATTTTTAGTAATAGTTTTTGTTGTTTTTCGTCTTGTTAATTTAACATAAAATATTAAATAAAAGAAAATTGAAAACAAAATACTAAAAACATAACACATTTTAATCACTCAAAACAGTTTTTTTTTCTGGTGTACGCTCAATTTCGAGAATAATTGTAAGATCTCACTGAATTTGTATACGTAGGGAAAAGAGAATGTTTCTTCAACAATATTGCTAACAGCCATATTCTGTTATCCGATTGGATTCAATATTTCGAATGCGAAGAATATTTTAATTTTTTTTAAATTCAAAGAAGAATTCAAGTGTTAAAAATTACTCCGGAAAATAACACAATACAGATTTTTCTCAAGACTATTATACTCTGTGACTGTGTGCTAAAAAAGGTAAGGATGTTCGCGTTCTATTTGCACTGTTTCTGTTTTCCCCCCTAAACGCTCTTCTTGAAATAAGCTATAAGGAATGTCATATAAGTATTTTGGAATGGCAAACATATGAATTTTCGTAAAAGTTAAGCTTTTTAACAGGAACCCAAACAAAATTGAAGCTAATCAATGCGCACTTATCTACGTCGCGTCGGATGTTATGCAAAATTTCATGGGTGGGTACAAACTTTTTGTATTGATTTTTAAAAGTTCAAAATGATGCAAATGTAAGGAAAAGGCCTCCTTGTAAGGTTTTTACTGATAATAATACGAGTATCCTGCAACCTGGACCTTGTTGTTTCTTAAATTAGGTGTCCGTGATAGCAATATCTGGTGGTCCAGCTTATACATGGGGCAATACTTTTTGAAAAAATAGTTACAAATTAGCAGTTATGGTAAATGTAGTTTTGATATCGTGAGGTAATAATGGTTTTTGTGGCCAGAAATTGTGTATATTGAGTTGGACGATATGAGGTTCAAACAGAACGATGTTACTTTCCACAAAAAAAAAAAAATATTCTTTTGCGTGAGAAATTCAATGCTCAAATCATCTTATATTGATGGCGATGTCAAAACCATTCTAAAAGCTAAAAAAGAATAATATAATTCGGAACACTAACGGAAATTGCGTCATTGAAAATATGGACAATCGAGCATTTAGCCAACATTTTGTTTTACACATAATTTTTATATTGTTTTATTTACAAATAAAATCGTGCAATGTTTTGGTTGGAACCAATTTTATAAAATGATTTGTAATATAAAGAATTTAATTTCTTGATACTTTAAGTATGTACCTAATTAATTTACCTTTGTTTAAGTTTCTCAAATAAAAAGAACCTAATTAAATATACATTTAAAAAATGGACAAAAATAGGGTCTTTCCCTGTTTCCATATTGAGCACCTGCAATTATCTTTTTGAAGATCTTGAACTTGCGATGCTTTTCTATAACAAAATTTACAATGGATCTAAGGTAACCTATGTGAAGTTAACGGTGTGGGTCGTACCCAGGCTTTTTTGGTTATGATTTAAAAAAAAATTTAGATAGGTAAAAAATACCACCAGTAAGGTTTTTCTTTCTTTAAACAAAATAACTTATGAGCATCTACCTACATTGAGACCATAGACGGTTGAATTTTTATGAAGCCATACCAAATAAGTACATTCATATCTGCTTTTTCCCAATTTAAACAGTGACCTTTTACTTTTTACTATTAAAAAAGCTATGTTTTTGTAGACAAGTAGGTAGGTATGTATATTACTAAACTATAGGTTTTTAATATTTATTTTATCGATTTCGTTTATCTTTCTGAAAGTACCTACCTATGTAAGTACATACATATATTTTTCAAATGTAGTTATAAAAACATTTGTTTCTATTTTTGAAACAATAATGGGCGAGCAATAGACAAGAAAAAATGACAAAACGACGAAAAAGCCGGTTCCACACGACCACACCAGATGGTAATGTGTATAAATAGACAATAAAACAAATAGGTAACCAAAAGTAACAACAAACAGAAAAAAAAACAACCTAACGACAAGGTTTGCAGAAAGTTTAATGTTAATAAGTAAAGTATCTTCTGTTCGTATCTTTCTGTTTTATTTATTCTTCACACAAAACAATTAAGTCTAATTTACCGAAGCAATTTCTCTCGAAAGTTTTATAGTTTTTACTCTTTTCTTATCTTCCCTACCAAAGTTGACATTAGTAGTTAAAGCTATTACGAAATATTGTAGGAACATTAAATTGACTCTAAAGTGTTACTATTTGATAAGGTTTAAAAAATACAAAAGCATAAAACTCGTAGGTATATGGAACTTACCGAAATTCATAACTTCTGGTTTTTCCACTTGCGAATGCCGTTCTGGCTCTTTGCATAACCTGTGTTTGTCAAAAAAAAAAAGAAAATGGATTAAGCAACACAAAAAAATGTTGAAATAGAATGCATATTTATGTTTTTAAAGTGTTTTAATTAATTCATAGGCATTCACTTTACTTACATCGTCGTAGTTGGCCATTATGTCTGTCTGAGGATAAAGATGATAACTATCTGCAATATGGAATTTTAACGTTTAATTTCAGCCGCATAAAAATATTCACTCAATAAAAAAAAAAGATTTTTTTCGATGTAATCAAACTTAAATCATGCACACGCACATCAAATCAAACACGAAAACTCGTACAATAAAAATATCTTCTGTTTTTTCTTTCTTTTGGATGTTTTCAAATCAAAAACCAAGACTGGTTGGTCGTCACTCAATGGTCAGTAGAGCACTTGGTTTCTTGATTCTGTATTGGGCACAAAACTAAACTGAAAAACTAGTTAAGTTGGTTTAGGGAGGAGACGTTATCCATTAGATTGTTTAGAAATAGCTGGGAATTCAATATTTCTTTCAATTTTTATTTCCTAGTTGAAATAAATAAGAATTAAATGAATTTCACGTTTTATTTTTAATTGATTTCTCAATTGACCTCACGGTTTTTGAAATCATTTATTTTATCTCACGAATTAAATTGTTTTAAGAATTCACCCGAAGCGATTTGCGGTGCGACCGAGCAGTAAGAAAAATATACTGAAAATGAATGAACTTTATTCATTCATCATCATCACTTCATCAGCTCTCAGCTGGTAAAAAAGTGATGTCAAATTTAAAATGGAACTGGAAGAGCTTTTTTTCCAAGAGATGTCAAAATTTTTGACTCAAAAATATTATTGTTTTCTTTTTTCTTGTGATGAGAAGTTACCGATCTAAAGTTGTTCTTGTTCGTCGTTGGGTGGTTGCAAATGAAATACTGTCATTTCACTCGGACTAAGGAATTGAGAGGAGATGAGAAAGATGGTTGTACTGTTACAGGTTGTTTTTGTTTTGGAAACAAATGTTAATTCGAGACTCGAAGTTAGTGATGGAGCTTTTATGATAGTTAAAGACAGGGTGGTGCGATTTTTTTAAAAGCATATTGCTCTCACGGTAGAAGGTGGTTCCTTATTTTGTTTTTGTTCACATGCAACGCTTTTTTGCTTTCTGTTTAAATCAATTGGATTGGAAATCATCCAAAGAAGTTTTTTTTCAGTTTCAGTTTATTTATTTATAAAGCTTACACAGTACAAAATTCAAAATAAAAAAAAATACATAAGAAATAAAATTAAAATTAAATTAAAAAAAATATATTCTTCGATAAAATATTATTTGACTGAAAACAAGGGAATGATAGAAATGATAGAAATAGAAGAAGAAAAAAAAAAAGAAAAAGACAGTTAAGCAATATTCACATGAGCACGACCAACGACCAACGAATGAACGAATATTCGTCGATTTTGACATTTCTTTCACATTAGAGTTTTTAATTCGTCGCGAATGAAGTTTGACATTCACCACCGAAACCAAAACAAGAATGATTTTTTTAGGTTAAGTACGCGCAATTTTTTTATTCGTTGCGAGTGTGGATAATGTGGAACGCGAATAAAGTTTGACAGTTCGTATCAACCATAATTTTTTTCGCGACGAATAAATTTGTTTTCTTAAATTTATTAATATATGATATTGAAATGTAAAAGTATGCATCATAAATCAAATAGAAACTATATTGCTATCGTTTTGTTAAGAATTTGTGTGGAAATATGTCTTCAAACGTATATAAACTCACATTTTGTAATTCATTCGTCGTTCGTTGGTCGCGCTCATGTGAATGATGCTTTAGAGTTAAGAAGAAAAGATATGCTAAGTTAAGTTAGTTGCTTTGGTTAGAAAAAAAGATTTAATAATTTTTTGGAAAATGAGCATAACACATATAACGCAGATGAGTGGGAAGTGACTTCCAGAGGCGACATGGAGCGATGAAAAATTGCCTTTCCAAAGTCAAACACGAAAAGCGTGGCAAAATTACCGATGTCGATCTGTTCGATGTTGACATTCTGATTTTTTCAAAGAGATAAGCTGGTTGACGTGTTTTAAAGATTAAAAAAAAAACAGTATCAATGTTCGAAGCTTCATGAAGTCATTTAAAGGCATATTAAGGAGAATCTCTTGCAAATGTGAAACATGGTCGTACCTTCTTAACCCAAAGATGTATCGAATAATACTATTAAAGGCTATGTTTAGTTTATTTTTGCTGATGGAATCGCAGTTGTAAAAAATTTCGCATCCATTAGTGAGAACAGGTATTACTAGGGTCCTTGCGAGCATTAAGCCGGTTTTAAATTGAGTGATGTTTTAGGTGGTCCACAGCGTTCTAAGAGTTCCATAAGTTTTACCTATCAATTGGTTGATGTGATCATTCCAGGTCAATGTTTGATTAAAGATTACACCTAGATTTTTACTGGAATTTACGAATTATAATGGGTTCTCGTTTAGAATTATGGAAGGAAAGTACATATGTTAAATCTAATTCTTTTCTTGATATAACCAGGCATTTGCATTTGCTTTTGTTGAGAGTCAACTCATTGCACGACGCCCAGTAGGATATCTTTTCTAGTTCTTGGTTCAGGGTGAAAACGCAGTCGTCAATTAAACCCAAATGACAGCTTTTGTAAATTTTAATGTCATCGGCATACAAATTTTTTGATACTTCATTTATAATGAAACCGATTTCATTCACATACAATAATGAAAATAGAAGGGGGGATAAAATTGATCCTTGGGGAACTCCTTGTTGAATCGGAAGAAAATCGGAGAGATTTTCATTTATGAAATCGGCTTGCTTTCTATCATTTAAAAAGGAAGAAAGCAGTTTAATAGCTTCTGAAGATATGTTGAATCTGTGATGCAGTTTATTCGGAAATATCGAGTGATTCACCATGTCGAATGCTTTTGAAAAGTCTAGCAGCACTAAAAAAGTTACTTTATCAATATCGAGTTCTTATGCCTTATGTCTTCGATTATTTTAGTTAGTATTCTTTTTAAAAATTATTTACAATTAGACCAAACATTGCAAAACAAATTCGGAAGAATAAAACATTTTGATTGATAGGAAATTCGGGGTTTTCATTACCTAACCAATTGAAACATTGGTTTTTGAGAAAAATTGTATGCCTAAATTTACATACTCAAATTTTCATCGTGAGACATTTGTAAGCAGTGTTACCGCTATGCGACTCTAGTCGCATTTTGACCCTTTTTTGTGCCTCATGCGACCATGATACGACTTTTTAAAAAATTGTCTATTTTGACCCTTTTTAAAAAATTATGCGACTTTTTGACCCCATCTCTAGAAAAATACATTGAAAAGATAAGTTATTTTCTTAATTCATACAAAATTTCCAAACTTCCATTGAAATAAAAACATAACTAACACTGTCACACATAATTTCAATCTATAAAATGGAATCAAGTTGAAATTGTTTGGGTCGACTCGATCACGTTCGCTCAGAATCGAAATCTTGCTATTCTAGCATAAAAATTCATTTTAACCTTTCGACTCTGCATATAAATGTAGTTAATAGTTAACAATTTTAAGTTTGTATGAGTAATTTTGGTTATTTCACCACTCCGTTCCTCTTTAACAAAGTTTCCCAATTATTTCTATGTGTTTGTTCGACTGTGGTGAAATTTGAATAAATTCATGAATTCGAAAAAAAATTATCTCTGTCAAGATTTACCTACTATTTTGTTGTCTTTTGTGTTTGTGTGTTTCGGCCGGCGGCGTTCATTTGTTGAGAGCTCATTCTCGATATCGCTTGTCTTTTTTATAAAATGGATAGGTAAGTTTTTATGAAATATGTATATCTAAAAAAATTTAGGAAACTACGCCATGGAATAAGAATATTCCGCACTCAAATGGAACAGAAAATTCTTATTCTATTTTTTTTCTTCATATCTAAATACTAGTATAAGAATTTATTTTTCTTTAGAAGGTATACCTAATAAAAAACTAAAAAACAACTCATTTTTTGTTTGCAATTTATACAGATTTCGTTTGATTTAGGTATGTTTAAAAAAAAAATCTAAATGCGACTTTTTTTTTCATTTGACCCTTTTTTTTGCGACCTTTTCAAAAATCCCAGCGGTAACACTGTTTGTAAGTGTTGCCGAGAGTGTTTGGAATGATAAGTTACAGCCTCGAGCAACATAAGCTCTTCTTTGTAAAGAAATCGATAATATTGACATCAATATTAACAGACAGCACAACCGGGTACATAATTAGTAAAAACCTATAATTTCTCTATACATATACTGCATTTTCATTTTATTAATGTGAAAAACATATATGTATGTACATATTTCAAGTAGGAAGCTACAATCTTCTTTCTACGAATTTTCAGAAATTATTATATTTGGGAAGATCACTGAAATCTTAAGATTTGTGCTAATAAGATTGAAATTGAGAAATAGTTTATCGTTTCAATAAGTGCGTTTTTTTCATATTCCATATATAGTAAAGTGAGAAATTGCAAACAAAACGATCCGCAGTAGTCGCGGTTTTTATATTTGAAAGTTGATACAACTGAATATTTGCCAGAATAATTTATCAAAAAATCGTGTAAGCTGATTTTTGATAGTTTACTATCAAAATCAAGAAAATACATACGTCTGCGTAATGTGATAGTCGATTTGAAAGTTTTAACCAAACAATTTGACATAGACAAAATAAAAACTTCAATAAGCGGGTTGGTTTGTAGATTACTACATTAACATGTGATGTTGAAGCGAGCTTGAAGCTCGCCTAAATTCTTTATATACCTGAATCGAGTTGAAATGAGCTTGATTCGCTCGATTCCGGTCAGGGATCGGAAATTTGTGAAGAAAAACCTGTGTGGAGGAGTTGGTTTTACAGATAATGCGTTATGGTCTGTTTATTTGCATGTTTGTGTACAAAAAATATAGTTTTGTTTTAATCAAATTAAAAAAAAATTGCACATGGAGGAGGTAGCATATTCCTATATGGTGCTGAACTATTCAGTTTTTCATTGTTTAACATGAATCACTTGCACTTCATAAGAAACATCGAAACACCATTTGCATTTTAGAAAGTGCTGTCAAACTTAATCATTTTTAAATCTTCTTGTGCGGTGGAAACACCAAAAAAGATTTATTTAATCTAAACTAACATAAACCTTTGGTGGAAACATAGCAAAACATAAATATCTTTTCTATTGTTTTCAGACCAGTTATTCCATTTTCACTAACAAAACTAAATAATATCAACAGTAATAGATTGATTTTTTCCCCCAATGGAAAACACACATGATTCCAAATTCACAACTACTCAACGAATACAGCCATCGAGATACAAATGCAATATCAATCGTACCAACATTTGAGAACGAAATCACATAAGATCCATTCGAGACTCGTATAAATGTCAAAAACCCATCCGTAGTAAGATTCTACTCTAACTTTTATCGGTGTTATTCATACTATGGATATTGTTTTTGTTATGCGTGTAAAATCCTACTATACTATGGATAGATTTCCCAACAAAACACGGGTAATATGAAATAAAAATTAATGGAATTAATATCCTATATATGTCAAAAATCGTACATGGAAATGACTGACTTCTCTCTGCATCTGCATAATATAGAATGAGGAGGGAGGCAAATATATGCCGAAACCCGACTTCCTATTAAATAATATGACGTTTTGACAGTACAGTGTTACCGCAAGCTTTAACGTAAGAGTAATGAAGTATGTAAAGCAAAAAACACAACAAAAGCAACAAATAGTAAGAAAATTAGAAAATATTTTCGGAGAACTATAAAACCAAACCCTAAAAAATAGTTAAAAGGTAATTTGAATTCTATATATAGTAAAGACGCATTAAAATTCGGAGTTTTCGGAAATTCTTGAATAAAGTGTACCAGAACGTAAACAAATTTAACATAGTGAGGAAATTCAAAAATAAATAGGATATGTAAAGCTTTTGATACATTTGTAAAAAACTGATGCAGACGAAGATGCCATAATAAAGGTGAACATGTTTGTCTTCACTATAATTTTGACTTCTGCATTTTTCGAATTTCCTATAATGCAGATGTCATTTCTCTCTGTGACACAAACATTAATTTTATATGTACAGTGCGGTTCACATGGTTAGACGCACAATTTTTCTCTGAATGAATTGTAGTTTCTTTGTTTGTTTTTCTTTTCATGAACTACCAAACAATGCATTTATGTGCAAGGTTATTAAATTTTCTTCGAAAAAAAAAACTAAATTCAAGATTAGTGAGACGAACTCAACGGTTGTTTTGATCTCTTTCTTTCCACTAGTGCAAAATAGCTCAAATAAATCGGTTCACTTGGTAAGACGCATGAATTATTTCAGTTAGTTTTTTAATGCTGGGTAATGTAAATTATATTTTATTAATGAGTGTACGTAATTAAAGTTTTCCGAGTCTTTATAGTGAAAATGGGTAAACAAATGTTAACGGAGGCGGCGGAAATAGGAAAAATTGAGGCCTACCACTCCGAAGGGTATTCTATGCGGAAAATTGCAAATAAAATAGGAGGAAGTGATAAATCTGTTCGAAATTTTTTATCAAAGCCTGTCACCTACGGAAAAAACAACAAAGGAAGGACAAAAACAGCCTTAACACCGCACGAGAAGCGAAAAATAATAAGAATTGCCTCAAATTCAGCACACTCCACGATGAAAATCAGAAAATTAGCGGGTTAAGTGCTAGCAAATCTACTGTTCGTTGAGCTATTTTAGGTGCTCCATTCTTAAAATTTAAAAAGATAAAAAAATAGCCACCGCTAAACGCTTTAAGAAATGAACATCGGTTAGAATTCGCTCGTCTTCACATGACATGGGACACACAGGGAAGTAATGGTGTGTGGGGCCATTTCATACTACGGCGCCTTTGGGTTAGTATTTGTGTCTTATAAAACGACAGGAATTTCTTATAAAGCTCTTTTACAAACAGCTTTTCCAAACCATAAAAGAGCTTTTTGGACATATCCGGTGGATCTTACAGCAAGACAATGTCCCAATCCACAACGCGCACGTTGTAAAAGCATTTCTCGCTAGTGAAAATGTGGAATTGTTGCCATGGCCACCATACTCATCTGATCTTAACACCACAGAAAACCTTTGGGGATGGCTGACGAGTGACGCGTCAAATTTATGAAGGCGGCAAGCAGTATGAAAGCTGCCGCAACAAAGGAAGCTTGGTCTAAGATTTCATTGGATTATTAAAAAAAAATTTACGAATCTGTTAAAAGTAGAATGTTTGATGTCATTTCGAGTCGTGGAGGTTGTACGAAGATTTAAAACTATGAAAAATAACTATAAAAATAATAAAAAGCAACAAAAAAATGTTATAAATCAATCAACTTCTTTTTTTTTAAACTTTTAACAGGTGCGTCTAACCAAGTGAACCGATTTATTTGAGCTTTTTTGCACTAGTGGGAAGAAAGAAATCAAAACAACCATTGAGTTCGTCTTACTAATCCTGAATTTAGTTTATTTTTCGAAGAGAATTTAATAACATTTCATATATGTAAATGCATTGTATGCATTGTAATGCACTGTAAATTATAATTCATTTAGAGAAAAATGGTGCGTCTAACCATGTAAAACGCACTGTATATAGCATCCCTGTTTTTCAGAAATCAAATGCAGAAACATGTAAATCAACCATAATTCTACAATCTCTATTCAGCTATAATTTGTACAGTGTACATCCAACATAAATAAATTAACGGTTAATGTCAATGAATCTAACAAACGAGAATGAGTTTGCCTTTATTTCTATCACAGAATTGTTGTCCAGAGCGGGTAACAACAATAAAGAATGCGATTGAATTAAAATATTTATTCACTATCATGTTTACTATCATTATCATCTTTCAATTTGCTGAAGGCTCTATATTAACTTATTTCTAATGAGGAAAAATAAAAATAACTTTATGAATCTTGGAATGGATAATTTCAATAAGAATCTAGTTTCTGCTAAAGGTTCCATGTCCTGTCCATGGTCAAGGAAAACATCATTGTTATTGCAATTTGCTCGTACGTATGTATACATATGTACCTACATACGAGTATGTTTATTTCTCACTTGAAGTAACGAAACTTTATTTAAAAAGGGCTATTATAGTTGCAAGTATAACGGCATATTGAAGATACAAATTGCATTAATAATTGAGCAACTATAATACAAAAATAACTGCACTTCGATCATGACATTGAAGTATAAATAATATTCTATACGCTTGTGTTCATATAATATTTATTACAAGTTACACGTCAAGCTCAAAGTTAATTACACTATAGAAGTTGATAAACTTTACAAAATGTATAATATTAACTTTTTTTCAAGATAAACAACTGTTTTTAATGAGTTAATTACCTATTGCTCGAATTAACTTAATAATTAATGGTTATATTTATATTTTGTAATATATTTCTCTCGATACTATAATTATAATAAGCCAAGTAATTATAAAAATATAATTGAATATAAACTGGCGTATCTTTAGACAACCTATTGCACTAAAGCTCGTTACTATTATTATTAACAGTTTTTTTTTTTAATTTTATTTTCTATTCGAAATCATTATATAATAATGGAATTGAATTAAAAAAATGTACACAAATTTTATATAAACATTCAAAAATCAAATTAAAAGAAGCTTTTAATAAATTTTCAAAAATATCATTCTAGAAGCAAAGTACCTTAAACTGTGATGAAGCGAACTTACTGATATCGATAAAATTGCTCTTTTTTACACAACAAACAATTAGAAACAAGTCACGTCTGAATGCACTTAGAGTTTAAATTCAACTGAAATAATATGTTAACATTTTATTGTTTTGCAAAAAAAAAATGTTCTAAGTGTGTATTTGTATATTTTTATAATATATAGCGATTAAAACAGAAAGTTTCTCAATAGAACAACACTTAATATATACAAATAAAAAGATAAAATATTATTGAAGAGAGTTCGGCTAAAGGCGGTTGTGTGCTATAAAGTATCTACATTAAAAATAAATGTATAACATGTACGAATTATGAGTAATTTTTACCGGCTTTCTTAGGGAGCATTTTGAACTTATCAGTGAAAACAACATCACTTAAAAGTGTGTGTAAAATTTTAATCAAAATATATACAAAAATTGATATTAATTCAATACACTATGGATTTATTAACGAACGAATTAACTGATAAGAATGTTTAATCAATTGAGTTGAGATGATATAAATAATGGGTGTTTTGTTAAAAGGTATACAGTCTTATTTAAAAACGCTGTATAGAGCCTACATAAAGTTATGTAATCTCTATAATACCTCTAAACGCAAAAATGTTATTTATGAAACTTATGCAAGGTTGCATAGTCCCATAATAAGCTAAACGCGTTTTGAGGTTGAATAGAGCCTACATAAGGAAATTATTGTTATTATTATTTCGTAAATGGCATTTTGATTTCTCTCCATTTTTGAAATTAAAATAAAAACAATAATGCCTCTCCAGATTAGCTTGTTTATTAATGATTTAAAGAATTTAAATCGCGTTTTACCGACTCCAAGAAGGCGGAAAGTTTATAAAAAAAAGGCTCAACCCAATGAGCCTAAGAAACATAGTTCCACATAAAAATAAGTGGAATTATTTTTTTATATTTTATTTGTTATGACAAACAGCTGATTTGATAGACAGATAAATGGAATAGATTGCTCCATTTTGGTACTTTTTTTGATATAAGCATTGTATAACTAAAATTTATAGCAGAATTTTTTATAAATAGGAATTTTCGCAACGTTACATAAAGCCTACATAAATCCTTATGCACTGTATAACTATTCATCTGTTTAGCGAATTCTATTAAATAAGACTGATAGAATTTAAAGTTGGCAACACTATTTTAACTGGCGGTCATTTTGTCAGCTGTTAAGTGATTTATTTTTAATTTGGTTTAAACTGAACAACGCTCCCAAATTGTTCAAAATAAGAATTTTGTTTAGCGTGGAATCTCACGTATCACGTCACGGATACGTCTATAAACAAAATTTCTGTTTTGTGTACTTTATGAGTTGGTGGAATTATTGGTCCGTAATTCTATAAAAACGATGCTGGCCAGAACGTTTCAATCAATGGTGACCGCTATAGAGCCGTGATTGCTAACTTTTTCGTTCATAAATTGAACAATCATAATGTAGAGAAGCTGTGGTTTCCATTAATACAGTGCAATACCTCACACTGTTCGTGCCACAATCCATTCTTCATCAAATTAAACCACCAGAATAGAATACGCCCGAGCTATCCGTGGCAGTTACATACTAGAAATCTATATATATACAAATCAATGCCACTTTTCGTTGTAATGTTATAACTCAACAATGCCTTTACCGATTTGGCTAATTTTGGTCTTGAATTATTCGTGGAAGTCCAGAGAAGGTTTGTACGTAGAGAAAATTAAAAAAAAAATCTTGAAAAAGTGTAAAATCAACATCTTTCTATACTCCCATATACAAACAATTTGTACTAATACTTAAAAGCCAATTTGAACCTTTGACAAAACAATCGAAGACAAAAAAGTAACGTTAGTTCTGTCAAACCAATTTAATGTCATCATATGCCATTTTATTTTATCAGCGATAATTATTGCTTTGTTGTGTTTATATTTTCCAAAATATTGTTGAGTTGTTGAGTGAAGGGAAAATGCCACGAGTAAGACGACCAAACATAGGCCGGCGAACGCGTAATGCAAATCAAGTGGCATTATTAAGACGATATCAGATTAGAGATGAACGCGCACAAGCTAATGCATTGCAGCGTGAACGTACTGCACAGAATAGATCTGTTGAATCTGTACCTGTACTTAATAAAATAACGAATACGTCGAGCTGTTTTGGATGAAATGCTGCGTGCTGCTTTTAATTACAATAGTCACATTGATAAAGGTTTTTCCATCAGCATAACGCATTAGTTCAATTGTTCAAAATTGCTCTTGATTGTATAAATAAATAAATAAATAAATTAGGTGGCGCAACAGTCCATGGAGAACCAGGGCCTAGTGACTTACAACTCTCAACCATCCCAGAGTGCGAGTAATGTTGTCAGAGATGGAAGGGACCTACAGTTTATATGCCGAATCCGAACGGCTAGTTTGAGAAAGCACTTTTCATGACAAGAATTACTCTTGGAGAATTTGTCAATTCCTCGCAAGAGGCAGTACCCGTAAAAAAAGTTAGGTGGCACAGGCAGGGATTGAACCCAAGACCCCTTGCATGACAGTCCAACGCTACGGGTACTACTCTTGATCGTATGCCATCTGATAATCACAAAATTGTAATAGCACCAAATTGAATATTCAACAAAAAAATGTATATGACACAATCATGCAAGCCGTTTCCAATAATGCAGGTGGATTATATTTCTTGGATGTACCTGGTGTACCACCAGGCAAAACTTTCGTTGTATCATTGATTTTAGCGACTATTCGATCGGAACAGAAAATTGCATTGGCACCTGCATCTTCGGGAATTGCTGCTGCATTATTAGAAGGTGGTCGGACCGCACACTCTGCATTAAAATTGCCTTTGAATGTACAGGTGATTATAACTCCAACTTGCAATATTTCGAGAAATTCTGCTATGGCAAAAGTTCTGCGATTAACGTCAATTATTTTATGGGATGAGTGCACAATGGCGAATAAAAAATCAATAGAAGCATTTAATCGAATAGTGCAAGATTTACCCGGTAATCAACAGATTTTTGGTGGTGATCTGATATTGATGTCAGGGGACTTTCGTCAAACATTGCCTGTCATGTCTCGATCAACTCCTGCTGATGAAATAAACGCCTGTTTGAAGTCATCAGTTCTTTTGAAATATGTACGAAAATTGACACTGAACATTAATATGCTTATTTACCCACATAATTATGCAACTGCCAATAAGTTTTCAAAACAATTGTTAGAAATTGGTGATGGAAAAATACCAATCGACAGTACCAACGGATTGATCACTTTACCGAACAATTTTTGTGCGAATGCGCAATCAATAGATGAGTTCATTGAATGTGTTTTTCCGAATATTCTTCAGAATTACAGAAATCATGATTGGTTGAGAGAACGCGCCATTTTAGCACCGAAGAACATTCATATCAATGCCATTAATTTTCAAATTCAAGCGAAACTGCCAGGTGTAGTCACGACATATAAATCAATTGACAGTGTTATGAATCAAGATGAGGCAATGAATTATCCAATTGAATTTTTAAATTCATTGGAACCGGCTGGTATACCACCGCATTGCGAAGCACGTACCGGGCCGCTAGTTATATATAAATTATAAGACAAAGGATAATCTTTTGAATAAAGTACATTTCATGTCAATTTAAAAAATCATCTTTGTTTTATTTCGTTTCAAAGTTCTACTTCTAAAAAACACCCTTTCGATTTCTAATAGTAATATAGAAATAAAATGTGTTAAAAAATTTACGAATAATAAATGTATGTAAGTAAATTATGTCAATGGCGGGTCCAGGGGGAGGGGGGTCGTAGGGGTCATGAAAGGAGATTATTATTTTTTTACATATGAAAACAAAAATGGATTTCCAGGAGTCAGAGTGTTGTCTGTCGTTTTCTCAAAAATCCATCAAGTTATGGAAAAATATGAAAAAACCCGCTAGGAAAGCACTTATGGCATACGAAAAGCGAAGAATTCTCCGAGAAGCCTCAAACTCAATGTGTTCTGCAGCCAAAATTCGACTAAAATTTGGGATTAAATGCGAGTATAGCTACCGTACTGCGAGTAATAAGGAAATCAAAACATCTAAAAAGATTTAAATTAAAAAAAAAACACCGATTACCGAGTCTCGTAAGCAGTGTTACCGCTGGGATTTTTGAAAAGGTCGCAAAAAAAAGGGTCAAATGAAAAAAAACTCGAATTTAGATTTTTTTTTAATACATACCTAAATCAAACGAAATCTGTATAAATTGCAAAAAAAAAATGAGTTGTTTTTTTAGTTTTTTATTAGGTATACCTTCTAAAGAAAAATAAATTCTTATACTAGTATTTAGATATGAAGAAAAAAATAGTTAATTTAGCTTCCGTTTTTAGGAAAACTACACCATGGAATAAGAATTTTCTGTTCCATTTGAGTGCGGAATATTCTTATTCCATGGCGTAGTTTTCTTAAACACGTAGTTTTTTCTAAACACACACAATTATTTCCAGGGCTGAAATAACTATTTTTGCTTTATAAATACGAGTGATAAATTTTTTCAGATATACATATTTCATAAAAACTTACCTTTCCATTTTATAGAAAAGACAAGCAATATCGAGAATGAGCTCCCAAGAAAAGAACGCCGCCCGGCCGAAACACAAAAACACAAAAGCCAACAAAATAGTAGGTAAATCTTGACAGAGATAATTTTTTTTCGAATTCATGAATTTATTCAAATTTCACCACAGTCGAACAAACACATAGAAATAATTGGGAAACTTTGTTAAAGAGGAACGGAGTGGTGAAATAACCAAAATTACTCATACAAACTTAAAATTGTTAACTATTAACTACATTTATATGCAGAGTCAAAAGGTTGAAATGAATTTTTATGCTAGAATAGCAAGATTTCGATTTTGAGCGAACGTGATCGAGTTGACCCAAACAATTTCAACTTGATTCTTGTTAGTTATGTTCTTATTTCAATAGAAGTTTGGAAATTTTGTATGAATTAAGAAAATAACTTATCTTTTCAATGTATTTTTCTAGAGATGGGGTCAAAAAAGTCGCATAATTTTTTAAAAAGGGTCAAAATAGACTATTTTTAAAAAGTCGTATCATGGTCGCATAAGGCACAAAAAAGGGTCAAAATGCGACTAAAGTCGCATAGCGGTAACACTGCTCGTAAGCATGCTCGCTGTCTTTTTGGTCGGAGTCACATGTCATGGAATAGGGAGTGGTATCAAACCCTTTTTTTCTGATGAAAAACGCTTTAATTTGGATGGACCAGATGGTTTTAACTACTATTTTCATGACATAAGAAAGGAAGAACACTATTTAACCTGTCACCATAGCCGTTAGGGGGGGGGGGATTAATGGTGTGGGGTCCAATATCCTAACATGGTTCATTCCAACTCCAGTTTGTTTCAAATAAGATGAATGCCGTACGCCACAAGAAACTGCTTCAAAAAGGATTTACATTACATTACATTACATACTACTCAGCACATAAATGTACAGAGTAGAGACACAGCACCTTGAGCGACTACGACTATTAAGGTGATAACAACACAAGACATTAATACAAGACAGAAGGACAGAGGAAAAAGAACAACAAACAGAAAGAACACATGACAACAGCACGCGGTAGGTTTCGAGACGGTCCCCCATCTTTCTACTAACCACGCTCACTGATGCTTGATTTCGGCGATCGATGGGAATCGAAGCTTTATCAGTGACTAGGCTGTTGCCTCAAAAAGGATTTTTTGAATCATCTCAATGGACATTTCAACACGATAATGTCCCAATACTCGTACATACTGCTCGAGTGGTAAAAAAATGGATTAGTGACCAAAATTTGAATTTAATGGAATGGCCCCCATACTCTCCTGACCCCAAAATCATTGAGATCGTGTGGGGTAAAGGTGGCTACACCCATTATTAGCTCAAAACGTTGTAAAAGTGCAATTTAGTACCTACTAAATTTTTTGAAGAATCTGTTGTTTTAATAAATTTTAGACTTTGAGTCTATTTGATTGATCAATAAGAAGTGGCCTTTTTTGGAGGTTCATCCACAAACTTTTTTTTTCCTAAACAACCCTTTGACCTAGAATGGTAATTTTTGTTTAATTTAATTTAGAATTCAATACTGAATAATAAAAAAATATATTTTCATAAACTTTGTTAGTGTTTTAATAAAAAATCAATATTCTTTTTAAAAGCCTTGAGTCTATTTGATTGATCGTCAGTGTATTTTAATTTAAAGTTAATAAAAAAATAATATTTTTAAAACGATATTTATTAAAAAATCATATCATTGGAATAAAAATTAAATTTATATAACCTCATCAATGTAACTTTCGTTTTAACATTCATGTAAGTGGAGTATACCCTATATGACTAACAAAGCTTACTTAGATTCGTTTAGAGGACCAGAATTTCTTCCGATTGGGAGTTTTCTATAAAAAAACATTTCAGAGTTTTTTTTTGTAAACTATATTAAAATAGAATATTTTTTCAAGTAATTAAAAATATTGTTATCGATGAACAATAACTTGCTTGCCTAATGCACTTTTGCAGTCCAGTTATTAGGTTATAAATAACTCATTAATTATAGAACTTTCTAAATAAATTTTCTCTAACTAGTCAAATCAGACTAAAAGAGCTTAAATCACATGTATTCCAAGTAAATTAGATATTCGTTTGGAAATAATTGCGAAAAAGTTCAACTTTAGTAAAGGGCCTTATTTTCACGTCCTTACATTATCCTTACATCCCACAGTGGGACCGTAGTAGGTCATAGGGTAAAAGTTTGATGTTGTTATTATTGCCTCATATTTTTCTATAGTATTTACAAATGGCCATGCCACCTGATTATACAAAAAAAAAACAAATCCACAAACAGAACTTTTCATTCTGTGCTTCCGAAGTGGGACATACCAGACAAATATCGTTGTCATAGCAAGTGCTCTTTTTGCAATAAGCTTTAGTCCTATATTGTTAAGAATAGTTTTTTTTTTATATTTGTTAGTAATGGATATTAAAACTGAAGGTATGTGCTATTTTTATAAAGTATGTTTTATTATCACTTCATAACCAAGAGCAAGTTCCCACAAAGAAAGCCCAAAATTTGTTTTTTTGTCTCTTTTTCTCCAATTCAACGAGACTTTTAATAACAAAGTCAAGAAAAGTCATGCATAAATCATATACCAAAATATTCGTATATATATGTAGTTCCAAAAACAACAACATCTAGCTGCGTCTAGCTGCGATGGGCTGCGATTGACTCTGCATTCTCCTTCTAACTGCAGCATATTTCATATACTTTTTTTTTGTTTGAAAGGTGCTTGTCTGAAGTGTTCTTTTAAACGTCTGGGGGTTCTGGATATGTGGCTGTCTTTGAACAATATTAAAAATGAGGCTGAGAGGAATCCTAAGGTGTATGAGGCCTTGACGTTGTCCTTACCGGACGCTGAAAACATTCAAATTGATCACTTGCAAAATCGGATTTTTTTAGGCGCCAGTTATAGCTATCATTGGTTTTCATCATTGAAAACAAACATTGGAATTTTGTTGGCAGGTCGTTTATAGCTATCATTAAAAATTTCTGTCATTGAAAAAAATTTCCTGATTGAAAGCCACCGAAAAATGTTTATTGACAGAAATCTGTCATTGGTATTGTGTGAAATTGGAACACAAATCAGTGGAACGATTCGTTTCACTTTTGAACATAAAAGTATCAGCTGTTCAGGAAAATGAATTTCTGTCCGGAAAATAGAAAAATACATTTTTAGAGAAAAATAAATGCGTAATTACACTTTTTTTCTCAAAAAAATTCTTTGAGTGATTTCCGATCGATCAGTATAAAATTTTAATTTCTAATCAAAAGGAAACACCGTCAAATATCCATTCAAAATTTTTTCCGGGTCGATTTCAATGATAGCTATAACTGGCGCCTTACTGTGCAAGCGGTTTAACATAATATTGGAAGCAAGTAACTCGGTCGAAAACAAGTCTTTACGAAAAATACAGCGACTGGTTAAGCGAAACCGAGGTTTGGACTCTTAGAAAACAGGCAAGTGCAGATCAACCATCTATGAAGCGAAAGATGTTCAGAAAGAAGTTCGAAGACTGCGGGAAGAGGTCAAAACGTCGAAGGTTATCAATATTATCTGAATTGGATGATTCCGCTGTGAGAAAGCTGATCAATCCAATTCTTCTTTGGATTTTAACACGGACGAGGTGGTATCTTTGATAAACCAGGCAAAACTAAGAAAACATCAATATTTATTACTGAAAAATTTTATTCACTCAAAACTTCCCAATGTTTTGCCTTCCTATCAGAAAGTTTTGAAAGCCAAGAAGCGATGTTATCCATCAGAAATTTCTGTAACGGAATCTTCGGCGGAAATTAATTTACAATCTTTGTTAGACCACACTTCCACAAGAATTGTTGAATCTCAAAAATCTATTTTAGATAATGTTACAAAGTCTGGTAGCGAGCTAGTTTTAATAGGTAAATGGGGATTCGATGGGATTACAGGGCATAGTGAATATAAGCAGACATTTTTAGATCCAACAACTTCCGATGGAAGTTTATTTGTCACATCCTATGTTCCTCTTCAACTTATTTGTAAGTCAAGCTCTCCTGACACAGAAATGGTTATCTGGAAAAATCCCCGCCCTACCTCCACTAGGTTTTGCAGACCAATTGTTTGCAAAAGAAACAAAAGACCTTTCTGTGCAAGAAGCTTATTTCAAACAAAAAATTAGCAAACTGAATCCGTCCTTAGTTAGTGTTGATAACCGAGAAATAAAAATTGCACATTCCTTACAATTAACTATGGTTGATGGTAAAGTTTGTTCTGCCTTAAGTGACTTGTCTACGAGTAGGTGTTATATATGTATGTGGCGCAACACCAAAAGAGATGAATGATGTAAAACAATGTTTAACGAAATTTGTAGACCCGAGTAAGTTTGAGTTTGGGCTATCACCCTTCCATGCATACATTCGATTTTTCGAATATTTTATTAAGATTTCGTACAGAACTCCATTTAATAAATGGCAATGTCGTTCGGCCGAGGATAAAGCTCAACTTTCTGAAAGAAAAGCATTTATTCAAAAGCAGCTTAGGGAACGATTAGGATTAGTTTTTGGCAAACCACGAAGTGGAGGAAGTGGCACATCCAACGACGGCAATACTGCACGTAAATTTTTTCATAATTCTACCATTTCAGCTGAGGTCACGGGAATAAATAAAGACCTAATTGATAGATGTAATTACCTGCTGCAGTGCCTATCGTCTGATTACAAAATAAACTCAGAAAAATTTAAGGTATACGCATTAGACACCCCGAAAATGCTTATTGAAGCTTATCCTTGGTACAACTTGCCTCCATCAATACATAAAGTATTAATACGAGTACATGGCTCTAAAGTCATTGATTATGCTTTATTATCTATTGGTAAGCTATCTGAAGAGGCTGCTGAATCTTGATATAAGCTAGTGAAGCAGTTCAGACGCGAAAACACCAGAAAACATTCTCGGCTGGTCACCAACATGGATCTTTTGAATAGACTTCTTCTTAATTCTGATCCATTTATATCAAGTCTCAGGAAGTTACCTAGAAAGAAAAATTCTGAACTGCCAAAAGAAGTGAACGATTTATTAAGTTTCCAATAAACTTATCTATCATACTGCTTATTAAATTTTTTAATACACACTCATACGCCATTACTAAAAACTTTTAGTTAGGTAGGTATGTTGCAGTTTCTTACAATTTATTTATTTTAATTTAAACATAAAGAACTTATCCTTTTTTAAACATACATAAAAGAATAATTTGCCGTACAAGTGTTAATCGTTTGAAATTAGTTATTTTTTATTTCATACTTTGTATGATTATCTTAATGTAAACTTAAAAAAAAAATGTTTTATTTAAGTATTTAAAAAAAGTGTGGTCTTCTTTTTGTTTTATTATAAAAAATATTTTGTTGTGTAATATTATGAAAAAAAAAAATTAAGAAAACCTCTAAAAGTGGTTCTAGTAAAACTTTTTTTGTATTATTTGTTCGCAAAAATGTGTATACATTTTTCAAAGATGTGAACTCAAAACAGATAAGCTCATTATTATTACCTTTAAAACAAAAAAAAAATAAAAAAGTCTCTGAATAAAAAGTAAAAAAGAAGTGGTAATTTTTAATTTTCTAGAAAACTAGTATGTATAAAAACACGTAGTTTTCAGTGTTTGATTAGAATTAATGTAGACAGCAAATAGTAGTCAAAGCGAATTTAGCACCTGATCCAACAATTTAAAAAAAGAATCAGTTTACGCTTGTTTTTATCATTTTTTTTTGTGTAAATTAGAAATATTTTTTTTTGTCAAAAACTTTTGATAAAAATAACATTGATTTGAAAACAATATAAAAAGACAGACTTTAGGTTTTCAAAAATGGTAAATCACTTTTCTGTAGATATTACCGTTATATACATATTTATATTTTTTTTTCATTTGAAGCAATTTAAACAGATGAGTTATACCCGCACGTTTATAAAAAAATAATGTGATTTTCCTACCTACACGAATTTTTATTATTTGATGATTTGACATAGTGGGTGGATATTTTGCCTGATGATTTCTTATAGAATTGTTTATCGACCCTGAAAATTTCATTGAAATCGATTCAGTGGCTTAGATTCTATCAATCTATGACCACCTCTCCATACAACTGGAACCACTGTGGCATCCTTACATTTCTAAAAAAAAATGCAACAAATTTTGTAGGTACGGATTGAAAGCGAACTTTACGCTCGACAACACTATAGTTTTTTTTTAGGATTTGTTTAATTGTTGGGTAATCTTTAGACATATGTATATTTATTTTCTGTACCGAGAAGTCTATTTTATTACACAATGATCTAAGAACAAACTTGCAGAAAATACATTTAATTCGTTCTTCAGTTAGCGGTTCAAAATTTATTTCTTTGTCAACATATGCTTTGAGAGACTTGGAATTTTTCTTGGATAATACTTCAAAGTTATAACCTATTTTGTAATGTCCTTTCAAATCTTTAAAATAAAGCATACATATTTTATGAATATAGCAAAAAAAAAAAGAATAGAATGTCATTCTCGATTTGAGCAATTCTAAATTGGTCTAGAGCACATATTTTTGGTGTGATTTATTTCCAATGGCACCTGTTTTCATTCTTGTTAAATTCAATATTTTTGTTTTTAAATTCATATAAATTTGGAAGTTTAAATCAGTTTGTTTTCCAACACCCGTTAATAATATTTTGAACTTTGAGTTTGTTTGAAGAAAAAGAATAACTTTTTCAAAATGTATGTAGATATGCATACATATATGTATATATATACATACATTTTTTCATTATATTTTGTTAAAATTTGCAAAAATATTAAAAATGTTTCTTTTTAAGAAAATAAACTAAAAAGGCTATAATTTAAACAAAAAAGCATACAATTCTTTATAATGGGAGCGTATTCCGCTTTTTAAAATCCCGTTTTTAAAAAATCCCGAAAAAAAAAATGTTATAATCCCGTCTTCTAAAATACCGATTTTTTGAAATCCCGCTTATTCAAAATCCCGAACAATCACAATCCCGCTTTTTAAAATCCCGCCAAATTTCTACAATCCCGTTTTTTGTTTACAAAATACGTTCTTTAAACTAAATAAGAATCGGGTTCAGAGGTTTGAAAGTTAAATTACTTGACTAAAACATAATAATATCGTAATTCATTTTGTTTTTACTGTACGTAAACATTTTTTTTTAATTAACTCTTGCACAAACAATATATGCATACCTACAGCAAATCTGCCTCTCGGTAACGGTTTTACTGCTATTATTTACTGCAGTAACTAGTTGAGCCTAATAAAATTGTTAACTTCCCATATGAAGTTATTGTAATGGATCCGATTTGTCAAATTGAAAATTTTGACATTTCTCGACGTTTCAAGGCCCCAGAGTCGAAATAAAAGATTTTTAGAAAGATGTCTGTGCGTGCGTATGTACGTACGTTCGTACATCCATACGTTCGTACGTCCGTACGTTCGCGACGTTTTTTTCGTCGTCCATAGCTCAAGAACCAGCAGAGATATCGACTTCAAATAAATTTTGTTATACAGATAATAATGCAGAAAGATGCAGAAAGGGCTCTCAAGAAAATTGCGTGGGTGATTTTTTTACCATAGCAGTTTAAAAAAAAAGGTGAAAATTTTGGTTAAACCTAAATATCTCATGAGCCAATGACGCTAGAGACTTGAATTAAATTTTATATTATATATTGTAACGTAATACAAAACAATTATATTTTTGGAAAAAAATCGAATTGACGGTTTTTTTATAAATCAAAAAAACTGAAAAAAAAAATTTGTCACCTCGAAAATTTTACGACCAAAATATGATTTCATCTCCAAAACAATTTTCTACAACGAAGAATAATGTTTTTAACATCTGATAAAATTTTCAGAAAAATCTAATTGACAGTTTTTTTTATAAAAAATAAAAACCTAAAAAAAAAACATTACTCAAAGTAAAAATGGAATTTCGACTCAAATATCTTTTCAAAAGCTTGAGATTAAGGCTTTAAACTTATTTTATCTTATAAAAAATATTGTTTTCAACATTCTAAAAATTGTTGAGAAAAATTGAATTGACAGTTGTTTTTCAAAAAATAAAAACCTAAAAAAAATTAATAAAAGTTGGTAAAAATTGATTTTCGACTCAAATATCTTTTCAAAACTTTGAGATATTGGCCTTAAACTAATTTTATATTTTAAAAAATATTGTTGTCAACATTCAGTTGACAACATTTTGAAAAAAGTCGCATTGACAGTTTTTTTTACAAAAAAATAAAAACCTAAAAAAAATTTACAAAAGTTGGTAAAAATTGATTTTCGACGTAAATATCTTCTCAATACTTTGAAACATTTGCTTCAAACTAATTTTATCTTATAAGAAATATTGTTTCCAACATTCGATAAAATTTTGAGAAAAATCGAATTGAATGAATTGGCAGTTTTTTTTTACAAAAAAAAAATAAAAACCTAAAAAAAAAACAATACTAAAACTTGGTAAAAATTTACTTTCGACTCAAATAGCTTTTCAAAAATTACAAATATTTTCTTCAAACTTATTTTATTTCACAGAAAATATTTTTTTCGATATTCAGTTTTATAAAAATCCAACAGTCGGTTTTTTCATAAAAAAATAAAATCTACAAAAAATAGTACGCAAATTTGGTAAAAATCGATACATTTAGACAAACTTTTAAGCAAGACAAATCGACAGACGGAATGGGAAGTTATCAGTGTGCGTCGCATTCCAGTCTCTTTTTTAGTATTGAATTGAGTACGCAGAACAATTGACCACAATGAATTGTACTATAAGTGAAGTAAGATCAAACAAAGATGGCCGAAAACTAATAATTGCCGGCTAAGATTATCACCTTGAAAAACAAGGAGGTGCTGTTTTCCGATGGAGCTGTTTGCAGAGAAAGAACAAATTTTGCAAGGGAAGAGGCAGTACAACGCTTAAAAACGGAGAACATGTAATTAAAATAGCACCATTAGAACACTGCCATAATCCTGATTCTTGTACTAGTTAAATTAGAAATAAATAGCAGCATTAAAAGAGTTGCAGAATCATTGTGTATTAATTAATCCATCGCAGATTATCCGTGATAGTGTTGTAGAATGTAAATTTTCTGTGAGACCATGTTTGTCATCTACTTCTGCCCAAAAGCAAAAAATTTCTCGTGTTCGAGTGTCTTCGATTAAAAAACCGCAAGATATCAATGAGATAAATTACCAGATAATTTGAAACATCTTGAAGGTGAATAATTTGTTTTGTCAGATAAAGAAAGTGATGGCAACAAAATTATATTGTTAGGAACAGTATCCAGCTTGGTTCTCCTGCAAACAGCAAAATGTTGGTTAATGGACGGTACGTTTTATGTCGTTCCCACTGTCATTGGTCAATTGTTTACAAACCACGGCCAGATTGAGAACAGTGTTGTCTCACTTATTTTCTGTTTCATGTCAAAAAAGACAATTAAGTGTTATGAGATATTTTTTTTCCGAGTTGCTAAGAGTTGCAACTGAGTTCAAAATTGAGTTACGGCCCGAAAAAATCATAACATAACTGATTTCGAAAAGGCGATAGTTTCGGCTGCGACTGTGATTTCTCTCAGATTTCACTTCGGGCAAATCATTTGGCGACGAGTTTGACAAAAAGGATTTGCTAGCAAAAACGGAAACAGTAACGAGTTTGCATTAAAAATAAGAATGATACAAAAGTTTAGCTTTTGTTCCACCCAAGAAGTCTCTTCCTATTATGACTCCTTGCAAAATAGTTTGAGAGATGACGATGACGCACTTATGTACATAGTTTAGCAAAGTGGTTCAAAATTAATTACATTCAGAATGGAAGTAGGCAAGTGCAATACTCTCCTAACTTTTGGTCTGTGTATAACAGTGTGGAAGAACAATTCCCGCGAAGACAAAATAATGATGAAGCGTGGCATCGCATTCGCAGGCTGAAAGTTTGAGTTGGAAGAAAAAATGATGGCTTCTACAAAATCATTGCGGATAAAGATAAGAAATGGAAAAATAAACTATTTAAAAAAATAATGTGTTAAAAACACGAGCTTTAAAAAAAATAATTAGAAATCGAAACAAAATGAGTAGTTTCTTGCGTCGTATAGCCTACAGTACACAAGTTGAACTAATTGAAAACAATATTACATTGTGGGTTGGGTTCGATATCCCGGTTTTTATATTCCCGTTTATTAAAATCCCGATTGTAAAATCCCGTCTTTTATAATCCTGATTTTTATAATCCCGATTTTTTATAATCCCGCTTTTTGTAATCCCGTTTCTTATAATCCCGTTTTTTATAATCCCGTTTTTTATTATCCCGATTTTGCAATCAAATCTAGTTGTTTAATTTTTAAAAATCGCGCGATTTTTTAAAATTAAACAACTAGTTTTGATTGCAAAATCAAAATTATAAAACATTAAAACAAATTAAAAAATGAGATATTTTTCTTGATTCATTTTATTGTAGTCTTTAACAAATATAACATATCAAAAAATAAAAATATAAAGTAAAGTATGTAGTATTCTTTTAAAACAAAACAACAAACTCAAATTTAAAATTAACAAAGTCAACGATAGCGGTAAGACCGTTATCGAGAGGTAGATTTGCTGTAGGATGCATTTTTGTTTGTATAAAAATTATTGTTTACGTACAGTAGAAACAAAACAAATTACGATATTATTATATATTAGTTTTATTTGTAATTATTATATATCAGTCAAGTAATTTAACATTCAAACCTTTGACTCCTATTGTTATTCAGTTTAATGCACGTATTTTGTAAAAAAAACGGGATTGTCGGGATTTGACGGGATTTAAAAAAACGGGATTATAATTGATCGGGATTTTGAATAAGCGGGATTTTAAAAGACGGGATTTCAAAAAATCGGTATTTTAGAAGGCGGGATTATAAAACTTTTTTTTCGGGATTTTTTAAAAACGGGATTCCGATACGCTCCCTTTCTTTGTTAATTAATTTGAGTTTGTTTTTTGTTTTGTTTTAAAATAATACTACTTTACATTATATTTTTGTTTTTTGGTATGTTATATTTGTTAAAGATTATAATAAAATAAATTTAGAAAAATCTCTTATTTTTTATCGCGCGATTTTTTAAAATTAAACACAAAATCGGGATAATAAAAAACGGGATTATAAAAACGGGATTACAAAAAGCGGGATTATAAAAAATCAGGATTATAAAAAGCAGGATTATAGAAAGCGGGATTTTAAGAAACGGGAATATAAAAACCGGGATATCGAACCCAACCCAAAAATGAGATATTTTTCTAGATTCTTTTTATTGTAACCTTTAATAAATATAACATCAAAAAATAAGAAATATAAAGTAAAATAGTAGTCTTTTAAAACAAACTCAAATTAATTAACAAAGTCAACGATAGCAGTAAAATTGTTATTGAGAGGTAGATTTGCTGTGGGATGCATATTTTTTGTGCAAGAGTTAATATTGTAAACAAAAATGAATGTTTATGTACAGTAAAAACAAAACAAATTACGATATTATAATATTTTAGTCAAGTAACTTAACATAAAAACTTTTGACTCATATTGTTATTTAGTTTAATGCACGTATTTTGTAACAAAAACGGGATTATCGGGATTTGAAGGGATTTTAAAAAGCGGGATTCCGATACGTTCCCATATATTATGTATGGGAGCGTATCGGAATCCCGCTTTTTAAAATCCCGTTTTTAAAAAATCCCGAAAAAAAAGTTTTATAATCCCGTCTTCTAAAATACCGATTTTTTAAAATCCCGTCTTTTAAAATCCCGCTTATTCAAAATCCCGATCAATTAAAATCCCGTCAAATCCCGACAATCCCGTTTTTTTTACAAATACGTGCATTAAACTAAATAACAATAGGATTCAAATGTTTTTATATTAAATTACTTGACTAAAATATTATAATATCGTAATTTGTTTTGTTTTTACTGTACATAAACATTAATTTTTGTTTACAATATTAACTCTTGCACAAAAAATATGCATCCTGATCCTACAGCAAATCTACCTCTCGATAACGGTTTTACTACTGTCGTTGACTTTCTTAATTGATTTGAGTTTGTTTTAAAAGAATACTATTTTACTTTATATTTCTTATTTTTTGATATGTTGTATTTGTCAAAGGTTACAATTAAATTAATCTAGAAAAATATCTCATTTTTTAATTTGTTTTAATTTTTTTCTAATTTCGATTTTGCAACCAAAACTAGTTGTTTAATTTTAAAAAATCGCGGGATTTTAAAAAGCAGGATTATAAAAAACGGGATTTTAAAATCGGGATTTTAAGAAACGGGAATATAAAAACCGGGATATCGAACCCAACCCATTATGTATACTTACCAATTTCAATGACAGCAATATTATCTGTGGAAGATAATCTTTTATTTAATCCACCTTTAAATAAAAACATAAAAATTGGTTAAAATAATTAAATAGAAACAAAAATAAAATTCAAACCATTTTCATTTGCATTCACTGCTGGTAAAACTTCTATCACATGGCTTGGAATGATACTGACTTTTGGTGTGATGTCAATGGTGGTATGTTGTGCTTCACCAAAGAGTTTCATTTCTTTATTATCATTTGTATTTATTGTCGGCATTTTGGTACCTATAAGATAAAAAACAAAAAAATTATTGAAATCTAAATTTATTAACTTTAAAAACAAAAAAGCAGGCTAAGGTAAGAAAAGAGTCATTATACTCGTGCATTCGTACATTATGATGGGGATTTAAAAATGTACAGGGTGCGCCAGAGAAACTTACTTATTTGAAAAAATTCCCGCGGTGTGAGTTAGGCGGGTAGAGGGGCAAGAGGGGGCAAGAGGGGCGCATCTGGAGGGGGAAGTTCCCAAGTTTGTTTCTCCCTCCAGTCAGTTGCCATCATGCTCTGGTCTAGAGAGCAGCGGGCCTTCGCAGTTGAGAGCTTCTTTTCTAACGGTCGCTCACTTGTTGCTACGCAACGTGCCTTCCGCGCTCGCTTTGAAATTCCTCCTCACAGACTCGTTCCTGGCCGTAATTCTATTCTGTCGTGGGTTAACTCATTTCGGGAGTGTGCAAGTGTCGCTAAACCCAGAAATGGACTTCAACGGACCATTAGAACTCCGGAAAATATCGAAAGAGTGAGGCAGTCAGTTGTGCGTTCTCCCCGGCGTTCGGCTCACAAACACGCAGCTGCTATGGGAATTTCTGACACCACTGTTCGACGAATTCTCCATAAAGACCTTCAATTTCATCCCTATAAATTGGCTGTTGTGCAAGAATTAACTAAACGCGATTTTGTTGCCCGTCAAAATGCATGTGAAATGCTGATTGACAACCTGCCTGAAGACGCGGTCGTTTTTTCAGTGACGAGGCTCACTTCCACATTTCCGGCTGCGTCAACAAGCAAAACATGCGTTATTGGTGTGGTTTAAATCCGCGTGAGCTTCACCAGAAGCCACTTAATTGTGAGCGAGTTACTGTCTGGTGTGGGATGTCGGTAATGGGAATAATTGGTCCTTATTTTTTTGAAGAAAACGAACGCGCAGTTACCGTGAATGGAGCTCGTTATAGGAACATGATCGAGGAATTTTTTCTTCCAAGACTCGAAGAAATGAACGTTAGGAACGTATGGTTTCAGCAAGATGGAGCCACAGCACACACAGCACGAGACTCAATGAATTTGTTGCGACAACATTTCCCCGACCGCCTCATCTCTCTCAGAGGCGATCTCCAATGGCCGGCACGCTCTCCAGATTTGACTCCATGGGATTTCTTTTTATGGGGTTATTTGAAATCCCTGCTTTATGTCGATCGACCACGGACCATAGCACACCTCAAGAACAACATTCGCGACACTATTGCCAACATACCGATTGATATGCTGTGAAGAGTGGATACGAATTTCAAAAATCGACTTCATCAGTGTATGAGCAATGGGGGTCGCCATTTATCCGATGTCATTTTTAAGACTGCATATAAAAAATTGGGATATTGTATTCTCAAATAAAAAAAAAAAATAAAACAATAACTGAAGTACTTTTTTTTATTGACCTTTCAAATAAGTAAGTTTCTCTGGCGCACCCTGTATTTCCCTTAAGCCAGATATTCTGAGATTCTATGAATTTTTAACATTTTAGATATATCAAGTTCGCATTGTTTTCGTATTTTTAAGTCGCATACAAACTTATTGTGTTTGATTCAGTTTCTTATATGTATATTGTTTTTCATTAAGAGGTTTCATTTTGAATAGTCCGCTTTTTGAGCATTTGTCAGTTTTAAAGATGTCATCTTTAAAAATTAAGAAGAATTAAATCTACGCCATTGCTAAAAATTATAAAACAATACATGCATCATGAATGTATTCAAATCATTTAACTTCACTACAAATAGGGTAAACACTTTGCAGTTACATTTTTTCTTTACAAGAAAGGATTTTTGACCGTGTTATTTATCTAAGAGTCTTTTATTTATTTAGAATCTTTTTTTTTAATTGATTTTACTTTTTATTTAATTTAAAACAAAATGTCAGCCTTATTCTAAGCATAACATTTTAAACAGAAAAATTATCAGGTGATTTTTATTTCTTCTTACCCCATTTCACCCTATAAGTTTCAGCATTATGAAAAGAACTATAAATGAAAGTAACTAAAAAAACATTTCTGCAAGGGGTACATTAACCAAACAAACATACAAAACATTTTGTAAATAGTTTCCTTTTGCCGCTGAATTCATTTAAATAAGCGATTTGCAAAGTTATTCTAGAACATATTTTTAACATCTGCGTAAGTTCGCACATTATTCACAAAAAAATTATAAAAGTAAATCGTTGCAAACTTTTAAAACTATGCCGATATAAACAGTAATTATAATCAAAAAGCAATCAATGAAAATGATCCATTGCAGAAAAAAGTAAAAAGTAATAAAGTAATTTATGGCACATGCATAAAATTCATAAATAATTTAATTAAGGGTTTTTATTTTCAATTGGATGGATGTTTGAAATGCACCTGGGTTTCAACAAAACCCAGGTGTTGTCCCACTCACTGTCATTTAAATCCAAATCTCAAATAAATGCATTTAAAGTAGGATTTATTAAAGTCCTCCTTCAATTCAAATTATCATCTTCACGGTAAGGGTTTATGTAAAATTTATTATTTATTTTTTTTAACCACATTCTTGACCACTTATCTATTACTTTTATAGTACAAAAATACAACTCAAAACAATGAATATTTAAGGATGAATTAAATGCTATTTACTATTTACTGTGGCGTATGCGCACTTTTTTGTTGAGTGCATTATGCAAAACAAGACTCCTAATGATTTAAAAGCAGTTATACGTAATATTGTTTATTTGATAGATTTTTTCAATCACTTGTCAACTAACATATTGAAGGGAAAAGATGTTTTAAAATTATAGATTTTAAATAAGAAATGATAAATTATTTTAAATATGCCTACACATTTATAGGGTTAACAATTTTAAGACGTTTGGTTTTCAAAAAGAAATAAAACGCATATAATTAACTTCCCATGGGAAGTTATTGTAATCGATATGTCGAATTGAAAATTTTGAGATTTCTTGACGTTTCCAGGTCCCTAGATTCGAAATAAAAGATTTTTAGAGAGATGTCTGTGCTTGCGTGTGTACGTACGTTCGAACGTCTGTACGTCCGTACGTTCGCGACGTTTTTTAGTCGTCCATAGCTCAAGAACCAGAAGAGATATCGACTTCAAATAAATTTTGTTGTACAGATAATAATGCAGAAAGCTCTCAAGTAAATTGAGTGGGTGTTTTTTTTATCATAGCAATTTAAAAAAAAGGTGAACATTTTGGTTAACTTAAAATATCTCAAGAACCAATAAAGGTAAAGACTTGAATTAAGTTTTATATTATATATTGTAACGTGATCAAAAAAAAATATATTTGTTGCCGCACCTGGCAATGCCCTACGTTCAATTTCGAAATTAAAAAGAAAGAGTTGACTATATTATATTTGTAATGCTATCGCTATTTATAAAGTATTTTAATTCACATTAAAACTTAACCTTCAAATTTTTCTTTTAAAATCTTCGCTCTAAGCAAAAGGACTTAAACGTATAACTATAATATAATTAAAATTAATTAATTTCATTCAATGTAATTAATATATTTTTCAGAAATTTAAAGCACTATTTGCAAATTCTCTAATAAAGAAAATTAACAAGCTAAAATTTGGAATTTTTACTGCTTAGCCGCAACAATTCTTTAAATTTGTTTAAAGAATAACCTTGATCTTAAATACGCACGAGGTCTAGAAGATTCAGGGATCTGTATTGCAATAGCACTTCTTAAATCAGCATAGCAAACATCGTTACACCTCTTGAAGCATTTAAGCAGCATATTTTCAACTTATTACTGCACTCGATAAATTTAAACGAAACGCACCACCTGTTGACTGCTGCACCTGCTGAATACAACACACCTGTGCCGCTGTTCTTCGTGTTAAGTAGTACAAATCCTACATCATCAATTCACGACGACTCAGGGCAAGGTTTTGTGAAGAATATTTTTATTCATATACGATTTATTGTATACATATGTATATATCACTATATACCCTACTGCTATTGTATTAAATCCAAACAAATAATATTGAATCGCGCCAAATGCCTAAGTCACATTTATCTAAGATTGACGACCCAAATAACCGAAAAGTTCGCCCTGCAACTCCATCACCAAATAAAAATACAGGTCTCCAACTCCACATACTCTCATCTCAGCACAATAATGCACCTCTCGGCGGCGACATAGGTGAGTTCAACTGCAAATCATGCAACAAGGTCGATGACTCGTACATGGTTATGTGCGACAAATGCGACGACTGGCAACATTATAGTTGTGTCAAAGTTACCTCATCTATCTCCGAAAAAGATTGGTTATGTCCAAAGTGTTCCAAGGTCGCTGTCGATTTATCGAAAGAGCTATCTGTGTCAGGTGTAACCTTTGCGCAAAAGGGTGACAAGACACTTACTTCCGAAAAGAAAAATGAGAAAACTTTGACAAGTAGTCATGTACAACAAAAATCTTCTTTCCACGATGGCCAAAATTTCTGTGAGAAATAAATCAAGACCGGTAGATTCAACAAACTCAGTTAAGTTGAGTTTAAAGAGACTAAAAGAAGAAAGACTTTTAAAGAAGCAGCGTGACCAGGAGTATCTCGATGCTAAATATGCACTTCTCGAGCAACTGTCAAAGTAACGACTTCGATCAGGGCAATTCACGTCTTCACGATTGGGTAAGCGAGCAGTCGGTACACAAAGCAGTTGCTACAGAGAAGGTTAAATCACCTGCTCCGACATCGACACACATCCCTCAAAGTACAACTATTTTTCAGAACGATAATATTCCTCCAAATGACACCTGGACACACACGCAATGCCAGAAAATCGAAGTCAAGGGGCTCAAAGACAGAGTATGCAGTTTCCACCTTCTAATACGTTTCCCTCAGAATACAACAAACATTCAATTTGAGATGCTCTAGGTCCTGGACATTACTATGATCGACCAAGGTTGCTGAAGGTGCATGTCAGATGACAGAGATAAGCTTTTCAAAAACATCTGACCACTAAAACGAAAGTAAGAAATCACATAAAATCCCGATACTAAATGTGCATCAACATCCAGTTACTTCGGATACAAATAAACCTGATAAAAGGTGCGTCGTCTTTAATGACAACTGCCAGCTTGTAGAGCAATGCGCCAAATTTAAGGCACTCGCTCTGAAAGAAAAGTGGAACTTAGTTAATCGAAACTACCTTTGTCGCACATGTCTGGTAAATCATAATAGACGCAGATGCACATCTGAAAAAAACTTGTGGAGTAAATGGTTGTACATACAAGCACCACCACATGTTGCATAAGTACACTGACTCAGCTGCTCCAAATGAAGATCAAAAATGCAACGCTCATGCTGCGAAAGAGAATCCAATACTTTTCAAGATTTTATCTGTTACTTTGTACAACAATGAAAACCAAGTACATACTTACTCGTTTTAAGATGATGGTTCGTCTGTCTCTCTCATTGAATCGAAAATAGCGGAAGAGCTGGGATTAGATGGTGAAATAAATCCATTATGCCTTAATTGGACATCAGGTAATCAGCGATCAGAAGAAGATTCTAAAGTTGTTAATCTACAGATATCTGGATATAAATCTACCAAAATCTTTCCGCTTCTTCAAGTTCGAACTATAGATTCACTTGAATTACCATTTCCAACCATGGATTTTGATGACATTCAGAAACGTTTCAGGTACTTGCAAGGTATTCCTGCTAGGTCGTATCATGATATTCAACCTCGAATACTAATCGGACCTGACCATTGCAATTTAGTTAATTACCAAAAAATCCGAGAATCAAATGTCGATGAGCCTGTAGCTGTCAAAACACGCTTAGGTTGGGAAGTTTTGGGACCACACAGAGATAATAAAGATGGCAAAGTTATTCACATTCAGCATATATACGTAAGTTGTTTTATCAGGTTAAAATTGATGAACGACTCAACGAGCTTGTAAAGGAATACTTCCAAATCGAAAATATCGGTTCAGTACAAAATAAATTTCTAATGAATTCAAATGACAAGAATTCCCAAGCTATTTTGGATGGAAGTCCATCAACAATGGGAAAAGATACGCCGCGCCGTTAGTTTACTTTGGAAGGATGAGAATACTATTTTACCCAACAACAGGTCACTAGCTGAACGTAGGCTTATATGTCTTAAAAAGCAACTTAAAATAAATCCTTTACTCGAAGACAAGCTGAATAAACAAATCACCTATTATGTAGAGAAAGGATATTCCCGAAAGGTTACAAAGAAAGAACTGCTCGCCACAAGCTTATCTAGAATCTGGTATCTACCAATATTTGCGGTAGTCAATCCTAATAAACCAGCTAATACAGCCGCAACTTATTCTGGAATATCTCTCAACTCAAAGCTCCTTACCGGTCCCGATACATTACCTGCTCTTTCCGATGTTCTCTTCCGTTTTCGCCAACGCAACATAAATTAAGTGATGAAGTCTGGAAAGGTCAATAAGCACCCACGAAAAGAGAAATTTTAAGGACGCTCATGAGTATCTTCGATCCCCTGTGGGATCGTGGTTCTACTTCTGAAAATCTTACTTCAGGAAATATGGCGGAGTAATGAAGAACTGCTAAATCTGAGCATTTCCATAGCTGGTGTCAGTGGCTACAACTCTTACCGAAAATAGGCATGGTACAAATCAGGAGGCCCTACCTATTCGAAATAAGTTCCTACGACAAATGCCACATCGAGCTTCACACCTTTGTAGATGCAAGTATGTCTGCGTATGCTGCAGTTGCCTATTTACGTGCCGTAAAAGGGCAACAAATCGAATGTAGCTTAGTAGCCTCCAGAACAAAAGTCTCTCCCTTGAAACTTATATCAGTTCCACGTCTAGAACTAGAAGCTGCCGTACTTGGAGTGAGGTTGGCCAAATCGATCAAAAGAGGACACACCGTAGAAATACATAAAAGTTATTTTTGGTCAGATTCAAAAACCGCACTTAGCTGGATAAAGAACGACTGTAGGCGATTCAAACAATTTGTAGCTTTTAGAGTTGGTGAGATTCTAGAACAATCTAATCCCAAAGAATGGCAATGGATCCCAACCGGTGTTGCCGATGAGGCCACAAAATGGAATACCAATCCTGATCTTCAGTCCGATAGTCGTTGGTATAAGGGACCTCAATTCCTATGCCTACCAGAAGATAATTGGCCAAGAGCAATTGATAAGTTCTCCACAAATGAAGAGGTTAGGGTACTTATTCATCAACTCGCCGATCCATCACACATCATTGACTGTGAGAGATTTTCTAAATGGAAGCGACTTAAGAGATCAATGGCATATGTGCTCCGTTTTATTAACCTCGCAAGATGGGGCAAGGAACTATTGGAGGATGTCTCTTTAACCCCATCAGAAATCTTTGCTGCAAAAAACTTTCTGTCAATAGCAATCGTTTTCAAAAGAGTGGTATGTACTCAAGAAAAACAAGTATGGTAACGCAAAAAACATAACGCTGGAAAAATCAAGCCCCTTATATAAGACCAGCCCATACATGGACTCAAACAACGTAATTAGCATCAAAGGTCATATAGACGCAGCAGAACACGTCAACAATGCTTGCAAAAGACCTATCATCCTGCCTAATAATCACCGGATTACCCTTCTCATAATTTAAGACTACCACGAAAGATTTCATCATAGATTTTCTGAAAGTGTTGTCAAAGAAATCCGTCAAATATTCTTCATACCATCACTTAGAGCCACGGTGAAAAAAGTCGAACTCGCCGGTCAGGTGTGCCAAAATTGTAAAACAAAACCTGAACCTCCATTGATGGCCGACCTACCTGAAAGACTGAAGTCATTTACAAATCCATTTCCTTATGTCGGCGTCGATTACTTCGGGCCTATGTTTGGCCAAAAACTTAAGAATGCAGTTGCTAGCCTATCGAATAGTAACGATCTATCGGAGAAAGTCATGAATCAGGGCATAAACTGGAAATCAATCCCACCACCTTTTCCTTATATGGGAGGGAGCTGGGAGCGCCTGGTTCGATCAGTTAAAGAAGCCTTGGGGCAAATAACAACTTTTCGAAACCCCAAAGATGAGCTATTCCTAAGTATAATGGCCGAAGTCAAACACATTATCAATTCTAGGCCTTTGAACTATGTCCTAGTCGATAGTAACCAAGTTATCAAAAACCAAAGTAAGTTCATGTCCCTGGTTTACAATAGGTATCAAAAATCTAATATCCCAACGTGACAAGGCATACAATCGGTGGAAAAGATTTCGTTTAGACGTACTTTACAGTGCGTACCGTACTCTCAGAAACAAGGTAACTCGTGAAGTACGCGAGGCTAAAATGCGCTTTTATGCTCCACGCCTTGATCCTGTACAGGCTAAACACAATTTATGGAAAAATTTAAAGGAAATTGGTTTAGGCAAACAAATCAAAAGGAATATGGATAATATTGACTGTAATGAGTTGAATAGGTCTTTTGTTTCCTTTCCGACTCTCAACGACGACGACGGTGAAATTTCGAATGTAAGGTACAGTGAAGAGCTTTCTGCGAATGTTAACAACTCCTCTCCCAATTTTAGCTTTTGAGCTGTTGATGATGTTGAGGTTTTAAAAAGTTTGTTGTCCATTAAATCAAATTCGATAGGGTTTGATGAAATAAGTCCGGTTTTCATTAAAATTATTCTTCCTTTTATATTAAAATATATTACACACATCATTAACTCCATATTTATGACGGGAGTTTTTCCTTTAGCTTGGAAACGTGCTTAAATAATACCAGTACCCAAAAACCAAAAAGAGTTCAGACCAATTGCCATTCTACCGTTTTTATCTAAAGTACTTGAAAGAATTATGAGTTCTCAGATACAAAGATTTCTTCAAAATAATAATTTATTATGTGACAATCAATCGGGTTTTCGACCTAAGCACAGTTGTACAACTGCTTTAATAAATGTGACAGAAGATATAAGACAAGCTGTAGACAATGATCAAGTAACTTTTCTTATCTTACTTGACTTTTCTAAGGCATTTGATATGGTTAATCACAATGTTCTCTGCAAAAAACTTCAAAGCCAATTCAATTTTTCTTCATCGTCCACAAAACTCATATCTTCTTACTTAAATTGTAGATCTCAAGCAGTTGTTTCTAATAATTCCGTATCAGACTTTCTTCCACTATCCTCAGGTGTTCCACAAGGCTCGATTCTTGGCCCAATATTTTTTACTATGTACATTAATGACTTGCCTAAGTTTTTATTTAGTTCTTCGGTTGATATGTACGCAGATGATGTGCAGATGCGTAAAAGTTTTCCTTTGGGTCTAGTGGAAAACGCTGCCTGTGAAGTAAATGAAGATCTCGACAGGATTCTTCAATGGTCTCGCGTGAACGGTCTCCATTTAAACCCATCCAAGTCAAAATGTTTGGTTATTTCCAGAAAATCGGTAGATACTTCATATTTTCCGTATATTTATCTTAATAACAGTCCTATCGTTTTTGTTGATTCTGCAAGAAATCTAGGTATAACTTTTAACAAAACTCTTACATGGAATAACCACATCAGGTTGACCTTGGGTAGGGTTTACGCAGGTCTTCGCACACTTTGGGCAACACAGTCGGTAACACCTTTAAAAACCAGGTTAGTTTTAGCTAAAACGCTAATCATACCAATAATTATGTATGGGTGTGAGCTATTTAACAACTGTGACTATGAACATAAGCGGAAACTCAATGTGGCATATAACAGTATCGCACGCTATATTTTTGGATTGAAAAGATATGACCACATTTCCACTTTTTCAAAATCTATTTTTGGTATCACACTTGATGATCTGTTTAAAAAGAAAACGTTGACCTTACTCCACAACGTCATCCAAACGCGCCTACCAAGGTACCTATATAACAGGATCTGTTTCTCCCAATCAATGAGAACTCTTGATCTCATACCAATACGACATAGTTGTTTGATTTCTGAACGACAATTCTTTATCCATGCGATACGTTTATGGAACTCCCTTCCCCGAGCCATTAGGCTAATAAGTAGTATAACCTTGTTTGGGATTAAGCTCAGACAATACTTGGAGGCACCCAGATGATGATTAGATATTCGAGTCTTTCTTTCTTTTTTTTTTCTTTCTTTCTTTCTTACTTTCTTACTTTCTTTCTTTCTTTTCTTTTTCCTTCTTTACTTATTTTTTGTTTCAAAAAGTAATGTTATACTTGCCAATTTAAAAAAAAAATAAAATAATTACATATGTTGTAGTAATACTTATAAATATATTTATTTGTCATTTTTACATTTAATATCTTTTATTATAAATTGTAACACATTCACTTAAATATTATAAATAGAATTATCAATGAAGCTTGCACTATCAAATGAGATATTGTATCTTACTGTGTAAGTTATGAAAATAAAGTTTGAATTGAATTGAATTGAAAGTTGGTGATACCGAGACTAAAGAGGCTTTGACACCAAATCATTTCCTTCTTGGCTCGTCTAATGAAATTAAACACTTCTATGAAATAGATGACAGTGCTGGAGCTTTGAGGCAGATCTGGATTGCATGTGAAAACTTCGGAAACCACTTCTGGAAACGATGGGTAAAGGAGTATACTTGCCTACGTTGACTATGAGCTCCAAATGGTTGCTTGAGAAAAAACCTTCAGCAGTGGGGGATATAGTTTGTTGTAGATGAAAATAGTCCTAGAAATACCTGGCCGAAAGGTAAAGTAGTAAAAACTTTACCAAGCTTAGATGGCCAAGTACGGTCGGCTGTTATTAAGACAAAAGATGGTGTCTACACGCGCTCGGCCACCAAGTTAGCAGTTCTCGAAGTGGGTCAGCTAGGAATTGGTAATCCGAACGAGACGTCCGTCTTACGAGGGGGGAGTATTGCCGCACCTGGCAATGCCCCACGTTAAATTTCGAAAAAGAGTCGAATATATTATATTTGTAATGCTATCGCCATTTAAAAAATATTTTAATTCACATTAAAACTTAACCTTCAAATTTTTCTTTAAAAATCTGCGCTCTTAGCAAAAGGACTTAAACGTAACTCTACTATAATTAAAATTTTAATTTCATTCAATGTAATTAATATATTTTTCAGAAATTTAAAGCACTATTTGCAAGTGCTCTAATAAAGAAAATTAACAAGCTAAAATTTGGAATTTTTACTGCTTAGCCTCAACAATATTTTTGAAAAAAAAATTTTAATTAACTTTTTTATAAAACAAAAAAAATATTTGTCACCTCGAAAATCTTCGAACAAAAAGTGATTTTATCTCCAAAATAATTTTGTGCAACGAAAAATAACGTTTTCAACATCTGGTAAAATTTTGAGAAAAACCGCATCGATAGTTTCTTACAAAAAATTAACAAAAGTTTATAAAATTTGATTTTCGACTCAAATATCTTTTCAAAAATTTGAGATTTTAGCTTTCAACTAATTTTTACTTATAAAAAATATTGTTTTCAATATTCGGAAAAATTTTGAGAAAAATCGAATTGACAGTTTTTTTACAAAAAAAAAAAATTAAACATAAAATTAAAAAAAGTTGGCAAGAATTGATTTTCGACGTAAATATCTTTTCAAAAATTAAAAATATTTACTTTAAACTTATTTTATCTAACAGAAAATATTGTTTTCGATTTTTGATAGTTTTTTTGTAAAAATCCAATAGTCCGTTTTTTCATACAAAAATAAAATCTACAAAAAATAGTACGCAAATTTGGTAAACATTGATGTTCGGTTCTCGATATCTCGTGAACAATAGAAGATATTGACTTTAAAGTAATTTATTTATTCCAATTTGTATTTGTTTATAGTAAAAGAAATAAAAAAATTTTAAGAAATGCTACTAAAATTGGTAAAAATAGGGTTTCGACTAATAATCTCGTTAACAAAAATAGATTTTGAAATCAAACAATTTCATTATACTCGTTTGCTAAATATTGTTGGTAATTTTGAAATTTTTAAGAATATTTCAACTGACATCTTTTTTAACAAAACACGAAAACCTACAAACTTTTAAGCAAGACAAATCGACAGACGGGATGGGAAGTTATCAGTGTGGGTCGTATCCCAGCCTCTTTTTTAATTTTATGGCCAAGAATTCACCTTTATTATGATTATGAAGATATGGGTTTGCTATTATGTCTTACAAATAATTTTGAACAAACCGAATTGAGCGATAATAAAAAAAAATTCCTTCAATAAATTCGTTGCGTCGTGCATCGTGCGAACAGCACCATTATTTTGGTAATAAATTTGCTCTATTTTTAAAACATTATTTATAAGTAGGTCTTTTCATTATAAAATGTAAAACTTAACTGAGCATACATCAAGCGACAGCTTTTAAAAAAGTATTGACAGATTGAAAACCACACGTCTAAAAAAAACACCCATTATATGTGTACAAATTAATAAAATTTAATCATACGATTATGTTATAGATTTACAATTTAAATCTTTACATCTAAAGTGCATTAAAAATGTGATTTTGTATACATTATACTCAAGTCCAACTATCTACTTAATAAGTATTTAAATTGAACAGGTTTCTTTGTTGAATAGATAACTTTTAAGACCTTGAACATTTTACAGATCTGAGAATGTTATTGAGTTACATTAAATGGAAAAGAGCGCATATTTAATGTCAAAGTACATTAAAGTACATACAACGTTCGTCTGCCGGAACGTAGTGGCCGCATTTCTGAGAAGAAGTGCATCAAAAGTACAACTTTTCCGAAGATTGAAATAGGTAGGAAACTGCTTCAAAATCCATTGCGTCTTGACGCCTACGATCCGCTGATCTTAAATATGGTATCGACAGACGAGTTGGTGGGCGCATTTGTCCTGTAGAGGTCGCCAAAAACGCGTTTTTTTGTGTTTTTAGACTTTTGGGAAACCGCTTGAAATAGGTCTTATTCGAAAGCATTTAACTTACTAAGTTCGAATACATAAATAAACATGATAGACGTGTAGGTAGCTGCATTCTCCAGAAACACGTGATTATAATCGCGGGTTTTTTAAGCAAATCTTTCGATAACAGACGTTGCCCAGTAAAATATATCGCAATTGAAAGCTCTTCGATACCAGAGTATAATAATTATACTTACAAAAAATAAGTTTTCAACCAACTGAACAGAAGGGGAATGCGATAAAAATTACGATTATTTTAAAATTTAATTTTTAGTAATGGGAAATATATTAACTCCAATAATATAAAAAAAATAACACCAGAAGTTAAAGTGGTGCTAAACTCTTGTCAACCACGATTTAATTACCGAATGCTATTGGTGTTTTTTGAAATGGTTTTTGATGATAATTTATTGTAATGTACGAGTACATTAATTTAAAGACTTTGTATCCCAACAAATTAAAGCTTTAACAGAAGCTTTAAAAAAAAAAACAAACTGAAATTAAAGTTGGATTGAATGGGTCATAATACTGTATTCAAAAGTTCTGTAAGAACAAAATTCTGTATATGGACAAAATTCTGTAGTAGAAAATTTTGGTTGGTAAAAATTCAGTTTTTCAAAATGTTGTACATGTTGCTTGAAAAAAAAAAATTTTTTTTGATAACGCACTTTTTTAACCCAGGTTTTTTGAGTATCTATATAGTTTTGATATTATCTGTCTATTAGAAACTCATGTAGAAGAGTACAAAATAGTAGAATTCAGAAATTACTTTCCCTCTTACGAATGTGCATGGACTTCTGCAAAAAGAACTTCCAGCCAGGGAAGAACTAGCGGTGGTACTCTTATTGCAATAAAGAAAGAGATGTATAGAATTTTCAAAATAAACAAAATTGAAGAAATTATGTTTATAGAAGTCAAAAGTCATGGTATTATTTTTTATATTGTTCCTGTCTATCTTAATTGCAACTATCGGGAACGAGATTTTGAATCGCTGTATGACTGTCTTTGCTGTTTGAAATCACAAAACTTGTTGATCATTGGAGATTTAAATACAAGGACAGCGGCTGAAGAATCGAAAATAGCGATAACCGATCATAAACGTCAATCGAAAGATAAAAAAGTGAACGGAGAGGGTCGAAAGATCATAGAATTAGCAAACGAATTTGGTCTGAGCATATTAAATGGAGCTTTTGAAGGCGACTTCGAGGAGGAATATACATTTGTCGGGAAACATTGTAGTTCTGTTATTGATTATGGCATCTTGGGTGGTGACTGGTGGACATTTTTCGAATATTTTAAGGTAGGAAAGGAAACATTTTCCGATCATCTGCCAATAACGATAAAAATTCAAAACAACAAATCCTGCAGTACTCGAGCAGACGCTCGTGATCTGGGTAATAAAATCCTCAAATGGAACAAAAATAAAGAAGAATATAAAACAACAATGGATGCCCTGCTTCAAACAAAACAAAATGGATCGATTGCAAATTATTTGCCTTTATGTGATCTCGAATCAATCGTCATAAAATCGGCGACATCAATCCCCAAATCAGGTGCACTCTAAAGAAAAAAGTGTTTAGCCTTGCTCAAATTGTTAAGAAAAAATGAATCTCAGTCGATTAGAATAGATTATTTGGAAGCAAATAAACACTATAAACGGACTGTAAAAATAAAAAAGCGACCTCATGAAGAAAAATTGGCATGCGAACTAAGTCAAAGCAAGGATGCAAAAGAATTTTGGTCTTTAACTAGAAAACTGTCTGGTAATTACCAATCAAAAGAACAAGTTTCGAATCCCCTGGAAAGCTTACGACTCCATTTTGAATCTCTATTATACCAAACGGATCAAATTACGTGGAGTTTTGCACAGCCCAACATTGTGGACGATCTTTTAGATAAAGAAATTAGATTTGAAGAAGTCGAATTGGTACTTCATTCCTTAAGAGATGGCAAAGCATCAGGAACTGACGGCATACCGGCCGAATTCTACAAATATAGCTCCCAAACTTTCAAAGAGAACTTCGCAAAAGCACTCGACATCATATTTAACTTTGGAACACTACCTGATCAGTTTTATGAGTCCTTGATATTACCAATATACAAAAAAGGTGATAGCTCAAATCCAGCCAATTATAGGGGGATCACTTTGTTGAACTCGGCGCTAAAAGCTTATACAACATTATTATACAAAAGACTCGAAGAGTGGATTTCCGTGAACGAAAAACTCAGCGAGTTTTAAGCTGGCTTCCGCTCTGGTTACTCTACTGTCGATAACATTTTCATCTTAACTTCAATAGCGCAAATGAAAATAGACCATAATATAGAGCTCTATACTTTCTTTGTCGATTTTAGGGCTGCATTTGACATGATAAATCGAAGTGCAATACAAAATTCGTACGTGCATTAATAAAACTTTATCAGCAAATAACAGCAAATATAGGCAGTGGTAAAGACCGATCAGAAAGACTGATTGCAAACCGGGGTGTCAAACAAGGCTGCAACCTCAGCCCCTTACTGTTCGCACTCTTTCTCGATGACCTTGTGGAGTGGCTTACATGTGGGGTTGGTATTGACAACACAAAGGTAAAGGTTATCTTGTACGCGAATGACATAGTCATTCTTGCCGAATCACCATCTTCATTGCAACTGATGATAAACAAGCTCTATCAGTATTGCTTAATATGGGGTCTGGAGGTAAATGTGGAAAAATCAAAGGTTATGATTTTCCAAAAAGGGTCCGGAAGAATTGCAAGCGGTGAAAATTGGAAATATGGCGAATGTAAGCTAGAAGTAGTGAAAAATATACCTATCTCGGAATGGAATTATCGTTCAATTTAAAAATGGAAAACCACCTAAAAAATAAAGTAGATAAGGCGAAATCAGCAATATGCCAGAATTGGAAAAAAATTGTCAGCAACAATTTAATAACTATCGGCTCCAAATATAGTGTATTAAATGCTACAGCCAAATCTATTATGTTTTATGGTGCACAAGGTTGGGGGATAGAACGACACGAGGAAACTGAAAGCTTGTTGCGGTTCTTTCTAAGGAAAATCTTTTACCTTCCATTAAACACGCCAAAATACATGTATCACCTGGAGTCGGGGTTGCCAACAATGTTTATTTCTGCTCTTAAACTACATGCAGATTATTTATTAAGGGTGATAAATATGGAAGAATCAAGATTTCCGAAGAAGATTCTTAAGTATGCACTGAAAAAGAAAACTCTCTTCGTCAAAAATTGGGTTAAACTTGCCGGAAAGTGTGGAATAATGATTAACTTTTCAGAAGCTAACTCAAACCAGTTAAAAAAGATCTTTTATGAAATAATCCAGCTGACTGGTGAAAATGAAAGATATGCCTTTATCGAAAAAGCTCGCAGTTCAACAAAACGAAAGTATTATTCATTAATCAATTACAATCTTAATGAAAATAACTACTTTAAAAGCTGTTTCTCGTTCTAAAACATAGGGACCATCTTCAAAATTAGAGGCGAACTCATCAAATTAAACTTTACTCCACATCGAACTGCGGGGAACTGTAGTTTATGTAATCTACAAGAGAGGGAAGACATCCTTCATTTTATTGGAGTTTGTCCCGTGCTTAAAGAAATAAGGCGTCACTACTTTGGTAAAAATGTTCTACTCATCGAGGAAGTAAAGAGTTATCTAAATGGTTTCGACTGGCAGCTTCTATTCAACTATTATAGTAAGGCCTATGCTTATAGAACAAGGATAATCACCGAAAGTTTTTAATTAGCTATGCAATAATGTATGTTTTAGCTTTAATTAAAATTTTACTTTTTGTTTTAACTAAACTAAAAGTCATTCCGTTTTAACTAAACTAAAAGTCATTCCGTTTTAACTAAACTCAAAGTCCACGAAAATTGTTTTAAAAATTGTAATATTAAAAATATTTGGCAAAATGGATCAGTTAAAAATCAAATTAATGTTTACAAAATTATAAACGAATTATATCACATAATATTGTATATAGACACACGACAAACTTTGTTATGTCTTAATTTACTCATGTTCACTACTTAATACATTGTATAAAAAGAGGCTGGGATGCGACCCACACTGATAACTTCCCATCCCGTCTATCGATTTGTCTTGCTTAAAAGTTTGTCTAAATGTATCAATTCTTACCAAATTTGCGTTCTATTTTTTGTAGATTTTATTTTTTTTTATAAAAAAACGGACTGTTGGATTTTTATAAAAAAATTACTGAATATAAAAAACAATATTTTCTGTGAAATAAAATAAGTTTGAAGCCAATATTTTTAATTTTTGAAAAGCTATTTGAGCCGAAAATCAATTTTTACCAACTTTTATTAATTTTTTTGTTTAGGTTTTTATTTTTTGTAAAAAAAACTGTCAATTCGATTTTTCTCAAAATTTTTCCTAATGTTGAAAACAATATTTCTTATAAGTTAAAATTAGTTAGAAGCCATAATCTCAAATTTTTGAAAAGATATTTAAGTCGAAAATCAATTTTTAACAACTTTTGTTAAATTTTTGTTTCGGTTTTTAATTTTTTGTAAAAAATCTGTCAATTCTATTTTTTTCAAAATTTTACTGAATGTTGAAAACAATATTTTTTGAAAGATAAAAGTAGTTTAAAGCCAATATCTCAAAGTCTTGAAAAGATATTTGAGTCAAAACTCAATTTTTAGCAACTTTTTTTTATTTTTTTTTAGGTTTTCATTTTTTGTAAAAAAACTGTCAATTCGATTTTTCTCAAAATTTTATCAGATGTCAAAAACATTATTCTTCGTTGCACAAAATTGTTTTGGAGATGAAATCATATTTTAGTCGTAAAATTTTTGAAGTGACAAATTTTTTTTTTCAGTTTTTTTGATTTATAAAAAAAACCGTTAATTGAATTTTTTTCCAAAAATATAATTGTTTTGTATCACGTTACAATATATAATACAAAATTTAATTCAAGTCTCTAGCGTCATTGGTTCATGAGATATTTAGGGTTAACCAAAATTTTCACCTTTTTTTTAAACTGCTATGGTAAAAAAACCACCCACGCAATTTTCTTGAGAGCCCTTTCTGCATCTTTCTGCCTTATTATCTGTATAACAAAATTTATTTGAAGTCGATATCTCTTCTGGTTCTTGAGCTATGGACGACGAAAAAAACGTCGCGAACGTACGGACGTACGGACGTACGGACGTACGTACACACGCACGCACAGACATCTTTCTAAAAATCTTTTATTTCGACTCTAGGGACCTTGAAACGTCGAGAAATGTCAAAATTTTCAATTTGTCAAATCGGACCCATTACAATAACTTCCTATGGGAAGTTAAAAATTTGTTTTTCATGAATAAAATTAATCTATCTATCTATCTATCTATCTATCTATCTATCAAATAACAATACATAGTTTTCTGTCTTTCTTTCTTTCTGGGTAGCTGTCCCTTTTGAAACTTCAACATTGCATTGAATTTATTAAAACCAAAAAGAAAACCGAATATTTTGCAAACATATTTTGAAGTTTTAAAAGAATCTTTTAATTTAACACGGTCAGACGTTTTTCTTTAGGGCCGCAAGAAAAATAGTGTTTACGTCCATGCTCTAAAATCGATTCATGACAATAAGGATGCATTTTTGAATTGATTTATCGAAGACATACAGAAACAAATATGCGATTTGATATGGTGCTGCAACAGTAAACGTGATGTTTTTTTAGATGATATATTTTCCTTTAGCGTATGATTCAATAAACATCAATTTTTCTTAAAATACACTTTTTTTTATATCAAACTAAAACCTCTTATTGGAAAACTCTTATGTAAGTCGGCCAAGACACTTTAAATAACGTTTTCCGTTTGCAGCCACCAAAACAGGTGGTTGAGATGGGGCATAGTTGAACCATACCGGGCACCCATAGGTAATCATCGGCCGGAAGAGGGCCATGTAGCAAATCACATTCACCCTGCTGTCAAGACTGATGCTAAAAAACAAACGTTTTGTAAGGGCAAAAGCTCCCCTATCTCTAGACAGAGCGGCACTCATTATGTCTGTTAAAATACAAATTGTTACACTTTTATTCGCCAGTGGCTATCAATTTGGTCCCATTACGATTACTAGATTTGTCCAGTTCTTTCTAGTATACCTTGAGACTCCATACAACGGAGTCCTGAACAGAATAATTTCTCATTTCTGAAAGTTAATTTTTAACTTCCAATCAATCTTGTCTAAGTCACGCTGCAATAGTGTCCTGATAAACTCAATTTTTGGGGCCGTTCTGTACGCAATAAGGTCGTCGGCGTACGCAATTGCTTGAGTTAGGCTGCCTATCAGATTCCTGGTGTAAATGCTGAACAAGATCGGCGAGTTAGTTTTGACAACAAACCGTCTGCCATTAAGCATGTCATTCATAAAGCATATACAACAGTGGTTTACTTATGCCAAGTCTGTCAGCTTTATATACAGGCCCTCTAACCGTACGGTATTCTTTTAGATTTATTCCTCTGGATATCAGAAATAAGCTTAGACTCGGCATGAATAGTGTCAAGTCCTGCCCTATAGCAAAAATCTTACAGTGTGTCTAAGCAGGAGGGTTCTTACCTTACTTTTTATACTCACCGTAAAAATAAGTTGGTTTTATATCTCCGAACTTTGTAAAAGTGCAATGAGAGCAACTGCTAAAAAGAGGCAATATTTCATTTTTATAAAGTGCAATAAGGCAAATTTTTGAAAGTTTGTCTTATTTCAATTGAATTGACTTCAAGGCAACCAACTACTCAAAAGTCAGGGCCAGAGTAGACAAATTGGCAGAAATCGCTGAGGAAGCTGCAAGAAGAGGTAACGCGAGGATGCTGTACAAAATCACAAAATATCTTGTAGGCCAACAAAATATTGTCAACCATCCTGTTCGTGACACGAACGGTATTTTTTTTAGTGTCAATGGAAGATCAATTGCGGAGATGAAAGGAGCATTTCTGTACATTGCTGAACGATGACCAGAATGCAAATGCAAACGCTAATGCAAATCATCAACTGCCGGTCATACGTAGATCTACCAGAAGCATTAATATTGACCTCCCGACATGCACGGAAATAAGAACCGCGATACATCTTTTAAAGAACAACAAAGCAGCTGGGCTGGGTGGCATACCTGCCGAATTCCTCAAAGCAGACCCCGACTTGGCTGCCGGTATCTTGCTGACACTTGCTAAGTCTGTTTGGGAAAACGAAACCTTTCCCAGGGAATGGAAGGACGGGGTAATCGTCAAGCTACCAAAACAAGGTGATCTTAAGAATTACAATAACTGGCGTGGAATCACCATTCAATCATCATTCTCGAGAGGATAAAATCTAAGATCGAGTCTACGCTCAAGAAACATCAAGCGGGATTTCGCAGTGGTCGGTCATGTGTCGACCACATTAACACCTTGCGAATTATTCTTGAACAATCGTCGGAGTACCAATCGCCGCTTTACCTCATGTTCGTCGATTTTGAAAATGCCTTCGCTCGCAGTTAGTCGTGATGTTATCTGGAGATCGCTTGTTGCTAGAGGCATTCCTGATAAAATTGTTGCTAGGTATATTAAAAGAGTCTTAAAAAAACGCAAGGTGTTTCGTTTTGCACAATGGACAGCTTTCCGACTCATTTGAAGTGCGACAGGGAGTGAGGCAGGGTGATGTATTGTCACCGATTCTGTTCTTGCTTGCTATTGATGATGTTATGACTGCTACGGTGGGTGAACACGAGAGACTGGCTATCCAGTGGCGCCTGAAGGAAACATTTAGCCATTTGGACTATGCTGACGACATATGCTTAATGGCAAACAGAAATGGAGACCTCAGCCAAATGTGCCACTCTCTTCAACAAAATGGGGAGGTGGCTGGCTTAAGGATTATTGCCAGTAAGACTAAGTTAATGCACACCAGCCGAAACCAACAACAACAGGTTATTGTGAGACATGTGGCAGTAGAAGAGGTCACCCACTCACCCAGTTCAACTATCTGGGAAGCTATTTGGCACTCGATGGTGGAACGGACCTGGATGTCACCAATAGAATAAATAAAGCCCGTAGTGCATTCGGAATGCTTTCTAAAGTGTGGAACTCCAGGAAAATAGTGCTCCGTACCAAGTTAAAGTGCTGCTTTATGCCTGCGAAACGTGGAAATGATCTGCTGACATCTCGAGAAGGTTGCAAACTTTTGTCAATCGCTGTCTACGTTACATCCTGAACATCTGGTGGCCACAAACCATATTTAACGATTAACTGTGGCTCAGGACTGGGCAAACAAAAGTGGATGTTGACATCGCGCACAGAAAGTGGCGTTGGATTGGCCATACATTGAGGAAGCCAGACGACAACATAGCAAAGCAGTGCTTTCAATGGAAGCAATGGAATGGCGAAACATGGAGATCATCTGTCATGAAGGAAGCTCAGTTCCAAAACTTGGAGACGTGGTCCCAGCGTATCGTATCGTGCTAGGAATAGAGAGCGATGGAAGGAACTGGTTGCCGCCCTATGCTCCAGGAGGAGTTAAAGTGCTGCTACTATTAGCCGGAAACGAAGAAGAAGAAGAACTACTCAAAATGGAGTGAGTATAAAGTAATTTATCCTTTTTGACAACTCTCATAATCGGATTGGACATTTTTCAAAGAACGGAGATAAATATTTCCATATTCTGATATAACCGGAAACCTATCATTCCATGAAGTGTTTCGCAGTACCGACATGCAGTTAGCGGTTATAAGAGTAATCACTGTAAATAGTTGATGTTGTTGATCTTTCACTTTGGAAATAAAAAAGCGTAAAATGTATAAAAGCACTTCTGAGAATAGTCTATGAACCAATTATAAAGTTTATACGCCTTTATTGAAAACATAAATTAGAATAATTCATGACATAAACTCATCTAAATTACAAGGAAGTGATATATGTATCAAGCAAAATATCAAGCCATATTTAATTTGTGGTCTTTAACAAATTATAATAAAAAAAAACACAATTCAACTCTATTTTAAACAATTATCAATTTCCTTTTCGCTCTAGTAACATAAATTTAAAATTACGCTTTAGAAAAATTAGCAAGGAAGTTAATAATAAAATTCATCAGAGTCGCGATAGTTATTATAACAACAAAATAATAAATGCAAAGAATACTCCAAGAGAAGAATGGAAAGTCGTAAATGAAATTATAAACAGAAAACAAAATAGTCAGTCAAATTCTATCACAGTTGAATATGAAGATACATGTATCTCAAATCCAAAAGAAATTGAAAATCTATTCAACAATTATTTTACTAATGTTGGTAAAACTTCTTTTCTTCGTGATATCACAAATTCTTGTGAATGCTGTAATAGCTTCAGCTCTTCAAATGTAGTACATAGTGAAAATAGTTTCTTCTTCGAAACAATAGGTTAGGTTAGGTTGTAAGGGGTGTGCACAGCAAGAAGCTGTTGCGTACACCGGGGCCTATTGGTCCATTGTGATCCCCTGTAAAAGTAAAAATTTAGCATCGATGCTCTCAGTTCAATTCAACTCTGTCGATTAGCGTAGACTGGCTCGTTAACGAACCAGCCTGTGCTATCTATAAATTTCCTCATGCTCGCCATTGAGACCTGTGCTAGATCATCCAGTTCTCCAACAAACCTGTTTCCGAAATGACGGAGTCGGCTGGTTTGGAGGTTCGGACAGTCGCAGAAATAACGCCTAGGTCTTCCTCTTTTTGGTGACAAATCAAAAGTTAAAAATTCATCTTTTTCATCTAAAGTTAGTTTATAAAACATTTTATAGGGAATATCATGGTAAAATCGTATCCATTGAATTTTTAGCCAATTCACTTTGTTTTGGTCTGTATTTACTATTCTTTTTGAAACAGATTTTTCCAATGATTGTGTTGAAATTAAATCTTTTTCCGCCATGTTGTGTACTATGAAGGATTTTTTTCGGTAGGCGGCTATCACGCTATAGTAATCATTTGGAATGTATAAAACATTTGTTTTTTTCAAGGCCGTTTCTATTACACCAAAGTCACGATCATTTGGTAAGTATGAATGGCCCGAAATTAAAAATTTGTGATCCAGATCGTTTTCTGAAGACTGAACAACTTTCATCCAAGTTAGGGCCAGTTTTATGTTACGATTTTGTCCTGTACATGAGTCACTATATGCAATAACATACTTTTGAGTTGTGACATTCTTAAGATGTGTTATAGTTACAACATGAAGCAACTTCCTGAGAACCTCTTGATGCTATGGTTTCATCCCAAAGATACATGTCAATATTATTGTTATGAAAATTATAGAATCCCAAATTTATAACGTACATATTCCTTTTGTAATACGATATGGAAGTCGTAAGTTTGGGAAAAGGCAATGCTTTTTGAAAGTCAAATGAAAATCCAAAATATTCATCTGGATTTTCAGCTGTTTTTTTCTGATCTTCTTGTAGACACTTTCTGGCCATTTCTGCCGATCTCAAATGTAAATCGTGTTGAAGGTTTAATTGCCTTTTTTCACCTTTATCCTCACAACCTTGAATCTGTATTTTTAAAAAATCGCATTTTTGACATGTGTCTTTTCTAGGTTGATGAAAGTACAAATTAAAGTCATTTTTGAAGGATTTCCACTCGTTAACATGTTGTTGTTTATCATTTTTACACTTTTCAAGATAGAGATTGTACATTTTCCTAATATTTAGATCTGGACTTAAATATTTTCTATGGGGATTATGACACCTTGTGTAATGGCTACTAAAGGCAGGGAAGCTTTGAATGTGCTCTTTGACCGCAATTATGAGAGATTCTTCAGTTTTTCTTCCGGAATTTTCAGATTTTTCACGCAAATCTTCTCCAGGAACATCCTTTTTAAGAAGCACGAACCAGACGTCCTTCTGAGATATTGAAAGTATCCAGAAAGAATGTTTTACAAACCAACACACTTACATTTTCGTGTGTCAAATAATACTTAAATTGACATTGTCTTGGCTTTGAATTGTAGTTTCTTGGTCTTCTCTTTTTGGGTGTTTCTAGTTTAACTATAGTATGTAAAAACAAATTTTGCTTCGTAAAGTTTGCTAACTTCCAAAATTTATCAAAGATAAGTTGTCGATTAAAAAAACTTATTTTTTCTTTACAATTTTTTGAACAACAAGGTTTAACTGCAATTCTTTTGGTAAAAATAATTTTGGAGTTTGCTGTTACATATTCTTTAGCACTATTTCTTTTATCCTTAATAATGTTGTGAGTATATTTTTTTTCATTTCTGCATCCCCTTTTTCGTACACGATGAGTTTCTGTTCCTTCCGTTATGTTGTTTTCCTTTTCTGATGACTCCGTAGAAGTCGATTCTTCATCTGATGAAATCACTCTCATATGTCTCTTTCTGGGGTTAACGCTTTTTCTCATTTTAGAAAATATTTTTATAAAATAATAATACGCATTGAAAGCCACCTAATTCCGTAACTAAAATAAGTATGTTTTACCTGATTCGCTGTCTGATAACATCATATAAAAGTAATTTTAATAAAATAATGCTAATTATGTGTACTATATTAGATGTCACTATAATATAATTTACAAAACTGCACTATTCTTTCGCACTTATAAAAATAAGTCCAATGATCACAACTTTTTTAAAAATACTGAAAATAATTCAAAACAATACTTCACACATAATTATCACATGTTTCTATTTCTTTCACACTAAGCCCCGTAATTAATTTCCTGAGTACAACGACTTACGCCACTTTCAAAATAAACATGTTTGTTATACCGTTAATTACCAATACTTCTCTCGAAGAAATCTCAATAGTTCTCAACTTATTGAGTGCAAATTTTTTAAAAATGAAAAGATACCGTTCAATTGTATTTAGTGTTGCCATTTACTCGATTTTTTTGAAAAAGTGACTTATGCCACTTTCAAAATAAACGGCTCATTTAGTTGATGTTTTGACGCATATTTTTAATAAAAGTGTTTTTTCAGGTGTCTTCCCAAATTTCAAAAAAGGGAGTAAAAAGGATGTAAAGAACTACAGACCTATTTCATTATTACCATCAATTTCAAAAGGTTTTGAAAAAATTATAAAAAGTAGAATTTTACGTTATCTCACAAGCAAGAATTACTTTAGCCCCTCCCAGTTTCGATTTAGATCGGGAATGTCAACAGAAGATGCTTTATTAAATTTCTGCTGTTCAATACAACAAGGAGTGGACAAAAAAATGAAATGTGCTGCGCTTTTTGTTGACATTACAAAAGCCTTTGATATGGTCAGTCACTCTATCCTTTTGAAAAAATTGCATGATGTTGGTTTCCGAGGATTCATCTATACAATTGGTTTGAATCCCACCTGAGTAAAAGGTCTCAGATAGTCAAATTAAGTAATGTTCTAAGTGATTCCATGGATATTAACTTGGGTGTCCCAAAAGGGTCAGTTCTTGGGCCCATTCTTTCCTTGGTTTATATAAATTTCATCTTCAATCTACCATTCTTAGGGAAAGTTAACGCATTTGCTGATGATATAGCAATTGGATACAATTCACTTAGTTCATTAAATTTGGTTTTGGATATAAACCCATGATGTACACTTATTAAGGCTATGGTTTGCGGACCATAAACTTTTAGTCAGTAACAAAACCAAGCTTATGATGTTCAGCAATGAACTTCAAGGACTAAATAAACTCTTCAATAGCAAATGTCTAGTATCTCATTTAATAAATAGCTTCAATTCTGAAGTAAACTACTTCAATATAGAAATAGTGAAAGATTTTAAGTATTTAGGTGTCAAAATTAACCAACATTTAAAATGGTCTGAGCACATTACGGATTTAAAGCAATATCTTCTTTCAACCGTAAGATGCTTTTATCGGTTAAAAAAATATTGTTCATTCTCCACGTTAAAAAAGGTTTACTGTGGTATTTTCCACTCGAAGCTACAATATGGTATCAGTTGTTGGGGAGGTGCATACTTAAACAAAATCCAACAATTAACAGTTCTTCAAAAATGTGTCCTAAGAAAAATATGCAACGCTGCCCGCCTCGCTCACTCTGTAGATTTATTAAGACAAACAGGTATTCTACCAGTAAGACACTTGTTTTATTTTAAGGTTTTGAAAATATTTTTTATGAGGAGTGGTTATTTGGAAAGCCCTATATATAAGTAATACATATAACATGAAAAATTCTAACTCGGTACGATTAAACATTTTTCGAACTACACTTTTTAGGAATTCTTACACTATCGTCTCTCGCAAATTATACAATAGTCTTCCAGCTGAATTACGTAGCGTTAGAAAACGTCCACAGTTCTTAAAATCCGTTAAATTATGGCTTCTTAATTTCGATACTTATAACATTGAATCTTTGTTAAACTACGTCATTCGATAATATTTGTTCTCTTTATTTATTTGAGTATATGGCTCAAAATCACCAAGGTTGCAAATTTCAAAAATTTTTTATGACAAAAAAAATTGCAAGCTATAATGATGAATTTTGGTTTATACAGTGGCAAAAATTGTATATTAACAAACTTTGACAGGGCAGCGCACAGAATTCTATAATTTTGTAGTAATATTGTTTAGTACTAAATATATTTTACAGAAAACCATCAATTCGGGAACGTTTTTCTAAGTTTGATAAAATCAACAAAAACAAAACAAAGTACATAATTTAAGCTTTGTTTAATAACATGGGTATATTATGTATGTGTATTAAATAAGCAATAATGAAAACAATAAATACAAAATCTTCTACAAGCAAAATACCTCAAAAAATTAGAAATGTTGCTATTATTGTGCATAAAATTTAAGAAATTTCAAAATATTCAAACTTTTACAATCGAATTAATGTTACAGGAACAGAATAAAAGTTCTGCAATGTAATAAATTCTTTTTTCTTTTCTTTTAAATAGCTCAATTTATGAGTATTTTATTGAAATATTGAAGTTCCCGGAAATGATCAACCGTTCCCGGAATGACAAAAATGTTCTCGAAATGATAATATCGATATCATAAGGTATAAGTTAGGAAATATTTAAATTATAAACAACGGTTTTAATAACAAAGTTATTTATTGATATTTCCATATTGTTCACACTTAAGAAAAACTCCTTTTTTTTTTTTATTATAATTCAGTTTTAACATTTCCATAAATTAGTCTAGTGAAACTTCTATATTATACTCAAAGTTATATCTTTTATAAGTTTTAATCAGTTCTTACAATTTGAGTCTTTTGTGCTTAAATCAAGTTCTACTTCACTTAACTTCTACAAAAAATATACAAAATATATTTATGTAAGTAACGTAAGAAAATCAACAATGAATTCTGTCAAAAACAACAAGTTAACTAAAAAATATTTAAAATACAAAACAAAACTTATTATTTTTCGAAAACATCAATATCGTTATCAAAATAATAATATTCCAGATTTTTTTCTTTTTTCATCAATGGTGTTGGAATAATACTGATTATTTGCTCAAAGTCAATATATGATATATCCTTTGGTTCCAGTTTAAATTTTCTTAAATTGTTACGCACAGATCTCAAAAAAGTTACTAAGATTTCCCCATCATCGTCATCGACACATGTTTGGCAGGTAGCAACATATCTGAAGCAAATATTTCGCTTTTCAGTAGGAACTTTAACAAGCAAGAATGTCCCAGGGGATATGAGATTTGGATGTATATTTTCTTTGCCAAAAGACGTATTTACTTCAACATCAATCTGTTTATCTTCAATCTGCTGCCGACGAGACATTGTCATTAAATCTTCATTGTCCGAGGAAGATAAGCCGTTAACAGATTTATAAATGCTTACTCTATTTTTAAATTTCAAATAGTTATCTGTTATCATGGGCTCTTCGTCAACAGGAGATTTAATTGAAGACATAAAAACTTCCTCAGATTCAACTGCACTCATGTTACAAAGGCTAGAAAGCTTTGGTAGTCTTAGCTCTTTATGGAAATGTTCGTATTGATATAATTGTATTAAAACGTCTAATCCTTTTTGCCAGTACACTTTTGTTATGTTCATTATACCTGGAATAGCATCCAAAGACTTTGGAACGCGGTTTTTTTCCTCAATCACGTCGTCTTCTGGGATTACTTTTACTTCGATAGTATCGTTTTTGAACAAATCGGCGAATTCTGAGGCTGTTTTAACGTCATTACCCATGAAGACATGTCTGTCAGCTGTTCTTTTTAAGTATCCTCCTACACCATCCATAGGGCCCTTACCATGTCCAGGCTCGCTGAAAGTCCAAGTAGATTTGATCACTTGTTGAAAATGATTAATCAATGTTTCTATCCAAAGGGTTACATTTGTACGATTTCGGTATTGCGATGTTGGTCCGTCAGAGTAAATATGAAGTGTATCAATTTGTTTGTTTTCCAAAATTGTTTTTAAAATTGGTTTCATATGAGTCCATACGGCATGCGCTTGGTGATCTAAATTATCACTTACTGTAGCAAAAGATTTTGATTTTAAATCACTGTTACAGCTTCGCAAATAATATACGCCTGTATGAATAGATAATTGTTTCTTAGCAAAATGTGTCGAGTGTATTTCATTTGCGTACTTCGTAGTATAGTTTTCTGAAAAGTCTATCTGTATCATCACCTCATTTTCACGTAAATTTTCTTTTAGTTCTTTTTTCAATTTATTGTAACTATAAATGCCGTATAAGTGTTTCTTCATAGCCGGAATATCTTCAAATAAAGCAATCTTTAATTTTTCGACCGTACTCGAAATCAGAACTTTTTTTGTTATCTTAAAAGTCTTTTTCACACCTTTTACAATGTTATCTTCTTGAACGGACTTCCACAAAAAATATGTCAAAGAGTCTCTATTATCTCCTAATTCAAACTCAAGAATTTTGCATTTTTCACATAAACTATTCATACAGTCGTGAGACTTAACATTACAAGTGTATTGTTCAATGAACTTTTCAATAGACGCGTCTTTAAGCTCTTTTGCATATTTCAGTTTATTTAACTTTTCTTCAAAATTTGCATGCTTGACACACAAGCATGTTTCTCTATCCCTTGATTTTGGCGCTACAACCCAAAATGGTTTGGCTCTCAGCAGCGTTGCGTATGATAAGACAATTCCAGTTTCTTTTACAAATTTTGACACCAGGTTTTTCACTGTGTGTAAAAGCACGCGTCTTTGTTTTTTAATACCATTATGTTTCACAGAGTCTCTCTTAGATGGGCACATTCGACTTACATCATCTTGTTCGAAGAATTCAATGACCTTTTGGCGAACTTTTTGCTTTAAAACAATTTCGCGAACTTTGGTATCAGACTTTAAAATTGGTGTATGGTTTCTTTTCCTTAGTCTAGCTGGTAAAATTTGTTTGGCCATATGTAGCATTTTGTATTTTCGCAAAGTGCTTCCACTGATACATTTATGAAAGACTTCTCTCTCTTTTGAATTTTTTGGTAAAGTATCAAGCTTTTCTTGCAATTGTTTAGTCAATACTTCGCTATATAGAAGTCGTTTGCGTACTTCAGAAGGTACGGGGAAATCTTTAATTAAAGCATTAACTTTCTTGATGGGACTTGGAACAGTTTTTATTTTTGTATCTCTTCTTTGTAGCTTTTTCTTTAGTGATTCAATTTTCCGCTTCATTTCAACAATAGTTTTTTCCTGCTTCTTTATTTTTCGGTATGATTTGGCCCTATCTTTTCGAACGATTATTCTACCTACTTGTCTTCTCTCTGGAGGTACTGTGGCTAAGTCCGATTGTAGTGGCGTGTTAGTCATTAGATTTGCTGAACTTTTTTTTTTTCTCTGTATTTTTTTGATGCTTCCCTCCAATATTTTCTCTGCTTTCGCTTCTCTCGCTCGGTCATATCAGCAATTTTCTTCACTTTGTTTTCTGCCTTTTTTTTTCATAATATTCCCTGTCCTTAGCCCGTTTAATTTCTTTCTGTTCTTCAGTCATCTTATCCAAAAACTTTCTTTTCCTAGCATTTGCCTTTTCTCTATGCCGCAAATAAGCTGCACTATCCTTTTTAAGCTTTTTTTGAGATTTTATTTTATTTTTTTCTTTATCAGGAGTCTCCATTACGCTGTAATTAAAAAGTAACACAATTTTAAAATAAATTTATAAATATATATGTAAGTGATTCGCTCTAAGAAACAATAATCATCATTCCGAGAACGCAACAGTCATTTCGGGAACCTGCCATCATGTCCGGGAACGTTTCCGAAATGACCGTTCACGAAATGACGATTTCAAATAAGCGCGCCCTTTGATTATACGGCGGCCATCTTTAATGCGATCTGACTTTGTCAATAGGAAAATATTTGAGGTTACTTTGTTATTTCGTGTCGTAAAAAAGAAATTCATCAATAATTAAATGTAATAAGTGCGTTCACGGATTGACGGGCTATTGATGTACGCTCAACGAATAATGAATAAAAAGGTACTTACCATTTAAATACAATTTATTTTACGGTAAATACTCTGGCAGCCGGCTTTGTAATTGTTCCCTTCCTCGACTGACGTTTTCCACTGAATGGCTGCATTTACTTAAAATTATTTTTGATCGATTATCGATATGTTCACTGAAATGACTTGTGCGGTATCGGACAAACTGCTTTTGCATTTTTTACAGTTAAAAATAAATAATCTATTAGTATCGTTTCTAAAACTAGATTCTGTATAAAAAATACGGTGTATTAAGTGATGACCGGGGTTGAATACCTTACATCTTTCAATTGTATTTTGGGCTTGAAGTTGAAGATTGTAGATTGGGACGCGTTCCCGAAATGATTTTCTATGCGTGTATATTGATTTCATTTAAAATTTAGTTTATTAATAAATTATATTGTTTGATAGAAACATAAAACAGGTCAGTTTTAGTATTTTATTAATTTTTTTTTTTAAATTAAGTCAAGGTTTAAGACATAAAATTGCTAGCGAAGCCAATTCTGCACCTTGGTGATTTTGAGCCATATAATAATTAAAATATTGTTTATGCAGTTCAAATCAATCATAGTTGATACAATTCATAAGAAACTTTTTTCTCTGTTTCTGTTCCTTTATATTACGTTATTTATAATATGTCCACCCCACAATATAAAAATTTGTAAATGTGGCATTAATTCAATTTTAACTTAAAATTCAAATGCTACAACCTATTCTCTCTAATTAATTGTACAAAATACATATATTATTAAATTAGAAATAAGATATCTAAAAATTGTTAGGAGAATATGATATTAATAAATAATAATCTATATATATAAAAATGAATTGCTGTTCGTTAGTCTCACTAAAACTCGAGAACGGCTGAACGGATTTATCTTATCTTAGTCTTGAAATGTTCGTGGAGGTCTAGGGAAGGTTTAAAAGGCGAGAAAAAAATCGAATAATTTTCGGGAAAACCCTAAAAACAGCCCTTTTCTGAACACCAGTTGAAGGACATCCAAATGTATTTGCTTCAGACGCTCTCGGTCGCATCTACAGAGTACATCCAAATAACGATGAATGTTATTATTTGTGATTGTTGTTGGTGAATGTTCGTGGTCCGACATCGTTCAAACAACTGAGAACAGTTAATGGACAGATGTGTACGACTTACCGTAAGGCATGCCAACTATTACATTTACTTGAGAACGATTCGCACTGGGATGATACGCTCAAGGATTCCGTAATATCTTGTAATGAAAATTAACAACCGAATTTACGATTTTAATTTAGGATGAATATTACGATGGCGGAGTGATTGTCCGCAAACTCAATAATAAAAAAACAAAGTTATCCAAATCGCAAACGAATTATAATTTAATCAAATAGGTAGCCGGCGCGCACGAGTAGTACCTATTTGTGATTAATTGAAAATGAAATAAAAATAATAGACAACTGTCAAACGCGAATAGGTTTGTTCGTTAATTTCCACACAAACAGCAAAAGCAGTGCTGTCGTCCGATAGCTCAGTTTTGGGGTGGGTTCGATTAATTGGGAATAAAGGTACGTTTTATTAATTGTAATGATTTACCTTATCAAATTAATTGGATTATTGACTTTGAATAAAGGGTGTTCCTGAAATATATGGAAAAAAAAATAAAAGAAGCAAAATGGGCGCCAGTGATTTTTTTTGTAAAAAAAAGGAAATCACAAACCTTTTGGAGCGGAACCAAATAAGACAATTTGTGAACAAATAAAAAAAAGAAGATGTTTTAAACAGGTAGAAGTATTTTTAATGATTTTAAATTTTGCTTGGGAAACCTTACAAGTAGGATTAAAACCCAAGATCTTTTAAGAATTTTGAAAGACAAAGAAATGGTGTATAACACCGAAGATGGACCGTTAACCTTTTTGTCCCGACTGGACAAAGACAATTTTTAAACACGGGTCGCGAGTTCCGCTTTTTCGGAATAACCTTTTTTTTTCTTTACGAAACGAAAGCCCAACGATTATTTAAACAATTCTCAATAATAACTATCACGCACAAAAAAATTTTACTCTCCAAATACCAAATAAAATACTTAGCTTTTATCTCTGGATGTCCTGCCAACTTCCCTCTCCTAGCTGTTTCCCAATCCTTTTTTTTTTCCTTTCTAACTTCCTCCAATTTTCACTTTCGTTTTCCTCAAAATTTTACAATTTCTATATCACTTCAAACAACACTTGAATTTTTTTTCCTTCTCAAAGTTTTTCCTTTATCTTCTTTTTCTTTTTCTTTAAATCTCTTGAACCTCTGGCTCAGAATCAATATCGCAAAAAAGTGATCTTACAGGCTTTCACCTTGCCTTGAAGACCTCTTCTTTGTTTTCCATTCCCACATGCTTTCGGCCAATCAGAAAGTGTGGGTTTCGTTCGCGTTTTAATTCAGCTACACCTAGCATATTTGCAAGAGTGAGCGAACGCAGTTGAGACACCACTACTTTTCCTACTCGCACGTTTCACCCCAGCTTTATGCACTACCACCGTCATTGGATTCGCCGACCTCTGGTACTTCTTCCAGTGAGCGGGAATTCAATGGGTGCATTCAGCCACCCTATTCACACCCCCATAATTTTGGAGAAACTTTGATAAGTTGCATGAAACTCAAGTGTTTAACGCGTTCATTTTTTTCCCCTCGTACGAAATTACAATTTAGTAAAAATTGAAGAAAGCTTATCAATTTCTCTTTTTTTTTTTGTTTTAACTGTCGGAGTGTGGAAGTTGGCAGTGATTTTTAATCTCGCGATTCTACTCTATTCGTCGTTGGACTTTCGCGCAGACTAGGGGATTAGGGACTCGTGTTAACGTTCCATCTTTTACAATAAGCGATTGGTTTATGTCGGGCATGCAGCCATTCTCATCTGAGTAACATCAGCAATCGAGGACCAAGTGTCGCTCGTGCCTTTTTTTTTGTTTGTTCTGGTGACCAGACCACCTGTCTGTCACCATGATTGTTATTCGTGTAGACCATCCGTCGTACCCAGTCTTTTGTGGACCGCCTGTCACACAAATGCACCATTTTGTCCGCACCTGTTTTGGTTGGTTTTCCAGTATATACTAAGAGCAGGCCACTGACTGATGGAAGACAGGATTCAACTGAACTCTTAGAATATTTTGGAGCCACAACGAAGAACGGAAGGTTAAAAAGGGTAAAGGATATACAATAGGCGAGTGAAACTTGTTGTGGTAAATTTTACCGCAACAAATCCCACCCTTACCTCCTAGGAAATGTGCTTACAATTCTGTAACACATTTTCTAAAAGTGCCAAGGTAATGGAAAACAAGATTAAGGATTTTCCATCAAAAAAAAATGTGAACTAAAATCAATTTAACAAAATCGAAGTGCAAAGTAATCAAAACAAAAGTAAACTACGTTAATCATTAAAATTTTCGGATGCATTGGTAAACGGTTTTAAATCTTTAACATGCCAAGTTCCGCGTTCTTTACCATTACTATCTTTCACGACGTATGTCCAAGGTGACAAACGCTTATCAATTAAAAACGGACCGACAAATTTCGGTGCTAATTTGGCTGCATAATAATTCGCGGCATCCGAAAGCGTGAAATTCCTGCGCCATACAAGTTCGCCGGGGTGATATTGAACATCACGCCGTCGAAGATTGTAGGCTTCCGCAGAACGTTTAGAAGCTGCTCCCAGCTTCTTAACAATATCGGCCCTAAGCCTTTGAAAGCGTTCCCTGATCCCCTCCGGATCCTGAACGTCTTCTGAATCATTCCCTACAGATGGTACTTCTTTACCCGAAGTTACCATTTCCCTCCCGAAGTTCGCATAGTAAGGGGACACTCCCAAAACTTCGTGTTGTGACGTGCGAATGGCGCACGCCACTTTACTCAGTTGAGTATCCCAAACCCGTTGATTTTCCCCAACATATGCCCTTAAGGTGGTTTTGAGGATCTGATTAATCCTCTCCGCAGGATTCGCCTGCGGGTGATAATGGGCTGTAAATTTTATTTGTGACGCGTACGCCTGGCAAAGCGTTTTCAATTCCTTCGATCGGAATTGGGGACCGTTGTCACAGACGGTCACCTTTGGTACGCCAAAAAGTAGGAAGACATTGTCTTCGAGTTCCCTACAGATAGCTTTTGCAGTAGCCGACCTCAACGCCAACAGTAGTGGAAACTTTGTGAAGTAATCCACCACCGTCAAAATGTATGTAAAACCCCTACTAGATTTAGGAAGCGGCCCTACCAAATCTATACAAATCATCTCCCACGGTGATTTGATTCCTACCCTCTCCGTCATTAACCCAGCTGGTTTTTCATTAATAGGTTTCACCTGTTGGCAAACTTGACAACTCCTAACGTACTTGGTGATATCAGCTCTCATTTTCGGCCAGTAAAACTTTGCCGCTATCCTGGCGAAAGTTTTCCTAACTCCCATGTGACCCGCTAATGGGTTATCATGATTATCCTGTAAAATCCCTAACCTATCCTTTTTACCTATCACTCTCTTCCATTCTTGATTATCCTGATGAACTATAATATGACTAGCCTTTACGAGCTTGAACAATTGTCCATGCTCAACTCTCCAGGCCGGAAACCTAAGTGGATTGGCATTCACTTGCGCAATCATTTTTACCACCCAAGGGTCTGAAACCTCTTCTGAGATACCACCCAACTGTGGCACTCCTCGAGACAGCATATCTGGAACCACATGCTCTTTCCCCTTGCGATGAACGATTTCGAAGTCAAACTGTTGTAACCTAATGGCCCAACGAGCCAACCTACCCTGTGGATCTTTCAAATTACTTAGCCATACCAAGGAATAATGATCAGTTACGACAGTAAATCGAACACCTTCGAGATACGGTCGCAACTTCTCAATAGCCCAAAGCACAGCCAAGCATTCCTTCTCTGTCGTACTATAATTCCTTTCATTCCTATTTAGAGACCTACTAAGGTAACAGACAACCTTTTCTCCCTCATCAAAGTTCTGTGAAAGAACTGCACCGATACCAAAATCTGACGCGTCTGTTTGAACGACAAAAGGTCGTTTGAAATCTGGGCAAGTGAGTATAGGTGCTGTCACCAAACACTCTTTTGCCTTCCTAAAGCTATCCTCGCATTCTTGAGTCCAAGTGAACTTCCTATTCTTTTTTAATAAATCTGACAACGGTCTGAGCAATTCAGCGAAATTTGGTACAAAACGACGGTACCAAGAAACTGTCCCTATAAAACTCCTAACCTCTTTAACATTCCTCGGTGCTGGAATCCTAACCATACTGTCTACTTTTTCAGGATCGACATGCAACCCATTACGATCCACTATATATCCTAAAAATTTAAGCGAAGGCATGCAAAAGTTGCATTTTTCCTTGCTAACCTTTAATCCGGCATCGCTCAACCTTTTCATCACTTCACTGAGAACTTCGAGATGTTTTTCAAAAGTTTCGGCAATGATAATGATGTCGTCTAAATAGACGAAAGCGAATGGCTCAAGATCGGCACCCAATACCGTGTCGATAAATCTTTGCCAAGTCGCCGGTGAGTTATGAAGTCCGAAAGGCATTCTCCTAAACTGAAATAAACCTCGCCCAGGTACCGTAAAGGCAGTATAAGGCTTAGATTCCTCCTCCATAGGTATCTGCCAGTACGCTGACTTGATATCTAGTGAAGACAAGAACCTAGCACCACGAAGCCTATCTAAAATTGCACTAATATACGGTAAGGGATACGCATCCCTATCCGTATTCTTATTCAGCTTCCTATAGTCCACGCAGAATCTAAAGGAGCCATCTTTCTTTTTTACTAACAGTATTGGAGATGACCAAGCACTTGTCGATCTCTCAATAACTCCTGCCTCTAACATTTCATTAAGTTCCCTATCTATATGAACCTGCATTGCCGGGGAGACCGGATAGTACCGTTGTTTTATCGGCTCTGCCGACGTCCTAATTTTGTGCTCGACTAGTGTTGTGCAACCTAAGCCCTCGGGCATTTTCCTAAACGAATCCTCCACTAAAGTTTCTAACGCTTTTATTTCCCTATTATCCAACTCTGATCGTTCTATAATAGAACATACCGAAACAGCACTGTTCTGTTCGGAAAAATTCCACTCTCGTGACCTGAGATCCGGGACAATGCCCGACAGCGCCCAAAAATCTGCGCCTAAAATCACGGTGTGCGGCAAAGTTGGTATAATTAAGCAATCAATAAGGATTGCCCTACCCTCAACTACTATCGGAAGAGAGAGTGTCCCTAACACTTCGACACCTGACCCGTCTGCCAAACACACGCAGTGGACAGTGTCTTTCTTCACAGTAAACCCTAAATCACCAAGTATTTTCCAAGAGTCCCTACCTATTATGGTCCTGGAAGCTCCTGAATCTAGTAGTCCTACGAATTCAGAACCATAAATACTAACTTTTAAAAATGGTCTCCTATCATTCCCGTTTGCCTCCAAGGTGAACCCTAAATGAACCCTATTTACCAGCTGGTTTCCAGCAGGCAAAAACCCTAACGCTTCTGAACTCCTCGCCCTGCTGCCGCAGGAGTTCGCTGCCCATTTCCCGAGCATTTCCTACACTCTGCTCTTTTGACCCCTAAAGCCCCACACCCGAAACAACGCCTAGGAGCGGAACACCTATCTGCGTAATGGCCTGATCCATTACACTTAAAACACCGAATGCTCGAATAGGCACGAGATGAGTTCAATGATTGGGCCTGACGATGAGTTTCGTTGTTCTCTGTAACAACCGAAACCGAAGGAGTATCGACACCTACATATGCTAGATCCGGTTCTAGCAAAGACCTATTCTGCCTAACACTTGGTGGTGGAACATACGCATCTACGTTGGCCCTAACGGCTTCTAAACTCCTACCTAATGTCACCAAATCTGACACACAAGTTGGTCTCGCCAAACCAAGTTGTGTTTGGTAAAAGGGTGTCAAGTTCCTTTGGATCATTGACAACCTTCTACTTTCAGTTATGGGTTCTGTCAATCTACCAAACAAATTCGACATCGTCGCGACATAGACACCGATGGACTCATCTTTGCCTTGAGTCCGACGCCTAATCTCCTCTAAAAGCTGGTCGTCATAATTCGGTGGTAAGAACTCGAGTTTCAACTCTTTCACGAGTTCCTGCCACGAATTAACCGAAACCCTAACTGCCCTATACCAAATCAATGCTTTTCCGACGAAAAGCTCTACTGCTGACCTAAAAAGTTGGGTTTCCGAAACCCCCCTAGCCTGTCTCATTTCCTCAATCCTCTCTAAGAATGCATTCACTGAGGTACCGCAGCGTTCCCCAGTGAATTTAACCTCCCATTTGGCGATGTTTTGGAATCGGTCCGATTCCACATAAATCCTTCCTGAAACGAAATCTCCATTTTCAGCATTATTCCTCCTATTGCCTGCTTCTCCTAAGCTTGTAGGTGTATCGACAGCAGTACCCATTGACACACTTCTTGTTGTTGCAGCCGGAAGCTGTTTATCCCTTTCCTTTTCCCTTACAACCTGTTCTTCCTCAATATCCTCCTCATCATCCCTCTCTAATACCGACATGGTCATAATCACCTTATTTTTCAAGGCAAGCTTTGATTTATCCTGACTTTCATTTTCAGGAATGCTCCTATCTAACCTACGCAAGCACCACTCTACTTTCGTTAAAATTTTTAGATATTCACCCGAAGTTTCCGATTTCGGGGGATTCTCTAAAAGTTTCCCTATCTCGACTACTTTCTTTTCAACTGCCATCAAATCCTCCTCGAAAGTGAAAGGATATGATGCAGCTACAAAAGAATTCCTACGTTCTAACTTAAGCGTTGTCCTAAGAGACTTCCTCATCTCTTCAACCGTACCGACAATCAAACCACGACATTCTATTTCATAGGTAATCTCGTCCTGAGATAACCTATTAATCTGACTCACGTCCATATTACAAAAAAAAAACTATTTTCAAAATGACCCCGAAACAAATTTAACAACACGTAAAATAATCTTAAGCCAAAACAAAAGTTAAAAGAAAGGCTCAAAACTCCCTCTGATTGATCACAAAAGAAAACAAGCAAACGCGAAAGAACCGAAAAGAAAGGTAAAAGTCTCAAAAATCCTAAGAAAATTTGTTTTCTTTTTATTTAAAAACTCTTTAATTACACTGTATATAGGAACTAACGATTGCAAAAAAACATCCACGTAAACCCGTCGTTGAACAAGATTTTATTTTAACTATAATAAACAATATCGCAAGAGAAGAAAAGAATTAATTAATTAATTATTAAATTCGATGAAGTTAAAATATCGCAGAAAATTTTAAAAAACTATTAAAATATTCAAACTAGTACAATGGCAACACTTAAATCTGAACAAAACTTCACTAAAATATGCAATCTATCTCCACAAAAGGTGCGAGAGAGAACGCTATACAACCACTATCCCAAAATGGATTCCGAAAGCACAACGCAAAAAAAAAATATATCACTTTATTATATGAAAGTAAAATAAATAACAAAATCAATGAAAATTATATTTGTGTCTACTATCACTATGAAACAATATATGCGAAAATTTAAAGAATATTCAAAGGACTCACTTATTATTTTTTCCAGGCAAAATAAACAAACTCCCGAATTCCCTCCTTTCCTTTCTTTTTTAAAGGTTATATCCTTCGGCCTCTTGTGGCCGTAAATTCCCCGCGACAGCTCACCTAAATGAAACAAAAACACCACCAAGTAATTAAATCTTTAAAAGAAAAGTAAATCACAACACAATTAACTTCCCTAAACACAGGACAAAACCAATCACGAGTATGTATGTAGGTATTTCAACCAAAAAAAAACAAGAAAGCCCCACGTTGGGCGCCAAATTGTAATGAAAATTAACAACCGAATTTACGATTTTAATTTAGGATGAATATTACGATGGCGGAGTGATTGTCCGCAAACTCAATAATAAAAAAACAAAGTTATCCAAATCGCAAACGAATTATAATTTAATCAAATAGGTAGCCGGCGCGCACGAGTAGTACCTATTTGTGATTAATTGAAAATGAAATAAAAATAATAGACAACTGTCAAACGCGAATAGGTTTGTTCGTTAATTTCCACACAAACAGCAAAAGCAGTGCTGTCGTCCGATAGCTCAGTTTTGGGGTGGGTTCGATTAATTGGGAATAAAGGTACGTTTTATTAATTGTAATGATTTACCTTATCAAATTAATTGGATTATTGACTTTGAATAAAGGGTGTTCCTGAAATATATGGAAAAAAAAATAAAAGAAGCAAAATGGGCGCCAGTGATTTTTTTTGTAAAAAAAAGGAAATCACAAACCTTTTGGAGCGGAACCAAATAAGACAATTTGTGAACAAATAAAAAAAAGAAGATGTTTTAAACAGGTAGAAGTATTTTTAATGATTTTAAATTTTGCTTGGGAAACCTTACAAGTAGGATTAAAACCCAAGATCTTTTAAGAATTTTGAAAGACAAAGAAATGGTGTATAACACCGAAGATGGACCGTTAACCTTTTTGTCCCGACTGGACAAAGACAATTTTTAAACACGGGTCGCGAGTTCCGCTTTTTCGGAATAACCTTTTTTTTTCTTTACGAAACGAAAGCCCAACGATTATTTAAACAATTCTCAATAATAACTATCACGCACAAAAAAATTTTACTCTCCAAATACCAAATAAAATACTTAGCTTTTATCTCTGGATGTCCTGCCAACTTCCCTCTCCTAGCTGTTTCCCAATCCTTTTTTTTTTCCTTTCTAACTTCCTCCAATTTTCACTTTCGTTTTCCTCAAAATTTTACAATTTCTATATCACTTCAAACAACACTAGAATTTTTTTTCCTTCTCAAAGTTTTTCCTTTATCTTCTTTTTCTTTTTCTTTAAATCTCTTGAACCTCTGGCTCAGAATCAATATCGCAAAAAAGTGATCTTACAGGCTTTCACCTTGCCTTGAAGACCTCTTCTTTGTTTTCCATTCCCACATGCTTTCGGCCAATCAGAAAGTGTGGGTTTCGTTCGCGTTTTAATTCAGCTACACCTAGCATATTTGCAAGAGTGAGCGAACGCAGTTGAGACACCACTACTTTTCCTACTCGCACGTTTCACCCCAGCTTTATGCACTACCACCGTCATTGGATTCGCCGACCTCTGGTACTTCTTCCAGTGAGCGGGAATTCAATGGGTGCATTCAGCCACCCTATTCACACCCCCATAATTTTGGAGAAACTTTGATAAGTTGCATGAAACTCAAGTGTTTAACGCGTTCATTTTTTTCCCCTCGTACGAAATTACAATTTAGTAAAAATTGAAGAAAGCTTATCAATTTCTCTTTTTTTTTTTGTTTTAACTGTCGGAGTGTGGAAGTTGGCAGTGATTTTTAATCTCGCGATTCTACTCTATTCGTCGTTGGACTTTCGCGCAGACTAGGGGATTAGGGACTCGTGTTAACGTTCCATCTTTTACAATAAGCGATTGGTTTATGTCGGGCATGCAGCCATTCTCATCTGAGTAACATCAGCAATCGAGGACCAAGTGTCGCTCGTGCCTTTTTTTTTGTTTGTTCTGGTGACCAGACCACCTGTCTGTCACCATGATTGTTATTCGTGTAGACCATCCGTCGTACCCAGTCTTTTGTGGACCGCCTGTCACACAAATGCACCATTTTGTCCGCACCTGTTTTGGTTGGTTTTCCAGTATATACTAAGAGCAGGCCACTGACTGATGGAAGACAGGATTCAACTGAACTCTTAGAATATTTTGGAGCCACAACGAAGAACGGAAGGTTAAAAAGGGTAAAGGATATACAATAGGCGAGTGAAACTTGTTGTGGTAAATTTTACCGCAACAATCTTTATCGCCGCATCAAATTCGTACATTGTTTGCGATTATCATATCGACATGTTTCCCCTCGAATCCAAAAGATTTGTGGGTTAAGTATAGAGATGACATGTTTGAGGATGTTTTGCATCGTGTGCGCGCCGTGAAACTTTGAATCCTACACTACAATTGACTGAAGAAATTTACAATGAGACATTGATCATGATAGAATTTATGTGTTTATTGATAGCAAATAAAGTATTGTCGTGTTTGGGAATGACAAATTTTCCACAATTAAATCAACAACAAAGAATTGCGTACGACACTTTGATAGAAGCTGTGAACAGTGGATCTGGTGGAATTTATTTCCTTGATGCTCCCGGAGGAACCAGAAAAACGTTCTTAACTTCATTGCTTTTGGCGAGGATCAGATCGCGAAATGATGTTGCTCTAGCGTTGGTTTCATCTGGAATAATCACCGAAACACCAATTTGCAACATCGCCACAAATAGCGCAATGGCCAAGATCCTACAGATATGCAAAATAATTGTTTGGGATGAATGCACAATGGCCCATAAGAGGTTACTGGAGGCGCTGGACAGAACATTAAAAGATCTTCGTGACAACCAAAACATTTTTGGTGGGGCCATGATTTTGTTGTCAGGTGATTTTCGTCAGACTCTTCCAGTTATTCCCCGATCAACTGTTGCTGATGAACTAAATGCATGCCTAAAATCATCGAATTTGTGGCAGTACGTAAAGACACTCAAATTAACAACTAACATGGAGTATTTTTGCAACATGATAAAACTGCAAATGTGTTTGCGAAGCAGTTGTTAGATATTGGAAATAATAAAATTGCAATGGACACCTCGACCGGATTCATCACATTACCCATAGATTTCTGTCACATCACAGATTCAAAAGAGGAGCTTATTCAGCGTGTTTTCCCAGATATTGCGCAAAAGTTCAATAACCATAATTGGCTGGGTGAACGAGCAATATTGGCAGCGAAAAATAAAGATGTCGAGGATCTCAATGCGACCATTCAGAATTTTCTTTCAGGACAGTTGGTTTCCTTCAAATCAGTCGACACCCTTATGAACAACAATACAAAGGATAGGATGTCTTGATTCCGCGAATAAAGATGATTCCAACGGATTTACCATTCGATTTTAAACGCTAACAATAAATAAATCGCAAGGACAGTCTTTAGAAGTTTGCGGAATCAACTTGGAGTTTCCCTGTTTCGCGCATGGACAATTATACGTCGCGTGTTCGCGCGTCGGAAAACCGTCTTCTTTGTTTATTTACGCACCACAAAACAAAACAAAAAATATAGTTTATGAGATAGCTTTAAATTGATTAACAAATTGTATCATAACAGTGTGTGTCTGTTAATAAAATTTTAAACCTTATAAATAGCAGCCAGTATTTCAGGAAAACTCTGTTTTTTTATATAAGCAACATGATGTGTCGAAATTAATAATAAAACTTCATGCTTCATTAAAAAATGCTTTTTTTTTCAATACGTTTTGTTTGTTTTGAAATTAATTTATACAAAAGTTTAGGTCTTTTATTTATCGATTGAGGCAGTAAGAAGTCTGCCGGGTCAGCTAGTAGATAATACAAGCTGATATTTAAATTGGAATGAAGTAACAACACTGTAACAATTTTCTTCCACAAAATTATAGGTGTTGCCCCACTATATGTTTGTCACTGAAGTAAAATCTTGTATATTTTGTTTAGAAATGACTGATCACTTTAACTAATTATATACCTTTGGGACATTGAAATTTTTGTTTGTTTGTCTTAATTATTGCTTATGTGAGAAGTTTTATTTTTGTTAAAATTAAATTGTTTCTTCAGAAAACACCCAGTGTGTTACTTAAACCACAGTTTTAATTAAAATAGTAAACCAGTATTAAAAAAAAAAAACTATAACAAAAGTTTTAATAATAATTAGTTAGTTTACGTCTCTGCAAGATACAAAATACACATATTAAATTATACCCATTCCTATATTATACTAATCTATGGTCATATAAGAAAATGCCTTGAAACACAAGATCATAACTACCTATTATGATGTTGATCATAAAACCTATTCATAATAAAATATTTACTATATCCATCAATGTTACTAACTACATTTATTCTCTCCTCAAATAAAATACTTGCAAGTTATATTATTTTTCTTATTTTATTTTTCAATTAAAAAAGGAAATTGTTGGTTCAGGGTTAATCAAGCAATGCAAATAATAATTCAGTGAATAGCAAGTACAATACTCGTTTTAGCTAATTAAATATTTATTTATGTGTAAATATTTATATGGACATTCTATGACTATTTATAAAATACTGTGCACAAAATAAAACTACAAAAACAAAAACACAAACCTTTGTTGCGAAAAATGTAGAATATTCCTTGTTTAATTTAAGTTCTTTTTGTTTTTGGTATTTGTCAGTTATTACTTTTTTTTTTGTTTGAATTTAAATGTACTTTCTTTTAATTATAAACTCGATATGATGGCTGACAATTAATTACTTGTTTAAACTTTCAAATTAACACATTTAACGACTCAATTAACAACATACTATTACTTTTTGTTTTATTGCACTCTTAATAATGCATAATGCTCTGTTGCACTAGTTCAAAAATTGTTTGAAAGAAATCACATTCAAGATGCGGCAGAGGCAGTAGCGATGAACTATGAAGACAAAGACGTTGAAGGTAAGGTGAGTTTGTTTTGTCATCCGCCGCGCGGGTTAGGTAATCAAAATCGAAACCAAAACAATCACAAATAAATGCAATGCAAGTCTAAAAACACTGCCTTCACACTTTATTCCCAAAAACAAGAAACAAAATACCACGTTTTATTTTTTTATTAGCATGCACCACAAGACTTTTAAATATAGGCGCTGTCAATCAACCATCAATGCACATTACAAGTCTGCCGATGAGGTTACAATGACGACTACGTAGACGACGACGACGCTCGGACTGTAGGGGTAACTTCAACTATTTAATTATAATAATCTCAATATCCAACTAACAACACCAAGTCTCAACTAGATCCACGTTTAGTAGGAAAAAAAATTGACGAGGTTAATATTCAAAAAATGAAATAGGCGATTCAGACACGCACAATGACTCGCTTTAGATACGCAGCTTTATTACTCAAGCTTTGCGATTCACTCTGAAATAAAACAACCGGTGAATATAACAACAGCAGAGAGACGGACGTCTAACCGCTTCAATAGCTCTAAATACAATAATACCAGTCCAAGCCCAAGCTAAATTAAATTCAAATGAAGAACTTAAATAATTCCAATAATACAAGTAATATAGTGGGATGGAGGGGGAAGGAATTATTGGTGTACGTCTATGTGTCAAAACCAACCCTAGCTTATATAGAGGGCATGGCGGTCAGGGCGGTCCGGGCGGTCCGGGCGGGCGCCTAGCTACCTCTGTTGGACACACTGACCTTTGGCACATTTAACTGAAAGGAATTATAATGAATTAATTTTACATTAAAATGTTTTTGTTTATGTTGTTTTTGTTGCTGGTTTAACTTCGCTATTAAGGTACTTTAAGGGCAATTTATGAATTCAAAAAATAAATAAATGAACTAAATACATAGTCAAAATTTTGAGATTTAAATCGACTATGACATTGACGACGATATGAAGCGTGCATGAATACATAATATGTGTATTAACCTAAATAAATTTAGAAATGAGCTCGAAAGTGTTTTTTTTTACTTAAGACCTCACATTCGCGTAGTACGGCTAAAGAACGAATCTCTGTATTTCGATTTATTGAATTCGTTAAACAATCTAACGTTAGAACTTAAGACTAATATTATATTTATTCTTAGATTTATAGATTTACAATGCTTTAAGTAATTTGCAAAAAAATGCTAAACTGAAGTATTGACAAAATTTACTTTAAATGTTTTACTTTTAAAATCATCGCTTACGGAATATACCAAAAAGTAATACTTGTTGTAAACTGAAATCAATTGGTTGAGGGAACTGTTTTTACCACAGTTCGATTGGCTTGATATAGGACGTAAAGGATCTTGTCTTCTAATACTTGTACGGCTATAAATAAAGTTTAATTGTTCCAAAATTGATGGTGATATGACTGACCCATTGATTAATTTTATAATAAAGCACAGCTGCATGTATTCTCTGTGTTTAGAAAGCGATGGAAGATTTATGAGCGTACGTACGGTGGAAGTTCGAGCCTATTGGACCATGGGAAGAAACGGAGGCAGAAGCGCATGAATCTTCTTTGTACTCCTTCTATTCTGTTTATATGGACTGAATAAAAGGGAGCCCACAAATAATATATAAAGAAGTTTAAGAATATAAGGGTCGCGAAAATCATGTGAAAACCGTTTTATAAATCCGAGTGTCTTATTTGCTTTTTTAATAATATAGTCATAATGATTTGTAAAAGTTAATTTTGAGTCAAGAATAATACCTAGGTCAGAGTAAGTAGAGAGTTTAGTCAAATAAGAAGAGTTTAATTGATAATTGAAAGTCAAAACATTTTGATTGCGTGTAAAACGCATTGATTTACATTTATCTATGTTTAGTAAAAGCTTATTTATAAAACATAATTCGCCAAAACTATTTAGATCATCTTGTAGGAGTAAACAGTTGTCAAGTGAGTCAATACGTTTGAAAATTTTAATGTCATCAGCGTAAATTAAAACAGCTGAGTGTTTTATAATAGAAGGTAAGTCGTTAACGTACAAAATAAACAGTAAAGGTCCTAAGTGGCTACCTTGTGGTACGCCAGAGTTGGTATAAAAATATGATGACCGCTCATTCCTAAAAACTACGCTGTATGATCTATTATATAAGTACGACAAAACCCAACTAAAAAAATTATCGTTAAAGCCTTGGGATTTAAGTTTGGAATATAATGTTTTATGGCACAATTTATCAAAGGCCTTACTAAAGTCTGTGAAGATACAGTCAATTTGTTTCCGTTTTTGAAACGAATCTAAACAAAAATAACTGAAAGAAAGACGTTAGTAACTGTTGACTTATTTTGAACAAAACCATGTTGACTGTCACAAATTGTAGACTTACAATAATTAAACGATATGACTTTACAAATAATGGACTCAAATAACTTAGGGATGACGGACAGTTTTGCAATGGGACGATAATTTTTTATTTCATTTTTACTACCCGTTTTATGTATCGGTGTTATGTACAAACACTTCCAAATTTCAAAAAAATTGAAGATTTTAGCGATTCATTAAAAAGAATATGAAGAGGATAGGATAAATAGGATGCGCATTTTTTTAAAATATAAGAATGTACACCATCTGGACCAGGGCTATAACAAACGTCATGTTCTGAAGCTTTGCGAACGATTTTATCTTCAGAGATCCAAGGACTAATTGAATTCAAATGAGGGAGATTTTGTGAAAGGAAAATAACTCAGGCGTTTGACAGGAGTTCGATACTTCGAAAGCATCTTTGAAGAAATTTGCAAACATATTTGAAATTTTTTCAGAGTCATGGCTAAGTTCGTTGTTGAAAGACATGCAGTTTGGATACCCGTCAGTATTTCTACAATTACTATTAACATAGCTCTAAAAGTTTTTTGGGTTTATTTTTATGTCGGTTTGAGTATTTAAAATAAAGTCATTATAAATAATATCTGAATAGTCAATAAACATATTTCTTAGCTCATTGTATATAACCAAGTCATTATCAGCTTTTGTTTTATTATATTTAATCCAGGCCTTGTTTCTTTTATTTTTTAAGTTTTTTTAGAGTCAAACCATGGAGGAGATTTAGAAATATTGCGCGGTTTTCTCAATGGTGTGGTCTCATAAAAAAAGTTAAAGAGAACACAATAGAATTTAGAGCAAATGTCACAGTTCTCAAACAAATGATTCCAGTTAACATTACATAACAGGTTGTAAAGTTCATTAAGTCTGCATTTTTTAAAGTTAAATTCAAGATTTTCTTTGGAGCAATTAGGAACATTACATTTACATTACATTACATTTAAATTAAAAGATAGGTCAATACAAGTAGGGTATTGGCTGATTTTACAGCAATATCAACATTGAGTGTGGCCGAGAAGAATATAAGGTCCAATATTTTGTTGAAGTTGTTGACAATCCCATTAAATTGGCTTAGTCCACATGAGGAAAGACCGTCAATTGTCTAGAATTCGTTGGTAGAGGACATGTAATTAGGAGATAGATAGTTCTCATATGTCTGTTTAGTCCAGATCAAGTTTGAAAGATTGAAATCTCCTAAGACTTGTAACTCATCTTGTGGCTCAAATTGATCTTTTATTTTGTCTATGCAATTAATTAAGTTTTCATAAAAGTTGTTAGGAGAGCTTGGAGGTATATGTTGTATATGTATGTGGCGATAATGTATAGCAGTCCCGGCTTAGTTTTAACTTTTATGCAAATCATTTCTAAGCAGTGTCTATCACGTCTGTAAACTTGATAATTCGGATCGAAGAGTTCCGTATCCAAGAATGTATTGTATGTAAAGCCAAGTTTCAGTCAAAATGATTATGTCGTGTGGTAGAATGGTTATATTTTTGTAGACCTTATTGATCTTTGCCCGTAGTCCGTTGACATTTTGATAATAGATTAGAATTGTTTGAAGCTGCTTCTTTGATGATGTGGCATTGTCTGGATATTGCGAAAATGGTTAGAAGATGATATTCTTGTGCTGATTTGCATATTTTCAAATTCGTGGACTATTATACTACTAGGCCACATAGCAACGGAGTTGAGAAGTCCAAAGATAGAGTAGCGCATTCTGAGTTTGAAAGATGCATATTTCGAATAGTTGCGGTGGATCAATTTCTCTACTTTCATGGTTGTCGATAAACCAAACTTTTTTTTAATATAATTCTTAATGTCAAGAGCATTAGTTGAAGGGTCGAGTTTTGATATGAATAAAGTACGGTGAACTTCGACTACTTCTAAACCACTAGATATAGGAGATATTTTTCGAACTCCCTGTCCATAATGGCGCTGGTAACGATAGCAGATATTTGACAGTACGGCTGAAGTTATACTCGAGGGTATACTGATGAGCATTCCAAGATGCGCGAGTATTACGGTTGAACTGTTTAAGGGCTGGCTATTTCACTAAACCGTTAAAATAACGGTAAAAAAGGGTTAAACAAGAAACCTTACGACCATGTTCAAGCGAAGTAAAGCAACTTATGATGATATTATCACCAATCATTTTAATTGCTCTACGTTCAATACTATCCAAGAGGCTTAAGTAAGTTGCAGGAGCACCAGCCCAGAGATGGGAGTTAGACTCAAGCTTTGGACGTATATAAGTCTTGTAGATAACAGCCAGATCAGAAGAACCCAAGAGATGTTCAGTCTCATTGATGCAGAACTAAAGCGCACCTACTGCTCGCTACGTAACAAGGTGGTAACCGAAATAAGAAATGCCAAAAGGCGTAGTTTTTCAAATTACCTAAGCCGTTCGCAAGGAGGTCGAAAATTATGGGCAAGTCTGCGAAACTTTGGGTTATGCAAGAGTAAATTGTGCCTCAGCTCTGAAATAGATAAAAATATGCTGAACGAAAGATTTGTTAGTTCTTCTGTTGAAACCTCAAGTGCTTCAAATTCTCATTACCGAGAAGTTGCTGGGCCTGCGTCAATAGAACCAATTGCCATCTCTGGTTTCGGTTTGTCCTCCGTCGACTCTGCCGATGTTGTTGAATCAATTCTCTCAATTAAATCAAAAGCCATTGGCATTGACGATATACATCCATCATTTCTCAAAATTTTACTGCCTATTCCTCTACCATACTTAACCCATATTTTTAACTTCATCATCATGTCTGGTCACTATCCTATGCAATGGAAGCTAGCAAAAATCTTACCTATACCAAAAAATTCCAAAGGGATATAGTTCAGGCCAATTGCTATTTTGTCCTTTTTGTCTAATGTATTTGAAAGACTCATTCAAAAACAATTAAATAATTTTCTAAATGCCAACAATCTAATAACTCCTATGCAATCTGGTTTCCGGAAGAAACATAGTTGTATCACTGCCCTAATCAATGTTATTGAAGACTTGAGGATGTCAATGGATAAAGATCATGTGTCATTTTTAGTCCTCTTAGATTTTTCGAAAGCTTTCGATTCAGTTGACCACACATTATAACGCAGTAAACTTATTAATGAATTTAATTTTTCTTCTGCGGCAGCAAATTTAATTTTTTCATACCTTACAGGTAGATCACAAGCTGTGGAAATAAATGGGTCGCTATCAAATTTCCTTACGAATTTAAATGGTGTTCCGCAAGGCTCCATTCTTGGTCCATTGTTGTTTTCAATGTACATTAATTCAATTCGAAACGCAATGAAATTTTGTTCCTTAGCTTTGTACGCCGATGATGTGCAGCTTTACTTAAATTGTCCCCTCGGTTTAATTGAACACTACATTGAATATTGAATGCTTAAATGAGGATCTTGAAAGGATTCAGAATTGGTCCACAGCAAATAGGCTTCAACTAAATCCTTTAAAGACTAAATGTTTAGTTATTTCCCGAACACCTCTTGTTCTGTCTTACTTTCCTCGTATTGTTATGAACTATATCCCGATAGAATTCTTTGAGACGGCTAAAAATTTAGGAATAATATTTAATCGGTTTTTAACATGGGACAACCACTTTAACACCATAGTTGATAAGACTTATGGAGCCCTACGTCCATTGTTTACGGCCCAGCATTATACTCCCATAAAAACGCGTCTTTTACTTGCCAAAACCTTAATAATAGATACCAATTCTTACTTATGGATGCGAAATTTTTTCTTCTTGTAGTTACCAAAGAAAACAAAAACTTACAGTCGCATTTAACAATACTGCCCGCTATATTTTTAGACTTCGAAGATATGATCACATCTCAGAAATTTCAAATCATATTTTAAACATGTCATTTGAAAACATGCTTAATTTTCGGACATTGTCCTTGCTTTGTGATATCCTACTTTCACAGACACCTCGCTATCTCTTCTACAGAATACGACGAACCTCATCTGTCAGATCATTACAACTTATCAGCCCACGTTACACTTCTCTTACTTCTGAACGTCAATTTTATGTTAATAGCATTCCGCTTTGGAATGCCTTGCCAAGATCAATAATGGAAATACGTGATGCTGTCAAGGCAAAACTCGAAATCAAAAAATACTTGTCAAGATCGTAATTTTATACATTTATCTAATTAGTTGAAATGAAATGAACAAATTTGTAATTATGTATGCAAATATATAAATTTGTAAACTATTTTATAACGATTAAAAACTATTGTTTCAATTAAAATTTAATACTTTTGTAAAAAGCCCTCTGCAATGTAGTACCTTTTATATAAAGTTCCATATTTTTGTTTAATACTACACTTATCACTAGCTTATAAGATATCTTATCTTAACGTGTATAAGTTTTCGAAATTGAAATAAATAAATAAATAAATAAGTGTCATCCATGGATAATGGCAAGGGAGGTATGTATGTATGTATATCTCGCTTTAACGATACAAACAGCATTGAGTTTTCGAAGCATTAAATTCCACGCGGTTTTTTATTCCCCATTGTAGATACAATGCTGTTTAGGTCGGAATTTAATGAGCTTATCATATTTTTTCGTTGCAGTTCCACATCCGAAGAAGATGGATGTGATTCTGAAAACGAATATGAAAAGCTGAGAGTACTATCGTCAGCAAAACAATGTATTGGATTAGAAGTTGCAGGCAGGACATCATTAATAAAAATGAGAAAGAGTGTTGGAGATAGAACAGAGCCCTGGGGTACACCAGCATTTATTTTGTGGTTTTCAGACTTGAACTCATCCAATACTAAAGGTAATTTTTAATCCAATGAAGGAGGGATTCATGAAAACCGAAAGCACGCATAGATAAGAGAGCCTGATGCCAAACACTATCAAATGCTTTTGAAATATCAAGTGCAATAATCTTACTTTCTTCAAAGCGATGCGTAAAGATTTGCTCCACTGTTCGGTAAGATGAACCATGAGATCACCAGTGGACCTATTGCTTCGAAAGCCGTACTGACGGTCATTATTAATCAGCGTTTCCATGACCTTGGAATGAAGGGACGTATGTAATTGCAATCGGTCGGTAATTACAGGGTGAGGTGGATTAGCCTTTTTTTGGGATGGGCTGAACAAATGCAGTTTTCCATCCGCTCGGAACGAGACCTGAGGAGTAGGACAGATGAAAAAGGTTATGAAGTGGTTTTGCCTGCGTTAAAGAACACTTCTTCAGAACAATAGCGGGGATACCATCCGGACCAATGGATTTATGAATGTTCAGATCTTTAAGAACTCTTGTCACAGTACGAGTGTGAAAAAAGATTGGTCCCATAGAATCACTAACTCGCTCAAGTACAGGCGAAGTCATAACACTCACTGGTAGCGTAGCAAAGAGATTAGCTTTCTCTAAAGATCTAACAAAAGGAGTGTCATTGACAACGAGCGTCGAACCGAACCGTTTTTTATTCATACTAATTAACTTTATAACTTCTTAACTTCTTAAGTTTATCATAATTTTATGCCTTTCCTTTAAGATGTTTTATTTCAATACTATTTTTTAAGAAAAATCTCTGTGTCGTGAAAAAATTGAAAAATTTCAGTCTCGTCTCGGTATCGGTCTTGTATAACTCAGTCTCGTCTCAATATCGAAGTCGCTTTTTTATCGGTAGTCTCGTCTCACCTATGTTTATCTTTGAATGTGAACTCCATCAATGAAGCAAGTCGGAAGTTGTTGACGTTTGACTGTTTATGGGTTGTCAGAAATACAGTTATTTATGTTTTGACATACTCGTACTATTTTGTTCAAATGTTATCTTTAATGGAATTTGACAGTGTTTGCCATCTTAAAATGGAATTTGACAAACATTATGTTATACCTATTCTGTCACAAATATAAGATCTACAATCACCCTTTTCTGGCAACAATTCAAAGTTCAAATATTTAGAAATTTCTTTATGCATAAAATCGTAGCCATTCTTCAATTAAATATAACAGTTAGCTAAACTCCAATCAAGATCTAACCGATACTTAAGCTTGTGCATGTGCATCTTTGTATAAGTGTAATTTGGTTTTATTTCACGAATCGAAGAAGCATTAACACATCACATTTGATGAGACCGATCGAAAAATTAAAGTCGGTCTCGGTCTCGTAAAAGTGCGTCTCCTTTCGGTCTCTCTCGTCTTGGAAACTTCAAAAATAGTCTCGTCTCGTTGCCAGCCCTATTTTAGCATGCAATTTTCTTGATTTGTCCATTGATTTGTCCATTCGTTCGGCTTTAAGTCCTCGACACCGTAACTAATTTCGTCTTTAAGGCCTTGATCTAATTAGGTATAGCATTAACTTATGTTTCACGTGGCCGCAAATTAAAAGTCTTAAAGTGTTAAATCACAATATCTCAGTGGCCATTTGTGATCACCTTTTTGAAGAACAACACATTCAGAAAATTTTATTTAAAAAAAAGCGAACTAATATCCGCGAACTTGTTACTTATTTATTTATTTAAATCGTTAAAATCTAACGTTAACAATTCTTATAATCTAATAATATCTAATATCATAATTTATATTTATTATTTATTATTCAATATTGTTGAAAAACATAAGTTTAAATTGTTTACATTTTATATTATCATTTACAGATTCTAAACAAAAATGAAATTCGTTATAAATTGTTATTAACTGATTGAGAGGGCTACATACACCATAGTTTGATCTGCTAAATATTTGAATAATAGGTTGCTGTCGCCTTAAACTTGCACGACTGAAACTGAAATTTAATTTACTTAGAACTGATGGTAATGATATCGAACCATTAATAATCCCGACAATAAAACAAAATTGTATATACTTTCTGTGGTTAGTCAAAGAAGGGAGGCTGATCAAAGCTAGTCTTTGAGAATAAGGCGGAAATAGATTTTCCCTTGCCCATGGAAGAGACCGAAGACAGAAACGCAGAAACCTTTTTTGGATCGCTTCAATTCTTGAAACATGTATTGAGTAATAAGGTGACCATACCACACAGCCGTATTCTAAAATTGGTCTAACAAACGAAATAAATAGAAGTTTAAGAACATAAGGATCCCGAAAATCACGACCGAATCTTTTAATGAATCCAAGAACCCTATTGGCTTTTTTAATTATATAACTTAAATGATCATTAAATGATAATTTGGGATCTAGAATAATACCTAAGTCAGAAAACATAGAAACTTTACATAACGGACAAGAATCAAACGTATAGTTGTACAAAAACGGAATTTTTTTACGTGTAAAACTCATAGTTTTACATTTGTCAACATTTAAAACAAGTCGGTTTTTATTGCACCATTCCCTAAATATTGTTAAGTCTTCTTGTAATAATAAACAGTCAGAGGAGGATTTTATACTTTTGAAAAGCTTAATGTCATCAGCATAAACAAGGACAGACGAGTTTTTTAAGTTTGAAACCAAGTCGTTAATAAATAAAACAAATAAAATAGGACCTAGTTGGGTGCCCTGAGGGACGCCAGAATTGACAACAAATTGAATTGAACTTTCATTACGAAACAAGACAGAATAACGACGATTTTTTAAGTATGAAGAAATCCAATTTATAAAATTGTTGTTAAATCCTAGATGGTATAATTTTAGAATTAGTGTATTGTGACATAACTTGTCAAAGGCTTTACTAAAGTCAGTAAATACGCAATCAACTTGCCCGCGTTTTTCAAATACATCTAGACAAAAGGACACCAAGTTAAATAAATTAGTTACAGTGGATCTCTTTTTGACAAAGCCATGCTGGCTATCACAAATAATAGAACTACAATGAAAAGAAAGAACATTACTCACAATTGACTCAAACAGTTTAGGTATCACAGATAGTTTCGCAATGGGCCTATAGTTCATTATTTCATTCTTTGGGCCTTTTTTATGTAGGTATGGGAATAATAAATGAACTTTTCCAGATAACAGGAAAAATTGAACTTTTTAAGGATGCATTGAAGAGAACACATAACGGATATGACAGATAAGAAGCACATTTTTTTAATATATAAGATGGAACACCATCGGGGCCTGGAGTAAAGCACTCATCGAGTTTTAATATATGTTGAGCAACTGTGTCTTCACTTATTTCAAAATTAATTGCGTTTAAATGAGTAAAACTGTCAGAAGAAGAAGAAAAAGAAGAGAAATTATTAAAGTCTGATTCTTCAAATGCTACTTTGAATTGATTAGCAAACATGTTTGCAATAATCTTTGGGTCATGACTAGTTGATGAATTATTTGACATCGAATTCGGATAGCCACACGTTTTCCTTTTATTATTAACGAAATTCCAGAAACTATCTGGATTAGATTTAATACCATGTTCAATTTTACAAATGTAATCGTCATATAGAATGTTAGAATAATCAGAAAAGAGTTGTTTTAGAATTAAGAAAGTTCTGTAATCATCGTCAGTTCTAGTTATGTTATATTTTACCCAAGCTTTGTTCCTTTTATTTTTTAAGTTTTTAATACGCGTATCAAACCATGGTGGTGCATTTGAAGCAAAACGTGATCTTTTTAAAGGAATAGTTTTGTAAAAGCAGTTAAAAAGAGTTCTATAAAAATTATTACACATATCCTCAATATTACAATTACAAAATAATTGATTCCAATTTACAGTTATTAACATATCAAAAAAATCTACAAAATTACATTTAGAAAAGTCAAATTCAAGTTTGTTGTTATTATCGTCATTGTAAGGAGAAGACATGTTTAAACCTAGTGAAATATCTAATGCAGGATGATGTCGATCTTCGTCTATTAGTTTTACAGTAGCAGTTAAAACAGCAATTTCGTTGTTAATTGTATCGGCGAAAAACACTAAGTCAAGAATTTTTCCAAAACGATTTCTAAATCCATTGAATTGACTTAAACCACACGATGACATACCATCTATACATGTTAGTTCATTAAGGCTGGACGCATTTATTGGAACATGGAAGTTGTCGTCATCAATTTTTGTCCAGTTAAGGTTTGGTAGATTAAAGTCACCTACGATCAAAATTTCATCTTCGGGTTCCATAAGTACATACAAATTTTCTATGCAGTCATTAATCTTTTCATAAGCCTCATTGTTTGAACTTGGAGGAATATACGCGGAGATAATAAATAAATGGCCACTATTTTTATAAGTAGTATAAGCTAGTTTTGCACTATGAACCTTCAAATTTAAAGCGTTTTGTTTATATTTCAATATATTAATATTAGAAGCATTAAAACAAGTTTTCACATTGTTATTGGTGCTGCTATAAAAGTTGTATGTCACTTTTTTGAGATTCTTCAGTTTTTATTTTACTTATTTTATCACAAGAAACAAAATGCACGACTGGATCGCACGAGTTTGGTCCTGTATCCAAGGAGTCTGTTTAAAAATAGTACATTTAATTTAAGATTTTTAAATTTACTCGTACCTATCTGCAAAATAATTTTGTCTTCAACAATTTAAATGGCATTATTTGATTTCGTGAAAAATGTTGACACGTTTAAAAATTAATAAAAATCTATCGGTTCGTTTTTGAGAATATTCGAATTTTGTTTTTTGACCAAAAAATTTTTTATTAACAGTGTTATTTTTGATATTTAGTCTTTAAAAACGTGAATCAGCAAAAAAACTTAATTTTCAAGTTTAAACTTAATCGGCCCAATGGTTTGGGCTGTAGGGGTGAGGGCAGACAGACAGACAGACAGACGGACGGACGGAACCGGGGATCCACTTTATTCGACTTTTCTACCATAGTAATGTCATGTTTGATTTTAAAACCTCGAATTCGAATTTTTTTACCAATACAAAACTTGCCATATTGTTTTTGTATGTTGCAAGTAAAATTAAAAATTCATATGAAAATTAAAAAAATAAATTTCTAAAAAATGTAACATAAATGTCTCCAACACGATGGGTGATACTTTACTAATATAAACATTATATTCGTGCGACCCAGTGGTGTACTTTATTTTACTTAATTATTAAATCGGCAACATTCGCATTAAGTACCTCTCCTATATAACTAAGTAAGTACCTTACCTATTAAGTTTAAGATAATAAAGTAACGCTTGAATGAAAAGATGAGCGTGTAATTTATCATTAACACTATTTTACCACATTATGGAAATAATGCAATTGTCAAGTAAGTGATGATTTTTTAAATAGTAATATTATTATAATGTTATTCCCATTTTAGAATAAATTTGAATTACTTACCTTGTTTTTTGTGTGTTTGAAAAGTTATTTTAAAGTAAGATTGAAAATATTTTCTCAAAGAATGACTTCTATGAATTGTATAAATGTTTACCTGAAATTTGCATATTTAAAAAATTGAAATTCAAATAATTTCAAATTAGTTGTTTGTGGAATGTAAATGGGTTTAAAAAAAAAAACTCTTCAAAAGCCTAAACTTAAATGAGTCACCTAAAAGTACTGTCCCCCAAGTTGACTAGATGTGTCAGTATATAAAGGGTGATTTATTAGCTATTATCTTTTTGGCAACACTGGTTTAAACAGCTGACGCACGTTTCGTGTTTTGTTTCACTGTCAAACATCTTCAGTTTGGTCTATAATAATTTAACCAATAATCGTCTGTTAAGAAAGTTCATCGCACGCTTCTTCAAGCGAGCGACGAAGCTCATTTTTGTCTCAATGGGTACATATGTAAATAACCATAACTGTCGATTTTGGAGTGAGTTTCAGCCAGAAGCATTGCAAGAGCTACCAATGCATCCAGAAAAAGTCACAGTTTGGTGCGGTTTATGGGCTGGTGGCATCGTTGGACCGTAATTCTTCAAAGATGATGCGAATCGTAACGTAACTGTGAATGCTACTGCGCTACCGTGAGATGATATCCAACTTTTTTTGCCGAAAATGCAAGAGCTTGACTTGGATGACATGTGGTTTCAACAAGACGCCACACAGCACGCGCCACAATGGACTTATTGAGAGGCGAGTTCGGTGAACATTTTATTTCACGTTTGGGACCGGTCCATTGGCCACCTAGATCGTGCGATTTAATGCCTTTAGTTTTTTTTTTTGTTTGACAATTTTAAAGCTCATGTCTATACAGACAAGCCCGCTTCAATTGACGCATTGAAAGACAACATTGTCTCATTTATTCGTGAGATACCGGCCGAAATGTTGGAAAGAGTATGCCAAAATTGGACTAAGCGGATGGACCACTTGAGGCGCAGTCAAGGTCAACATTTGCATGAAATAATATTCAAACATTAAATTATATGGACAGTAATATCGATTCAAATAAAAATTTCATGCATTTCTCTGAATTGTATGTGGTTTTTTTTTTTGAAAAACTTTCCTATAGCTTTTAATAAATCACCCTTTACATCTACATCTATGTACATCTACACTAATATTATAAAGAGGAATGATTTGTATTTTTGTATGTAACAAATAAACTCAAAAAGTACTGGACCGATTTTAATAATTCTTTTTTCATTAGAAAGCTACATTATCACATAGGCTATATTTAGTACTAGATTAATATAGAAATCCTTAGAAATTCCTTTTAAAACCAACCGAAGGTGTAAAAAAAATTAGCCATAAAATGTCTTTCATCGCATACGCTGCGAAGAGTATTAATGATAGGACAAAAAAATGTTCGACAATATTATAGAATATATCAATATCTACAAAAAACTTCGCCAGACCATATGTCTAACTATTGTAGTTACGTCACTATAACTACTTTTTTAAAAAAAATTTAACAAATTGATAGAAATGCCAATCAAAATCAGACCTTGTTATCCATACCATTTATAAATTTGAATCCAAATAAATAATTTAAAATTCAATACTGTCTCAATACCTGATGATTACTTTTTGAATTATTGAAATCGGACATTCCATTCAAAAGATATCATGTAATTAAAATAAAAATACATGCCGGCGGCGGCGGCCGCCGGCCGCCGTGCAGCGCATCGAGTAAGTAACTCGTCGAGAGAGGGGCAGTGCGGGAGAAGGGGGTGCACCATTATGAACTAGGTAGCCGGCTCGTTACGTAGTGGACGCAAGCGACATTGAATATTTAGAGTTTTTTCAACACATTTGTATGGTTCACTTAAAAAGTTCTTTTCAGAGCTACTTAGTTTTAGTATTAAGAATCACACTTTTTCAAAGTTTAAAGTTTGTCAAAGTTCTTTTCAGAACTATCTCTTTGAACTTGAATCATTTCTTTTTTATTATTATTATTATGAGTTTATAGCAATAATGCCTAGAAGAAGAAGGTCGCAGCTATCTGAGTTCCCAAGCGAGATTAGCAAAAGTTCGTCGTATTAAAGAGTCTTCTTCTGAAAATGCAGATCGGTAAGTACCCACAGGAATTTTAAAATTCACTCAATCCTGCTGGCTTGCCACCTCATGAACTAAAATTAAAAATAGGTACATAGGTACGTCTGTTAATCCTGTTATGCTTTTAAGAAATTTAAGCCCTCCCAATATGTGTAATGGTACAATCAACTAATGGTAATGGTATACCAACTAATTTGCCCATATCTTTTAAAAGGTTACAGTTCCCTTTAAAAATAGGGTCTACCACGAAATCTAGAAAATCAAAATCTAGAAATCAAAAATCTTGAATAAAAAAATCTCGAAAAAATAAATCAAGAAAGAAAAAATCACGAAATACAAAAATCTAGAAAAAAAAATCTCGAATGCGAAAATCTCGAAAAAAATATTAATTTTTGAGACAGTGTTTCTATTCGCGCGCGCGAATAGAAACATTGTCTCAAAAATTAATATTTTAACTCATAGTAAGTAAATTATTACACTCTTTGCGATAAAAAAAACGACCTCTCTGAACTGTAAGTATAATCAGTGTTCCCATAACGGCATTATTAATGCTAGATCTAGCATTATAGAGAAGAGAAAAGCATTATGAAATTTTAAATAAAATAATGCTAAAAGATGTTTGTTTTTTAATCATCGATATGGACGTTTTATATGGATTTTAAAATCTAGCATTTTGTTTTTTGAGCTCCCTTACGATCTTATAAAATTTGAAATCTAGCATTATGAAATTTGAGATTATGGCAACACTGGGTATAATGCAACTATAACTGTAAAAACAGGTTGCAGAGATTAGTTAAACTATTTATGGTGCTGTGTTCACATCGTTACTTGAAGAGCAATAAAAAAAAAGAAAAATGAAGGTGAACGAAATAACATCGAACAAAAAGTTTACAAAAATTGAAATCGATGGATTTATTTATCACTCAAATAAAAGTTTAAAAAATAAGGTCTATTGGATCTGCGAACTTAACAAAACTCACAACTGTCGGAGAAGAGTGATTACGGTGAAAAATAGTGGTACTTCCCAGTGAGCATTCCCATACCCCAACTGCATATAAAAAACACGTGTAGAAATGAAATTCATCTGTCAAAAATAAAGGAAAGTCAACTTGTGATGCACCATCTCAAATAGTGTTAAACACGAAAGTAGAAACCCCATCAGAATGTAGGGTCTATTTACCTCCTGATGTCGCTCAGAAACGAAAAATCGCTCGTCTTAGACGTCAAAACGAGAGTGAACCTACTGATCTAAGCGAAATCAGTGTACCGCAACGCCTACGGTAATTCCCAATAAAAATTAAATACAAATTATAAAAACAAATCTTGTCTTCGTCTGCAGAAACTAATTTATATACATGTTTTTTGTTCGTCAATATTGTTTATGTCTAATACATTTTTTTTTTAAATATATTTTAATCTGCTAGTAAATGATTCTTATTATTTTTGTCTTCAAAGTACGTTGATGGGAAGCTTTTTGTCCTTTCTAAAAAAGATTACGAGGAAAACAAACTCATAATTTTAGGAACAACAGAGAGTCTAAAGCTTCTCGGCTCTTCAAGAGTTTGGTTGATGGATGGGACTTTTGAAGTAGTGCCATCGTTTTTTTTTTTTCTGAAATAATTAAATTGTCTGCCGAAAACAACATAATCATTAATCCATTAATGATAATTTCAGACTTCGAAAAAGCAAGTTACAAATCGGCACAATCTTTTTTTCCGGAAGCCCAGCCTGAAGGCTTTTTTTTTCATTTAGGCCAAATTCTCTATAGAAAAAGAAGGTTTTGCCAAGAAATACGGAAGAGACGAGAACTTCAGCTTACAAATGTGAATGTTAAAATGTTTGGCGTTTGTACCAGCACACGAAATTCCTGACTACTTCAATTCGTTGAACTTTCAATTTTGCGTAAGTAGTCGAAAAATTGGAAAATGGTTTGATAAGAACTATATTGGATCGACAAGATGTAAGCTTGACTTTCAATTTTGCGTAAGTAGTCGAAAAATTGGAAAATGGTTTGATAAGAACTATATTGGATCGACAAGATGTAAGCCCTTATATTCCCCTGCATTTTGGTCTTGTGCTGACCAAATAAAGCAGATCTTACCCATGACACAAAGCAAAGTTGAGTCGTGGCACAGAAGGCTGAAAGTCTTAGTGAGAAGGTCACACATTGGCCTCTATAAATTAATCGAAATTTGGGCAAGGAATCAGTGCACGTCATTTGCCAAGTTGAAAAGATGCACAAAGGAAAAGAAACAAGAGTCAGGCGAGAGGTTATAAAAGAAGAAAAACAAATATTGAAGGTTTTGAACGAAAAAGAAGAGAGAAGTCATGTGGGATATTTAAAAAGTCTTGCATACAACTCTCATTTATAGTTTTGTTGGCTATAATTATTTATATTTACATATATAAAACTGAATAACATTCTTGTGTTTTTTGCTTTTTTATATTGAATTTTTTTCTTCATTTTAAGTTCAGAAAATAAATAATTGTTTAACTACCTAAAGAGCTGTGTTTAACTTGAGTATTAAATCTTAATACAAAATCTCGAATCTACAATTTATTCGAGATTATAATTCATTCGAGATTTTTGTGCAGTCGAGATTTTTGCATTCTAGATTACAAGCAATTGTATTCTAGATTTTTGTCATTCGAGATTTGTATCCTTCGATATTAAGACATGCCCCCCCTTTAAAAATATCCTTTGCCCTGACAATAAATAAATCCCAGGGGCAAACTTTTTCCATAGTTGGTATCGACTTAAGGAAAGAGTGCTTTTCCACAGGCAATTGTATGTGGCAGTTTCTGGATTAGGATTTCCTCAAAATCAATACGTTTTGTTGCCACCTACAAATACCACAGCCAATGTAGTGTACAGCGAGGCTTTAAGATTTTAATTTTTTTTCTTATTTAGTGATTCATGGTCGTTTTAATTAGCATGCTTATAACTTAAATAATTGTAACTATATTTATGTCTACCCGTGCGAAGCCGGGACGGGCCGCTAGTATATTACATATATTGTTTGTGTTCTCACTAAATATTTGTATAGAATGATTTACATAGGTGTCCGTTTATACTTGCTCAGTTATACTTTTAATTATAAATAAATTAAATCAAAATGTGTTTTAAGGACATTATCTGACTTAACAGAGAAGATGGGGAAGATAATATTGTTAAGCTATGTAAATGCAAAAGATTGTAAACAAACATTTCACAAAGTCTTACGTCGCTTTCAATTGGCAATCTGAAAGTGAAAAAAAGCATTCTGAATGCGTTCAATTGGGCAAAAGTGACAGTTCTGATTCTGAAAAGAAGAGAATTTCCCTTCTGGTTTTAAAAACAGAATCAGAAGGAGAATCATTCACACATTCATACATTTTAAATGTCAGATGTCACACTTGACAAATGACCTTTTTTTTGTAACACATTTGTTTGCATAAATTATACCAGCAGTGAAGTGATTTCTTGAAATTGATATAAAAATTATACAAAAATATAATCAAAATGGAAAACAATATTGAAAATATTGTAACAAGTGTTCCTAGTTTGTTAGAAACATTATTGGAGTCGTCTTTCTCATCTTCTTCATCAAGTGATGAAGATATTATTGCAGTTGATTTTCTCCTGCAGGAGTTTGCCAAAAAACCAAAAGTGCAAAACTTTGTGGAGGATGTAGTGGACAAGTATTCGGAGGAACAGCAAAAATAATATCGCAGCAATCCAAATTCACTTCCTCCATGTTTGCAGCACAAAAACAAAATGAAATTTAGCGCGAATACACATATACATATGTGACACATGTCATACTCAACCAATACATTCTCACCAAACTTCAGATTCTTCGGAATAAAAAAAAAAACTGTTCAATTGGGATTCCGAATCGAAGAACAATTCCAGATTGCCAATTGAAAACGACGTTACAATCGTGTTAACTTACAGTTTTTTGTGACTGTATTATCAGAAACGTCATTGTTACACATAGTCAGACGACGCGACGTTTGAAATGACAGATGTAATTAACATTTGACAATTGCTGATAGTTTTATCATAATCTTATACATACATAGTTTACTTAATCTTCTGCGTTGATGCAAATTCGAATGTGTAAACCATCCGATTATGAAATTTGTGTAGAACTTTGTGAAAAAGAAGTCTATCAACGGTGTGAAGACCAACAAAGGTATTTGGTTATTTTAAGCTTATATTGACAGCTATATATTTATATACACACACGTTTTTTAATTAAACCATAGTTTGGTATATAAGAATAGCATATACATATTAGTATGCAACACCTTAAGCATTTTCAGGGTTATTTGATTTTATTTTAATGATAAAATAAAATATTTTTAAAATTACCAAAAAAGTAGATGTTAAGAAATAGAGAGACACAGTTTATAAGAGCAGGGCTGGATTTCAAAACAAAAGTTATTTTATTGAAATTTCGAAAAATAAACAGAATGGTTTAATAAATCAAATGCACAACTGAGTCGCTACAACTTGCTCATGTATCAAAATACGAGTAGTTTGTTTGAAAACATTTTCTGTGTTTTAAGATTTAAAAATATTTCTGCAAAAAACTTTGATTTCAAAAATGTAAATGCCCTTTCATTTTTAAAAAAAAACTTAATTTTTCAAAATTTGTTTTTGAAAATCTTTAGAGGTTTTTTTTTTTTTTAATTAACTTTGTATAGGGTCAAGGGGGGTAATTGTGAACAGGGGTAATTGTAATCATACTTAATTTTCTCAAAACCGTTTATAATTTGAAGCATGCCATGAAATTATTTGAAAAGACATTATATTTAAATCATATTGACGCGTGGAAGGCCTTATCTGTCAAAGGGTTATTTATGTTTTGTTCGTTTCCATGAGTCTTTCTTTTTTCTGCGTTTTTAAGTTTTTCAGTGCTAATTAAAATTGTTGCAAAACAAACAAAGGCGATCGAAGTAAGTTAAATTTTATCTTTAAGAAAGTGAAATATGAGTATAAATGAATGCTATATGTTTTTGTTTGTCTGTATAACTAAATTTAAAAGTTATTGGCTGTTTACAATTACCCCATTATGTTCCTATCATGGGTAAATGTAAACACCGAAATGGGGTAAAAGTGAACAATATGGGATTACTGTAAACATTCATTTTCAATGGCTTTGGTGTTGATCTAACAATATTTTATATCAAAAAGATGCCACGTACATATCAACCAAAAACCACAGCTCCATCATACACGTCAGTGGATCGGTGAATGGAAAAATCCTACTGTCAATATATCTAGAGGCAGAAAACCAGCACTTTCGTCAGACGTGGAGGACACTATAGCAAGGGCCTTATTTCAGATCTCGTGCTGGTTACTCCTGCGATAAGGATGATCTCCTTGGTTTAGTAGGTACCTACATATATAAGGAGAAAGAACTTGGTTACCCCTTTCCACAATGGTAGGAGTGTAGGACGACTGGTACCGTTTTCATTTACCCCATTTTTCTCGTTTACTTAAAAAACTAGGGGGGTAAATGTAAACATCAAATTTTAGGAAAACTAATAATAATAAACAAACGCCATTAAGATTACTACTCTTTGATAGATAATACAATCCAAACTTAAGTAGCATAAACAAAAATGTTCGACATTGCATGGTTAAGCTGTTACAAGCATTACAAGTGAACAAAAATAAAAAAAATGCAAAATAGTTTACAATTACCCCCTTTGACCCTACAAACATGTTAATATCATATTTCTTTAGGAAATTTAATAAGCTTTAATTTTGTAGAAGATTATTTTTTGATAAAACAAACAGTTTTCAAGATAAACCCGAAAAACCGTATGTTTCTCTTCACTGCCGCTAGAGTTATTTTATAAACTATAAGAGATACAAAAAAATTCATGGAGGATTTTTTTTATAAAATTTAATGAGCTTTAATTTTGTGGAACAAAATTTTTTGATACGACAAATAGTTTTTGAGATAAACGTGAAAAACTGAAACAAACTCCATGTTTCTCTTAACTGCCGCTAGAGCTCACGTTGGATTTTTTTTTGTTGGGTCATCACCAGACATCCTTTAGTAAGTGTGCCAAGTTTCAAAACTTTTCAATTTTTTTCGTTCATTGACTGGACTATATTTTAGTGATTTTAATTACAACCTTAGCGCCACTGAAATGAAGACCAAAATCGTGAAGCACCATTATGATTGTTGATAAGATATACGAAAAGAAACTCCTGAAAGTAAATTGTGTTCTTCTTTTATTTGTACATACTTTGAAAAACAACACAAATATTAACATATTTTTATTTCGACATTTCGCATTTGGTTAAACTGGTTTATTTGTAAACAAAGTAGTTCCGCAACAAATATTATACAACACAATTTTGCAAAAAAAAGAATCACGTATTTTTTTAAATACTAGGAAGAGGAGAGAGGGTTTAAAAAGAGATGTCGTTACACATTGCTTTTGAATTCTTGAATATTGCAATGACTATAGGAAAGACAGATTGTGGTAAGGCATTCCACATTCGCGTAGTAATGCTTAATAACGAATCTCTGTATTTGACAGTACGGCCGAAGTTGGACTCAAGGGTATACTGATGAGCATTCCTAGAAGCGCGAGTGTTACGGTTGAACTGTTTAAGGGGAGGAATGCAACTGGCTATTTCACTAGAGCATAAACCGTTAAAATAACGGTAAAAATTAACTTAAAAAATTAAATTAACTTATGATAATACTAGCTTTTACCCGCAACTTCGTCCGCATTATAGATAGTTGTTTTTGGATAGTAGTATGAAGAAACCTGAGCTATACTTTTTTGTACGTATGTTTGAATTGTGCCGAGATGGGATGAGGCCATACTAAGTGTGATTGTCATAGGTTAGGTTAGGTTAGGTTAGGTTAATACATTTTAAGAAGAAGATAGATTACTGCAATACATTTTTATATACGACGTTTTTTGTTTTTCCTTCCTTGGCCAGAATGTAAAGATTTTGTGGGTTTGAGACTCGTGAGCACGCTACATATAATTTTCCATGGGAAAAACAGTTTTTTTTTTTCCAAATTTACACCTGCAACTTTCAGCGTTTGCCATCGAGCTTTATTTATTGTTATTGCAAATGCTGCTTTCAGAGGAAACTGCACTCTTTTAAACTGAAACGGCAAATCGGTTGAAATTATCGGAATGCGGGGAATTAAAACATTTTTTCCTTTTGCTATACAGTCATGATTATAGCTTTTATAATATTTCGTCCTAGGTGAGTAATCTGTAGCCGTGTACTATTACATAACTTTGATGCGTCAAGATTTCTCATTAACAGGACTGGACCACCAACCTTCATTTTCAACTTACGAGAGGGGTTGGGAATGCTTTGTTTTCCCGTAATACCAATTTTATCCTAATATTATTCAAATACTTGGTAATTTAGGAGTGAAAGCGATCAGATTCCCCATGGAATAGCGTTGTTTTCCCGAGGTCTAAAGTAACTCATGTCCTTTCTTAAGTCTCAAACTATCTACTTACCAAAGTTCATTTAAATCTGTTCAGTAGTTTAGGCGTAAAAGCGAGCGGCCCACCTAAATTTTCCCATGGAAATGCGTCATTTTCCCGGGGTAAAAAGAAGCCTATGTCCTTTCTCGGGTATCAAAATATCTCCATACCAAATTTCATGCAAATTGGTTCAGTAGTTTAGGCGTGATTGAGTAACAGACAGACAGACAGAGTTACTTTCGCATTTATAATATTAGTCTAGTAAGTATAGTATATAGTATAGAGTATAGATATACATACATTTAAAAAATAAGAATTTTTAATTCCTTTAACTTTGTATAACTCCTTCTTTTTTTTCTTATTTCAATCGCAAGCCGACAAATAGCAAACCTTATGCATTAAAAGAGCTCATTTTAATAATTATTCTTTCTATAAATTAATATTCTCAAACCAAATTGTAATACAAAACCTTGAACCCTTAAGGAAGTTCATTGGACCCGAACTAAATTATACTGCACTTTATTATTAAATAGTTAGCCTAGATTCGATAATACGTCATTTTATTGTATTAATTTCTTGAACCTATATAACAACATAATTTAATGTTTTGCAATATTAACTCAAATGTTATTGAACCTTTATTTAAATGAATACACGATTTCTGAATTAATTAATTGTGTTACTAAGCGATATTCAAATACATATAAATTATAACCAACTATAGTCAGCTGCCAATTGTTTACAAACTTAATAAAATTGTGTTGTCTACAAATTTTGTTTATTTTTGCTGTTGTTTCTTTTCTTTAAAAATATACTAAAGTTAAGTAAATTTAAATTTACATACGTGATTTATATCTCATTGAATTTTAAATCAGGACAAATTATAAAAAAAAAATTGATTCATTTGTATAAATTTGTATTACAAAAATGTATTAAAACAAAAAATAAATTAATATTAATTTATAAAGCTTAACTCGTAAACCAGCACAGCTTCAAAACATTTCGCACCCAACACAGATCAGCAGAAAAAACATGATAATATGGGCAAGAATGCTTATTTTATAAGATGTGCAATATATTGATTGATTGATTAATTGACGCTGAATGCATGAATTTTCCTAACCAGGTAAGGTTGATTCATTTTTATTCATTTATGATTTATTTTTATTTTTGTAGACATTAATTTTGTGCCTATTGTTTTAATGCATGTTGAATGTCTCCGGGGTGTGGTTATTTGTTAATTCGTGATATATTCATACACTGACACAATTTTATTTATTGTGAAAGACAGTTTCCTTAACTTAAAAACAATTATTTAACACTATGATCTCTACAAACAAGTTTTTTTTGTTTTTTTTTAAATATTAAAATTAAACTTCTTAGTAGAAAATTGTGTATATGTACATCAAGCATGTCAAACTCAATGGTTATCACGGGCCAAAACAGCAGGATCTAAATTTTTATGGGCCGCAAAAAAAAGAAAAGATTTTTGTATGAAACGAATTTATTTAAAGAAAGAACAATAGCAATATTAATTTTTTCCGGCAGACACTTTGCATCTCTTTTCTGTTACCATCTTCTCAACTTGTGGTGAAATTTTGTTGGCAGTTATTACTTTTAGAACAGACCCCAAATGTAAATCAGTTATTTTGGATCTTACAGGTGACTTATTTCCTTTCATCAGTGAAAATAACTGCTCGCATCGATAGGTGCTTCCAAACATACAAATGATTTCATAAGCCAATCTTCGAGTATTCTCAAATCTGACTGGCAAGTACTTGTAAAATTCAGGAATCCCAACTTCATTAAACTTAGATCTCAGTTCGGAGTCACATTGGATTTCGATTACCTCCATTTGCATTTGGTTAGGTACTGACGGTATATTTATAGAAAAAATCGATGAAAATAAAGAAAACTTGTCTTTTAAAGACTCAAAATCTGCGAAACGTTTTTAAAATTTATTTCTAAGGCTTAAAATTTTCTCAACGTATTTGTAATAGGACACTGTTTCACTTAAACTAAGTTTATACATATTGCATATAGGAAAAATTCTCTTATCTCAAGTTTTTTTCCCAAAGATCTAGCTTGCATTTGAATGCTTTAATATGGTCACACATTTTCGTAATGATCTGATCTGTTCCTTGTAGTTTTAAGTTTAAGTCGGATAGATGTTTTGTTATATCTACCATGAAAGATACATCCTGCAACCAGACAGAATCATGAAACATCCTCGTGTCTTCATTTTTACTTATCAAAAATTGACATATTTCTGCTTTCAAGTCCCAGACGCGTTGAAGAACCTTTGAGCAAGATAGCCAAAGTGCCTCAGTATAGTATGTTAAGCCGGAATATTCACTTAAGAAATCCGAAAACTGACGCTGATTTAAGCCACGCGATTTTATAAAATTTATAATTTTTTTCAGAGGTTTCAACACATGTTCCATGTTCATTACTTTTGTGTACAAAACCTCCTGGTGGATAATTCAATGCGTGTGATGAATGTTTGATTCGTGATAAGATTCACAGATTTTGCTTTGTAATATTGCTACAAAACCGTTGTTTTTCCAGTCATTGAAGGAGCACCATCTGTTGCAACAGAAATGAATTTGGACAGGGGAAGATTGTATGTTTGGAGAAGTTCATAAACACATTTAAATATGTCTTTCCCTGTTGTAGTCCCATGCATCGGTACTAGTTCCAATAACTCCTGAAAAACATTGAAATTCGTGTCGCAAGCACGAAGAAACACAGCTAATTGAGCTTTGCCTCCAATATCCGTACTTTCGTCACAGGCAATCGAATAAGCTTCAAAACTTGTTGACTTTTCTTTGATCTGATCAGTTATATTGCTAGCCAATTCCGTAACTCTTTCCGCAACTGTATTTCATGATAAAGAGATTCCTTGAAAAGCCTTCACACTTTCAGGACAAACAATTTCTGCAGCTTTTATCATACATTCCTTGATGAAATCACCTTCTGTAAAAGGTTTCGAGTGTTTGGCTATCAACTCCGACAAAACGTACTTTGCATGTACCGCCGCTTCACTTTCTTGAAAAACTTTAGTAAACATGTGGTGTTGTTTTTTCAGTTCTTACTTTAACTCTCAGTTTTTGTTGCCTTATAATTCCTTCATGGTTGTCATGTTTAGATTTATGTTGTTCATAGTGACGCTTTATGTGGTATAACTTTGGAACACTAATGTGGTTATTGCATATTAAACAAATTATTTTATTATTCACTTCACAACAAAAGTATTCTAGTTCCCACTTTTCTTGAAAATTTCGATGTTCATCACAAATTTTTCGTTTGGATTTACTACCACTTGGCTTTGAAAAAGACATACCGAACCAATTACAAAATTCTGATATAAATCATGAAAAATTCTATTACGAATACTTCAAACAAGGAAGCCAAATATAAATTTATTAACTTCAATGACTGTTTCCCAATTTTTTTTCTACAAATAAACAAACTCCCCACCTCACAGAAGTTTTCCCAAAAATTGTCACTTAAAATCAAATGAAATCTGTCTATTTCATTCTTACCAACAGCTCTTTACAGCCATTTTTATGTTTTCATTGTGTGTGTGCATGCGTACAATTTACGGTGTTGAAATGAAGAAATTAAAAACATTTTCATGGGATTCCCCGGTTTTTTTAAGTGTGTTCATGAATGTACTTTTGTTCGTTGGGAGAAAAATTTAATGTGCAAAATTGGAAAATACCTGCAAGTTGTAATTTAAGATTACTTACTTACTTAAGGTGGCGCTACAGTCCTGTGTGAACTAGGGCCTCACCCAACAAACTTCTCCATCTAGCTCGGTCCCTAGCTAGATGTCTCCAGTTTCGCGCTCCGAGTTGGGTGAGGTCACCTTCCACTTGTGCGCGCCACCTGATTCGCGGTCTTCCTCTACTGCGCTGTCCTGTGGGTGTGGATTCGAAGACTTTCCGGGCCGGAGCATTGGTTTCCATGCGCTCTACGTGACCTAGCCATCTTAGTCGTTGGACTTTTACCCTTCTTGCTAAGTCTACGTCGCTGTACAGCCCGTACAGCTCGTCGCTCCATCTTCTCCTCCACTCCCCTTCGATGCATACGGGACCGTAGATCACACGAAGAATCTTTCTCTCGAAACGACCCAAGGTGCTTTCATCCGCTTTTGTCAAAGTCCATGCTTCTGCACCGTATAGCAGGACGGGGATGATAAGGGTCTTATATAGCGACACTTTGGTCCTTCGAGAGAGAATTTTTCCACTCAATTGCTTTCTTAACCCAAAGAAACAGCGGTTAGCAAGAGTTATTCTTCGTTTGATCTCAGCGCTGGTGTTGTTTTCTGCGTTTACAGCGGAGCCTAGGTAGACGAAGTCCTTGACTACCTCAAAGTTACGTCTGTCGATGGTGACGTTTTGACCAAGACGTCGGTGTTGCAGGTCCTTTCTTGATGACAGCATGTACTTTGTTTTGCCCTCATTAACCGTTAAACCCATTTTTGCCGCCTCTGCCTCGATACTCACAAAAGCCCCATTGACATCACGCTGAGTTCTTCCGATTATGTCAATGTCATCAGCATATGCTAGTAATTGGACAGACTTTTGAAAGATAGTGCCTCTGGTGTTGACGTGTGAGCTTTGCACTATTCTTTCAAGTACGATGTTAAAAAAATCACATGACAGCGCATCACCTTGTCTAAAACCTTTTTTGACATCGAAAGGTTCAGTTAAGTTGTTTCCAACCTTTATGGAGCAGCGTGAATTCTCCATGGTCATCCTGCACAAACGGACGAGTTTGGCAGGGATGCCAAAACTAGACATGGCTCTATACAGTTCGTCCCTGTAGATACTGTCATATGCGGCCTTGAAATCGATGAAAAGATGGTGGGTGTCGATTTGGTGTTCTTGGGTTTTTTCCAGGATCTGCCGTAATGTGAATATTTGATCGACTGTGGACTTTCCTGGTCTAAAACCACACTGATAAGGACCTATCAGGTTGTTGACGATAGGCTTTAGACGTTCACATATTACGGCAGAGAAGATTTTATAAGCGATGTTAAGTAGACTGATTCCTCTATAATTGGTGCAGTTTAGAGGGTCTCCTTTTTTCAGGATCGGGCAAACAATACTGAGGTTCCATTCATCGGGCATGCTTTCTTCCGACCATATCTTACAGATAAGTTGGTGCATGCTCCTAACCAACTTATCTCCAGCTGCTTTAAAGAGCTCGGCATTCAAGCCATCCGCTCCAGCGGCTTTGTTAGACTTCAGCTTAGATATAGCAATCTTTACTTCGTCTAAGTCGGGAGGACGGGATTGTTGGCTTTCGTCGTCTATGTTGAATGGATCATCCTGCCTGACAGCGGAATTCGGTTCGTCGTCGCCGTTATACAGTCTGCAGAAGTGGTCCTTCCATATCCTCAGCATTGACTGCGGTTCCACTATGATGTTTCCACTTTCGTCTTTGCAGCCTTCGGTTCTAGGTTTATGTACTTGTGAATTTCGTTTCACCTGTTCATAAAACTTTCGAACTTCGTTTCTGCTTTTAAACCTCTCAACATCTTCGACCGCACGCTTCTCATGCTCTCTCTTTTTCCTTCTGAGAAGTCGGTGTTCCTCTCGCCTCTTCTGCTCATAGAGCTCATGAGCAGCTCTCGTCCTTTTATGCAGCGCCGCCTTGCGTGCCTGTTGTTTGGCTGCATTTGCCTGCCGACATTCCTCATCAAACCAGGGGTTCCTTGTTGGTGGTCGCTTGAAACCCAGCACGTCAGAGGCGGCTTCTCTGAGTGCGTCTTGGCAATGTTGCCACTGGTTTTCTATACATTGTGTTGGCGGCACAGAACTTCGAGAGAGGTTACTTGTAACTCGGTCGGAGAAGGATTTGGCGATCTCTTGCGATTGTAGCCGTTCGACGTTGTACCTTCTCCCAACATCTCCCTGTTTTGCCTTGGGCCTGGAAACCCGAAGTGCTACCTTGGCTACAACAAGGTAGTGGTCCGAGTCGATGTTAGCTCCTCGGAAAGTTCGGACATCCATGATGCTGGAAGCGTGTCTGGCGTCGATCGCAATATGGTCAATCTGGTTGACGGTAGATTGATCTGGAGATCTCCAAGTTCCTTTGTGGATGTTGAGGTGTGGAAAACGCGTACTGGCTACCATGACGTTTCGCCCCGCAGCAAAATCTATGAGCCTGAATCCGTTGTCGGAAGTGTTGTCGTGCAGGCTGTTTTTCCCGATTATTCCACCAAAGATGTCTTCCCTTCCTAGCTTGGCATTAAAATCGCCCAGGACAATTTTAATATCGTAGCTAGGACACTGCTCGTATGTTTTGTCTAAGAGCTCGAAGAACATATCTTTGGTGTTGTCATCCTTCTCATCTGTGGGGGCGTGCGCGCATATCAGGCTAATGTTGCCGAATTTAGCCTTGATGCGGATGGTCATGAGGCGCTCGTTGATGCACCTATAGCTTAAGACTTGTTGCCTAAGTCTGGCTCCAATGACGAAGCCGCATCCAAATAAGCGCTGTTGGTTTTCTCGGTAGCAGTCACCATAGTAGATATCGCAGTTTTTCATCCTCTTTTTGCCTTTAAGATTGGGCCGCAAAAATATTTGATGTGGGCCGCATGCGGCCCGCGGGCCGCGAGTTTAACATGCCTGATGTACAAGGTATTCAATAAAGAATGGATATACCTAAAACGCAATATAGCCTACTTTATGACTAAAACCGGAAATAAGAAGTTTACTCAAAGTATGTACATATGTGCATTTTTTCGTTCGGTGTACTTTTTTTAATTACTTAACGATTTTGAAAATCACGAATACAAATAAATGAATTCCATTGATGTTTTTTGCTACACTATCGGTGTAATCGAAATGAAATGAATTAAAAAATTATTAAACTATTTTTTATTCAAAACAACATTTTTTTTGTATTTAGTTATGAATTTAATTTTTCCAAGTAGTTACTTTTATTATTTCAATAATTTAATTAATTAATTAAGCGTGGCAAAATCTCATCGTCACCTCCTCGCGGTGCCCGCTGGATATCCAACTAACGACGAGCGTTGGATCCATGAGCTGAGTCACCTGAGTTATCTTTTCAGAAACTAGGAGCAAAAGAACAGAAATATCGCTCTGCATGCACAAGCTCACGATTAAATCCAAGAGCGTCGAACACATATTGTGCGGCACACTGGTCAGCGTCTGTACCCTGTGGGGCGGCTGAATATAAATTTTGGATAGAAGTACGAACACTAAGTTAAAAAAATTATGGCAATGAACAAAACGACTAGATTAAATACCCCAGGTGGCACTCCAGTGAAACTGGTAAATCCACTCTCTTTCGAGGTCGGTCCTATGAATTCTGGGGAGGACCAATTATTGTTTAAAAATTTTGAGACGGAGTTCAAAGATGCAAAGAACTCCCCCAAACAAATTTACTTCAGGGGTTACATCATCGACAACCTCAAACAATACTATAGATGTTAAAAACATCAGCGAAAAAGGAACCAAGATAAACGAAGAGATCAAAATCACAGATCAACAGAGTTCCAACCAAAAACACCCTATATGAAGATATAAATCCTTCGTACGTATCACCCTTCAAAACCCACTTGTTTACATTGTTATATTTGTAATGTGGAAGAATTCAACGAGTAAAATTGACGTGTTTTTACGCATACATAGACACATTTACTGAGTTTTTAGGGGAAATTTCATAAATTAGAGGAGAAATTACACGCACCCTAAGAAATACTTTATGAAGCCAGTTTCCGGTTTAGCTTGTAGGCAAACCAATATGGCTACCGAGGATTTATATCTTTACTAGAGTGTTTTTGGTTCCAAGTAAGACAAAGAGAGAGACCAATCAAAATCAAAGAACTACTTTGAAGTATGGCAAATTGAAATAGCGGCAAGAAAACAACTCGAAGTTCTAGTTCAAAGTCTTCAGCTGCAAGTGAAAAAACTCGAAGAAAAAGTTTCCTTGCTTGACAAGAAAGATTCAGAGTCCACTCTTCAGTTAAGTCCAAAATATATTGAACCTGAATATCAAACTGATGAAGAAGAGCTCTTGTTTGAAACTGAGAAAAAGAAAAATAATCATACCACAAAGAAACGTAAACGTAGTCGCGAGACTCGTTCAAGAAATCAGAAAAGCTCTAAAACCGAAAATAACAAAGAGTTGATTACAGGAACTAAAGAAGCGAATAATGTGGTAGTTAGCTATTGCTAAATCAATATCTCACGCTAAAGGCAGCAAAAAAATTACACCACCACCAATTATGATCTCAGGATTTGCAATTTTTGGAGATCTTAAGAAAATAATAGAAAAATGTACTAAAAAAGCTTGCAAATAAATACACATCGTACAACAAAGACAACTGGAAAGTCACAGTCGAAGAAGCTGACGAGTAAAGATATGTCACTGAAGAACTGAGCAAACACCAAATACAATGGCACTCATATGAGAACAAAGCTACAAGGTCAATAAAAGTAGATAGTAGCCAAAGGTCTTCATTCCTCGTGCTCTCCTTTATTCATGCTAACTTTTGAAAGCAAACAAATTCTCGAGGAGATTTATAAAGTAAGATCTAATACTAAGAATACTGAGAAGGAACCGCCTAAAAAGGCCGTTCAAAGTAAAAGCGATAAAAATAAAGCCTATTCTCAGATTGTTAAAAATGTGCGGAAGAATGAAGAGACTTCCATAAAAGAAATGCTACAACTTATTCTTCAAATAATTGATAAACAGGATTTGAATATCAAACAGCTAAGCGAAAAAGTCGCTCTTAAAAAAACAATGATGGACAGAACACTTAAAATCGCTACATGGAATGCAAACGGTCTTATACAACATTCATCCGAATTAAAAATCTTTTTAGATCTAAAACATATCGATATTTGCCGTGTGTCCGAAACTCATTTCTCCAATGGGCAAAGTCTAGATAATGTAATAGAGAGATAATGTTATGTAGCACTGAACTCGAAATGTAAAATTCGCCAAACGTATGGTATGTCGAATGTGTTAGTGCGCTAATAAAAACATAATTTCTCTTCACTCACTTGGAACATTCGATTCGCCAACCACTTGGAACGTTCGATTCGCCAACCATAATAGGGGTATTACTTTCTAGTCAATTTTCCAATAAAGTTGCCTTAATTCGAAGGCAATTTTTTGGCAGCTGGCCAATCAGATACTAGAAACTTGACTTACCTTCAAGTCCATTAGAGCCCGTTCACGCGATTCGGTATTTTCGCCGTATCGGATATTTTCTCGATTCGGTGTCTTTCGTTTGGAGTGTTCAGACGGTACGGTAATTTAACCGTACACCGTAGTCAACCCTACACTATACTCGGTGTAAAACACAAAAACGACTTTATACTAGCAATACATTATTCCACAGTAGCCCAGACGAAAAATGACGCACTTTCGGTCAAAATACCGAATCGTCTGAACGCACTGTATATAAATACATTTAGACTATAAACCGAATCGGTTTTTTTGCCGTACGACCGAAAACGATTTGCAGAGACAAAACCGAATGACAAAATCGACCTAATCGGTGATTTAACCGTATACGGTTAAATGCCGTATCGTCTGAATATACTCATTTAAATTATATTGCCACTGGCTTATACGGCAAAATCGCCGATACGACAAAACCACCGATTCGGCATCGTGTGAACGGGCTCTTATGTCATCTGAACTCGTCCATTATTTACTTTACAATCGCGATAAATTCCGAGTGGAATTTCGAACACCATTCACGATACGAATTTTTCGAAAGTAGGAAATATTTCCATGGAAGCCTCGTTCACGATAAGGCCCAATATGATATACATTATACATAATTGAATGTCAAAAAAATGTGTGATCTTTATGGGCTACACAAAAACTTCTTCATTGCTGTATAGATTTTTCAAATTTCTTTTAAGCCCCCGTCGTTTTTGTATAATAATACTTTATCTAAGACAAAAATAAAAGAACAAATGTTTTTTGTTTTTTTTTTCATGCAAACGTTTATTTATGTGAAAAAAGTTGAAAAAATTATTATTTATTATTAATGTGAAACTTTTATAGCAATTTCATATTTAAGATTCTCAAATTAATTTTAGATACAAAAGTATTAAAATATTCAAAATTACAATACATGTCATGAGAGCCAGTTTATTAAAGGACATTCTTCTTTTATTATTATTATTATTATTAATCCTTTATGACAAAAAATCTTACATAATCATAATTATTTATTTATTTTGTACTTATTTAAATAAATCAAGTTGTGTTATGGATTTTGGATTTTTGTACAATTTTTCTTTAAAGTTATTTATAGGCCAAAACACAAACTCGTTATTTATTTTATTTTGAATTTTCTTATTCTCTAGAGAAAAATTTGTACTCTTCGATTGTACTCTGTATTACACATATTGTTATTCTTTTTAATACAACATGGCATCATATTTTATAATGTAGTTTATATAAGTCGCATCACTTAAAATTTAAAATATATGTATGAGTATAAGAATTTGTGTATAGTGTTTTTTTTTTTTTAATTTTTACTTTTTTATTAAAAAGGAAGATTTATTTTTTTTAATTCAATTGCTTAGATCTGATTTTTGAAGAAATATGTTTTTATTTTTTTTTATTTGTAGAATACAAAATATCTTATTCAATATATGTAATATTATATAATTGTTTTTTTCATTTTTTAAATATACAAAATTTTGAAAATTTCGATCAATCTTATAATTTATTCATTTTTTAATGTATAAATATAGTTTCAGCAATGTCATCTTCAAAAGGACATCAAAGGAAACTACAATACATTTACCTACACAATCACTTCTGATATTTATTCGAGAAAATATACTCATAAAATGGTAATTTTGTTTGGATTTTTAAATTGTCTTCGTATTTCATTGAAATAATTTCAATAAAAAGATTTTTTTCTTCTTCGAATATAGTCACAGAATAATTATGATTTATTTTTGTTTGTTGTATGTTTCATATTTTTCAAATATTTATTATTTAAGTATTTTAAGTGGTTTAAATAAACCAACAAAATTAAGGGGGGAATCAAAATCTTACACCCAAGTATAAGTATTTTATTTTTGTATTAAATATATATATATGTATATGTATGTATGTATATAAATATATAAAAAAAATTAAACGAAAAAATAAATTTCATAAAATTAAGAAATAATAAAAAGGGTTACACAAAATTACAACATCAAAAATTCCCTGAGAGTCTAACTTGTGATCCCTGATGTTGAGTATATTTTATGTATTATGTATGTTATTTATGAATTATAATTATTTAATATTAATTTAAAAAATAAAATTAAATTAAAATTAAAACTAAAAATACATAAGCATCGATGCTGGAAATTTTTGATTGAAAGCCTTTGGCATTTATTTAGAAAATATAAAAATAAAAGTTTTTGTTTTGTTTTTGTTTTTCTTTTGTTTTATTTAAATTTACAATTTAATGGCAGCCATTAGAAAAGAATGACAAGATAGCAGGGCAAAATACTATCATGTATATTTTTATATCATTTTTAATGAAATTTGTATCTGGTTGGCACCAGTAATCACAAAATTTTTTAATTTTTATTTTTATTTTTTACTTTGCAGAAATTTGATTATAATTTAAAATGTGAAATGGCAACAAAATTAATCAAAAAAAAAAGAACAAAATATTCGAAACCAAATAAAAGAAAAAGACGATGAATGGGAGTGCGAAAGCGAATTACCAAAAAATTGGGGAACAGCTGAATGAAAAGATATAAAATAATGAATATATTTTTTTTTAAGTGTAGACTTGTGAAATATTTAAAATTATGCTTTACGATTATGATTTAATATAAATATTTTACTTAGGTCTAAACGATATCGCTATTTATTTATTATAATATTTCCTTCACCAATTTTTATTTTTGTTTTTTTTTTTTAATTTTTTTTTTTAAGTGAGATAATTTGTATACATTTTAAAACAAACTTCAGTGTTTAATATTTGCTTTGCATGGGTTTTAATATATTTTGAATGATAGGCTACTCGCCTTAACTTAGTTTTGCTCTCTTTCAAAAAAAACTAATGCTCGGTTTCACAAACATTCAACAGGCTTCTTAAATAAAGTGTTATAAATGGAACTAACCCCATTTTAAGATCTTAAAGCATGTTAAGCCTTTTCGAAGGACTTTCTGAAAATCGCAATTAGACTGGTTTACTTGATTTTGACGTAAGCAGGAATAAGATATACATATACATATGTTCACGTTTTAGCTTCTGAAATGCATGGTCTGGTCATAAACACCGGAAAGGTACAGAACCTAATTTTAAAATGAATTTTGACTACTTCCGACATATTTAAATCGAAAAACGATTGTTGGTTCCGATGACACAATATGGTTAAATCAACTTTCATGGTTTAGATTTTCTGAATTGTTTTTAAATTGAAGGTGATCCTAATCAATATCAATTTTAGGTCATCATATTCAATCCTTTTGTCATAAATTATTATTAAATGAGTTTTAAGCATATAAAACAATAATTGTTTAACCTCTCCAATACAATACTAACAACTTATAAGCCTCTTTAAGTTTATGTTTTGTTAGTTACTTTTAGCATACGCAAAGCAAATATTTGTTGTTTTTTTAATTAGTTTCTAAAATAACTAAATTTCATAAGGTTATATGTATTTTTAAATAGAATTTTTTGTTTGTATTAAAATTATATTCAAATGAAGCCCATGTTTATCAATGCTGACTTAAAACAATAGACGATTTATTTTTTGTAATTTTGTTTTTATAATATTTTGTGACTAGTTTTATTTGTTTACTTTTTTTGTTTATTCGAATTTGTAAGACTTTTTCTCTTTAATTATGTACATTACACAAATTAATCAAAATATCAGTATTTGATATTTTATACTTTGTTATATTTTCTTATTTTTTTTGTTTTGTTTAAAAATTTGGAAGCTACCACACACAAAAAAAAATATAACACACCATGCAATTAATATATTATTTAAATTCTTCAGTCACAAAATATTTTTTCATTTTTTCATTTTTGTATATAAAATATTGCATAGATTATAATTTTAGTTATTATTATTATAACTAGTATTATGAATGTTTATATATAAATATATTTATGGCATTTAACTTAAAATAATGTTTAAGTATTGTAGTTATTTATATTTATATTATATAGAACACACACAACATTTAACTAAATTGCCTGTAATTTTCTAATAATATGTTTTATTATTTTTGTTTAAATTACAATCTAATATTATACTCTATCATTTATTCTTCTGCACGAAATAAAGTATCAACATAAAAAATATATATGTAGGTATAACATGAATATTATTGTGTCATCAAATATGAAATGTATAATTAACTATATATGAGTATTTACTTTATTGAAACCGTTCGTTTATTTAATATAATAGACATTTAATGGAAACAAAAACAAATAAAATTTGTCTACAGTTTTATTTTTTTTTTTAATTATTATTATTTATTAAAACAAGCCCTGATTTAACTATTTAGTCTCTTCGAGATCTACACTAACCCTTTTGGACTGCATTCATAATGCTTTTACAATATTTTTATCAAGAGAAATCATCATTATTGAATTATATTAGAAAATTTAAAATAACACAAACAGTATGTTTCACAAGTACAGCGCTATACTTTTTGAATGAAAGTGAGATCTAAATGTATACGATTTAATAACATTTTTGATACTTTTTTTTGACGTTTTCGTAATCAAATTCATACTTGAATTAATTAAATTAAAACTACGATCCAAAATTGGGGAGTACTTAATTAAATGTTGTACAATGTAGGTATACGTCTGTCTTTATCATATTTTAGATAGTGATTATTTTAAAATTATAAATCAGTGGTTTTGATCAAATTTTGAGAATATAAAGAATTATCAGTGAGGAATTCTTTTGGATTTAAGGGAACATTTATAGCCATCATTGAAATGAATTTCAGAAAAAGTATTCTCTATTTTCCGGACGGAAATTAATTTTCCTGAACGACTGATTCTTTTATGTCCAAAAGAGAAACGAATTGTTTCACTGATTTGTGTTTCAATTTCAAACAACACCAATGACAGATTTTCGTCAGAAAAAAATGTGTGGTGGGTTTTAATTGGGAAATTATTTTCAACGACAGACATTGAGCAGGTTTAGACGATATGAGGGACTTGAAAATAAGGCAAGCTTCAAGTATCTGACTGGCCAGCTGCCAAAAAATTGCCTTCGAACTAAGCCGACTCTCTTTGAAACTTGACTGAAAAGTTAGGGGCCAGTTATAGCTATCATTAAAATTAATCCGGAAAATTTTTTGAATGGAAATTTGACTGTGTTTCCCTTTGATTAGAGATGAAAATTATATACTGATCGATCGGAAATCATACAAAGATTTTTTTTTGAGAAAAAAAAAGGTAATTGCTAATTTATTTTTCTCTAAAAATGTATCTTTCAAAAGTGAATCGTTTCATTGATTTGTCTTCCAATTTCACACAATTCCAATGACGAATTTGTCATTAAAATTTGGTCGTGGATTTCAATAAAGGCATTTTTTTCAATAACAGACATTTTTAATGATAGCTATAAACGACCTGTCAAATGATGAAAACCAATGATAGCTATAACCGGCGCCTTAGTCAAGAAAAATCTCCCTTACTATCAAATCAAGTTTACTTATGTCAAAATGACAGTTGATCATATTTGTGTTATTCAACTGAAAGCTGAACTTTATTTTTTATGGTTTATTAATTTTTTGCACAATTACATTTAACGCTTTGTGTAAAAGGGTACCTTTTCAAATTGGAAAAGGAAAAAGTAATATTTCTTCACAATACAAAATATAAATAGTGATGAACTTGTAGCTTGCCTGAGGAGTGTTTTGCAGACAATAATGTTTTTGGTAGTTTTTGCACAATAAACCGAGGGTAGAAGTTGGTGAAGTAATGTTCCGATTTTGAAGTTTATAACACTTAACCAACTAACTTGTTGCTTTGGTTAAAATGTACGTTCAAAGAATTCTTTTGATGGTAAATAAAGTCTCTTATCATCAAACAAATTACAACGATTGGTTTCAATGATGAAAACTAATGATAGCTATAACTTATTCCTTTGCTCGTTTTAAACCATAAACATCAGGAAAGACTGTAAAAAACAGCACGCAATTTTTTACACTTTCGATCTTAAGACCTAAAATTTGAGGATTTTTTCAGGTCAAGTTTACTGAGATGTGAACTCAACGAAACTTTTAAGGAGTGATATTGACTCATAGTCTGCAATTTTTGCAAAACTAAACTAATACAATTGAATTATTAGAAATATCATAATAGTTAATGGAACTTTAAACAAAATTATAATACTTCTATTCAAAATACAAAGTGTTGTCCAAAACATATACATATGACAAATAATAAATTTTAACTATGATAAACATTTGCAGAACCAATTCATTTAAATTCATAATATATACTTGTACTTGTGATCACAAACTACATTAGGTATATAAAAATATCTAAAATGAAAAAGCCTAAATTATATTACCTATTGCTGCAAAAATAACGTGCTCATAAGAATAAATGCATTATTTTAGATTTTAGATTTTGTTTTTTTAAGAACTTTTGTGCTATATAGTCCTAGCAATCCCTTAAATTACAGGAACTATTCTACCGTTGCAAAATAAAAACAAAAAATATTTTACTAAATTAAACAAAAATAAATTGCTTTTGTCCTTTTTCTATAATTAATATTTACGTTTTTCATTTTTGTTGTTTGTTTGTTTGTTTAACTTTCGAGGACAACATAATATATCTAATATACATAGTAGTATTATTATTTATATAGGTACACAAGTATTTATATAAAGTTTATCATTATTTTCTTTTTCTTTGTAATATATAAACTGTCTGTAAATGAACACATCCATTCCACAATTCCGTTTAGTGTAAAATTGTACTAAAATTTATGTTTTCATTTTGTCCGTAAATTGTTTAAAAAATGTTAGTTTTTTTTTTCTAAATACACAAGTACCTATGTATTATTTTTTCTTAAGTATGTATGTATATACATTTAAGTATATATATATATAATAATTTTATCTCTTTCTCTTAACCTCAATTTTTGAGCTAGTAAATTGTTTTCTTCAAATCTGATTTGATTGTTGCATAGTAATCTTATTTTTCTTTTTATTTTGTTTTCTTTTTTTTTAACTGTCTTCCACAATCAGTCTTAAAATTTAAGTCTATACAATTCTTATTTTATTCGACAACAACCGATCGATTTGTATTTTTTGTATTTATAAAATAATATGAAGCCCATACGAAAAAATTAAAAGTTTTATGATTTTTCTTTTTCAATTTTTTTAAAATATTACAAAATACTCTTGAAATGAGTAAAGAAAAGTAATTGGTTAAATATTGATTTATGAATGAATAAGAAATATATTCATGAGTGAAGTCGATAAAAGTAGTTGATTTATAAAATCAACTAAATTGAATATGAGCTTAACTTTTAGTTTTGATTGTTTTTGTTTTTTTTTTTTTGTTTTTGCGAAAGACTTGTTTTGTATAAATTTTAAATCTTTTAACTTTTCGTTGAAGCTTCGTTTAACACCCGATCTTTTTCATTTTTAAAATAATTTTCATTGAGACAAATTATATTTTCTAATAGACGTGGACAAACCGTTTGTGAGGATTAGATCCTTCTTTGGAGTCTGGTGAGAGTTCAATCAAGAATACAATTCTTCCATCTGGCATGAGAGCAACATCGCATGTACGATCTTTTTCATCTAGAGTACATGGCATCTGTGGGTTGACAGATGGACGGATTTCAATCTATAAAAGGAAACGACTATTAAGAAACTCCATACAAATTTAAATAATTAAAAATATTATACTTACATCCCACAAATAATCCATATTGGGACTAAAAACAATGACACGTTGATTCTTAGAATCGGCCACAATAATTCGTCCTTCGTCATCGCAACACAGTCCTGATGGTCGATTGAACTCCTGGAAACCACAGCCTTCTTGCCCTTTGGCAGAAATTATCTAAAAAAAGAAAAACAAAGAATTTAATTTAATAATGTTAAAATTCTAATTGAATACTAAAATATCAAATAAACGTTTAATTTTAATATATATTTTGAAAGAAGAAGTTTAAACAATTTTGTTCTTTCTTTCAAATGTATATTTTATCAAAATCTGTCAAGTGGTTCTTGAGACATACATTTATATGAATTTTACTTTATATTCGATATGTCATATGCTTTCAATTTTTTAAACTCACCTCATTTACATCCGGATCAATTAAATATAAGCAATGATTGTCGAAATCAGAAACAATGATGTTCCCTTGCGGTGTATAACATATTCCTCTGGGTGCGGCAATACTCTTGCTTGGGCCATTATTATCGAAGACAATTTGACGTATGAAACGACCCTCCGAATCGAATTGCTGAATACGATGATTTCGCGAATCTGTGACGGCAATTTGACGCCTCGAATTAACTGCGACATCCCACGGATATTGGAATTGGCCGTATTCCTTGCCGAAAGTACCAAATTTCGAGAGGAAAATTCCATTGGCCGAGAATATTTGAACACGATGATTGTCTTTGTCGACGACAATGATGCGATTATCGCAATCAGTACAAATTCCAGCTGGCAAATCGAATTCAGCATTTCCGACACCTTTGCGGCCGAACTTGAACTTGAAAGTTCCATCTGGGTTGAATACTTGAACACGATTGTTGCGACGATCGGAGACTAGAATGTTTCCCATTTTGTCAACGCACAAACCCCACGGACGACTGACTTGTCCATCTTCATGGCCCTCGGTGGCAAATGATAGTGTTAGAAGGTTTGAGTTGCGAACTTTGATGTGATCTGAACTTCCAGCAATGCACTGAGTTATTCTTGGAGCACCAAATTGCAGAGCTGGTGAAGTACGCAAAAGACTGATTTCCCAGTCGAGACCTGGATTTGGCATGCGTTGTGTCAATGGTGTTGGTACGCGGAAGCTCACATCACGAAGAATGGGACGACGGGAAGCTGCAGCTATCGTAGAATGTGCAACTGGAGGAGGCAATCCTGCTACAGCAGGAACAACTGGAATCAACGAACCCGCCTCGACGACGGGAATATTCTTATCATCGACAACAACGATACCTCCTTGATTGCGGATGTCACCCAGAATAGTGAAATCTGGAGGAACAAATGCAAAGAGTTCCTGACGTGGCTGAAGGTCCTTAAAGATGGCGGCAAACTGTTCCAACTGACGCTGACCATTGGTAATCTTGAGAGCGATTTCGATTTGTTCCATGAGATGAGCATTTTCGTAGACCTTAAGCAACATGTCGGATGTTTCAGATAAACCAGAAAGAGTGGATTTCAGACCTGCCATTTGATCGTGCAGCAAAGCTAAACGTCTCTGACGAAGCTTCTCAACAAAGTCCAGCAAAAATCGTTCACGGTCTTCAATGGCGATCATGAACTGCCTGAAGGACTTCCTGATATTGTCTGACAACTCAGCACAGTTTCGTTCTATAAGACGAATAAATGCCAAAGCCTTATCAATGCTGCCTTTGACACACTTCGTGCCCATTTGACTACTCTCAATGGCCATGTCAATTTTGTCCTTAGCCTCTTCGACAAAACTCTGAATTGAGGTGTAGTCGTGGTCCTTGTGCTCGCGAAGGGTGCAGCATTGACAGACCAATTTTTTGCAGTATTCACAGACATAGCGATAGACTTCGTTGTGTAAATCACACATGAAACTTGGACCTGGAAGCACAGTAGGCATTCCCCCAGTCGATGTAGACCCAATCGGAGATGGCAATGAGATCACTGAATGATTTGAGGACAAGGGACTGTTGCGATGATCACGCAAGCAATTATTGCACATGAACTCATTGCAATCGAGGCAGCGAATTGATGCATTACTATCACATCCTGCGCCACAATGAATGCTCGAATTACTTGAGTTGCTTGATCCCGGCGATAGTCTTGAGGTATTGCGAACAAGTGGCTGTGCCGTAGGTTGGGCACTAAACATGCCATTCATAAGAAAATCGTTGTGAACTGGAGAAGATCTAGAAAAGAATTTTAAAAAATCATTTAAAAATATAGAAATAATGCTTTGAAAGTTGGAAGAAAAGAATAACTTACAATTGTGAACTTTGAAGAAGAGCCGTATTCAATTCCCAAGCAGGAAAAGAATCTAAGATTCCAGCCAAAAGCGTTTCCGTGGATGAGTTTGTGTTGCAAGCTGGGGGAACATTATTTGTTGTGCCATGAGGAAGATTGTTGTTGGTTACTAATTCCATTTTATTTTAATTAGGTCTGTAAAATTATTAGAAAACAAATAATTTAATTAAATTTAAAGATTAAAGGTTAAAAGGAAAGTTTAATTTGGACTTTAAAGAAAAAAAAATCAAAGGGGAATTTGCAATTCTTTTGAACACTTTTTAAGACGTTTCTTGTTTGTGTGGTTAAGATTTCGATACGAGGAGTCAGTTCTTTAGATAAGGGAGGACATTATTTTGAACATTGAAGCAGTCTATATCTTGAAACTACTTATTTAAACCATTTTCGACACCAAACCTTTAAATACGATAGGATCTGAAACTCATTTTAATGCTTCCTCTGATATCTCTAGACGATCTATTAAGAGACAAAAAACTTTCAATTTTAGAGCCTTATCAACCCCAGTACCGCCTTAAAGTATGTACAAAGCGAAGTTTTCTTCTTTAGTTTACTTTGAAAACTTGCGGTATAGAAAGTTGTTATGAAGTAAATTATATTCTTTAGTAAGTGTTATTTAGTGTTTACGAAAAAAATGTACCTACTCAATAGTAGAGTACTCCTTAACATATGTACCATATTCCCATTGGGATTTTCAGAAGCGGGATAAGGACCGCTAACGAAAACGGCTATTGCTAGTATTGTTGTTGTTTTTTGTTCGTATATATTTTATACTATTAATGTAAAAGTGAAATACGAAAATAAAAATAACATAATTGGGAAACAGAAATCTCTCCCTTTTCCTTAAGAGGGGTGATTTTCACTGCTGTGCAATAACACACAAACTCTTGATTCCCGAGAAAAGGGCTGCCATACGACGATAATGACATTGGGATGTATTGTACATACATATAGTAAGAGGTGAAAGCAGTCTATTTGAACTCCCTTTTTCTTTTGTAATTTTTATACCTCGAAATTTATGGCTGGGCCTTTTTCCATAAACTTATTTTATACTAGGTATAGTGTTTGTCAAAGCCTCGAAGGGAATATTGTGTGTGTTAGAAATGAAGAAGCATTATTGGAAAAACTAAATAACACACAGTTCAAAATATGAACCGTACGTGGGTTGGATATGCAATTTTGGGGTTTCGCAAAATTAATCGACATCGGTTGGAAAATAGAAAAGATAATTTTTCTGTTCGAATTTTGGTTAAGGGTGATGGCGATTATTTCCAAAACAACAAAAAAAAGAAATACCAAATTAAGTATTTTTGGCATTAATTCCATGATTAATAGGTGCAATTTTTGCTTTTAAGGGTTTTTTTTTTTGGGCACATCAAATTTAAAATTAAGAAATATTGTATGTGCGTTTGTGTTTACTTGGCTGCAATAATAAGATTTATTGGATTTATATTGTTTTTTTTTTGGGGTAAATTCTGGAAAAGCGTGCCCTTTTCGACAGTATTTAATTCACTGAAACATCAATCAATTTATTCGTGCCAAACAAATAGTTGAAAAAGTTCTTTGTAAACCATCTTAAAAATAAATTATAATAAATAAGTTATAAAGGGGTTAGGCCTATCAAAATTTTCGAAAAATCGTTTTTTTTTTTAAATCTTAAATTGTTCCCTAGGATCACGAAACTGTTGTGCCAAAAGATTATGGCCGGGAAAAACTTTTAAGTATTGGATTTTAAAATGTACGTATTGCGGTACCACAAAATCACTTATAATTTTATGCTATTCTAAACTTCAAAGGCGTTTATTCCAATGCTGCCTTTTTTAAGGTTGCCTATTGACTTGAAATTTGGAATACATATATCTTTACAAGTACATTTTCCATCGAAAGATTTTTTGTGTGTACCATTCACTGGTCCTAAGTTATAGGGGTCTTAACTTGTTCTTCTTTTTTTTAAGGTTTCTTGCTAATATCATTGACAGTTTTCGGGGTATGCAATTTAAATAGATATCAAGAACTTGGATGCAGCGGTCTTCAGTTTATGTGTTTTTCTGAAAAAAAGCTTATTTTTGCGTCTTCAAGGGTGGGCTAACAGCTTAAGCTAATAATGAACACAAATAATTTTGAAACACATGTAATCAATGAGTACTCAAGAAATTGTTTTCTACAGAATCAAAAATCGGATTTTTATTTTTTTTAAAAAAAGTGATTAAAATTATAGTAAACGTTGTAAATTGTGATAGACTGCGTTATATTTAATTAACTATGTATGTATGTATTTCAACGTTTTATATAGAGCTCATAATTATTTAAGAAAATGTTAAGAAAGCAGGCTTAACTATAGATTTTTACAATAAGCCAGCGTATATTTCTAAGATTTGTGAGAATTTACTCAGACGAACATCTTTAAATTATAAACTATCGAAACAAGGGCTTTCATTTTAAAAAGTATCTGTATCTGTCATCTTTTGACATTTGTGAAGTAGAAACTAAATTATTACTAAAAAATTCAACAACATATAAGAATTGTTAAGATTCGCTGTAAAAATGCTTAAAACTTTTCCAGTCATAGTTCGCAATACTTAAGCACTTTTGAGACGTCGTAAAGCATCACCTTCTCGACCGGCTATAGTCAAAGTGATGGAAAAAATTGAGCTATTGGGTTAGGTAAATTTATTAAACAATTATAGCAGTGTGCCTTGCTCCAGAACAGCTGAGAATATTACAACAGTAGCCCGTTGTGTTAACAAAAGCTTGCGTTTGTCGATTAATCGTCGATCTTTAGAATAAGGCATTTCACAAATGACATTAGCATTTTACGTAAAAACTTATGTCTTGAGGCTTACAAAGTTCAGTTAAGTTGTACTTAAACCAGGCGATAGCGAGCAACGACTTATCTTCAGTGATTGGGTTCTTAAAATGCATCGAAATGTTCCGGAAATGATCATCGAAAAATCATCATCAATGATGACGAATATATTTTCGCCTCGGAGGTCTCAACGAGTCGTTTTTAAGTTCTGTTTTTTGGGGTGTGATTACTCAAAAATAAGGCTGTTAAAATTAATGTATTCCGCTACCGAGTTATGATGATACAAATTTCGTAAAACAGGAATAGAGATGCAGTTATTATTCCTGTTGTAAAATACGTATACGCCCCGATGTACCTGAAAAATATTGCAATACCAGCTCTCATGAATTACCTATAAACTTTATAAGATTTTCACTAAAAAACCAGAAAATCAAAGAACTTAGAATAAAAAATAAAGAACTCTCAGTTACACAGTCTATTTTAAAAATCAGTGTTTTTTGATTTGGAGATATTTAGGTAAGCTTGAAGTTGGTATGATAAAAAGTAAATAAGTCATTACTTAGAGTAAGAAGCTTATAGTGCTGATTTTATTGGCGTATTTTAAGTATATTTAGCTCAAAATCAGCTTTCATTTGGTACTTATTTCATAGGACACCGGCTTCTCCTGGAAATGGGTCATCTTCTTCCAATTAAATTGAAATTCCTACATATATAGTTTGAATTTTGATAACTTGAAGAATGCCAGGTTTTGCCGTAACACCCATACAAAAAAGTTGAGTTAGTTCGTTCAAAAGATCTGTGTGTCTTCAAAATATAAGTATAAACATGATAAAAACTCGAATATTTTAAGAACTCATATTTGAGTTTAAAAGGACTTCAAACAAAAAGCATGTTTAAAACATTTTAGCAGCAGCGAAACAGAGGAATTCTGCTAAAGAATTATTAAACCTTGTCTTTTTGAATCAATATTCTATTATTGTTGCCTTAAAAAATATATATGTACATATATACCTATATATATATATACCTACATATAAATGTGCAGTAGAGTATGTATTTAAGCAAAATTGATTTGATTTATCCATTTACAACATATTTTTGTCTACAAATTTGGAAAACTAAATACATACATACATAGCTCTTTCTTTATTTTCCTTTAGACTCTAGATTTGCTTTATTTCGATAGTTTTTCAATTCTGTAAAGTATGTATGTATGTAGGCATGAGGTAGGGATTGCATGTATTAAACAAATCTTGACAAAGATCGAGACATAAATTAAATGAATCTTGCATCCTGTCTACCTGCCAATAACCTTCATATACGCACTCATCGTAGATGTATGTATATGCATTTTATGTGTTCGCTTGAATTTCAACAGATGCTCGCTCGATAAAATAAATTTATTTTCCAAGGTTCCAAGGTTTCCAAGCAGATGTTTGTCATTAACTGACAAAAAAAATAGAAGAAGGACACTTATTTGTATGTATGTGTGTAGTCTATAGATGGAGTCCTTTTATCTAGAGATGAGTAGGTACCTAGCCTATATAAGTACCTTCTTAGTTAAAATGGATAAGAGGAAAGAGAACAAGCATTCAATTGCAAGTGTTAAATTTCATTCTAATCCCAATCAATTTAGAATCTTTCATTTTAAAATGAAGATCTAGAGTGGATATGAACTAGAACTTCCTTTAACACTTAGAGATTCAAAAGCCCTAAGGGTCGTATTCTCATTTTAAAATAGATACCTAGTAAAGTTATTATGGTCTTAACCATTTTTTTAACCTATGTACCTACTTGTACATATTTCATGATTAATTTTATTTACATATATATTTATTTATTTCGTGTGATCTCAAAATCAATATTTCTAAATCTAAAATTATGATTTTTAAACCTCAAAACCGTTCAGATAATAATGTACGAAATTGGACATTAGATGGTACCACTATTGAAGTTGTCAGTGAGTATAAATATCTTGGTTTTTACTATCACTCATAATTTGAACATCAAAAATCATATTAAAGAGAAACTGGTACTAGCCAAATCATCTATAAACTCGATGTGGTCACATTTTTTTTCAAGAAGCTTCGTGGACCCTACATCGAAATTTAAGGTTTTTGAGGCTACCGTGAACAGTTGCTTTTGTTATGGCAATCAAGTGTTTGGATACCAATTTCTAGAGGATATGGAAGTTATTCAAAGATACTTCTTCATAAGAATCTTGCGGCTACCGCGTAGCACGCCTAATTACGCCATATATGTTGAGTCCGGGCTTCCGCAAGTATAAGTTAGAAATTTAAAGGCCATCGCAGACTATCTTATTAAAGTTATGAGCAAATCCTGCTTATATCACTCCATTGTGGATATTCCCCTTTTAGAAATTGGCATGCTCTTGCCACAGCAATGAATTTAAATGCAAACAACAAAGAAGAATGGAGAAATACTTTTTAAAACTGCATTTCGATGATTGATAAGTAAATGTATAAAACTAATCTCGAAAGGGCTAGGGAATCACTTGCTAGAGCAACCTATAGCCGTCTTAATTTAACTTTGGGTGATTAAAATTATTTCTGTGAGGACCTTTCTGCTTCTGATATAAGTTTGATATTCAAAATACGGACTGAAACTCTTGAGTTCAACTGCAGGCCACATAGAACTGATTTAGATGTAATTTGTTCACTCTGTAACTCAAACCAACATTTTTTAGCAACTTGTCCTATTTTACAAGAAATCCCTAGACTTCATTTTGATAGAAGCTTCTTTTCGTCGGAAGAATGTTTACGTGTTATTGAACAGGAAGTATTGTTGGAAATTGCTGGTATGCAGCCTCAAATTCTTATTTGATGCTGATTTGAAGGTCAAACTTCCCTATAGCGAATTTGCACGGGACCAGAAAATTATTTCGTTTATAGAAAATTCGTTATAGAGAATTTTTTGTTTTCAACAAATAAAAGAACCTTCCTCTTTTGCGAAGCAAATTTTTTGTCCAAGAAGATTCCTACCACGAGCGGCGGTTATCCATTTCAGCATTGCTTCATCAATATCCTCGAAAAGACATTTTCGAAGTCTTTTGCGTTTAGTGCTTAATTCCTCGTCTTCTACATTTTTTTAAATCGCTGCTTTGTTTTTTAAATTTGTTGATAAGCTACTGGGAGGAATTCCAAATTGCTTAGCAATATCTGTTTTTTAAGTCAATCCCTCTTCAACTTTATTAATTATCAACAACTTTTTCTCAAGAAATGCTACTTCGAGACATTTTCAATTATATTCACTGAAGCCTGAACATACTCGTAGAATGCTTGCATTTAAAATCTTGGGGAAATCCTCTTATAAGGTTATTTTTTCTCTGCATGCTGTTGTTTTTAACAGAAAATTATTTGAAAAAATTCGTTATGTGGAAACAAAAACGTATGAGATTTGGATTTCCAGCAACAAAATTTGTTCGTAGTAGAGAAAAATTCGCTTTATGGAAATTCGTTATAAAGCCTAGTACGCTGCTGATGCGAAACAAATTTTTCGGCGGTCTCCAAGTGCAGAGCGAAATTAAAACGAAAACCACAGCGGAAAAATATTTGTGGAGAGTTCTGTCTGGAAGTTGAATTTCACTGCTTGTCTTCATCACTTCTTGCACATCACCAACAACATCCTGAGTTTCCGATTCAGAAATGCAATGTTGGAACACATTAGACAAATCCATTTTATTTTAAATTTTAAATCAAATATAAACCAAAGTCAAAACACCGAAAGTCACGAGTAAACAATTTTTTTTTTCAATAAAAAAATTAAACGTCAAAATTTCGCAAGCAATTAATGTGCTGGGCAATTAAATTGAGAACGAAAAGAGTGGAGAATTGTACTAAGAAATCTAGTACAGCTATCCACTAAAATGTCACATTTCGTCGTTCAGCAGCGTACTGAAAAACGAAAAGCACAGCGAAATTTTTCGTTTATGATTTCGTCATGTCATTTTTGTATGGGAATTTTCGTTTCGCATCAGCAGCGTACTAGGCTTAAGGAGATAAAAACAAACCAAAAAAATAACCAAAAAGATATGTACTCTAAATCAATTCGTAATAGAGAGATCTTCGTTATGTAGAAGTTCGTTATAGGGAAGTTTGACGTATCTATGTACATACTTAAATAAAAAAGAAAAAAGTTTTGTTTTAGCTAAACTAAAAGCCCCAATATTCCATAACTTGAACCTTTTAGAGTTCGCCTTTTTCCGTTTTAACTAAACTAAAAGTCCATATTCTCCGAAACCTTTCCACTTCTTCGCCATCTTCGGTTTTTTAGTTAAAAAAAAAAATTAAACTTGAACAATCATTTAAAGCCACTTTAAGAAAAAAACATTTAAAAAGTTGCTCACATTTTTGTAATATTATTTATATACGAATGTTCTTTACTTTGTATTCCATAATTGTATACTCTTTTTTCTCAATGTAAATTTCTTGATAATATTCGGCAGACGGCTCTAATGCCATGCTTGTAAGTTTTTTTTTCTATTGTAAATTATTATTTATCGTTTTTAATGAATACAGATTTATCTCATCTTATCTTATTTTATATTTAATAACCAATTTAAATAAGATCTCTAGCAATTTTAGCCTCAATTTTCAACAAATGGTTAACAACGCATCTAGTTTGCGAATAATTTGCGTACCTATTTATTTAAAGAAATGACGCATTTTATGTTTTACTTATGTTATATTTATTCCTGTACTATAAGCATTTTAACCCATCTTTAAAAGGGGGGGTGATGGGTGATAGACCATTTAAAAACTTATCTATGTAGGTATTGGAAAACCACCCCAGAGATCCCAAATCCCAACAGGAAAGGAAGAAGGTCTTCTTTCTTTCTTAAATTCGAAAATGAGTCTGCGTTGTTGTTTGGAAATAGATTCTAAATTAACATTCTCCTTACACAAATACCTTTTCTGCCCTAACCCCCAACACTATTCACTCTTATAACATTTATACAATCTTCTTCTTTTTCTTCTGATTCACCGATTCACCCCTATAGTGGTAATACGGACATACAAACAAACATACATATGTACATATATAACAAATCAAATGATAGGTACAAATTTTGACAAATTTTATCAGGACTATACTCTGTTGACTGTTGTTTTTGTTGTTATGGGGATGCTGATGAATTCTAAAGAAAACGCATCCAAACGGTAAGAAATGCGTGTAAAGGTATATAAAAGGGTCAATCACCTTAGTTTCACAGGAGATCTTCTTTTATTTATTTTTTTTTTTTTTGGTTTCTAGAAAAGTAAACTGTACGAAGCCAAACCAAAGTTGAAACCCAGCGATAACCCCCCAACAACACTTAACAAACCGAACCAAACCAAACCTTGTTCTTCTTCTAGGGACCATCTTTTTGCTCATTCCTTTGATATTCTTCCTCCCTTATAAATATTATTCCTTTTTCCTTTCTATACTATACTATACCTCTAATGGGACATACATTTATACTACATGTTCTCGTCCTGTCGTCCTGCCTTGCAACCAGCACAGGCTGAAAAGACAACTGTTCAACACACTAAAAGCCTATAGTAGAACAGTAAAAATCTCGTATTTGTATTACGAGTATCTTGGGTCTATGGAAAATATTGATCGTAGAAAAATATATGTTTTGTATTAAAAGAAAAAAGTTATACTTTAATACTTTCGGTAAATTTAGAGCCAACATTGATGCAGTGGTTAAAAATAATAAAATTCAAAATACCTCGTCGTGACTGAAAACTAAAACATCTCCAAAATCTCATGTTTGTAATTCAGTGCATCATTTACGACTCCAAATTAATAGAATTTGAAAAATCATGCGATTCAATTAAAAGTCCAGAATGATATTCGAAATAGATAAAGTAACCTATTTATGTAAAAAGCAAAGTAATTTTCCGAGAAAACTGACATTTTTTAAGAGAAATTCATACTCGTAATATCTGAAAATGTAAGGATTCACATACATATATTTAAATTTAAAAATCGTAACGTTTAGAAAATGTTGTTCAATAGTGTAAAGTCACTTTTTGAAAGCTTTTTGTTTAAGAGTTTAAGTTCATGGGAAATTACGAGTAAATCATTAAGTTTTTTCTCAGTTATTACGATGGCTTGTTATTTTTTGTTAAATCTAATGATTTCATTTATAAAATGTATAAAACAAGAAATATAAGCCTCAACTTTCTTCAATAATTTTGCATACATTCAAGGATTTTGTACATTGATGCAAGTACTTCTTCAAAAAATCATAAAATGTAATCCAAACAAGACATTATATTAAAAGAAAAGAAACTTTCCTTGGTAAGTCTTAATTTTATTAAAACACTGTAATTTTTTTGATAGCCAAAGAAACACGATTGACAATAAATTTGTTTCTTGTCAGTAAACTCAGATATCAAATCATATATCAAATTAACTTACGAGTAGTTTGATGCACATGACAAGTAGAAAATGAGCTTAAATGTACCAACAATTTTATGCAATTGCTTTCATACTTTAAGAAAAACTATTTCTAACTTAATTTTTACAATTGAACAACTCACAAAACAAATGAGTACATTTTACATAAAAATTGTGTTATCTTGAAAGATTTGCACATTTCCGAAAATTTGACTTTAAATCAATTTGCAAAATAGGGAAAAATTGGCATCTTGACAGATTTCAATCAAAAATAAATTGATTTTATTTTCAAAAAGAGAACCACTTTAAAAAACGATCTTAAATGTAAAATGCAAGATCAGTTTCAAATTTATAACAAATATAGAAATTAGATATGTTGCTCAAGGTTTAAAAACAAAAGGAAAAAATGGTAGAATCCATTTCCGTGTGCCCGTACTTTAAGTAGATGAAGTTGACCATAAACAATGTTAAGAACAATTCAGGAAGTATGCCTAAAAAGTATTGATAATTTTTAGAATTATTCTTAAATTCTTATGGATGGATTCAAGTGTCACGTTCTGCACGATATGGTAGGTTGTCAGATGATTTTGAAATCCATAGCGGAGTCAGACAGGGCTGTATTTTGTCGCCAATATTGTTTTTGTTGGTGCGCGCAGCTTTGTCAGGTAGCGGAGGGATCCAATGGACTTTGACATCCTATTGAAAACACTTGGATTACGCGGACAATGTTTGCTTACTCTCTCATAGGATCATGGATCTCTATTAAATGACAACAAGTGTGGAGAGAGAAGCAGAAGTTGTGGGGCTGAAAATTAATTCCGGCAAAACAAAAATGATCAGTCCCGGAATTTGACCATCCTCTCAAATAAATATTTCCTCGCAACCGGTGGAAAAAGTGGAGAGCTTTCAATACCTTGGAAGTATCGTCTCCATCGAAGGCGGAACCGAACAAGACGCCATCTGCCGCATGGGCAAAGCAAAAGCGTCGTTCGGTATGCTATCGAAAATTTGGAGGAATAACTCTATCAGTTTAAGAACAAAGCTACGACTGTTTCGCAAAAATGTCGAATCTGTGCTTCTGTGCCATTACAAGAAAGCTACAAACCTTCGTGAATAGATATCTTCGTAACATCCTAAGGATTTTTTGGCCAAACTGTATATCAAATGAGGTCCTTCATAGAAGGACAGGTCAGGAACCTATAGAATCTATAATAGGAAGGCGTAAGTGGCAATTGATTGGACATACGCTTCGAAAAGGAAACGACTGCATTGCAGGCCAAGCAATGCAGTGGAACCCGCTCACACAAGAAGTACGAAGAGCTAGACGACCGAGAAGCACATGGCGCAGGGCATTCGAAGCGGAATCAGCGTCACTAGGCAAGAGTTGGAGCGAGCTGAAACACATCTCCGGAAACCGTACACGATGGCGCGTAGGCGTAGTAGAGGCCCTATGCCTATTAAGGGGTTCCCAATGCACTTAACAGGTCTGAGGACCTAATTAAGTAAGTAAGTATTCTTAAATTTCAGAATAAAAAACATATAAAACACTATGTGCATCCAAAAAAATTGCCTATAATGGCGTAATTTCAATTTCTGTACTAACAAATTTTTGACGCATAGTGTAAACAAATACATTTTGTATTTGTTCATGATGTAAAACAACCTAAAAAATGTAGTAAAGCTAACTTCAGTGGGACTTATCTTAATACATTTCTTAAATTTAGGACATTGCATCAAAAAGGGGCTAGCCCAAATTTAACTTTTTGCCGATAATCAAAAAAAAATCTTCAAAAAATGTATTATATCAGGAATATATTAAAATTTTATAAATTTTGTAAATTATGTTTTGGGATAAGTAAACAATATTAGCAATCAAATTGATTTGAAAGTGCCCCCAAAGGCAACAAATATGAACTTGTTCCCCTTTTGATGCAATTACTATTGATTACATAAAAACGAAGTTGTTTCTTAATCTAAAAGGTCAATTTTTTGTTTTTCTATTTTAATTTTTTGTAAAATGTAAAAAGAACCTCTTCTGCAACTTATATCCTTTAATCCAATGCAAGATAAAAGAATAAACTGTCTTTGTAACCCAAAAAATTATTCAAATAACATATACGATGTGTAAACTGTTAGGGGTGTCAGTATCCCTTACAGCTATCAAAACAACAACAACAACATCAAAATGAAAGCAAAATATAACTTAGAAAAAAAAACACCCTCCCAACACGTACAAAAAAACAAGGGGGAAAAAGTGCGTCCTGCGTAAACGCACCCTGGGAGGGTAGTGGGAAACTACGACTACGATACCATACGAAACGAACAAGCAGTAAAGACAATCAACAACACCCTTTTTGAAAAAAAAAACAAAACGAATACGAAAAAGAAGGAAAAAAGGAACAAAAACAACAATAACAATTACAGCACCACAAACATTTCTAATACTCTCTGTGGGGCTTTTATGTTTTTGTTTTTGTTTGGTTTTTTTTTCCAAAATACCTTAAATAATTATTGTATTATTTTATTCAATAAAATCAATTTAAAATAAAATTAATTTTTGTACTTACAGCAATGGGTTGTTTTTTTTTAAATAGACAGGTAGTTTAAAAATCGTCGTCGGTCGGTGAAAATTGTAAATTAAAAAAAGAATCGAATTCTCATGTGTTGAATTTTTCCTTTCGATATTTTGTTTTTCTTCTATTTGGTTTTATATCAATTTTATTGATATTTTCTTTTATCTCTAACGCCGCCGAAAACAAACAAAACACAAACAATAAAATGATAATAATAAACAAAAAAAACGGGACAACTTAAACACCAACAACACTATTGAACTTCTTGTGTGTTTTTAATTTTGTTAATATAACGAAATTTGTATATATTTTATTTAATAATTTTTATATTTTGTATATAAATAAAAACCACATAATTAAACAAAAATAACGAAACTATTTTATAATTATGTGCTAAATCATTGTGTGTTTAACTTTTACTTTCGAAATGTTCATTTAGACTGATTTGAGGAATTTCTAAAACACCATGACACACCACTAATTCCACTAAACATCGCACTCACTCATCATAGTGTTGTTAAATAGGTACACAAAATATAACAGTCCAACATTTGAACATCGAAGTTGAGGTTTATGAAGATGGGACTCCTTCACTTCTTGGATTTCCTTCGTTGTTAATGAAAAAGATGACAACGATATTGAGTATGATGATGGTGATGATGATGCGTAGAATAGAACGCAGTTTGTCGTCACAGTTTTCGTTTGTTTTATATATATATAGGTATATTCATCCAGTGACCCAATTAATATAAACGCCTGCTCTCGAAAGACTGCGTTTTCAACATGCGTATACGAAAAACGAGAGCGTAACACACGGCGACGGCGGCGGTGGCGTTGGCGGTGTTGGCGACGGCGACGGTGATGGTAATGGGTGACGGTGACGAAAACAACGCACTAAAAACCGATGAAGAAAAAACACATTTAGGGCGAGTAAATTTAGACTAAATCTCAAAACTTTCAAAAAAAAAATAATAATTATAAAATCGAAGCAGCAGAACAAAATTTACACTCAATTAAAGTTAAACACTATTTTTATAAAGTTTCTTTTTAGTTTTGTTTAAAAGGTTGATTTTGTTTAGATAAGATAAGACCGAAGAAAATGTTTTATCATTGAAAATTTTGAAATACACTACCGGAAGATTGTTTATTATTTTTTGATGTTTTCCGTTTGACCATAAGATTGCAACTGCCCTTTGAAAATATTTTGTTCTTAAATTAAAATAACCAACGATGCAAAATTTTTGAGGATTCCCGAAAAGTACATAATATATTAATTTGTTGTTGTTGTTGTATTTTCGTTTATAGAAAGAGATAGAATTACAGTTATATATGTATGTATGTATAAAATGCAGTTTTTCTTCTTAATAATATTTACACATATCTTAGGATAAAAATGGCACTTCCACTTCTTGTTCTTCTCTTCTGCACTTTGGCCATGACACTGAATTGATTTTCATGTGTTTCCCTTAGTTTAGCCTAGAATTTCCCGAAATCTAAATTCAAGTCCCAAAGTCTCAAAGTCCCAAAGAAAGAAGCAGCAGAAGAAGAACAAGAACAGAGAGTAAAAAGAAAAAAGAAGAAAATACAAATGAAAATATAAACAACACCATCATCCCTTGAAAAACAAAATGAAAACACACATAGTAGTTAGGTAGCATAGAAAAAAGCAACAACAACAACAACAACAACAAAATAACCGCCCGCAACAATAAAAGAAGAATTTTACCAGAATTAGTGCGGTCTAGAGTTGAAAATTGATGTTATAAACATGCAGTTTATTTTTATGACGGTACATACTTAATTTTGTATTTAGCTCGAAATTAAGATAATTAGGACGCTTTGATTAACGAACGCAGCAGGTTTAGAGCCCTTAAACCTAAATTCAATAAATTATTTGTGGGGGAGAATTTGATGTTTTCTCGAAATCACTTAATCATTTTCTTATATATATACACTTAGTCCAAAAAGTCTCCGTACAGCAGCCTAATCTTAGTGTTTTTTGAAAAAAAGTACTACGAATTAATGTAAAAACCAAAGTAGTAACATTGAAAAAAACTTAGTTCCCACCTTTACCTTTTTACCAAATTTTAAAAAATTGTGATTGTAATTTTCAAAACACTTGTTTAATACTCGTAATAAATATTTTATCTCAGAATCAACAAAAAAAAAGCTGCTGTATGGAGACTTTTTGGACTATGTGTAGGTACCTTTATTGTTTTCATCAATAGTTAATAATGCAGATCTCAAGTTTATAGACACAATTTGACAACAAAACAAATTAAAACCGTTTCATTTTAATTAAATATTCGTAAACGAAAGAAGTTATGCGTTCTAGACGCTCAAATGCAAAGAGTATTTGTACCATTCTTTATTAAAAAAATGTCACACTTAATCATCTACCTTCAATGATGATATAAAATTTAATCAATAAACAAATACTTCAAGTTTTTAATAAAACTGCTCGACAAAATTACGATTTGCTTTCTGTTACACAAAAAAAAAAGAAACAATTTCTTAAAGGATTAAGTTGTCCTTAATTCGAATCTGGCCTTCAAATTTTTTTATCTCATCAGGTTTTTTAAATATGCTTCTTTTGAAATGTTAAAGAAAACCAAAATCGGGATTTTTAAGGCTAAGTAACAATAATTTGAATGACGATTTTGTAAGATACAAATTTTTGTCTTCTAGAAACAGTTTAAATCATTTGAGTATCTAAATAAGGTTCTGAAAGTTCTCATTAGTTATTAGTTTTTTTTTTTTTTCTTTCACTCTTTATGAAGATTTGAACAAACCTGGAATTTAATACTTTCATAGTTTTTTAAAAATACGTTTTTGGGTTCATGTTCATTTTTAGTGCTGATTTCATATCTAAACTTTGATTTCAATCATCTGCTTAAGTAAATTTTCTTATATCTTCCAAAAACTTGATATGATAGAATTGTTAAGACGAAGGATTCGTTACAAGAACAAAATATGATTTCAAACCGTTTTGCCTTTTTTACTGTTGAAATCCATTTTAGCACAAAAGGTTTAGCGTTTCTTTGTTATTTTTCTAAAACAGGTGAAATCAAACAATTTTTGAAGAATTTTCGAAAATGTATCCAATAATACTCGTATGCACATTTTAACTGAATACTGAAGAAAGGGATTATAGATTCAAAAATACCATCACGAATTTTATTTAAGAAAAAAAAATACTTTATAAATACATATAGATATCCTTAAAAAAAACGTATATACATATGTACATATGTTTTTTTTTTTAGAATAAGAAAAATCACTATTTCAAAATCTTACCAGGAATAAAACCTTGTTGATAAGTGTGATGGATATCAGTAGATTTTTTTCATTTTAATAAGTCTTGACTAAAATGATATTTTATTCAATATGGATTACATTGTTTAACTAGGTATATTTTAAGAAGAGGGTTAACGAAATAAACATGAAATGTCTAAAATTTTACAAGGTATAACAATACTTTATCATTATTTGGAATTGGAATTGTTTCGATAACCCTTTACTAAGAAAACACAATTACACCTTCATTAACTTAAAACTTAAAGTAATCTTACGGCTAGTTTGTTAGCTGTGTATTAAATCTATAATTTTATTATCGCGGACTCATCCTAATCCAAATTCCCAGTGGGTTGTCATAACTTGTTAAAGAATTAAGGATCTCTATGTCAGTCAGATGTTTTACTTAACGTTAAAAATGGTCACATACAATAATAAAAAGAATCAAGCTATTTTCGGTTTCTTGCCTGACGTCACAATAATTTAATTTAAACTAATACCAGTAAAATCCGGATAAGTACCTCTCAAATAAGTGTGTCATAAATCAGGTGCCTTTTGCTTTATACCTTAAAATTCAAAAATAATTATGTTAGTCTACTATACATATGTACAATGGTTAATGCTTTTTTGTTTTTAAAAATGTACCTACTTAAATATTTGTTTCAATTTTTCAATCAATCAATCAATGTGACAAATTTTGATGTAACAAAAAAAAAACAAAAAGACTACAAAGATTTACTATGACTGAATTCCACTAAATCCTTGATTAAATGGAGCTCATAAATCAAAAATGACTAATTAATAAAATCTGAAATTAGCTTCGCAAATCATGGATTCCTTGATTACAATTTTAGGTAACAAGCGCGTTCTTATCATTAGCTGATAATGCTTGATTAATTATTAACCAGGGTAATTAAAATTAGCATTAGATCTCATTACTTTTCATGTCATACCCTTTCCATACATACGATAACTTGGAGCTATTTTTAAATGTATATGCTTGGTGACACTTCAATCCTTTCTGAATATTTTTTTATATTTGAATACAATTTTTTCTTTGTAGAAACTTTTTAAACATCTTTCGCTTTTTCAAATTCCATCAAGCTACAGAATATCCTTATTTTAATTAACTGAAATTCTGAAAAAACAGTCGCATATCCCCCTTTGCAAATAAAAACAAGCAAATATTTTTAATGGTTTAGTCCATTGATCTCTTTATGAATCGATTTTGAGTTATATTAATTTCTCTGATATACGATCTTCGAAAACTTTTTGCAATGTAAATTTTTCTTTTGTTATACTTATAACATAAACAAGATATTTATTTTAGAAAAAAGAATTAAATATTTAGCCACAATTAAACATTTTAAACAGAAACCTAACAAACAATTGATGTACGGTATACTTATAAAATATACCTTAATATGCTAGCAACTTGCGACAACGATATATGTATAAGATTTTAAAATCAATAATATTTGCGAAAAAAAATCAGTTTTTAATCTGTATGATATAAATTTAGTTTAAAACCTATTATATTGCATACTGGAAGCTTAACAGCTATCCCAAAATTAAATCATCCCAAAAACTTGCCTACCAAAAATGCTGTACAGAAAAAATGCAATCTTACTTCTCAATTTGAATGCACTTATAAACCACTTTTTAATGGTTATACCAAAATAGGAATGCACTTTGTTTAAAAAAGAATAAACAAAAATATTTTATTATATTTTTCTTATTTTTCACAAAAATCTAACCTTGTGAAATTCCCCCTAGGTAATATAAGTTCAAATTAACAAATGATATATATAAAAATTGTATGTGTGGCATTGGAATAGAAAATTTACTACGCACACAATGTCAGGAAGACAGGGATATAGGAAGGCAGACGTGTTAGCATAGAGTTTCAAATTTGGGCGACTACGATGACGACAGCGACAACGACACCGACCACGACCCCGACTACGGTATAGCATACATACCTAATTCTTTTTCCTTATAGGTAACTTCAGTCCTGGCTGGCAGTGTTAGAGAAAATTGGGAAAATCCCAAATAACGAACACAAAAAAAAAAAAAAACAAATTTAACCCCTCTGTGCCCTGTCCTTTTTTGTCCGTAGTAAAAGAATGAGAAAATCTTCCGAATCAAAGGCAGTGTTCCATTTGAATGTTGAACACACACAGCTGGATGATGGTAATTCGCGTGCATGGAGTCCTTTTTTTTGCATACCTGTTCGTTTACAGTGGTTAGTAAAAGTTTTGTAACAGATTGCACAGCTACAAAACTAAACCCTGATATTTTGACTCATGTTCTAACGTCATAGAAAAGAATATTAAAATATTTTATACCAATGCATATTTTATTCTAACACCCTTTTTTATTTCAGATCTTACCTTGAGAACCACCGATATAGAGTTGTTTTTAGGTTCTCAATCTCCGAACTCCGAACCCATTTATGCAATCTCAGGAGTCACCCATGGATGCCACCTTGGTCCTTTATTATGTGTCTTAACTATCAACGACGTTATTAATGTCATTGATAATTCAACTGTCTCTATTTACGCTGATGACATGAAATTAACAAAGGTTATTTCTACTCCATCTGATTCTGTCATACTCCGAAATGATCTTGACTCATTTCAGACTTGGTGCGACAAAAATTTCTTGGAGCTCAATAGTTAAATGCTAATTTTAAACATTTACCCGTAACCGTTTACCTCTTCCGTACCGAACTTACAGTCTGCACGATTTTACCATTCATTCTGTCTGTTCTTATTGCGACACTTAGTTAAATTTTCGAGTCCATTTTGATTATATTATTAACAGATAGATAGATACAGATTTTATTGAATTAAAGTAAAATTTACATTTCACACCAAAAATGTTTACAAAAATCATTATAGCATGGCAATTGCCGTTTGCCAGATTGACAACAAAACACAATGAATGTAAAAAGCCCTCAATATAATTACTTTTAAATATTAAAAAAGGTAAATTAAATTTTTAACTATAAACAGTTCATGATAGATTACAAATAATTTAAAAAAAAACAGTGAATAGAAACACAATCAAAAAGTTTCCAGCATTATTACATAGTTTGGCGTATTTTTCGGCAAATGAAATATTCTTTTAATAAAGTGCGTTAGGAGTTTTTCAACTGAATTGTAATTTTTACATCCCCATACCTGCGATCCATATAAAAGTATGCTCTCAGCTACTATGTGCTATACACTTATTCATGAAACTTGCTTCCAGGTCATATTAATAGCAGTTTTCGCCTTAACCAATTTCTCCTTCAAGTGTTTAAATTATTTGTAAGAGTAATGCCAAGGTATTTGTATTCTCGCACACATTCAATATTTTCGCGATTATAGCTCCATTTTTCATTTGATGCATTACGTCCACCACCACTTTTAACAACCATAACCTTGGATTTACCTATATTTACTATTAAATTCCATAGCTGACAATACTGGTAAACCCTGTTAATCATGAGCTGCAGTTTCCGGTGATTGCGCAAACATGACTATATCATCTGCGAACAGAAGTGCCTTAATCCGCATCCCTGCGAAATCCACTCCACCCGGCCGGCAGGTAGTCTAAAAGGTCATCAATGAATAATGCAAACAAGGTAGGGCTTAATGTACAACCTTGTCTCACTCCCGATGAGGTTTCAAACCAGTCTGAGAGTTCTTCACCAGTCCATACAGCTGCCCTTGTTCCTCTATATAATGTAGGTGCTCAAGAACGCGACCAAACTTCAATGATATCCCAAGACTATACAGCTTATAGAATAGTGCACCTCTATCGATTGTATCAAAAGCTGCTTTAAAATCGATAAAAAATACATACAGCTTTTTCCTTTGTTTCAAGAAATTCTCTGCCAAGATCCTCAATATAAAAACATTATCTATTGCTGAATATCCTGGTCTAAATCCAGCCTGGAACTCCCTCAGCAAGTTTCCGGTCTCAATCCAACTATCAAGACGCTTATGCATCACCATTGTAAATATTATCTTGTAAGATGAATTTAGAAAGGATATCCCTCTGTAGTTAGCTGCATCAAATAACGATCCTATTTTTGTGGATTGGAAATATAATAACATCTCAAAATTCATCTGGCGTCAATTCTCCCTCCAAACTGTATTGAAAAGTTTTATATGGTGCTCTTTGAGCATGACAATCCCATTTTACTCGCTAAATGTAAATGCACAGTCCAAAGAGTCGACTACGAATCCAGGTGCTGCGAATATTATTAACAAGGCTAACTCATCAATTGGCTTCATCAAACGTTGGTCTAAAGAATTCTCGAACCCCTATGTTACTAAACCCTATAAACCACCTTTGTTAGACCTCTCCTTGAATACGCTAGTCAAGTCTGGTCTCCCCATCAGAACTCTCACTCTCAAAAAATTGAATCTGCACACTCCGCGGTCTTTTTGGAGTGATAATCTATTCTTACCACGTTATGAAGATTGCTTAAAACTTATTAATCTGCAAACCCTCTAAAAACGCCGCGAAGTCGCTGATGTTCTCTTTCTACACCAGCTTTTAGCAGTTACCATAGACTCACCGTTTCTTCTCGAAAAGATTCCTATTTATAATATTCCATGGAACGTCAGGCAGGCCCCTCTCTGCATTTGGCATATACTCGTATATACATATGTAGGAGTAGGTTACAAAATTAAACTTGCATGTAAAAAGTCTCTCAAATACATATTTCGATCAAAAACCGAGACAATCCAAAGATCTAAAAGAATATTCGATAATTTTTTTGGGGAACATTTGTCAATGTTTTTTTCCTTTGAAAACCCCAATTAAGTTTTTACAAACATTTAGAAGGTTATTGTTATATTCATTCTTTTATTTAAAATTAAATGTTTCAAATTGAAATTATAATGTAAAACTTTTGACGTACACTGTTTTTGGTCACGCTTTTCTTTTATATACACACATTTAAACGAGAAGAAAAATCAGTCCAAAGGATCAAACTTTTCGATAGGCTCAAATTATTTAAAAAAAATGTAGTACTTCTCAGATGAGGGCGGACAGCTTCTTAATCTTTATTTTTGTCTTCCCCTCTTCGATTATGAACACTAACATACCGCATCCTTTTCCAGGAAAAAAAATCCCGGGAACGTTACATTTATGTGAGCGTCATAAAAATAAAGAGTGTGGGCTTCAGCTTAGTCAAGACTCAGGACTACAAGACCAATGCATGATTTACTTAATTTTGTTATTTCTACATCGAAGAATGTGTGTGCTGACATGTATGTACGTAGTTAGGTAGGAAGGATATTCTGAAGTCTGGACCATGACATCACACAAGACATGAGCTGCAATTCCCTTCCCTGTCAATATCATTTATGATGCTTTTTATTTGTGTGGGTTGTATAGCAAGCATAGTAATATATCTACCTACATACATATTTACGTAATGTACCTAATGCTTATAAAATTAGTGTATTATAAAATTTAGGTGGGGGTGTAGTAATGCGTTTTATGTCCCTATGTGCATAATATACTTTAAAAGTTCTTACGATTAATATCATCAGTTCAATCGACATTGAAAATTGTTAACAGATTAATTTATATGGCAAACATTTTACAGAATTATATATTTTGTTTATAATAGTGTATAATATAAAGTAATGTTTCTAGGGCAACTCAACGCGGGCTTGAGGTTTTAAAAATGGAAGTAGTGATATTCGAGGAGAAAACTTTGAGCTATAAAAACTAAATTTCAGAGTTAGATAGCTTTAGATTTTTGAATTCTTGTAAGAATTGTGTACCTCCTATTTTTTCTGTTATAACGGTTTTGCAGCAATAAATTTGTCATTGTTGAATATATTTATTAAAAAAATTATATAGAAATATCTGAAATATATATGTATGTATGTAATTTACAAAATTTTATACAATTTTTTGAATTTAGATGCTATGGCTATGCCATCAGCCAGGTTGAAAAAAAATTAAGAATATTTAAATTTATGTATGTTTTGAATTTAATAAAATTCTGTTTTTGATAACAATCTATACTTGTAAATATCTTTCAAAAATGTACCTAATGTTTTCCAATCATGCTCGTTAAGGGTGTTTATAGTCTCTTGTAGGATAAGAGTATTTTTCCCGAAAAAGTAGCGTCTTTGAGTTTTGAATATTGGACAAACTACCATTATAAGGACTTCCATTTAAGTTGAGAACTTCACATCATGCTTTAAAGATTAGGAATATTTCTTCATAACTCAGTGAATCCTTGAAATAATTTCTGGAACCAAGATTATAGCTGAGCTGACTGTAGATTATTCTACTGAATGAGTCTTGAGCTTCTTCTATCAGTGAATGCCTCATTATTTCCTCATTTTCCTCTATGATGCTGTACATTTGTTCTTTCAAATCGTTTACATTGCTGAAATCATCATCCAATATCAATGCCAACATATTGCCATCTTGCAAACAGCGTTGCCACAATGTTACAAGTGTAACAAAAGTGTTACACTTTTCTTAATTTTGTTTGTATTTGTTACTATGTTACTTTTTTTTTCTTTTTGTTACACTTTTTTCTCCAAACTTTTTCTTTTCTTTAAAAATGTACTTTATAATTTTTTTAATCAGTGTGAAGTGCGCTTAAACAACACTTCCACCTATTTGTACATCTACTAAATTGAGATGAAATCACGTTGATTCGACTCGATCGAACTCGTTCAGTTACAGTTTAGTCGAGATCTTGCTATCTTTAACTTCAAATTCAAATTCGATCTCTCGATCCAGCATATAAACATAGTTAGATATCCATTCCTCATAAAGTATTCCAGTTTCCACATTACATAGGTATCACTTGAATACCATTGAATCAATAATGTTTGCAAAACAAATAAAAGATCAATTCTCTTAATTTGTCTAAACATGTTTTATGTAAAACTTAAAATGTGTCTTACTTATAATAATTTATTAACTTATTATTTAATGCATAGTTTTGTACTGAATTTAAAAACTGTGATGAAGAAAACTTATTAAAAATAAAAAAATGAGTTCAAGAGCATTCTTTGATTTAAATATTTTTTTCAATTTGTTACATTTTTTTTTGCTTTTGTTACGTTTTTTAAAAAAAAAAATGTGTTTCACAGCCCAGCGGCAACGTTGCTTGCAAGCCACCAGTCCTTGTTTCTCAACTCATATAAAAAAAAGTTTTTTTTTTCGAAAGTCTTGTGCTCTGATGGTTGCTGCAGACTTTGATGATTTAGTCAGTTTGAAACTTCAAGGTGCTTGTTAGAAGTTTTGGAAGTCCTGGGGTCCTACTATGTAAATCGATTCTACTTTTGATTCTATTCGAAACTCATTTCCGATTCTACTTTCAAATCGTACTACGTATGAAAGTAGAATCGAATGCCGGTTATACCAACTTGTTTTCAAAAAAATGTCTACTTTCGAACGAGTATCGAGTTGTTTGACAGATTAAAAAAAGAACTAAAATAAAACATCAAATTTTTGTACAAGATTAATTATAACAAAAATGGACACCGTTGGATTTTCGTTTTATTTGCAAGGCAATGAACAACAGTACGAGCAAATTGAACGCAAAAGAATAAGAGATAATTCCAAAATAATGGAGCTGAGTGAGAAAAGATTTGCACATATAGGGTCCGCCATCGAACTTTTTTTTTAACTAGTGCTTATTTCGTGAATGGTTACACTTAGCTCATGTCTGATTTCACACATAATTAGTCTCATCTTTCCGCTGAACGAATATGGTTGTGTATACACTTCATCATCTTTTCAGATGAAGCTCATTTTAATCTTGTAAACAAGCAAAATTGTCGCATTTGGGGCACAGAAAACCCGTACGCATACATTGAATAGCCGATACACCCAAAACGAGTCATTGTTTGAAGCTACACTCGATGTTTTTATAGCCAAAAAAAAAAAGTTATTTGGAGGACCCATTATCTATACGGTATAATATTTGAACGCATTCCTAATGAAAAATATATACTTTTGTTTAAGTTTTGTTAAGAACTATCGTCTTTCTAAAGACAGATTTATGTTCTTACTTAACACCATATCATCCGACATGACTACTCGCAGAAGACAAAATGCTTTTCCGATTATCATTAAGTTATCAGCAGCATTAAAGCAACAAGAGGTTACCAAAACCAAATCGGTGGTGAAAAGAACGCTGGACGTGCACAGCAAACCATGTCAAAAATACTTGCCGAAGTTTTGACTTTAATCGAAAGAGTCCATTTGTGCCCGGTGATGATGAAATTTGAAATGAATGAGGAATGAAGAGAAACGAAAGTCCAAACGCTATTTTTGGCAAAAATCACGAATTCCCGGTGTAATTGGGGTGGTAAAATAATAAAACACAAAAAGTTGAATGAAAAACTTTCAAACTCCAATTGCATATTAATAATTTATAACATTTTACTTACACTTTGACAAAAAAAAAAAAACTTCGTTCGCAAACACATTCGATGTAGAGTGATTATTTTCGATTTTGCCTTGTTTTGAATTCTGCTTTCGAGTTACGTAGTTCCTCGTTTATTCGAAAGTTCATAAGCTTTCCGCAAAATGGGTGCCGCGTTTGCTTACAATGCAAGGGTGCACACATGTGCAGTTGCCATTTCAAAAATCCATGAATTGGGCTATGAACTGCTCCCTCATCCACCCTATTCTCCAGATTTGGCTCCGAGCGACTACTTCTTGTTCCAAAACCTGAAGAAATGGCTTGGTGGAAAAAGATTTGACTCCAATGATGAAGTCATCTCGCAAACAAAGGCCTATTTTGAGGACCTCGACAAATCATTTTTTTTTTGGAAGGGATACAAAAATTGGAGAAGCGTTGGACAAAGTGTATAGAGTTTAAGGGGGACTACGTTGAAAAATAAAATTATTTTTTATCAAAAAATCTGTGTTTTATTCTAAAAGTCACGGACTTATTCACCCGCCCCCATATATGGCATAACTAGGCGTATTCAGAGTTAGGTTGAAAAGTTTCTTTATAAAATTCCTATAAAATTTTTCAATTTCTTCATATTCTTCTGATCCCCAAACCTAGCAGCATACAATAGAGTAGATTTCACTACTGAATTAAATATTTTGTATTTTATAGATAAATTAATTTGTTTGTTAGAGAAGATATTTTTCCATGTTAAATTTATCAAACTTTGTGAGCTTTGGGCTTTCTCCGATAAATGAATTTTGAAATTTAATGTTGGATTCAATTTCAAGCCTAGATATTTGATTTCTTTTGCTACCTCCAGTTGCGTATCATTATATTTTCAGCTTCTTCCATTATAAGCGCTTTATGCACGGGCAAATACCATTATTTTGGATTTTGTCGTGTTGATAGAAAGTCCCCATCTGTTACAATATGCAGATAACCGATTGATCGTCAATTGTAAACCTTCGGGTGATTCTGAAAGTATAAGGAGGTCATCAGCGTATAGTAACACATTCACGGTGCAGCTTATTCCCCCAGGAAGTTCATCCGCAACATCATTTATAAATAACGAGAACAAAAGAGCGCTAAGTAGGCATCCTTGTTTGACTCCTGTGCTAATGCTAAACCATTCTGAAAAGCTCACTCCATCCCAAACAGCAGCCTTCGTACCCGTGTACATCTCTCTAATTACTTTCATGAACTTTGTAGATATAACAATTTGTGTCAGCTTATAAATAAGAGCATTCCTATTGATTAGGTCAAAGGCAGCTTTAAAGTCAACGAAAAATGCGAAGACCTTTTTGTAACGTGCTTGAAACGCTTTGACTATAGATGATAGTGTAAAAATGTGATCGATCGTTGAAAAGTTTTTTCTGAAACCAGCCTGTAGATAAGATAAAATATTGTTCGATCCATTTTTCGAGCCTTACAACTAGTATACTGCAAAATATTTTTGCAATTACATTCAAGAATGAAATTCCTCTGTAATTTTCAGGTGAGTCTAGTGAGCCTTTTTTGTGTATAGGGAAAATGACGGATTCTTTGAACGATTCATAAAGATTTTATTGAAAATAATTTTCAAATGGCTGAGAAACATAGGGGTTGCATTCTTGAAAAATTCGTAAGGAATTCCATCTTCACCAGGTGCCTTGTTGTTTTTTGCTTTATTTAACACAGCTTCAATTTCTTCGCTTTCAATGTATTCATTTAATATTTGGGCAGTGATTAAAGGATCCGCATTGAAAGTTGTAAAGCTGGAATCATTGGAGAGAAGAAGCTTAAAGTGAGTGGCAAGACCTGCACCTTTTTTATAGTTGGTTCCGCAATTTTCCAGAAGTCCTTTGGGTTTTTAATTAGGCCTAGTACAGTTGCTTTTTTATTATCATAAGCATATTTTTTTGCATACATAATATTTTATAACTTGCTTGCGTTCGCTTCCAGATACCAGCTTCTCAATTGAAGATCATTTTATGACCGCAGTGCTTTCAGAAATGCAAACGAGAATATGTACATATGTACATGAATACATATTTATTTACATTTTAAAGATATTTTCTCTTATAGACTGAGAGCTGACTAAAAAAAAGTGCAATCATTTGCAACTTTTATAAGGCAGATTAAAAGAAAAGTCTCGAGGTGTAGAACAAAGACGTTACGAAGATGGTAAAAATTGCACTCATAGGTGTGAAAAAACTGACCGTAATCCAACCATCTGCAAACATTTCATACTTTGCTCGTAAATAAATCTTGGTTAGCTTATAACCAGGGCAAGGATTTTGCACTTAAAACTCCAAAATGATCCTTAAATCTGAAAATATGCCCTTAAAAAATGAAAATATGTTCTTTAAAAAAACAGATTTTATTATATTAAAATCCAAGGAAAAATTCAGAATTCAGCCTTTTAAACACAAAATAACAATACAAAAACAAAACATAAAATCATCGAGAAGAAAACAAAACATAAAATCTTTCAGAGTAAAACAAAACAAAAATCATTAAATTTAAATTACACAAATACAAAACCTAATTATCGGTATAAATTGTGTTGGCGTACACTATAAACTACTTTCTGAAATTTTCAAAAGTAAAATTCTGAAAAAACTTTTGAACATGGAAAATGTTCAACTACAGTCGATATCATTGGAGCATTTTTGAACGACAGTATCTCACTACCCGACAAGTCTTCTAAGACCTCTTCAGGTTCAGGGGCCCTACTCTGTAATGCGTTTCGAAAGCCAATCCGATTCGAATCTGATATTCGATTCGTTTATGAATTCGTACTCTGTAAAATGTTCGAATCGAATAAAACAATCATCTAGTACTTTTTCTATTTATCCAATAGATTAACCGAGTCTCGAAGTATTTCTTATGAGATTTGTCAAAGCAAAAATACAAAAAAAAATCAAAACAAATCACAAAGACGAGGAAAAAATTAAAATTAAAATTCAGTCATTAGATAGATAGATAGATAGATAGATAGATAGGTAATTGATTTTTATTGATTTAAAGATTATTTTACAATTATTACATAAATATTATATTACAAAAATCAGAATAGCATGGCATTTGCCGTCTGCCAGATTGACAACTTTAATAAATTAAATTACTGTAATTAACAACAAAAAAAAACAATAAAAAGAAAAAGAAAAAAAAAACATTTTAAAAAGGCCAATTTAAAAAAAAAAAACAGAGAAAAAAAAAAGAAAAAAAAGATACAAATGACTATCAAATTTCAAGCGTCAGAAGTCTTCGTTCATAATTCTGGATCTATATCGTAACGCAACTTTGCAATAGTAATAGAGCTTGGAGACATCCATCTCATTCAGCATACTAAGAACTTGTTCCTCTGATAAAAAGTCACTTCCAAGAATATTTCTTCTAGTTTCCCTTAAAGTTGGACACGTTCCGACGAAATGTATAACGTTCTCTCTTTCTGATAAAATACAAATAGTACACTCCAGTGGTAAATCGGGTCTGTGCGGTATAAAGTTCAGGTTGAGTAGTTCGCTTCTTAACTTGACCATTGTAGCAATGACGTTTACATTATTATCATCATGGAAGTAGTTCCTTTCTGCGAGATTATGGTTGAGCCTACTGTAAGTTCTTCTGAACAAGGACCCAGCTGCTTCCGCTGCATATTCTGCTCTACACTTCTCATCTACCGCTGCTATAACCTTGTACATAAGAGCTTTACTGTGCGATGCATCTTCAACATTTAAATTAAAATTTAAATTGCATCCTTCTGCGAGACTCAACCACTCACTGAACCAGTGATTTTGGTCTTCAACGGCTTTTACTACTAGTTTTCTAACAAGTCGGTATTCGTTCATACTAAAAACGTGCAAGAGATAATCCGCTTGCATTTTTAGGGTCTTTAGGGTCACGTAATTTGGAGTATTTTTTGGCAGACGAAATATTCTCTTCACATAATGTGTTAAGAGTTTCTCCACCGTGTGAAACTTTTTGCATCCCCATACTTGTGAGCCATACAAAAGGATACTTTCTGCAACTGCTTCAAATACCTTATATTTACTACTGTGAGCTATGTTTTCGTTCATGAAGCATCTTTTCCATGAAATATTAATAGCAGTTTTTGCCTTTTGTAGTTTCTCGCTAAAATGTTTCTCCAAATTCAGGTTTCTTGAAAAAATTACTCCTAGGTATTTGTACTCGTTAACACATTCTATATCTTCTCCGTTGAAATTCCACTTTTCATTCGAAGCATTTCGTCCACCCCCTTTCTTAAAGATCATCACCTTAGATTTTTGAGTATTGACTGTAAGGTTCCAAAGACAGCAGTAGTGGTATACTCTATTTATCATAAGTTGTAGTGTTTCTGGGGAATACGCAAAAATTACTATATCATCAGCAAACATTAATGCCTTAATACGAAATCCTGCTAAATCAACACCACCTGGAAGGTAATCTACAAGGTCATCTATGAAGAGCGAAAACAAGATGGGACTCAATGTACACCCCTGTCTTACTCCCGAGTTGGTTGTGAACCAATCAGAAAGCTCAGCTCCGTTCCACACTGCAGCCTGTGTTCCTCTATACAGCTCTTCTAGAGCGCGTCCGAACTTCAGAGACAAGCCCAGACCATATAGCTTGTAGAATAAAGCACCTCGGTTGATTGAGTCGAATGCTGATTTAAAGTCAATAAAGAATGCATACAATTTTCTTCCCTTTAATAAAGCTTTCAGTTAGCCCCCTGACAATGAAAATGTTATCTATTGTAGAGTACCCTGATCTAAAGCCCGCTTGAGTCTCTTTTAACAGGTTCTGATCTGCAATCCACGTTGTGAGTCTCTTCTGTAACAAGGTTGTAAAAATCTTATAAGTCGAATTAAGAAAAGAAATTCCACGATAGTTCGCTGCATCCAACAAGGATCCTTTTTTGTGTATCGGGAAGATTATAGCGTCTCGAAATTCATTTACGGAAATGTGCCCCTCAAATACTCCATTAAAAAGTATTACCAGACGTTCTTTTAACATGACTGTTCCGTATTTATAGAACTCCACAGGAATACCATTTGCACCCGCCGCTTTTCCATCTTTAAGAGATCCTAGAGTTAATTCCACTTCTTGAAGATTAATTTCCGTATCTAGGATTTCGTTGTTGAATCCAGGTATCGCATAGTGCCAATTTGTTTGAATGCTGCTTGGATTCAATAATTCTATGAAATGAGTGGATAAAATGTTTGCACATAGTTTCTTATGCACTGCGAAGTTTACCATTCAATTCCCACGCAAGTTTCCAAAAATCGGTGGCGGTTTTGCAGGTTGCGAGTTTAGATGCCTGCAGTTCTTCATAATTCTTCTTTTTGTTTTTACATAGCTCTTTATATTGAGAGTTGGCCTCTAAGTAGTTTCTTCTAAATAATCCTTCGGAATTCCGGACATTTCTCAACCATGCAAAGGATTTCTTACGGGCTTTTTGGCTTTCTTCATCAAACCAAGGCTCCTTTATAAATTTGCTCCTTTTCCCACAGCCTTGTTGTTGAGGGTAAGATGACTTTATAATTTGCTCTAACATAGGGAAGTCTACATTTTGGTTTGATTGAAGTTTCAAATCAAGTTGTTGTCTATATGCCTGTATTCTTGAGATATTCCATTTGAGTCTAGGAAGTAATAGCGTGTTACAGTTTTCTTCATTAGGTTGTATAAGCCATTGGATAGTCATTATTATCACTTGAAAATTATCGTAATGACTTTTTTTTACACTTCACTGCTTTGCAATTGCCACATCTCTCTTTTTAATTCAAGCTTAGAAAGTTTAAGCTGATTTTTTTCATAGTCATTTCGTTTTTTGTGTTGAAATTTGTCTTTTGCTAAGGTATACTTTTTTTCCTTCAAGTCATACGAATTCCACCATAATTTCAAATTGCTTTTGTTTGGTATGCACATTTTTCGCTGATGATTCGCTGTAATGGGATTTATTTGCTTAAATTTTGAATAAAAATATTATTTCCTTACTTATATTTTATCTATTTCACACAACTCAACAAAATTTTCCTTTTGTGTCCTTTAAAAACGACCTTCGAATTGCAATTCGTTACCTCTCTTGGTGTAGAAAGAAAATTTCCGTTTTCGAACACTAATGACATTCGGAAACGCATTGCCAGGTACGAAAAATCCGAATGCGGATTTGTCATTCCGTAAGTACTAGATTTCTTATCCGCATTAGAAATAGAGAGTACTAAATATTCGTTTTCGAAAATATTTGCTTTCGAAACGCATTACAGAGTAGGGCCCCAGGATTTGATCAAATGTTTGAAATTTTTTTAAGTTTATAGTCCCCTTAATTTTTGTTTAAAACATTTTCAATTTTCTTAAAAATGGTTCTACCAATGGAACACTCAACTGCAGCTACTTTTTTAAAAGCATCTTTTATTAAATCCAATTGGGTCTTTAATGTATTCCAACCCTGAAGCTTAGTTAAAGTTACATTGAGAAAATTACAATCAAAATGAAAGGTTCGTACGCACAAATCACATTTAAATTAAGGTTACAAAAATTCATCCCTTTTTCAACAATATGACGCAAAAATATGTCTTCATTATTAAAATATGCATAAAATATGCTCTAAAAACCGAAATATGCGTTTATATGCATTTATAACAAAATATGCAAAAATATGCACTAACAAATTTAACATTTTAACATTTTAAAGGAAATTATTTGATTAGCAAAACTGCCTTATTCGAATGCTTCTACTTATGCGGGAAAAAAATATGAAAATACATAAGAATTCTTGCCCTGCTTCTAAACAAAGTCGAACGAACAGAAGTTTTGTACTGTACGAAAGTAACGTTCAAAGATGTGAAAAAAAATTACCAATTCAAGTCATTTGCAGAACATAAAGAAATTGTTTAAAAAAAAACCTTTTACGTGTCTAAATTTAAAAAAAACGCGAACTTGATGAACCCCTGGACAGAAGCCCTAAAACGTTTCACTAAAACGGCCAAATTTCATTTAAACAAATGCTTTTTTTTTCAATAAAACAACAGCGTTGTTACTTTTATATGTTAAAGTCTATATCTATTATGTAGTTTATAGTATTGAACAAAATATTGGCAGAAAATTAGTAGGCATCTCAGAGTCTTTAAATAGGATTAGAAAATATGGTGTAATCGGCTGAAATGAATCAATTTCTTTCTTTTTCATTTAAGTTTATAATAACCATTAACCAACAGACCTATACTTTAAATGTCAAATCCCCGAATTAAATTGTATAACTTTTAGGATTATGTCACAATATAATATGTATGTATGTACAATGTACATTCCAAATACCTATCATTCTAAAACATTTTTTGATGAAGTTCTATTAAATATTCTCCCATACAAACATAATTATTATTGCAAAAAAAAAACAACAAAATATCGTGCCAAACGCCCCGGCATTGCAGACCTGTTTAAAATGTCGAAAACATGATTTTTATGTTTTTAGACTATTACGAGATGTTAAGACGTTCGTATGTATGTAAAAACACAACGAATCCTTGGGCCAAATTATAGCTTCAGTCAGATTAGTGATCGAATGAACGAGTGACCACTTCGGGATGATGGCATTCATAGTGTAAAGTTTGGTCTCACTTTTTAAAATTGTAGTAGTTATTTTCTACAACATCTAGGTCCAATTTCACCAAACACTTTTCACTTTGCAAATTTGCACTTTAACTTTAACTGGCAAACGTTACGTTTCAACAAACACAAATTTGCTAAGGAGAAATTCTTGAATTGAAAAGTTTTTCTCTTTGCAAAATACGTTTCACCAAACTCAAACTTGCAGTCTTTTTTGAAAAGTGAAAAGTTTTGTTATTTTGCAGAGTATTCATTCCGCCTGCACAATCATTGTAGCGTGTTCCAGGCGGAACTTTTGGCGATAAAAAAAGTCTTGTCCTGGCTTAAAGAAAACGTGATATCAACATCTGATATCCGTATTTTCTCAGATAGTCAGGCCGCTATCAAATCTCTGGATTCTGTCTCTACAAACTCTATAACAGTCCATAACTGTCAATCATCTCTAATGGAGATGGCACAACAGCTTAATATTCACCTTTGCTGGGTGCCGGGCCATAGAGACATTCCAGGTAACTGTAAGGCAGATGAACTCGCCAGGAACGGTACAGTACAGCCCATCCTACCACGTTTGGCACGTACTGGCATACCAATCGCTACTTGTAAACTTTTGCTAATGCAAGACGCTGTGAGGAGGGCAGGCACCAGGTGGAATAACATCACCACTTGTCAAGTCACAAAAAACATCTGGCCAACACTGGATTTAAAACTTTCAAGGTGCCTGCTCTCTCTAAGCAGATCGCATATAAGCTCGATAATAGGTGTCATAACCGGACACTGTCTGATAGGAAAGCACGCCACGAGATTAGGCGTATTCTCAAATGATTTCTGCAGAAGCTGTATGGACGAGGAAGAGGAAGAAACAATTCTTCATCTTCTCTGCACATGCCCTGCTCTGGCTCGAAAACGCAAGAATTACCTAGGAGAATTCTTCTTTAATGATCTAAATCATGTCGGCATAATCAGCCTCTCACGTTTCGTAAGAGACTCAAACTGGTTCCATTGAGCTTAGGAAGTAACCTCAAGATTCATGTGGTATCACAATGGGCCATTAAACTGGCCTAAGTGTGGCCGTTTCCATCTTGGACAGCCACTATAACCTAACCTAACCTTGCAGAGTATTTGTTTTTTTTTTTGTTCCACCAAATTTTGCTAATTATATTTTGAATTGCGAGAAGGTTTTCAGTAATATGCAAAGAGAAAATTGTATTTGCAAATAACAGTTTGTTTTGAAAAGTTTTCAAAAACTAATTAAATAAAATGCACAACTTGCTCATGTATCCAAAATCAATTTAAAAATATTTCTTATACATATTTTAAAATTTAAAAATGAACCTGAAAAAAAGCTTGTTTTCAAAAATTTAAATCTTCAAAATTTGTATTTGAAAATCGTTAGTGTTTTTTTTTTTATTTATTTTGTATAATATACAATCGGTTCATTAGTTTGTAGGGGTCATGACCCCCCCCCCCCTGGGAGATAATTTGTTTGTATTTTCGTATGAATTCCCTTCAATTCAAAACTAATCGTATTGCGTTAATGTATATGACCCATATTATATTTTGAATTATTTATTGTTTTTATATGAAAACAAAATTTGTATTTTACTTCCCTAAACTTTGTTGCTAAAAGTACTACTTTTAACTGAGGATTGGACCAAGAACATAACATGAAATCGAAATTAAGCCCTTTTCCAAAAACGTTGCAATTCATTAACTTCATGACATGTTTAGTAAAGATTTCATCTAAAGATTTGTTAGTTTGCTGTTGAAAACAACTAAAATGTTTGTTTTCACGCAATTAAGAATTTGGAAAAACTTAAGTAATACTTTAAATAATTATTTTCATAAAATTTGTTTCTAAGTAAAAGAGCAAATTATTTAGGTTCTTAAGAAAAAACCTTTAATAAGAGATCGTCAATTTTATATTATATCTTTTTTTTGTGACGCGCATAAATATTGAACATTGAACTGATGTATATGTATATGTATAAACTACATACATATATGGCAAGTATTGCATTCATAAAAAAATTCGAACTAGAGCTTTTAATCAAACATGACATTACGATGCTAGAAAAGTCGAAAAAAGTTGGTTAACTGATTACATCCGTCTGTCTGTCTGTCCTGGATTCTACAGCCCTATCCATTGTATCGATTGAAAAACAAGGTTTTCATCCGATTAGCTTAAGGCGTTTTTTCATTTTTTTTAATACGAAAAATAACAACAGTCCCCATACATTTTTTTTGGTTAAAAATTGAAAATTAGAACTTTTTCAAAATGAACCGATAGGTGTTTTTAAAACTTTCTATAAATTTGTTGTTATTAATTTAGCTTCTTTCTAAAAGAAAAACGTATTTTAATATTGCTTCAGAAGGGTGCTCCTTATCCTTATAAAACCATTATTTTGTTTTTAAGTTTTCTCAAGAACTAATGGACCGATTTCAATCATTTTCTCTGCAAGTTCTTGTCGATGATCAAATGATCAAATTGAGCAAAAAAATTAAGTTAATCTAGGTTTAAATAAAATGGGATTTAAATTTTTGAGAAAAATTTATTTTGCAGTACATTTTCAAATCTTAAAATATATTTAATATTTTGAAACAAAATTTTTGAAAGAAATTAGCAAGTTCTAGCGACCCAGTCATGCATTTTATTTTTTTCAAAATTGATTTTCTATTGAATACAAAAACTTTTAAAATGTTAAAAAATTAAAGAAATCTCGTCTTTAAAGTGAACTTGCTTTAGATGCTCTAGAAATGAGATTTAAACACGAATTTCAAGAATATAAATGTCCCAAAAACAGCAAATGTGACACTTTTGTTTAACTAATGGCTAATTAAAAAACACAATGAAAGTTTCATATCTATTAATATAAAAGCTTTGAATCTCTTGAGAACTGAAGTGAAAAGAGATTCTGAAACGTGTAATTTGTGAGTGCCAGACAAAAGTTTGTTCACAATTTATTTGTTTACCTTAATTTGTTTGTATTTAATTTTTAGAGAAATTAAATACTTAAATGCACATATTTCCTTAAATTCAAGAACCAAACATTTTTCTCTCTATAATTTTTAAGTTTTGTTGACTTCCGAAAATTGAATTCGAAAAAACTACGATAAAAAAAGCCAGAAAATTCTTTATTCTTAATTCTTATCAGATTCTCTCTCATTTTCCGGGTTTTTGAATTTTGTAGCGTTTTTCGGATTAATAGAAATGGCAACAAAAAAAGAAAATATTATTTAAAAAAAAAGCACCATTTCTGTGTGAAAGCAACAAAAACCCCTAAACTATTGTGTTTTAGCTCTTAAACTTGGCATAACTGGTATGCTTTCATATGATGGGAGCCGTCCAAATTAAATAGTAAGATTATACCTTGCTGGACAACATTGTTCTAAAATAATTTAATGTATAGCTTGATAAAAAAAATACGTGAGGAAAAAAATGTCTGAAAACAAGAGACAAAAAAAAGCAACCGGTGGAGCCCCAAACAAGGAGTATAAATTCAGTGCGTTGGAGGAAACGATAATACGAATTTGTGCCTTAGGAGAATCGGTGGAAAAAAAACCAAGATATTTATCAGGACTTCCGAAAAAGAAGATTGAGCCAGCCCAACCTCATGATCTTTTCCTACGCCCGTCAGGTATCCACCTTCGGCAAAAAAGCCCAAACATGCACTTAGCTTTACTATAGGAGGAATTGCTATTGGTTTCTTGGTTTGAGGGATACAATTATATAGCATATCAACAACTGCTTGTTTACTCTTTAATAGCGATGAAATCTGTAGAAGAAAAAGATAAAATAATAATTTTGTTTCTATCTATAAATATTTTTACAATACCAATGTGGTAGTTTTAATGGATTTGAATGATCCCTTAAACTTCGCCTTATAAATCTTTGTTCACTTCGTTGTGCTCGTTGTGGGGAAAAATATTTTCCTAGGAATTCCCGATAAGGCTGATTATGTTATCTAAATTTTGTTAGCCTCCTTTACAGAACATTAAAGAAAATTTTGTAAATTGTGACTAAAAACTCGTCTATATGTTAAGTGTGTGACCCCCCCCCCCCCTGTTGTAAAGGTACGAATTTTGGGTTTTTCGCTTATATCTCGAAAACGGCGCATCGGAGAGAAATATTTTAAGAGAATAAAATGGAGTTCTTAAAATTATCTAAAACTTTTATATCGTATGTTTTTTTTCTAATTCCTAACCATTTTCGAGCTATACCCTCGGAAAAAGTTGAAATTTACAAAAAAAATCAATTTACGTCAAAATATTCATAAACATTGCATCATATTGTCTAAACCTATTCATAAACGAAAAGTATGAATAGGAAAGAAGTTGTAGATTTTTAAATTTCCTTTTAGAATATACATATATACATATGCTGATTAATGTCAAACCCGCCTAAATTTACAGCTATTTTAAAACTTGTATAGCATTTTGCAATTTTCAGAAAATTATTTTGTATATCATATTCTTAACCCACAACCTTTGTTCGTGTATTTTCATGAGATATGCACTTCGCTTGAAGAGTTTTCTGGAGTCACATTCACTTCAAGTGAACAACACAAGGACATTGGACAGGCTCGCAAGATGCAGAAGACATTGTCAAACTCAATCAGTGGTTTGATTCTCATCCTCCCTTCCCAGAAACCTCTCAAATCATGTCAATTTCGAGTGGAGTTGTCGGAGATGCCACGATAACATGCTATGATGCTGTTCGAGTAGGTAAAAGGGCTATGAATTCAGTAGTTGACTTGACATTTGCAGACGTAAAGTTATCGCGCAAGAATCGGGCATTGCCAATATCTTCTGTCAGCTCATCGATAAAAGTTCACGATAGGTAGTAGTTGACCCAACATTGCTCTTTCAGCGGATATGTATAAGCAAACGATCAGATGAGGATTTGATGACATATTTTGAGTATGAGTTGGCCCCATTTCAAAAATCTTACTTATCGAGGGCAAGAGTGATATAGGCCTATAGTTACCCAGATCATTAGTTGCTCCTTTCTTGAAAAGTGGCAAGATATTGGCACATTTAAGAGCAACCGGAAATACTCCAGAAAAAATACTTTTGCTAAAGATATGTGCCAAAACATCAATTATAAAACATGCTACATTTTTCAAACAAACATTTGAAATACCATCATAACCAGAAGAGTTTGAAGTTTTTAAAGTGCCAATTAACTTCAGAATCTCTAAACTAGTTATAGGCTCAAACACAAAACTTTGGCTTTGAGAAGGTTCATTACTGAATGGACTACACCTAGCTTGTAGATTAAGTGAAATCGTTGAAAAGTATTCATTGAATGCATTAGCAATTGCAATTTTATCTGAGACCACACGACCATTAACATTGACAACAGATGGTTGTTTTTTGCACTGAGATTTATTAAGTATACTATTCACTATTTTTCATTCATTTCTAACATTTCCTTCAGCTAGATTGAATTTGTTTTTAACGACAAATAGGAATTTCCTTCTTTAATTCAACACAAATTTTTTTATATTTAGTTTTTAAAATCTGACTGCTGTTGCGTTTTAAACACTTTTTTCTTAATTTGTTTTTATACTTCACTTTTTTAAGCAAACTATACGTAATCCACGGCTTTAAACGCTTATTAGACTTTTTCGGAACGATATCAAAAGAAGCATCAGAAATGTATCCATTCCATATCCAGAATTAATAGAAATGTAAGACGAGGTAACGTGATCGTCCGCTTGCTCCGAGCAATATTCGTCTTTGCTAGAAGTAAGTTATTGTGGATATCTCCTTTGTTATCTAATACTCGCACATAATAAACCACTGCTCCCTATGCTTTGGTTGAAGCATCGCAAAAGCCATGCAACTCGATTGCTTGATTTGATGGGCTCATTCGATTCCATCGCGGAATTCTCATCTTTTCTATGGTTGGGAGTTCTAGCTGAAAAGCTTCCCAACTCTTTTTGATGTGGGCTGGAACTTCCTCGTCCCAATCACATCCAAGATTCCAGAGCTTCTGCATAAGATTGGGGGTGGAAACGTGTAGGAGACACCCTGGTGGCAATTACAATGGAAAATCTACCAGCACCAGAGGTTCTTCTGAAAACTATATTTTGCCGCTCCACCAAGGAATTGGAAAATGTGGCAGCCGAAAAGCGATACTCACCTGTTCTGCAGCGTGCCTCCACTGTCAAGGAAAGTGCCTGAACAGTGTGCCTGTTGACGATGGGGACGATGAAGAATGTAGAGCCCATTCAGCAAGAGCCACCCGCTACTGAGGAAGAAGATGCCATGGAAGAACAATCATTGCCTGGGACCTCAAGTTCAAAGAGGATGAAAATTTGATTACTTTTAAAGTTGAGAGTAAAACATTAGGAATATATTAAGAACAATGGGGCTTAAAATTATTATTGTATTGGTGTAACGAAACTATCTGTAGAATAAAGTGTGAAATTTGTCATCATCATTATTTTTCTACTTTATTTAATAACTTGCTTATAAGTGGCCATATATGTTATTAGATGAACGAACAAAGGTTGGGGGTTAAGAATATGATATACTCGTATTTTCTGAAAATTGCAAAATGCTATACAAGTTTTAAAATAGCTGTAACTTTAGGCGGGTTGGACATTAATCAGCATATGTATATATATTCTAAAAGGGAATTTAAAAATCTACAACTTCTTTCCTATTCATACTTTCATGTTTATGAATATTTTGACGTAAATTGATTTTTTTTTTGTAAATTTCAACTTTTTCCGAGGGTATAGCTCGAAAACGGTTAGGAATTAGAAAAAAACATACGATTTAAAAGTTTTAGATAATTTTAAGAACTCCATTTTATTCTCTTAAAATATTTCTCTCCGATGCGCCGTTTTCGAGATATAAGCGAAAAACCCAAAATTCGTACCTTTACCTCCCCCTCCTCACCCCCGCTCATCACCTAGGAGTCAGGACTTTTGGTATGTTAACAACCTAAGCCCCCTGAACAAGTTTCTGAAGGAATCGCTTAGTTACCTGCTCACGCACTCTACACCTCATTCCTTGACTGGACTATAATGTTTTTATTCTTTCATTTGAAGAAGTCTGTCTTGAATTGCGATATTTCGTTTTTCAACCTCTAGGAGACTGTCAAGTTTTTTGGCGATGGACTCATAATGATAGTTTTTCTTTTCAATAAAGAAAGTTTTAAATCGACTTTTTTTGGAAATTTTATTTAAGGGGTTTCCTTTTCATTAGAAATCAGAAGAGAAAGCTCTTCTTCCAACAGCTCAAAAGTATTTACATCGTAAAAAATTGAGGTTGATAACTCATTTACAGTGCCAACGTTGAAAATTGCTAGAATTGCAGAGTTTGGTGTGAAAGCCAATTGTGCGTTTGGAATGAAAGGCTTCGGAGTGACTATACCAAAATGTTTCACTGCAATGACTCTAAGGGCTAAACTGTTTCTTCAAACCGGCCACCACCACAAGTCTTTATCTTGGCATATATTTTGTTATAAGATAATTTATATGTAAAATGTTTTGGCAGTTGCTAAAAAAAGCCTAATGAAGGTCGCCTTTCCTTTCTGGCAATTTGATTGTATAATTTCGACAGAATCTTAATGCCTGAACAAACATTTTGCCATTACTTTTTTTTAGATTTAAATAAATAAATACAAAGAATAAATTTAAAATATACATAATAGTCCCAACATTTTTCAAAAGAATTGGTATCTGTTGTGGACTATCAGTGAGCAGTTTAACTTGCGAGTAAAAATCAGTTTGATAGCTGATGAGAAAATGTCAAATAATACTATAAACTACTCGATAACGCTAGAGGTAATACCAAATTCAAACAATTCAGTTTCGTGTGGCTCGATGACTGATTCGGTAATTCAGGCCCTGGTTTAAGCTTAGTTAAAAATTAATTGGGTGGTGCTACAAACTTTTTTCTATACAAATTCCAACAATTTGGCTCTAAGCGGTGGCGGTCGGTGGTGGTGGCCTACAATTTTATATGGAGTGAGAATGCTTATTGCGATGAGATATTTTCATGTGGTATGGGATGTTTTTTCGAAACTAATATGATTTTTTTGTTATCCTTTTGTTGGGATCTATTGATTGTAACTGGGCCTAACAAAAGAATCAGAAAATATCGATCCTTTGAAACTTGACAAAAACCAAAAACCTATTTTTTCCATCAATAATCAATAAAAGTGTCACACCTGGTGTTGGGTTTTTACACCATTCCATTTCCTAGTAACCTGCTTTTTCATTCTAAATCGATTTTTGCCGATTTCTTTTTTTATTTAAATTTTAAAATAAAAAAAAACATGAATGCATATTCAGTACAGATACATAATAATACAAAACATTTCTAAAACGAAGACGACAACAATCATAGCTCTCTGAATAAGTTTGAAATCCTTGCAAGGCCACCTACAGCTAATGTATGTACGTGATGTGATACGACAATTGTACAGCAGTGCGCATTGTTTCCAAACCGGATGGATGGTGCAAAAAACAAAACTGCATCTGCATCTTTCAAAAGGTTTTATTTTTATATATATGTATGTACATAGATTTGTACTTACTTTAAGGGCGTAGGACCGATCTATTATTTCAAAAGTCCTCACAGTCAACATTATTTCAGATCATCTTTTTATCTTATTCTCTTCACTCTTTGCTTCGGGTATTCATGCTGAAATCATTTTTTTTAAGCCAAACTTGTTAATATTTGAGAGTTTATTCCAAAATGCAACTAGGTGTGATGCCTGTAGCGATAAATGAAATTTAGGTATCGTTTCGCCTTTTTTTAAAATTAACAGGACACAGGTATACAGATGTAGGCAGTTGTACAGTTTATGGAAAGTCCTTTGTATCCTTTAAACGAGTTGAAACTTATTTACTTCAATACCGTCTTTGTAAAAAAAAAAAACTGATTTTTTGTTTATTGTCAGGTAAAGAATATTCCTTCTTATAAAGGTTATGAATTCGGTGCTGATATGCTTTAATTAGGTACATATATTATTCCAGTCTAAAAGGTTTTTCTACGATTAATGAAATATATTAATTACTGTGTTTTTTGCTTTCTATTCTTTTTTCTTTTAATTTACCATATTAATTGATCTAAATATTGAAAAATATCAAGTGTTTGTGTGTATGTACATACATATGTATGTAGCTTTATGTTTTTTGAAGGCTTTCTCGGTCAGTAATCAAAGCCCCTTCTAGGATTGGATGAGGCTCCAAACTTTACAGTTCCTTCTCAAAGCTTATCTCTTTTAGAAACTTGAGTATTTGAGATACTGTCAGGTAGTGTCATTTAGTGCATGCTATCAAGTGTTTCATCACGGATGTTATAAAACATGCAACTATATATACATAGGTAAAGCAAAATAATATTTATTAAATTAAAAGCAAATCCGTCGATAACACTAATCAAAAATCTTTTATCACTGGAAATCAAATTATAATTTCCCAGAATTTTGATGATATTAGTTGAAATACGACTTCAAAATCATTTGAAAACGTCAGATTTTTTAGGCAACACCTTCTAAAGTTAAACAAAATATTGTCTTAGGGTTTTTGAAAATTTTTAAATTCACTGAGTATGTTTTTATTAGATTATGCTAGAGCATTTCTTTTTTATAGAAAAAGGCGTTTAAGTCATTTTTTGTTCTGATAAAGAATCCGAAAACAAAATAAGGGTATCGTATCAAGTCTTGGAATATACGTAGAGCTGTTAGCTAAAACCAAAGTTCAGGTTCGAAAAAGCACCTAAAACTAACTCTTAAATGGCCCATACACAGAACCTACAAAATTTAATTTTTAAAACACGCTAAACTAATGATTTGTAGAAAGTATTACAATTTACTTTTGTTCATTTTAAAACATGGCAAATTATTGATTATACAAAACTTGAGTTTGAATGTTTCCTTCTATTAAGAGAAATAATTGGTTATTTTACAAACTTAAAAAATATACAGTTACTCGCAAATTTGAGCGTACTTACTTACTTACTTAAGGTGGCGCTACAGTCCTGTGTGAACTAGGGCCTCACCCAACAAACTTCTCCATCTAGTTCGGTCCCTAGCTAGATGTCTCCAGTTTCGCGCTCCGAGTTGGGTGAGGTAACCTTCCACTTGTGCGCGCCACCTGATTCGCGGTCTTCCTCTACTGCGCTGTCCTGTGGGTGTGGATTCGAAGACTTTCCGGGCCGGAGCATTGGTTTCCATGCGCTCTACGTGACCTAGCCATCTTAGTCGTTGGACTTTTACCCTTCTTGCTAAGTCTACGTCGCTGTACAGCCCGTACAGCTCGTCGTTCCATCTTCTCCTCCACTCCCCTTCGATGCATACGGGACCGTAGATCACACGAAGAATCTTTCTCTCGAAACGACCCAAGGTGCTTTCATCCGCTTTTGTCAAAGTCCATGCTTCTGCACCGTATAGTAGGACGGGGATGATAAGGGTCTTATATAGCGACACTTTGGTCCTTTGAGAGAGAATTTTTCCACTCAATTGCTTTCTTAACCCAAAGAAACAGCGGTTAGCAAGAGTTATTCTTCGTTTGATCTCAGCGCTGGTGTTTTTTTCTGCGTTTACAGCGGAGCCTAGGTAGACGAAGTCCTTGACTACCTCAAAGTTACGTCTGTCGATGGTGACGTTTTGACCAAGACGTCGGTGTTGTAGGTCCTTTCTTGATGACAGCATGTACTTTGTTTTGCCCTCATTAACCGTTAAACCCATTTTTGCCGCCTCTGCCTCAATACTCACAAAAGCCCCATTGACATCACGCTGAGTTCTTCCGATTATGTCAATGTCATCAGCATATGCTAGTAATTGGACAGACTTTTGAAAGATAGTGCCTCTGGTGTTGACGTGTGAGCTTTGCACTATTCTTTCAAGTACGATGTTAAAAAAATCACATGACAGCGCATCACCTTGTCTAAAACCTTTTTTGACATCGAAAGGTTCAGTTAAGTTGTTTCCAACCTTTATGGAGCAGCGTGAATTCTCCATGGTCATCCTGCACAAACGGACGAGTTTGGCAGGGATGCCAAAACTAGACATGGCTCTATACAGTTCGTCCCTGTAGATACTGTCATATGCGGCCTTGAAATCGATGAAAAGATGGTGGGTGTCGATTTGGTGTTCTTGGGTTTTTTCCAGGATCTGCCGTAATGTGAATATTTGATCGACTCTGGACTTTCCTGGTCTAAAACCACACTGATAAGGACCTATCAGGTTGTTGACGATGGGCTTTAGACGTTCACATATTACGGCAGAGAAGATTTTATAAGCGATATTAAGTATACTGATTCCTCTATAATTGGTGCATTTTAGAGGGTCTCCTTTTTTCAGGATCGGGCAAACAATACTGAGGTTCCATTCATCGGGCATGCTTTCTTCCGACCATATCTTACAGATAAGTTGGTGCATGCTCCTAACCAACTTATCTCCAGCTGCTTTAAAGAGCTCGGCATTCAAGCCATCCGCTCCAGCGGCTTTGTTAGACTTCAGCTTAGATATAGCAATCTTTACTTCGTCTAAGTCGGGAGGACGGGATTGTTGGCTTTCGTCGTCTATGTTGAATGGATCATCATTTGAGCGTACACCAATAAGAAAAAACTGTTTTGAATGATGGTTTTGGTAATTTTTGTTTTTTAATAAAACACAATTATAACAATCAAAAATTCTTCAAATGCATGACACAACATTAAGCGTACATTTGGCGACCGAAACAAGAAGTAATTTTAAAGTGTGGTAAAATTGGACCACCTTTAGTCGCTATCATAGCCTGTGATCGCCGAGGCATCGATTCGACAAGGTTTTTTTGTGAAAGGATTGGGTATATTCTGTCAAATTTTGGTTTGTTAAGGATCGTTATTTTGTTAAAAGTTAAATGTTGCTGGTAAATTCAGTTTTCTTTTGAACTTGTAAGAATTTCAAAAAATGTCCATTTATCCATATTTGTGTCAATTGATTCATAAGTTTCCCAATAACATGAAATAGCCTCTTTCATATGCAACAGTGGCACTCAAAATCATTTTCGTGAATTTTGTATAGAGCCTTCTCCAAACAATTTGCCTTCCGTCAGACCCAAAAAAGTCAATTTAAAAATAATAAAAAAAGAGAAAGTAAAAAGAATTTTCCAAAAACGTCGTATCTTAAATATTAAAAGTATCGAATTCCTTATATTAATTGTTCTGTAGATACGATCTTAACCTAGAAATCGTACACATCACACCAATCGAGACACCAAAACAAAAAAATCAAAAAAATATGTATTTTTGGAGTCGGTCCACGCAACTGTTGCATGTATGTATGGGTCGCTTAAAACGTAGTTTTTAAAACTTCATATACATACATACATAGGTTCAAATTGAATACCCGTAACTAATAAGATTTTGCGAAAACTATGTGAGACACTAAAACTATAAATATGTATGTACATATAAAATGTATCTAGCAAAACCGTCAAATAATTTATTGTTTAGAAATTAAGAAATTATAAAAGCAGATTCAAATTCAGTACAACAAAATGCTTTGGAAAAATAACTTATGTAATTGCAATACATACTTACAAGATATCTGTTTATATTGTTTCCGTTAAGTATTCTTAATTATATTTAATATCTTTGTTAAAAACTGACATCAAGTAAATTCCGTCTGTGGAGAAAAATATCTTTTCAGTAAAATGTAAATATACATACATATGTACATACATATATCCTTTCTAAAATAGACTTTTTTAAATGAGGTACTTTTTATTGAATTCATTTAATTTTTAAATCCGTTTTTCCAATCAAAAAGAGATAAAGTCGAATACACGAAAAAATCAATTGAATTAACAATAAAATCAAAAAACAGGTAAAATATTTATCATTTTAAGCAATAAGCCTCCAGAACTCCCTTTATTTATGAGCAATTTCAATATCTCTACAAAAGTAAACAATAATTGATTTTTTTTTTAATTTTATGTATCATCTAAGTAATTAAAAAAAAATAATGTTTTGAGTTTATTATTTATTTCCAAAGTGCATACACATAAAAAAAGAAACTTAAAATTATAACATAAACAAATAATTGGTAATAGAATCAACATAAGGACCTTTTAAAATGGGGCTATTTTAGCAGACCCTTATTGTGTTCTTTCCCATAACAACAACTATTCCTTCATCTTGAATTTCTTTCAGAGCATCTTCGAATTGTTCTCGGGTAATGAGCTAAAATGAAAATTTAACAAAAAATAAATATATTATCAGAAAAAAATTTGTATAAACAGGTAGTTGATAACTTAAGGCAGAATTGCAACAGGCATACAAATTTCAGCTTAAGAAAAATATACCTGAAGCATAAAATCTAAGGTTCAATATTATGGCACAATTTAAGCAGGCTTAAGATTATTTTATTTTTGTATTTCTTTACTAAGAACCTATGTACATATGTAAGGAGTGTATTTCAAAAATCCCGAAAATAAAACCTTTCCTTTGTTGGTTTATGGTTAAGTTTCTGTCATAAAACAACAATAGTAGCATTGAGCCATAAACAAAATCGAAGAATTAGAATAACACTGCAACGTTTCATTTGTATTCTTTGGAAAATGTTTTAAAGAATTTAGTTTTTCTTTTTTATTTGAAATTTGTTTACTTACAATGAAACATGTTATTTTTGTGATTATAGAAGATACAAAAATAAAGTTTTGTTATTATACCAAAGGTAACAATGTTGGCGAACAAAAAAAAGATCAGCTGATCCTTGTTTTAAGATTATATGCAGGTAGTTGGATTAATTTTGCAGAAATATGCACTAAGTGAAACCAATAGGTAATTCCACTTTTGTAAAGAAATAATTTCACCACCTGCCATTTTTAAAAGTAACTATCAATATCCGGATTATGGAATCCAAACTAAATTGTTTCTGTTTGGAAATGAATTCGACTTCCGAAATATGAGTATGAAAATTTGATATTCGCATCGAATTCCAACTTTGTGAATAATGTCATTTTTATATGCAGGTAGTAGACTTTTAAGAAAAAAACCAAAACAAATTTGCTTGAACCAAACTCTAAAAAAAAAAAAATACTTACAATTTGTGAGGCCTCACGAATCTCATTAAACAATTTCTGATATGGAATTGTTGGCACCTTAACTCTCTTCTTCAAATTATCCTTAATACTTGCAACAAGTTCAGCACGCTTCTTACGGGCTGCAGTAGACAATCCAGTGGTAAGAATACCGACATCAATCTTACCAGAGAGTGGATCTGTTGCTGATTGTTTAAGAGCTTCACGATGTAATCTAAATAAAAACAAAAATACAACTATGAATATAACATTCGGACATTAATGAGATTGAAAAGAAAAAAAATACCTCCAGGCTTCTTCAACATCCACAACAGTAACTTCAGAGCCCAATCTAACTTTAGCATGAGCTTCAGACAAACGAATCAAACTCTCCAACTGTCGGGGATACGCAGATATTTGTCCACGTCCAGCACCAACTTTACGCATATCGACGTAGGCTTGAATTAAGCGTTGTTGGGCTTCTTCTGAAATTGTTGGAGCAACGTGTTCGCGAGCATAAGCAATATAGTCGCGTAACACACTCATATCCTAAATTAAAACCAAAAATTATGTATCATCTATTAATATTCAAATAAAATAAAGTAAACTTACAAACATGGTATCCTCTTCTTCTTGCCTTGAAACGTAGTACAACGAAACCAAATGCGAAGCCAAACGACGATCAAATATTTCATCTTGTGGATCCAAAACTAAGAAAATCAAATCGAATCTTGATAGCAGAGTATGTGGCAATTGTACATTGTCAATAATGTTCTTATTTTTATTCCACTGTGATTCGGCAGGATTTGCAGCAGCCAGAATTGAAGTTCGTGCGTTCAATTGACAAATGATTCCAGCTTTAGCTATACTTAGGGTCTGTTGTTCCATAACTTCGTGCAGAACACTACGAGTGGAGTCGTTCATTTTGTCGAATTCATCAATGCAACATATACCATTGTCAGCCAAGACCAATGCACCACTAAGATTGAATTGTAAATTGTATTTCTAGATATCTTTAATCTGTAATTATGGAACTTACGTTTGCAAAACCAATTGTCTTGTTTCGGGATCTTTTGTAACATAAGCCGTCAGACCCACAGCTGAAGAACCACGACCTGAAGTGTATTGCGACCTTGGCACCAAGTTGAAAACATATTGTAAGAGTTGAGACTTGGATGTACCAGGGTCACCGCATAGGAGAATGTGTATTTCCGACCTTTAAAGAAAGAAGGGATGTTTTAAAAAGCTTGTTTTAAAGCTTGTTTCGAATACAAATATCTTGTGTAAAAGGATAAAAACTTAGAACTTGATTTTACCTGAAATTTTGTCTACCAGCAGTTACGTGCTTCTTCTTAGTTCCACCAAACAACTGCAATAATATTCCCTTTTTGATATCAGCATTTTCATAGATTGATGGAGCTAAGGCCCTTGCAAGACGATCATAAACATCAGGCTTTTGTGAAAGCGTTCTTAACAACTCAATACGCTCTGGTGGGAAGATGTGATCTTTTCTGTTTATTAAAATAGAACATTCAACAATCTCATCAATACAATCTTCAAAATTAATAAGAATAATAAACTTACCCATCTTCCTCTTCATACAATCGTTTATTATCGACCTTTCTGAAATGCACCACATCTACGTGTGTCTTGTAGACACTTTTTACATTTCTAGCCCTATTACTCTCTTGCATGGGCATTGCACGATAAATTCCAGTAACAGTCACACGATCACCAGCTTGAACTTTATCCACCAAATCATTGTGGGCAAACAGGAGCACATTGTGTGGCGTCTGACCAGCAGCCATATCATCTGGTGACTCCTGCAGTTTGATCAATTGTTTATCTGTGAATTGTGATCGGTTGTGTATCAACTGGAAGCAATGGTTCGTATTACAGTTGGTACACAGAGTTGGCTCAGCAATACGACCACGATCGATTTCAACAGTTGTGTAAAATGAACAGATGATGCATTTGAAGAATGCTTCCCGCATTTCTGGTACAATATTCGATGACCGAATGACCATTCCCGATATACTGATCAATTGATCGATATCCTCAGGATTAAGAGCGCGCATACTGCGTGTTTTCTCTGCATTGAATGGACGCACTTGAATTTGATGTTCCAAAATGGCAGCCGGGTATTTTTCGAAGAACATCTCATTTACTGCCATATCAAATGTTGGGATAACTTCTTGTGGATAGCATATCAACTGGCGATATAAGTTCTCATCGAAAGTTTTCAAATGTGAACAATTAACATTGAGATATGGTTCCTCGAGGGTGTGAATTTCTTCAAGCTTTTGCAAGTACAACGGTTCATTGACATCGATGTTTTCGGAGATTTCATCTTGTTCTGCATCTGGATCGATGTAGCGCAATAGAAAGTTCTTGAATTTTGTCTTGCATTGGCTGACAACAACGTTTGTTCCCCAAATAACCAATTGTGGACCAGTCGATGCTTCAGATGTTTCCGATTGTTGTTCGGGAATTGGTTCAAGCTATCGAAATTAATTTTAATGAAGAAATACATTTTTTTTATATAATATAATGAATTTTCGAATTTCTTTTTGGAATGTTCGCAAGCCAAACCAGAAGGTGCACAAAAAGCAGACAAACATTTTGATTTCCAAGTTAAAAATTATTTAAAACAAAATTTTCAATGGATAACTTTAATAATTCACGGGATTTTTATAAAAAAAATATAAACATTTGAAATCAATGTTCGGGTTCTTTCAAATTCAACACTTATACCAAAAATTATTGGATACCTTTGGATTCCTTTTTTGACATCCCAGCTGTTTTGGATCAGCTGTTCTTTTACACGTAAAACACTAACAAAAAGGTATCCGGATACCCTATCTGTCTGATATTGAACGCAGCCAATAACATTTTTTGACTCTTTGATTTAAAGGCTGAACTCGTGTAAAGTTTTCAATTCTATGGTTCATCTGGAAGTATCATTCCTTGATTGATGGTTATAGTTAAATTATGTACTCGATATATTAGCTTGTTTTCTTGTTCATTTTCATAACTTCGCAGATTACTTGCTAGGTTTCATGAATATCAAACGTATTTTCTAATAAAATTGTCTAAATATCGACGAAGTAGAGCTTTCAATTATATAGTGCTAAAGATATACCCGTGGCATGATGGTTAGTGCGTTGGACTGTCATGCCAGACGTCTTGGGGTCTATCCCTGCCTGTGCCATCTAAAGTTTTTTTTTTCACGGGTACTGCCTCTTGCGAGGAATCGACAAATTCTCCAAGAGTAATTCTTGTCAAGAAAAGTGCTTTCTCAAAATAGCCGTTTGGAATCGGCTTCAAACTGTAGTTCACCTCCAACCCTGACAACAATACTCGCACACAGGAATGGTTGAGAGTTGTAAATCACTAGGCCCTAGTTCTCAAAGCACTGTTGCGCCACCTAATTTATTTATTTATTTTTAGTTTATCGGGAAGTATCACTCCTTGCTTGAAAGTTATATTTCAATAATTTACTCGATATTAAGCTCATTTCCTTGTTAATTTTTTTACTTCGCCAGCTTACTTGCTAGGTTTCAAGAATAGCAAACGTATTTTCTAATGAAATTGTCTAAACTACCTCCTTGTAATTTCTTATTTGATTTGATACGCCATTTGGCAAATAAACTTGAACTTGAAAAATACTTTATTAACAAAACTTAAGAAAACAATTTTGATTTCTTTTTTGTTCGTGTGTTATAAAATTCATGCCCAAGTTGCTGCAATGAATTTTTCTTCATCATTGTGATCAGAACCAAATGCATGAATAAAATCAAATTGATACAAAAACGTATACAGAACAAATATCAAATAAATCAACATTGAATAAATTCCAATACTTTTTCTCAAATGGAAATTGACTGTGAAGACAGCAAAACAAAAGAGAATATGATGCATAAAACTAAACCATAATCCACTTTGCCCAAGATCTCCTGCTCGTGTCTAAAGAAAGTTTGATTAATAGAAAATATTTTAATAATATGAAAAGCCTTATTCTGCTAATTGTTTAAAAAGAACACCGGGCATCCGAATATAAAAAAAAAACAACATTTCATACATAAAGCAGAATATGGCTTTCAAAAATTACAAAACCATCTTACAACAACTGTAAAACGTCTTATATCAATGCTTCGGAGCAATGTTGTCAAACCAATAGCAAAGGTCATATCTAAGAAAAGGTTTTAAATTAGTAGTTATGATTTGTTAAGATTTCTTCTTCTGTAATTACTAAAGAGTGGAGCCATAAGAAATTCAACTAGAGGCAGTGTTTTAATTTTCCAATTTAATAAAGCCTGATAGACGACAACTTCTGAAAGTAGAAATTTTATTGACAAAACCGGAAAAAAAAAACTTCTTTTTTATATCGATATTACCTGGAATCGTATTGCCCCAGGCCAAAAATGTAGTACCAATAACTGATCTCTTGACACCAAATATATTTCCCAGAGTTACCAGAATTGAAAGCAATTCTGCAGCAAGAAAATGTGTGATCAACATTTCACAACAAATACCATAAAAGGCAATTGGCTTGTATAAATAAAAAAATATTATAAAGAAAGTTAATTTTTCTTTTGAAGTCTTAACATTACATACCAATTGATATTTTGGAATGTTGGTTTTTGTCAAACAGAATACCATGATTGCCAAAGTAACACCAACGCACAGGCAAAGGTAAACGTATTTTGATCCAATGAACTGCACTATTATTAATGGAGAAAATATGAAATTTATTACCAGGAGCAGCCTTGACCATCCAAGTCCTGGCATTCTTAAATTCACAACCGGCACTATCAATTTAACTGGTATTGCGAAAAATATTAAAATTCTTTGCCATAAACTCGCCTCATCGAAGACCTCTTTTCGGAAAGGACTTATGACTTGTAGAAACTGTTTCCAAATATTAAGGTCAAGTGGATTTGCTTGCGATGTAAGTGGGAGTTGAATGATTTCAATTTCTTTTGTCAATTCTAAACGCATTTTGGTTTCTTCTGACACCTCTTTATGATCGAGTCCTTTTCTCTCTTCGTTTGAGCGATCAATTAACAATGTTTATTTAAAAGGAACATTCATTAAATTAGATACCTTTTCCTTCGATATGATGATGATAACATACAACACAACATAAAATTGGATAGAATATCATTGCAAATATTCCCTCAAAGACATTTGTATCTCTGTCCGAGGTTATGTTAAAGAGAACTAAGATTCCACACAAATAAGCAAATGAATCACGCTTGAAATAGGTTCCTAGCAATGTCATTGGACAGAGTAAAATCAAGATACCACCATGAAAAGCTCGTAAATATAATCCCGTTCCTAACATTTCATTTATCAACATTTCTGTATCACCATCATAGAAGAAAAAAGCTGATATGATATCAGGAATTCCATTGAAAAGGACAAGAAGGGTTACACCAGCATTATGTTCGTTTAGTTGAAAATGTTTAACAATACTTAGAATATTTGAGATCCTATTGGAAATAACACATAATTCAAAAAATAAAGACTTCCATCTAAAGAGAAAAGATAATAAAAACTTACGAATTAAGTGCTAAGGCACAAAGAGCTAAAATAAGAATTAACGCTATCGCCAAAAGCATTAAAATAGCTGCAGTAAATGATACATCAATGTAGTCAATCATAGTACAGAATATGAAATTAAGATAGTTAATCTTGTTTTCAGCTTCATGACAGGATGCGGTGTGAGTAACAAAAGCGCAAATATCTTTATCTTCACGAAGTTCCGACATAAAACGACAAGTAGCCTATAGAAAAGCAAAATTCGGGAATGACATGTATGTTTTGAGTTTATGAAAAACTTAACAAACCTCATCAATTCCACGGATGTAGTTTTTATGGGCTTCGAAATGAGGTGATGCATTCATTTTGGAAATAATTAAATTTAAAAACAAAAAACGTCAGTTTATTTGTTGACAACTAAACTTGGCTTACGTATCTCCCTTTTTTTTTTAAGTGTAAATTTTAGTATGTTTTGCTGAAGGTTTGAGGTGGCCTCGAAGGTTACCATAAGAATACCTTTATATTATCGCGAACTCTATAGAAAACCCAGGAAAACTACGGCCGTTTCTTTGGGTGACTATTTAAAAGAATCTTTGAAAAATTTCTCAAATATTGAATTGCATTCAAACCGCTTATGAAAGCTTATCAATATGGAAGGGAAAAACAAAGTTTAATAAAACATTCCACATTCTCGATGTGTGGTTAAAAAAAAATCTCTATACTTGAAGGGTAACCTGATGAGCATTCCTGGAAGTGCAAAACTTACGTCTGAATTGGGGGAGAAATCGCAGCATTTTTAGCAATGTCGAATATGTCATTCTTATGAGCTTAACATATACGCTGCTGTTGAAGTTCCACATCCGAAGAACAAGGATGTGAATCTAGAAACGAGTTTAAAAACTGAGGGGGCTGTCTTCAGCGAAACAGTTTAATGGATTAGAAGTGACGGACAAGAGGTTGTTTATGAATTTAAGGAAGAGAGTCGGAGATAAAACTGAGCACTGGGGAACACCAGCATTTATTTTATGCATTTCAGACTTGACACCATTTAATACAACTTGTATTAAACGGTTAAAAAGGTAGTTGCTAATATAAGCCCTTACATACTGAGCCGAAAGACTTCAATCATATAACCCTATCTTCTTTTCTCTAAAGGAGTTTAGAAAAACTAATAGAAACGTACATTCGACAAAAATGAATGATAATGCTATTTCACAGCCCAAACATGCTTACATGAAAGGCAAATCCGTTGAAACAGCACTTCATGAAAAACGAATTCACCTTAGGTGTATTCTTGCTGTTAATAAAATCCTAGACAAACTAAGGATAAATGGATTAAAGTCGTTGTATAAACTGATGATATCGTAGTTATGGCTTCAGGAAAATTTATACCTACACTTTGTGAACTACAGTTGGGTCTAAATGGCTCAGTAAATGTGGACTCAATGTCAATGATAATATCGACTTGACGTACATACTCAAACAGACTATTTAAGGCCTTAGATAGATTTTAAACCAGTAGCTCTTACAGAAATCCCTGCCAGGGAGGAATGGTTGGAAAACAGGGTCATAAAAACAAATAAATTATAGGTCTTTACGGACGGGTCCAAAACGGAGGAAGGGGTAGGGTCTGGTATATTTTCACATAATCCTCACCTAGAAAGGAAGTACTCACAGTTTTTGAAGTAGCTAAAGAACTTTCTTTCCGCAACCTTAGTAAACTAAAACAGATATTTTTATTGATAGCCAATCAGCAATCAAGGCCGTATCCGCCACTTTCACAAAGTCAAACCGCTAAGACAGTATCGAAGGGAGCTACGTTCCCTCAGCGAAACGAACACAGTTACATTGGTCCCAGGACACTGTGAAATTGACGGAAATGAAAGAGCAGACAAATTGGTCAAAAATGGATCAATGCTTCATCCAAGCAATATTGTTGCTAGACAAATCGACCAAAGTTTTCTAGAAATCGCAAACAACAAGTAGTCGGGAAATTGGCAGAGTTGCAAGGAATCTATCGCCAAATATTTCTAAAGAAACAACAAAATACAACATGGCAGGCTTCAATTATCTTTAATAATAGGTACTTTTTGGGTACCCACATGAGCAGAATGGGTATCAGTTTATCTGATCTACTTGGAAGAACAAAGATACTAGGAAAATACTTTTTCGACGACCTGTGCGACGTCTCATCCTTGTCACCTAATGACATTCTGATATTCTCTAAAAAAATCAGGATGGTTTATGGAGGCGCCCTCAATCTAAACCCTCATTAACTTTTCTACACCTTACCAAATCCTTAACAATTCCTGGGGAGCACAAAGAATCCACAGATATCCGAGTGAGATGATTTTTGGTCTACCATTGCATCATTCTTGTTAGATATAACCTAACATATCATCGCGGAGCAGATAACCATAGTCAAAAACCATTTACACAACTATAAGTCTGCTGAAAGGTTGAAGGGATTTTTATAAAATGTCGAAATATACGTAGTAAGAAAGGTGGTGCATCCTAACTTGGATTTTATTAAGAATAGCAAATCATGCAGGCAGATAAATTTGGGGTGACGCTTTGGTGGTTATGATGAAATTGTTTGATTTGTAGCTCAGTAACCTACCCTCAAAACCATCAAGGGTTAAAAGAAAAAGCCTACTGCATACCCCTTGAAATAAACTATGAATTCGGTATAGACAAATTCTGAAATTCTGAGATTAAACTGAGTTTTCTCAATCCAGATAAGTTTTCATTTAGATAATTTATTTACATATAAATTTAAGTACGTATGTAGGTATCTACGTCAAAAACATATGTATATTTATTTGTATTCAAAATGTTTTATTTAAAAAATGATGAGGATATCTGTGCGATTTGTCTTGAGAAAAAAAGATTCCCAGACTTTCTAATTTGTGGTCATTCATTTTGCCATCAATGCATCAAGAAATATATGACGTATGAGAACATCTGCAACAAGTGTCCTCTTTGTCGTTACAAATTAAAAAGAAAGGGAGTAAGTTTGTTTTGTTTAGTATATGAAAAGCAATATTTCTTAATAATATTTCTTTTCTTTTTTTAAAGAAACAATCAAATAGGGTTTGTTTTGTTACCTATCTGGTTCTCCTGCTGAGCTTGGCGTTGCTTTTTTCTATTTTTATTTATTTGTAATGTTTATGAAATAAAATTTAAAAGAAAACAAACAAAACTTACCGACTCGCCGCCAACTGCAACTTGCCTCATGCGTTTGTCAGTGCGGATATCGGGCCGAGCACGAACTGGAGTTCCACGTATTCCAGATCGAGGAGTTCTTATAGATCCCATTGAACTGGAAAGCAAACAAAACGGCATTGAATTTACTTGTGTTTGAAGAAAATAAGTTTTTAATACCTTGGAGTACCATAGTTCAAAGGTGAACTAAGGTCGATTTCACTCATATTGATGGGTGCTGCACGAGCAGGGCTTGTTGGTGGGACGCTTAAGCCACCTGGGGATGTTGGTGGTAAGCTGACATTGTCTGAAGCCACAGCTCGAGCTCCCATTCGCATTGGTGTCTCGGCATCTTGCGCAGAAGGTCCTTTTAAAGTTAGATATAATAATAGGTATAAGATTAATAAATGTAAAAAGCTAACTCTTAAAACAAATAACAAACTTCTTGTTGGAGTTCTTTGGCCACGATTGCCACTTCTTCCTGGAGTTCTAGCAGGACTTGACATCTTTTAACTAAGTTCAATTTAGCAACACAAGAAAGGACAATTATTGTTTGAATTTAAAACCTTTTAAATAGAAATTACTGTTTTAAAATTGAATTATAGGAATGTTAAGATTCTGTAGGAGTTTTGTCGGCACAAATAACAAACAACTACAACTTGCACGATGGTCAACAAAACTGGCGCGAAAATTTGGATTTGTTTGAAATTCTCTATGACGATGCTAGCGCCATTTGACAGATGGGTTCGAACTAGCTTCAATTGTTAAACGGATGGGATTACATAGAAGAGTATATGTATATTTTTAAAAAGTTAGGTTTGGAGGTTGATTTGTGAAGGATGGTTTATATTATTTACAAGATAATTCTTCTTTAATATACGTTGTCACTCATTCATTTTTTTGTTTTTAATAACATTTCGACTTCACCCAGAATGCAATTCAATGGTCCTTGAATTAAGGGTTACCGGTTTTAACACGTAGTTCTGCGTAGCCCCACAGAAAAAAAATATAATAGTGTCAAACTGTCAAATCACACGGCCTTGGTTACCAATTGACGTCACCATTTCTCACGCAATAAAGCCATAATTACTAATATTGTGTGGTACGTTGCCTTGCCTTGTTGAAACTGCATATCGTTGAAGACATGATCTTCAATTTCCGGTAAGTCGATGAATGCTGCATGTTTGAATTACCACTTTTAAAGCTTATTTTAGTTAATCTTGAAGCGTTGTTTAAATATAAAGTCGTAAATGGGAAACATTACTTATATCATGACACTTTAAATGACAGCTGCGTGTGACAGATGTCAAGTTCCAACGCTACCAACTTGGAACACATAAATGAATTACCTTATAAAAACAACAAAGAAATAGTTTCTACCAAGTGATTGACGTACTTAATATGGACTGCTAGTAGCCAATTTCACGTTGGTGTCACCTATTCGTTAACGCTCTAGTTAACTGGAAATTGGAGGGGAGTTTTTGAACTTGATTTTTGTTTTTTGTAAATGAAATATGTCCTTAGTTTCTTTGAAAAAAAAAACAGATTATTGAGGCAGAGAAACAAGAGATGGCGTCTAAACATTAATTATAATTTTGTCCACCAAACCTACAAGAGGGCAAGCATAGCTAAATATGTGGAATCACTTTTATGGGGGGTTTTATATGAAAATAAGTATCAACTAGCAGTCCATATCTAGTATGTCAATGGCTAGGAGACTCCAGGCCTATTACGAAAATGGTCCTTAATTCTTATCTTCTTATTAAACAGTCATATCGTCGGTTAAAATCCATAACTGTAAGTTAATTTGTCCATCAAATAAGTTAAAGACTAACAAAGATTACACGTGAATTAAATAAAAACATTACATTGAAAGGTGAATCCATTAAAATAATAATTAAACCATCACCGAAATAATAGCTATAATTAAAAGCCAATACCATATACAAATTATGAAGTTGCAAAACACCCCTATGCTTTTAAAGCCACTTTATAAACAGACATACAAAATGTAAGCAAAGCGTTTGACATATCTCAAAACAACAGCTGTTTGAAGTGGTTTCCAAAGCTGTTGAGTGGATTGGGTGGTGGAATTTTGTTCCCAAAAAAGTCGGGTTATCCAATGTTCGCCTTCTCTTCAGTGATAATTCCAAAAATGAATACAATAACAAAACTTTGTCGTAGGCATCAGATCTTCCTTCAGATTAAAAATCGCTCCAAAACAGCAACAATCTACCTCGCTAACAGTAAGCCTTTCAGTACTAGGGAACCCTCTTTGAGCAGGCCTTCTACTACTAAATCAATACAGAACAGCGTCTCTAGGAATTATTCTAGCAAAGACAAGCCTGAAAAACCCAATTGTAACATTGGAACTATTGGCCATGTTGATCATGGAAAAACAACCCTCACCGCAGCTATCACAAAAGTCCTTTCAAAAAAGGGTCTGGCTGATTACATACCTTATGATCAAATCGATAGAGCTCCTGAGGAGAAAGCCAGAGGTAAATAAATAGTATTATGTAAACGACACTCTTGCTTTTATATTGAAGACGTTGTAAATACTTCCAGGTATCACCATCAACGCTTGCCACATTGGTTATGCAACCGATTCAAGAACCTACGCTCATACAGATTGTCCCGGCCATGCAGATTACATTAAGGTAAGAACAAAGTCAGTTTGAGTATTACTTTGACTTGTTATCTTTCAATTAGAACATGATCTCAGGCGCTACTCAAATGGACGGGGCTATTATTGTAGTGGCTGCTACCGATGGACAAATGCCACAAACAAGAGAACACCTTCTTCTAGCCAAGCAGGTTGGAATACAAAAAATCATAGTCTATATAAACAAAGCTGATTTGGTTGATAAGGAAGTACTTGAATTGGTGGAAATCGAAATGCGTGAAATGCTCAGTGACTTTGGTTTCGATGGAATAAACAGTCCTGTTGTTTATGGTTCCGCGCTATTGGCATTGCGCGAAGACCAATCTGAGTACGGAGTACCCTCGATAGAGAAACTTCTTTCGCACGTAGACAGTTTTATTCCGACACCAACAAGAGATTTCAAGTCGCCCTTCATTCTGCCAATAGATAATGCCTTTACAGTATCAGGAAGGGGTACAGTTGTTGTGGGCACTATTAAAAGAGGCACAATCTTGAAAAATGATGAGGCTGATCTGCTGGGATTCAATCAAAATATCCGAACTACAGTCAGCGATATTCAGATTTTCAAAAAGAGTGTGCAACAGGTTCCTAACCCATTGTATTAATATTGGAACAAAGTCTCTAATTTTTTTTTCTTAATAGGGTGTGGCTGGTGAGAATGTTGGAGCGTTGCTTAGAGGAGTAAAGATTTCTCGAGTTGAGCGTGGAATGTTACTTTGCGCAACTGGTTCCGAAGACATTTCCAATCAATTCGAAGGATCGATGTATTTGTTATCCCGTGCAGAAGGTGGACGTTCAAGACCTCTAATGTCGAAATATATTCAACAGCTATTCAGTACAACATGGAATGTTCCAGCAAGAATTGATTTATGTAAAGAAATATTTCTATATTTTAATAATCATATTTTAAAATTATTTATTTATTAGTTCCTTCTGATGGCATGATTATGCCTGGTGAACATGGACGAGTTTTAATAACATTGTTTAGGAAAATGGTGATGACCCCGGGACAAGCGTTTACGATACGTGAAAATGCTATGACTGTTGCTACCGGTATAATAACAGAACGAAGACCATCTATTAATCTGCCGAAGAATAAGTTATCAAATGTTATAATTCAAGAAGAAGCTGCCTAGTCAATTAATAAAGAAAAATGTGCATAATTAAGTCAAGTAAAATGTTTTATTTGTGTTCTGACTTTTGATTACTTGGTTTTCTTCTTCTTCTTAGAAAGGAGCTTCTTTTTGTTGATAATCAATACCTACTTTTTTTGTAAGGATAATCGTCTCGCACAATATTTAATAATGTTTTCCATTGTTCTAAGGTTGATTGATATGTGCCTGGAAAAGAAAAGAGGTGAAATGCTCAGTTGACTCATTTCACTTTGTATTCCCAAAGGCTCTTAGGTTAAAAATTTCGTTCCAAATCTTTTTTAAACATAAACCTGTGACGCCGAAATTATCCATATTAGTCCAAGAATTCCCTAACATGTATTAAAATCTCTTATCTAAGTGAGTAAAGTCAATATTCATACTTTCGCGACTACTCTAAATGATAAAACAAATGTGAAGTCCAAAGTAGAATCGGACACGGCTGCATACTATCATCAATTCTTGGTTATTGGTTATGTGCTGCAGACAGCCTTTTCATTAAACGTAGGAATAAGATGGACACTAGTCTTCGCAGACGTTTTTTTTTATGCTAGATAGAAGAAGCAGAAATCGTTGTACAGAAATTCAATACGGAAAAACCAAGATGTACAGATGACGGAACATTTCAGTCATCAAACAACAGACAGAAGACAGTTTCCAGTAATGATCTGCTAATGAACACCAACGGGTTTTGTAAGTCTGAGGACATAAGTAAGTAAGTACTATTTGTAGGCTTCACTTGAAACTCTTCCATTTGGGATTAATTTCACCGTGGACAAAAAGTCAATATTGTTTCAAAAAAACTTTTGTAGTTTATTAATGTTTAATATTAAATTAAAAGAAAAATTTGGAAGAAACAGATTGATTTTATAGACCTATAATTATAAAATAGGAAAATTACTCAGCTTTTAACTTACTTAAAATTAAAAACCAATCCCAAAAATACTATTTTATTCAAATAAAAGCAACATTTTATTTAAATATAAACAACGAATTGATTGAAATCCGATTGGGATACATTAATTTTAGTCAAAATTGGTTCAAAGAATTTTGCGTTTAAATTTGGATTGGGAATTGGCACCATATTATTGTTAACATTAAAAAAAATAAATCGGGTGGCGCAACAGTCCATTGAGAACTAGGGCCTAGTGACTTACAGCTCTCAACCATTCCTGTGTGCGAGTACTGTTGTCAGGGATGGAGTGGACCTAAAGTTTTAAGCCGAATCCGAACGGCAAATTTTGAGAAAGCACTTTTCATGACAAGAATTACTCTTGGAGAATTTGTCAATTCGTCGCAAGAGGCAGTACCCGTGAAAAAAAACTTTAGATGGCATAGGCATGGATCGAACCCAAGACCTTTGGCATGACAGTCCAACGCACTAACCATCATGCCACGGGTACTACTTATTAACATTAATATAGTAAATAAATTAACAAAATGAAATTACTACAAGTTGCAACTGTGGTCATGATAGCTTCATGTTTAATAGACCAATAAAAATCTAATATCGTAATTATTCCCTACTTTTAGTGTCACTCGAAAACAACGACGACGATTAAATACTCAAGACGTACACTCGGACGTATACGCACTTTTTTTTAAATAATCTGATAGGGATTCGGTTTTGCAATAAGGTTTTTAAAGAACTTTACTGTCCATAATATTAAGAATTACTCATTGTAAATAATACAAAAATTCACTTTTTCAACTTTTCTTAATGTTTAATTAAATTTGGGCTAGCTTGAAATTATAATTTCCCTTTTAGTTGTAACGTCTAAATAAGTATTAGCTTGTTATAATTTAGACACTACAACTTTTTTAAGACTGTTTGGAACTTTAAGATGGTACGATTTTATATTTTAGAATAATACAAAAACTGCAATGTTTAAATTGTGCGTGTAGCCCCTGACTTTAAAGTTCAATGCTATAAGAGTTCGATGGACCAAAGATCAGAAACATAAGAGTTCGATACAACTTTTTTCAACAAAAACTTTTTTGACGTCTTAAATAAATGAGGTTGGAGACTTTAACCATGACTTGGGGATGGACACAATCATTTAATTTTGGTACAAACTTAGCTAATGACATGAATCAAACTATAGACTTTCATTGTGAGCGGGGGCGATGGGGAAAATTAGTAAGGTTTGTGTTTAAGAGCGATAGGAATAAAAAAATACGCATATACAAACATTTTACCAGCATTAAGACCATTTAAATATGAACTATTCAACTATTTGTTGGCCACAGAAACAAACACCTATACAAATCTTCTTCCTAAAATAAAAATATACTAAAAAACCTTCTCCTATGAAAAGCCTCATTGTTGTACAAAGTTTTCAATGGAATGCCTTTTAGAGAGAATATCATTGAATCTTCAGACTACCTCCGTCCTCACCAATCCGATACTAGAGAGATCCCTAATATCGGAGTAGTGCGGACAGTCCAGGATAACATCCCGCCAATCCTCTCTAGGCGCACGACATGAGCACTCACCGATCTAGACAGGGTTATTTCATTCAAATATGCATTCAAGGAACCATGTTCAGTCATTTAGAATGAAAATCCTAGGTTCGCCCTACTTATCGCCTGTACTACATCGGAAAGGAACTCAAAAGTTCCTATATATCTAAGAAAGAAAGTAAGTAAAAGAAATAAGAAGTCGTGAAAATTTAATCTATATGATTAAATAGATTTATTTAAATAAGTTCAACGAGAAAATCGACTTTAGTCAATTTGTATAAATATATTTTCTATTTTGCTTTTAAGTACATATTATTGTTTTTTTTTTTCTTTCTTTTTAATATATATGTATATATATAATTTTGCTTATTTTTTTATATGCATTGTATACATTTATAACAGTTACATTTTAATTCTTCAATTAACTTTTTTTTAATGAGGAATCATCACTAACGTATTTTAATAACTTACTCTTTTAGAAGGATCATTGCATTATTTGTATATATATATATATATTTATAATATAACGTATTTTCTTAAAACTAAAAATAAGATGTACATTTTCGATGTAAAAAAAATTACGGAAATATTTTAAGTTTGACAAATAATCGAATCTTAAAATATTTAAATGGCAATACAAAAAATATTTGTTTCTTGTTTTCTTCTTTTTTTTTTTAATACATTTTAATTTCTTGTGGTAGTTCTCTTCTTTCATTGTTTTATACTTTTTTTCGCACAAATGATTTAAATTAAGACAAATGTCTTCTTTTTCATTATGAAAGAAATATAAGAATATTTTAATAATAAATTTAAATTAATACAGGGTAACTTAGGAAAGCCGGTTAGAAAAAGGACTAGAATTTTCATCCTATCCATAAAACCAGCGGTGATCTCAAGGTACTAACTTTTAATGTTCTTTCAAAGTTTGAAAATTATAGGTACACAAAATAAACTTAATTGTTTTGGGTTTCTTCTTGCAAGCCGCCCTGTGTTTAATTCTTACTTTTATAAAGCTGACCTTACACATTCAACAACTGAAAAATAATAGTTTTTAAAATACACAAACGAAATAGTTTTTGATCTACAGATAAATCGTGTAAGGACTTTTTTCTTTTTTATATGTTTAATTTGGCCAAAAATAATTAAATACTTCTATTTTTAAAACTGCACATCAGTTTTATCTTAACTTAGTACAAAGTGCAAGATGACATTGATTTTTTCTTATATATTTTAGAATTTCAACAAACAAACAAAAGTATAAACATGTATTTCTTTCTTGTATTAACTTAAATGGAATGCATTTCATATCACATATTGTTGGTCAACCATCTCTTTAAACATTTCAAAATTAAAAATTTCAAAAATATGATCTTAATTAAAATTTTGAGGAAGAGTATAGTATAACATTCTAAGGCATTTCTTTAGGCAATCTTATCGTTTCATATTTTATTCTTTCTAACACATTAATACCAAATGAATCATCATCTTAATAATTTTGATAGGTATAACTTTTTCTCACTCAACTTTTAGTTGTGTTGCTTTTAAATTTTACTAAATTTTTCTAGTTGCATTTTATTTAACTAAAAATTTAATTTAATACTACGATTGTTTTATTATATGCTAATTATTTATTTTAAATTTATAACTACATATAAATATTTAATTTCTTTTTTTTTTGTTGTTGTTGTATATCTACGAAAGAACAAATAGTTTTATGTTGTCGAAGATTTAAAACCTCAACATAAACAAAAATTGGTGGTAATTCGAAATTTAATAATACATATGTATATAATCTTTCTAACATAATTATTAAAAAAAAAAACTAATTTTAATTAAAATAACAACAAAAATATAATAATTGTAGTTATTTTGTCTACAATGTCAAGGAAAGGTACAGTCATTTGCACTATTATCGTAAACTACATCAAAAAATGGAATAAATTTGTTTTTCTTTAAGTACATACTTACTTTAAACGTGTGTAACGGTTCTTGATAATGCAACAATATTTAACAATGTACAAAATAGGTTTATAGTGAGAAAATGGCAACAAGCTTACATAATATATGTATTTTTATGTAATAAATGGTAACTAATATATTAATATTATTATTTATCTTAAGGTTATACGAGAAAGAGTCGTACAAGTTGGCTTTTTTTTTAAATATTTGTTTTCTTTTGTTGGGGTGAAATATACAGATGCATCTAAGTTGTAACTTCTTTTTTAGATCTTAATGAGAATTTCATCAAGATGCAGTTGTTTGGGGATTTCAATGTCTTCAAGTTTAACGTCACTGTAATTGTAGACCACCTTAACAGGATGGATAAATTCTTGGTCCATTGTGAATTCGTAATTTCGTGCCTGTTAGAAAAGAAAAAAATGTTTTTAAAAACAGATTCTTAGCAAAAAGAAAATAAACGAAAGATTTATGATTATGCTAATATGTTGTTATAGTAAAAAATAAAATTTCGGATGTACATTTATTTGTTGACTATAAATATTTTGTTGAAACTTAAAATTTTGATTTATGTACGAAAATGTACGGTATAATGTCTTCATATTCAGATAAATATATACACATAACTTCGGCCCAGAAATAAAACTAGTACTAAGTACAAACAACATTTTTCAACAAAATGAGAAAAAACCGTCTGGCAAGATAGGCAAGATACTTCCGCAGTAATGCAAAAATTGCGTTAATAAATGGAAAGAAACAGCTTAAGCTCTGCATGAGCGTGGCAATACTTGTGTTCATAAAGAACAGTCAACTTGCGGTCAAGCTGGCATTTGTTTTCATTATGTTTCTAAATTTGCATTAAAATGGCAAATGAGCATTTTTTTAAAAAATGTATTTATATCGAAATATTATTTTGTTTTCTTTGCTTTTAATATGAAATTAAGTAAAAATTCCTCTTTCACAGGACTGAATCTGAGTCCAAATTGTTAATACAAAGGGGCTTACTTTACATGGTCATTCGAAAATTCTTTGATCGTTTTACGAAAATATCAATATATCAATATCAATATCGTTTTAAAGGTTTTAATGTTCAAAAACGTTTTCCTCCTTCTTCGGTTTTTTAATTTTCTTATTTGCTTCAGTTTTCGTCACATGTTTTTAAAAATGGTTTCTTCCGAAAATTTTAGAACAATAACTTTAAAAATATTTTTATTGATAGGCATTTTTAAATGTATGCACTACAAATCAAATTAAAAGCTATGACAAATAATTTATAATTCTTATTTTGTCAACGTTTTTTCTTATGAACTCGTTTTAAACATCGTACGATGACTAAAATTTTTTAAAAGCGTAGTAAATGAACTCATGGTTTGATTCGAGCTGTAAAGAGGTAATTAGGATCAAAGATGTAAGTTTCAGGATTTATAAAGCTAACCCCACTGAGGAAAACCGGAAAAAGTTCAAACAAGCTAGAAAGACTTGTAACGGACATATTCGACGAACCGATTTTTTGCATGACCAGAAATTAAGGCAAAAAATACTACAATGTCCTAAAGGTAGTAAAAATTTCTGATCATTTGTAAAAAACGTACGAAACACCACGTCATCCTCGGTTCCAACGCTTGTCCACAATGACATTCCCTATGTTAGCTTTTCCATCTATCCTACTCTACAGGTCTCTTTCCAAACGGATGGAAAACAGCATTTGTACAGTCATCCCTAAAAAAGGCGAAACATCCTCCCCCTTTAACTATCGTCCAATAGCACTCACGTCCCTTCTTTACAAGGTCATGGAAACGCTGATTAATTATCAGCTTAAGAAATATCTCGAAGGACGGAAGCTTCTTAATGACCAACAGTATGGCTTTCGTAGCAATAGGTCCACTGGTGATCTCATAGTTTATCTCACCGAACAGTGAAACAAATCTTTACATCGTTTTGGAGAAAGTAAGATTATTGCACTTGATATTTCAAAGGCATTTGATAGAGTTTGGCACCAAGGTCTCTTATCGAAAATGCGTGCTTTTGGTATTGACGAATCCCTTCTTCGTTGGATTATAAATTACCTTTCTAACCGTTCAATACAAGTTGTATTGTATGGTTTGAAGTCTGAAATTCATAAAATAAATGCTGGTGTTCCCCAGTGCTCCGTTTTGTCTCCGACTCTCTTCCTCATATTCAGAACGATCTCTTGCCTGCCACTTCTAATCCATTAAAATGTTTCGCTGACGACAGTACTCTCAGCTTTTCATATTCGTTTCTAGATTCAAATCCTTGTCCTTCGGATGTGGAACTTCAACGTCAGCGTATGATAAGTTCATTAAATTCTGATCTCGACAGCATTGTACATGTACAATGGGGAATCAAAAACCGTGTAGAATTTAATGCTTTGAAAACTCGATGCTGTCTCCTGTCGTTAAAGCGTAACCCACCCCCGATGCCGCTACCCATGAGCGGCACTTGCATCCAGCAAACTAATCAACTTTCAGTACTCGGTATGTGTATCACAGATCACCTCTTATGGAATGATCACATATTCGATATTGCCAAAAATACTGCTAGGCGCTTAGGATTTCTCCGACGGTGCAAGAAATTTGTCACCCCTTCTGATCTCACTGTAATTTACAAAGCCTTCATTCTTCCATTCTTGAATATAACTCGCATATTTGGACAGGTGCCCCAAAAACAAGTTTAAGTATTTTGGACAGGACCCAAAAAAGAGCTTTGAAAATGATAGGCGATAGAACTATAACCGAAACAATTACGTCACTCGAACACCTCCACAATGTTTCATGCCTTTCGTTGTTCTACCGATATTTTTATAAACAGTGTTCTGTCGAATTAGTCAGTTGCATTCCCCCCTCGAATTCAGGCGTAATACTCGTACTTCTAAGAATGCACATCAGTTTAACCTTGAGCTCAATTTCGTACGAACTGTCAAGTATAGAGATTCTTTTTTTAACCGCACATCGAGAATGTAAAATGCTTTACCCACTTTGTTTTTCCCTATCATTTTGATATTTAAAACTTTAAGACCAATGTGCATCGGTATCTCCTCTTTAATCCTTCCCTATTTTCCTAAAGCTCGCACTGTGTTTAAACTTTAAACATGTTAAGGGTGCCCGTTAATTATAAAAAAATGAGTTTTACTTCTGAACATACATACATATACATATATATATAAAATATTTGAATCAATTAAAATACTAAATACACTGGTCGACAAGACTTTGTTCCTGGCAATCAAATTGTACTTTTGAAAAAGGTTTGATGGTCATAATTCGAAACCGACTTCAAAACTATTCTATCACGCAAGGTTTTTGAGATGGTAGTCTTTAAAATTCGAAAAAAAACACGTATATAATGCTTTTTGAGACTATCTTAATTTATGAAGTAGTTTTTTTCAATAAAATTCGTGATAATTTTCAAAATCTATAATCCCTTTCTTCAATATTCGGTTGGTGTTTTATACATTTATACATTATACATACATAAGTTGTTAGATACCACCTGTGTTATAAAAATCTGAAATATACGCTAAACAATTTGTGTTTTAAACAGAAAAAAAAAGCAAAGCGGTTTCCAAGTAAGTTTTTTTTTTTTTTGAAACAAATCCATCGTCTAAATGAATCTTTTATATCAAGTGTTTTGAAATATTTTAAAAATATAATGTTAAAATCAGCACTATTTTAAAAATATAATGTTAAAATCAGCACTAAAAATTAACTCCAAAACGTACTTTTCAAAACTAAGGAAGTATTAAATTCAAGGTTTGCTCAAAACTTTATATATAGTCAAATAAAGACTTATAAATAATGAGAATTTCCAGAAACTTTAAACACTACTTTACAAAATTATTATACAATTTAGTGTTAAGGGATATGTTGTGGTTTAACTTAGCCTTAAATAAGCCGTTTTTGGTTGTCTTTAGCATCTTCAAAGTTGTTTATTTTAGAAACCGTGTGATCGAAAAATTTGAAGGCAACATTTGAATTCAGAACAGCTAAATCCTTTTTATAAAATTAATGTTTTGTTTTTGTGACAGAAAAAAAACTTAATTTTGCCGACCACTGATATTTAATTAACATTAAATTAATTTTAAAAATAACTCTTTTTTACGGTATATTTGTTATAAACAAATTTTTGATCAGGCACACACGAGCCAAACCAGTTAAGTTCGATTAATTTCTTGAAATAGAAATGGGTCCAGGCCGTTTTATATGTAATTAAGGTGTTCTGAACAATTAGAATTTTTATAGTTCATATGGGAAAACTAAAGGCGAAGGCATTTCGTGGTTTTTACCATTTTTATTCGAATAAATTCAAAATATTCGTTATAAATTTAATATGAGTTTGCAATCAAAGTTATAAAATCACAGTCATCAAAGTCAAATTTTCAAGACCCATATTACCAATACGAAAAATATTCAATATATTAGTCTTTCAGTAAAAATATTTCCTCAGGTTTTACCAACAAAACAATTGCAATTTTGCAAGAAAATTTTTCAAACTTCTCGAAGAGGTGATTACAGTTGGCCACAGAGATCATGTGATTTAACACCTTCAGAGTTTTTTCTTTAGGGTCACGTGAAAGGTCTACACCAATGCTTCTTAATATAGTCAAGGCTTTAAGATGGAATTCGTGAAGTTACAGAGGAAATAAAACCTCAAATTTGCAAATTGGTCATAGAAAATGCCAGGAAAGATACGGTGCCGCAAAAGCAAAACACACAAGTTTTTTTAAATATCAGAATAAAATTTCTTGTAGAAAAACCCGATATTAAACAATTTTAGTGTCCCTAATCGTTAGTATATTTTTACTACGTTGAAATTCTTTAATTTAAACTCTTGAGAAAAACAAAAGTAAAAATAATCGTCTGCCACTTACCATGTTTCGGTTATTGAGCTTATCAGTTAGTTTCTCAATAAACGTACTGCTTATTTCTCTTTCACAATCATCTGAGTTGTAAGATTTTATCATCTAAGAAAACAAACAAAAAAAAAGTTTTTAGAATTGAATAGACATTGTTGAAAAATTCCCCCCAATAAATTACCTTAAGAACTTGTGCAGTTGTAAGTGAATTACACAATTCATATACACTATCTACATCCTGTTCGGTTTTTCTTGATTGCAGCAATTGTGAGACATCAATCAAAGGAGCCAATGGTTTTGTCACATCAGAAGACTAAAAACAAAATAATACAAATCATTGAAAGTTTTCATCTTATTTTTTTTTTTTCAAGCCTTACCATTTTCTTTTCCCGAACCCATTCTTCCAAACAAGTTACATTATACCTTATCTTCATACCTGTCTCCCACATGCAAATATCTCCACGCAACATAAGCGTGTTCATTGCAATGGCACAAATATTATACAATAACTGATAGAATATCTGTTCTGTATAACTAATGTGAAGTCCGAAAAAGTGAAACTGCTTGTAATAGTGCTCCAGTTGATTGACAAGCAATCTTGGTGCCGATACCTTTGCATGCTCGGGTGAACCGTCCAACGATATTGTTCGGCGATTACCTTGATTCTGTCCATTTTTAATTTCATCATGATCAAGAACGGCTGGCACCACGAATTGCTTTATCAATCCCTGGACTTGTTTCACTAAGCTTTCATATAGACCCACAATTATGTCGTATATGATTTTGCGATATTCAGAGAGATCAAAGTTAGTTAGCAACTGCTGATTTTGTTGTGGAGTATTCAAACGATTGTATTCCTCAATGTTACCATATTGCTTAAGAAGATTATGGAGTCTGAAAATAAATTTAAAAAATGTAAAAATATATTCCATGTCTTAATAAATGGTTCTTTTAAATTACGTCAATGAATTAACCAGCCAGAGGACACGATTTTCAGTGGGACAGGGGAACTTGTGGACTTTCTTCATGTGATTCACAAACATTGCCAGCAATTTTTGCACATTGTCGTCATTGTTCAACAAGTCAGTGTATCTGGAAGAAGAAACGTTTTTGTTTCATACACACTCAAAGATAGGGGAATTTAGTTCATCTTACCTTATACACATAAATAATATATAAGCTGGTAAACCTGGCAATAAGCCAATGGCAACTCGAGGTGTCAGGCCAACTATGAGGCGCTGAGATATCTTATCAAGATCACCTTTATTGTACTTGAGAATTCCTATAAGAAAAAGCATTTAGCATAATTTCAAATAAATTTCGAGTCTATTCTATAATTTACCTTTGTAATGATGTGTCTTCTTTTTCCCAACAGACGCTACAACCTTAGAATCCTCTTGATTTGGATTTGCACTTGATATACCGTGATCTCGAAGTCGCCGAGTCAACGTATGGATAGTACGTTTAGCATCTTCGTATTTCTTAGTCAAAACATTCATGTCCTCCTATAAAATTTCAATTTTTCGTTTGATTTAAATTCAATGATCTTTTGTATTTGTTTAAACCAACCTGTAGTTTAGTGTATTCCATGTATGATTTTTCTAATTCATATCGTAAGTAACGCTCATTTTGACGAATAGTCTCGATATTAGCTTCGTCACAATCTTCAACACCGCTTTGTAGAATGGTCTGAAGTTGGGCCTTTTCATTTCGTAGTTCATCAAGTTGTCGTGATAGTTCAGCTAAGTGGGCATTGTTTTCTTCGGTGAGTGCACTGAGTTCTGATTCAAGTTGTCTATAACAAGAAATATACACGTCATTAAATAATATCATGCGATATATGTAAATTTAAGTGTATTTTATGGGTGGATATGGCCTCATGAGTAATTTTTAGATTCCGCCTTTATTTTTATTTTGAAAATGTTTTTGTTCACTGAATTACTGAATTTCATGAGTTGTAAAAACTTCATTATTATTTTTGTTATCAAGGAAATAACGTGGTTATGAAAAACTCGTAGCATTATGAGTTATGATGTACATTTTGTAATTAGCAAAAGCAGTTCAATAGCTTTTCAGTTCAAAGGACAACTGACCAAGTCGGTATTCACCATATCCGCAATGCAGAACTTTCTATTTGGGTAGAACTTTAAATAGTTCAAAACAAAAGTTTTAACTTTTACGAAATACTTCGCTATGAAATACCTTTGAAAAATGTATAACCATTTTTTTTAAATCGAAGTAGTGTAGTTATTCTCTTAATATAAGCTTTATTTTACATACATATATGAAATCACCATTCCAAAGTGTCTAAAAATGATTCACCTTTGATTGCCCGTCAAAAAACCATACCAATAAAATAACTTTATGTATGAAGGGTTTGAGTATGAAGGGTTTGAGTATTTACGTTTTAGACTTGATGTTACAATGTGAATATTATTGGTTTCGAGTTAAAATGGTTTATTAAGTGATGTTATGTAAAGTGTAGACAAAACTTCGTCTTCGTCTACAAAAACTCATTAAGTGTTAAATTATTGGATGTAAAGATAAATTCACCATCAAAAATGAGATTTTCTTTGATTGTTAGTACTTCATACGCACTAATATAATATATTCACCCAATTGATAGTAAGATTTCAGCTTATTTAAAGTTGGAAATGGTCTCGATCTATGCACACTTCAAAACAGGTTACTGAACAGATTTGAATCATCACACGGACACTATCCGGAGACTTGCTATTTTTTGTTATCATTTTTGGAATTGGATTGGATTTGAATTGAATTTTATTTAAATAAACCCTACGTATTGATTTTCATCAACTTTTACATAATTATAACTCATTTATTATTTTCATTTTTTTAAAAATTGTTTTGAAGCAGAACTGAGCTCTGTTTTCTACATCTTAGTGGGCTTAAAAACTAGATTAAGCAAAACTGAAATTTCAATGCTCTTGTATAGATTTTATTCAATTTATTCACAATTGTTTTTTTTTTCGTTTTTTTCGACTAAAAACATTATTAAATAGAAGCTATAACCCTTCTCTTTCTTTTGTTGTAGCTTATACATATAAGCCATACAAAAATATTTGTAATTCGTAATTAATAATGACACTTGGGATTTTTAAAACGTTTTTAAAGTGTTCAAGGTCCAAATAAAATTTGGAAACACTACCAATAAAACACCAACAAATTGTGCATACCTGTTGACAAGTTTCTGTGCTTGGAAAGCTTCTAGAAGTTCAGAATTTTCTTGGAATGTATTATCTGTTCGCACTGGTTTAGCACCGCCAAATGATTTTAATGATTGACTCTGCTGTTGTAGCACGGCCTTAAGCTGGATGCACTCATCTCGTCGACGTTTTAATTCTTCCTGAAGAGCACTTTGTTGAGCTAAACACACACGAACAAAAATAGAAAAAAATTCTATTGTGATTCTTTCAGTCAAGAGCTTAATTTTTTTTATAAATTTACCTTCAAGTTCTTGCATCTCAACACCACGGCTTATACTATTTCGCAATAAACTATAATCATGGCGTATTTTTTCATTTTCAACTTCTAGCTCCGTAACTCTGGAATTATTTTAAAAAAAATGTTTATCTGAAATAGGCCTACAGAAATAATTAAACACACCTTAAAGAATCTTCAGTAGATTTGTTTTTGTTCATCAGCTTTTCCATTTGGTCTACCAAAATCTTGTTTTTCTTTTTCTCTTCTTCCAAAATACCCCTTAGCTTCAGAATTAAACTTGTTTGCTCGCTCTTCGGAGTTGATGTTACTTCTAAGGGAGAGAAAAAAAAGTAAAGCATTTGAACAATCCCCTTCAAATTTGTTTCTAATACAAAAGAAAACTAACCAATTTTGGCAAATGATTCCATTGAAGATTGATTGTTACTATCAAATGTCAAAGCTTGATTAATTCGCTTAGGTTCGAGTGTATTCTTTGCCGATGCATAACCAAAGTCTTCTTCATTCTGGCTAGATGCATTACTTAAAGATCTTGTATGATTGGAATATTCTGTAGCATTTCCATTTCCTTTTTGCAAACGGGTAATTTCCTCTTTAAGCATATAATTTTCACTCTCCAAAATGTCTTTGTCTTTCTTTGCACGTTGGTAAGCCTCATGAACTTCATTAACGTCAACTTCTGATAGAATACGCGAACGATGGAGTGAACCCTTCTCCTCTTTCTTTGCCAATTCGATCATTTCATCAACCTGTTGGCGGAGTTCTTCATTTTCAATGCGCCAAGTTTGTTTTTGCTTAGACCATTCTTCTTTTTCATGATCTTTCTCTTCCAGCAGTTGCATTTTTTCATCTCGCTCGGTTTCAAGTTGTTTGTCAAGCGCCAGCAAAGCATTCTCTTTGTCTTCGAGTAACAATTTCAATTGTTTCAATTGATTTTCGATATTCTTTTTCTGATCCAGTTGGTTCCTAAAATAAAAAATAACAAATTCATAAGTGTCTTAATTTTGTACCATCCAAAAGTTAAACGTACTTTAAAACAGGAATGGCTGTTGTTTTTAGCTTGAGTTGTGTATTTTCCTTGTTCAACTCATCGATCTTCTGTTGTAGTGAAATAATTTTGTTCTCCAGGCCCTTGTATAAGTTTTGGATGTGAGAGATTGTCTTGGCTTCGGCCTTCAGTTTCCTGAAAAGACGACGAGCCAAGAATCTTCGTATCGCCGATTGACAAACAATGATGCTTCGCAATTTCTTCTTATAAGCCTGACGGGCCAAATAACCTCGACAGAAACGTTGTATCTGAGTCGCCCGATGATTGTCCATGGCCAGTTTAAAGCGCTGTCGTGCCAACATTCCCCGAGCATACTGTTGAATTCCACAAACAGAAAAACGTAGCTTAAGGAATCTTCGTCGGCACACATAGCCACGAGCATATTTCGATATGACCAGTGCTGCTCTCGCCTCTCGTATAGCTCTTGCCTTCTTCCTGGCTATATAGCCACGAGCAAAAGTCTGTATGCCAAGAACGACCCTCTGGATACGTTGATAACGCATGCGATACACAAATTTTCGCACCACAGACTGCACAGTGATGATGTATTTTTTGCGAAGGTTCATACGAACTTGCTCTAGGTAAGCGACTTGTCCAGCTCTGAAGAATATTTGCGTATTACCAAAACGATACTTCTCCTCATCGTGAATCCATTTAGTGACAATATTTTGACATGAACTCTTCAGATCGCTTTTGTTCAGAAACTTTCGATGGCATAGTAATTGGTAGCGAGTATAGAAATCATGATATGACCAACGAGATGGGAAACCTGCTGCAGATATGCGAACTGTTTCTAACACACCACATGCTCGTAATTGTTGAACTATTTTTGAAGCTTCCCACTTGAAGGCGACCTTGTCATCATTTGGCTATAAATTGGTGAATGGTAATTTCTTCTTATAATTTCCTACATTTAATTTGTATGTTTTACCTTTATGCATCGCACGTAGTGCGGTGTTGTTGAATGCAATGTTGAGATAAGCAAAGACAAGCTGTCCCGAAATTGGGACCCAACAGATCGTTTATGCTGTTTTGAGGGGGTGACCTAAAGAAATAGAAATCATAAATGTAATGATTGAAATTTGGATTCTAATTTTTGTATTGAAATGAGCCCAGGAAAAAGCAAGGTGTATCATGAGTTTCATTTTTGTAGAGAGAATAATCAGTTTTAAAACGTATTTGTTTTTGATATTTAACATACAATCATAAAGAAAAAATGAAAGCTTTGAAACTTCTTTAGTCGTTATTGGGGTTGGGTGTTTAAGGAATAGAATAGGCATTGGTTGGCACTAAAAAATATCGAAAAATTAACTAAATATGTGGATGATGAGAAGCCTCGAAAAATGAAATCATTTTTAGGGCAAAATGGATAATATGTAATATGTTTTTGGATGCGTCGCTCAACATGCAGGGTAGGGTAAGGGAACCATCATACCAGATAGTATATTAAATGTGCATATCAATTCTGTTGTTAGTCTCTATGAAACATGCCAAAAAAAAAAAAAAAACGAATATATAAGAAAATGTAACTAACTCGTTTACGTTTGTCCACTGGCAGCTAAAAACACATGGATGAGAGAACAACATAATATTACATAAAACAATCACTCTAGCGAAATATACTTAATGGTTTTTGTTAGATTAGTTGACTTACCGTTTGTTTTGAAGCACTTATAACAACCCTTCCACCAACTGTAGTTTTTGCTTCACTTAGCGTGTCCGTCTCCTCCAATTCCATTAACTGTTTACACAGGGTCATTTCAGATTGCGCAACTACATTCACCAACTCCTTAGAAACAGTGTCACGATTTTTCTCCAAAAATCCATGAACATCATATTGCACAGTATCCGAAAAATGTTTAACAAGAAAACCTTCAAAATAAAATTTAAAAATAAAACCCAATTTTCTGGATCAATTTATCAATGAAAGACCTTACTTGTTGTTCCAAATCTTGGTTTTTCAAAATGCGGGAACTTTGAACATTTTTCAATAAGTTTTCCAGCCCATGATTCATCAGATCCTTTGGGCATCTTCAAAAAGACGAGAATTTTGAATAAACAAAATAAAAACACATTTCAATTATAACAAACTTACTCTACACTCCTCATCGAGCAAATCAAGAACTCCCAACTTAGATTCAATCATATCGATACAAGGTTGATTATCATAAAAATCAATCATGGTCCAAACGATACCCTCTTTCAAGTACTCCTCTTGTTCCAATTTAAAGACATGTTGGTTAAATTGTTGTTGCAGTTTTTCATTTGCATAATTTATACAAAATTGTTCAAATGAATTCGTATCGAAGGTCTCGAATCCATAGATATCTAGAACTCCAATAAAACAACTTTGCTTACGGCCAGAATTTAAGCTTTTGTTTATCACAGCGACAATGTATTGGAAGAGTTTGGAATAAATATGTTTGGCTAAAGCATCTTTAGCTGATTCGGCCGCAGCTATATTATTGGGAATTAGAACATTTTCGTGGTATGACTCAATTTGACGGGTTATCAACCATTTGCGCAAGTCATCGGCTTTAATTTTTAACATGTCACCGGTTATATGCAATGGCAAGTCATTTGGCTAAAACCAAAACAATTCTTAAGAAATATTCAAATACATTTTTTTGGTTGCATTACCATTATATCACAGGCATCAGAATCAATTTCATTGGTGTCCTTTTTGTATTGACTTACAAATTGAATATTGCCCAGATGTAAAATACCGGCAAGAATTTTAAGTATTTCCGAGATCTTAAATTAATACAAAAAAAAACATAATACATCAAATAAAACAATAATTTGATATTTTATTTACTTGTGTTGGACCAAATCCAAGTATGGACATTGCTTGAACGGTTTCTTTAAATTGATCAACATCAGAAACACGCTCAATATCTGGGGATTTGCCTTTGTTGAGGAAATTGAATTTATCTTGATGGTCTAAAATTTAAATAAAAATATTCAATTACAAATTACAGCATTGTTTATTATTTTAGAAGAACACTTACCCAACATAAGTTCTGGGTGTTGCTCCCTGGCTGAGCACAATTGATAGAAAATATGATAATTCCTCTCCCCAGGAGATTGGTATACAACTCGGGACTTTTCCAACAAATAAGTTTGCATAGTTGCTCCCGTCAAATTCATCACTCCCATATTATTTTTGAATAACAATTTTGTAAACTTTCCAAATCTTGAACTGTTGTCATTTCGTGTGGTCTTTGCATTACCAAATGCCTCCATAATTGGACTCGATTCCAATACTTTTCGTTCAACCTGCGTCTCCGATTCACTGCCTCCCACAGCGGCAAAATATCTCATTGCATATTTAGCAGATACAGTCTTACCAGCTCCCGATTCTCCACTCACAATTATACTTAAGTCACATTTTTCTCGTTCCAATTTTGTGTAGGCCTCCTCGGCAAGAGCAAATATATGTGGTTCCAATTCACCAATAGAATGTCCACGATACGCGCGAATAATATCTGGTCCATAGAGGGGCAATTTGGCATATGGGTTTATTGCTACCAATATTATACCGCAATAAGTGTAGATGGACTGACGTTCACGAAAACGCACCTTCAAATTATGTAGGACGGCCGGCTCGTGAAGGTATGATAAGGCAGTCAAATCTTGTTGCCCGATCAATATGGTTGGATTACGCAATGGTGGCAAGTCATTCGCAGATTTGATTTTAATTGTTATCTGTTGATGACCAGCATCTTTATAGGCGTTAAGTTCCTTGCAATCCTTCGTGTAGTCCTGTTCTAATACGGCACCCTCCCACACGTTTTCTTCGTTGGGTATCCATATTCTGGCACCCTGAAAAAGAAATATTTATTTGTTAAAAAAGTACAATTTTGTACACTTAATAGTCCGGTCAATTTAGTCAATTGAAATAACAAAAATTCCAACAGAGCCAAATTTTGGTGGAGATCTTGGGTTTACCCTAAGAAATAAAAATTTAAAAGTCCCCATCAATCCCATGCGAGATAGAAAGTTATTCGGGGTCAAAGGTCAAAATTTTAGTTTTTTGGATTTTTCTCAAAAACGGTAAGTTTTATCACAAAAATTCCTCAGACCGAATTTGTAAATCTCAAAATTCTCTAGAAAAATGGTCCTTATGATTTTTTTTTCTAAGTATCACGCTTCCTGAGATATCGCGTTTGTAAGAGTTATGTTCAACATAATATGCACATATTTGCCCCATATATACATATTCAAGTTCCCAAGCAAGCAAAAATATCTATTTATGTCTCTTTTTTGATGATGTTATGGTTGCAAATCTCATTATTACAGTTGAAAATATTTTAAATAAAACTTGTTTATAAAGGGTGTCCCAAAATTAACGCAAGATTTGAATTAAATAGAAAACGCCGTTTTTAGTCTTTTGATAGTTATATTTTTATTGACTCGTAAAGTACATAGGATAGGGTTATGTATGGAATAACACATCGGACAAATGGCCTCCACGGCTTTGCATGCACATGCACACTCTTTTGTTGAAATTTTCCATGACCATTCAGCATAAATGTGGCTGAATTTCGTTGATGCAGCGTTGAATCTCCTCCTTTAATGCACGGGTGGTTATGGGCTTGTTGACATAGACTTGTGATTTCAAATAACCCCATAAAAAGAAGTCTAATGGTGTTAAATCACACGATCTAGGAGGCCAATTTTGATCACCGAAACGAGAGAGTACACGACCTGGAAATGTCTTATGCAGTAATTGAATTGTTTCAAGTGCTGTATGACATGTGGCACCGTCTTGTTGAAACCACATATTGGACACATCAATATCATCCAATTTTGGCAGAAAGAACTGTGTAATCATGTCGCGATATCGAGCACCAGTAACAGTCACTGCTTGACCAGCATCATTTTCAAAAAAATATGGCCCAATTATGCCTCCAGCCCAAAATCCACACCATACAGTCACGCGTTATGGATGCATTTGTTTTTCGACAATCACATGTGGGTTCTCCGAACCCCAAATGCGGCAATTTTGGCGATTGACAAAGCCATCAAGATGAAAATGTGCTTCATCGCTTAGGATGATTTTGCTCGAAAAATCAGCCGCCAAGCTTTCACTATTTTTGAAATATTCTTTAATAATGAAGACACGTTGTTCTATCGTGTAACGCTCCATTTTTAATAACCCTATACTGTTAGCTGTCAAATTGCTTTTTTTTCAGGGTTGCCAACACTTCACTGCACAAATGGCGGCAAATTCAAATCTTGCGTTAATTTTGGGACACCCTTTACTACGACATTGAAGATGATGAAGAAATATCCGGACAATAACTTGATCTGTTCAATAATGTATGAGACGTTTCAAACCAAACCGCCGCCGCGCCGATGGAAAAAAACTGAAAGACCCAGTTGTAATTTAGATTTAAAGGTTCTAGGACGAATAGCCAGATGTTATCCAAGGCCATGCGGGTAGAGGGGATTCTATAAGGGACTGACTTTTTTTTTAAATGTATATTTTTTTAATATAGTATATACTTTGTACATAAAAGAGACATATGTAAATAGATATTTTTGCTTGCTTGAGAACTTGAATATGTACATATATATGGGGCAAATATGTGCATATTATGTTGAACATAATTCTTACAAACGCGATATCTCAGGAAGCGTGATACTTAGAAAAAAAAAATCATAAGGACCATTTTTCTAGAGAATTTTGAGATTTACAAATTCGGTCTGAAGTATTTTTGTGATAAAACTTACCGTTTTTTGAGAAAAATCCAAAAAACTAAAATTTTGACCTTTGACCCCGAATAACTTTCTATCTCGCATGGGATTGATGGGGACTTTTAAATTTTTATTTCTTAGGGTAAACCCAAGGTCTCCACCAAAATTTGGCTCTGTCGGAATTTTTGTTATTTGATCACTATTTTTATGTCTAAATTGACCGGACTATAAATTGAATACGGCACTGATAATGTTGACATCTCAAGCAATGTTTATAATCACTGAGAATTTACTGTCTTAACTTTTGTATTCTTAAGGATTGAAAGTTATCAACTTTTAGCTTTCTAAAACTCTCCGAATTATAAAGTTTGTTGCGATTAATATTTAGACTGTAAGCCATGCCTTAAGTGCATCTGTTTATAATAAAAGCGACGAAAGACTTGTGGTCTGCAAATAATTTGTTTGGTATGTAATTTACTTATCATTTAAAATCTTAAAAAAATGGTTCGTTTAGATAAATGATAATGATAAATAACTATCTCATCGACAAGTTTAAGACATTCTGAAAAAAAGATGTCCCTGGAATAAAAATAGAGGAAAATAACCACGACTGTAATGCTACCAAAGACTGAGTTTAAAGCTATTATTAGTTAAACTTGATAAATTCATAAATTGTTCCTTGAAAATTTACGGACACTGCACATACAGTGCTGGTCACATTTTGAAAGAAAATTAAATTTTTAAGCCATTTCTGTCGTTTTTTTAAAATAAATAAATCCATAACATATGAATTGATTTGAAGATTTGTATTTAAAATGACCCTTCCCTATCTTGGAGCTAAAAAAATTAAAATAAATGGTGCTAATGTCAATCTATTACATTAATTCGTAAATTACTAAACAAGAATTACACAATCAAAGTAATGGGTCAATGGATTGATTCTCTGTCGTTACAAACAGAATCAAAATCACGTTGATTATAACACGAATGTTACCCTTCGTTCAATGCTGTCCCAAAATGCGTTGACGCGTATGTGAGTCAACGTGATTGATTATCATTGTCAATGCGTTGACTTACAAAACTTTGACAATCACAAATTTTCAAAAAAGGGACGTGTTTTGATTAATTTGGCAGGTATTAATTAAATAGCAACAAACAAATTAAGAAAATGAACTCTTGTATGAAACAATATCCTAAGGTATTATTCAACACAATAACCAAAAACCATAAAGCTACTAATTAACGGTCAACAAATGACTTTGTTAAGCCATGTTTGGTTTCATGTTATCCTTATGTTAATATCATAATAGTCCACTTACCATAAATCGTCTTTCTATCAAAAAATCTACCGAATAAAAATAGTATTATGATACTGAGATTTGCTCTAGCTTATAAGATATTGTATCTTGCAGAGTATAATTATACAATAAATAAATGAAAAAAGAAGTCATATTTTTTACTCAATAATGTGTGTCAACCCGTAGCGTGATGGTTAGTGCGTTGGACTGTCATGCAAGGGGTCTTGGGTTCAATCCCTGCCTGTGCCACCTAACTTTTTTCACGGGTACTGCCTCTTGCGAGGAATTGACAAATCCTCCAAGAGTAATTCTTGTCATGAAAAAGTGCTTTCTCAAATTAGCCGTTCGGATTCGGCATATAAACTGTAGGTCCCTTCCATCTCTGACAATATTACTCGCACACAGGGATGGTTGAGAGTTGTAAGTCACTAGGCCCTGGTCCTTCATGGACTGTTGCGCCACCTAATTTATTTATTTATTTATTTATTTATAATGTGTGTCAACAAAATGTCAATGTTCTAGTCAACGCGTTTTTCGATGATGATCCCACCCTTGGGTCAAATTGTGACGTCATTTTTACATCAGAGAGTCAACGCGTTTACCGCTTACGTTGACCGTCTAATAGTAGCTTTGCAATTTTCCTCCCGAACTTAGTTTCCCTGATTCTGCTATTTAATCGGTCTGTTCTGTTTGCGACAATCTGTCAAGTTTCCGAGTCCATTTTGATCATATAATTAATAATTTAATTCTAGTGTCTAATTCACATCATCTTCGTGAATACGCTAGCCAAGTCTCATTTTCAAAGAATTGGCGCTTTACAAAGTAGATTTCATGGTTGAACCTTTATCTTTCTTCGTCTAATAATGTTGTCGTACTACTTTATGAAGACCCTTTAAAAGAGATCAATTCACTTAACCTTCAAAAATCCCGCAAAGCCGCTAACATTATTTTTCTGCAAGCGCTTTTTCCTTTTTCTATAAGAAACATTCGCTATAGCTCGTCCTACGACCCCTAAACTCTCTCAATAATTAGTTTAAGATTTTGTTTTATTTATTTTATTTAAAATTAAAATAAGCGGGTGTGCCTCTGAGCCCAAATTTATATAAAAAATAAAACTAAAAAAGAAAAGACAATTAAGCTTTTGAATAGTTTTTGAAAAAAGAGGAAAATAAAAAATTTTCTTTAAACGACCCTTCACCAAAAAAAAGGTATTTCTTAATGTAAAAATTTAAAATACAAAAAATTATTTTGATAGCTTAGAAAAATACTCAAAAGTCTAACGATTGTCAAAATTGGTCAAAGAGCAACAGCAGAGGAGTTAAATACAATAAGAATTATTTACCCTCACATCCACCTTTTCTTATAAACCATCCATTGTTTTTACATACCAATGGTTCCGAAACTTGTAAGTACATACTTAGCGAACCCGCATCGATCTTCACTGGAGAAGCCCTTGTAATATTATAGAAGACACCAAGAATGAATAACTAATCGAATCGAGCTAAACATATTATGACAACTTAGAGCATTTGTTCATCAAAATAATTAAAATATTCCAATAGAGATGCGAGTACATCTTTCAAGCGCAAATCTATTTGTTGAATAAAGTTATCCAAAAACATAAACATAAAAAACAAAGCTTTTGAAAACAAATTTGACATATTTTGGTTTTCTCCGTCGATGAAAAACGTTTTTTCCCTTTCTGACCAGACTTTAATTTATAAAGCATTTATTCGTATTTGAGTCAGCACTTGCACAGAATTCAAAAGAGACCACCTTTAAATATGATAGGCGACAGTTTTCTAACTGAAATGTCTATTATTAGCTTATAGCTATTTTTATAAACAATGCCAGTTGCATTCCTCCTCTTAAAAAATTCAATATACATATGTATATGATATAAATAAATTCTTGATCCCATTTATAATTCTTGATGATTTAGTCTCACACTACACGAATGTGGAAAGCTTTATTAGACTTAATATTTCCCAATCATTACAAAGGGCAGACATTGAAAGCCATTGTACACCGGTATCTTCTTTATAATCCTACCCGACTTTCCTGATTTTTAGCACTGTGTGTAATTATTTAAGTACAATAAACAAAATAAAAAGAGATCAATATGTTAATTTTCCACCCTGACAGCAACTAACCAATTCCGATTAGGGCACATCAACCCGAAAGGACAACTCTTACCGCCCACCGTGCAACAATCTCATATAAATCAAAAACATTTCTTAACCTATGACAATGTGCCCTGCCTCGTCTTGTTATAAATTCTAAATTCTAACAAGTCTGTTCTTTTCTAAAAACTTAATCATTTGAAAGCATCTGAATGAAAAAATCCATTTCTTAAGGTATTGATCATTCTAATTTAACTTATTAATAATTATTATTCAATTCAATATATTTTTTTATTTGCACCGTTTATCATATAAAGTGGTGGACAAAAATTAGCACACTTGAAGAAGATAAGAAATATCGTTATTTTTTTGTATAAGTTTTGTTCTAAGCTGCTTTTAATTTCATGTATTTATTGACAACCATAATAAAAACTAAAAACTGTTACTCTTAATAAATAAATTTGTTTGCGTTTTGAGAAAACTGCATAAGTTTGTAATTCAAACAATTTTTAGCTGGACATAAATTTAGCACATTTTTGACCTAATAAATTTTTTAATCCGTTTAGTTGAACAAAAGTTCACTTTTCGAGGTAATCCGGTATTTGCTAATATCAACTTATTAAATAAATCAAAATGTACTTAAATAGTCATGGCAAAGGGACAATGGTGCTCAGAAGATAAACAAAAATAATTTTCCAGATGAAAGAAAAAGGAAGAAAAGTTTCTGACATATCCAAGCTGTTGGAGTGCTCCAGAAAAATGGTTTACAACACGCTTCAAAACATGGAGCAATCTCCGCGTAAAAGGAAGGCCACACCAAAAGAAGACAAAGTAATTTATCGTTTGTCAGCCAAGGATGTACGTGGTTGTGTTGCTCAGCGAAAGCCACTCGTTTCAAAAAAAAAACTTGAAAGCCAGATTAGAGTTTGCAAAAACAAATTTGAACAAACCACTTAGTTTTTGGAAAAAAGTGCTTTGGAGCGACGAATCCAAATTCTGTCGGTTTGGTTTACATGGCAAAAAGTATGTATGGCGTCCAAAGAATATGCAGCATCATCCTCGATATACAGTTAAAACAGTCAAACATGGTGGTGGGAATGATATGGTCGAAGCTTCATTTTCCTGGCACGGTGTTGGTCCTATAGTAAAAATTAACAAAAAAAAAAAAACAATGTGTGGCTTTGGTTGAAAGTTTGCATAGAAGAATCAGTGCAGTCATAAAAAACAAAGGATTCCCTACCAAATACTGAATCCGCCATAATGGTAAGTTGCATACATTAAAAGTTATCTATCTAAAACTTAAAGTGTGCTTAACAAATGTCCAGGTAAAAGAAGTTGTTTTAACAAATTTTTCAATTCCTTTTTTACAGGTATAACTTGTACAATGTTTTCGGTAAAAACATACATATATCCCACCATATTGCATATACATAAATATAATAAACTTACAGCTTTCAATGCATCTATATCTATACATTACCCATACATGAGACTTTTTAACTTTTGGTTCAAAGCCACTAATCTCTGTAGTTTTTGCTATTTAATAATTTAACTTTTCAAATGTTATTACCCTGTTTATGAAATTAATAATTATAAGAAAATAATATATAATAACAAGAGAACGACATTTGAATTTGGATAGTATTTTGTGTATAAATGCATAAAGATACTTTATATTAAGAGCAAGTCTGTACGACCTAGTTATAAAGTAAAAATAATCAATACTGCATTAGTAAAATCAATGACAATAATGAGCCGCAAAAATAAACACAAACATCATTTGTATTTTATTTCCGCTTGAGGAAATAATTCTCAATGTGTCTACAACACAATCCATGTTATCAACACGACCGGCTTTAAAACAAAATAAATACTACCTGTTCCTACCCACCACATATCTAATTGGATTTCAATAGCTATAGCACACCATGCTCTTTCTACCACCCAACCAAATCGAGTGGAAAGTATTAACTACATAATTATAATAGGTACTAATATATATTTTATATTATATCATATCATAATATTGAGTCTGTAAATAAGTCAATATAGGTGCCTATTTTGTATTTTCCTTTTGACGAACATTCAAAATGGGTAAATGAAACCTATACCATCTTCATAATACAACAAGTCATATTATAGGTAATATTAAACTGCATATTGCTTATGCGATCGTTCTTCATAGATAATTCTTATTAGTCACGTTTTAAAAATAAAATTTATACAATTCCCAGACTCTTATCATAAGACCTTGACAGAATTCCTATTGGAAATCAATGTCAACAATCAAAAACCTATTTTTCGTTCTATAAGAAAGTACCTAATTAATTTGAACATCAATTTGTTTTAGTGAAGAATGAAGACACAAAACACAAATTAAAATTAATTTATGCAAATATAAATGCTCCTCTTTTAACGTAGGTACATTCAGGTTTATCAAAATTCATACATAATAATTAGTCGAGTAGTTTGTTGCAAAAAAAAATTTAAATGTCAGTCAAATATTGGAAACGTGCATTGAATGAACAACAAGCAACTAAAAAGATAAAAACACTAAAACCCGCAAAACGAATAATTCAAAATACCTAAAAAACCTGTCGTCCACCACATACTTTTTTCTTCGTGGCAAAATATTCTTTGTTTATCTTGGCGAAGCTCGATAGAACTTCTGAATCACCCAAAGAACAAGCGAAACGACAACAATACCGCTCTGTTGGCAGTAAGTTTATCACCCTAAAAATTCTATCCAACGCTTTGAACTAAGCCAAACCACTTGTCAACGATAAAGCCCCAATTCTTAAATGCAAAGAAAAACAAAAGAAGGAACACAACTTTTTGTGTCCGCTTGTCCCACTCTCAATCCAACTGTTGTACTTTCTGAAAAATACATAGTTCTCGATTCGATAAATTTAAAAAAGAACAATAAATACCGTTGAATGCGAAGCGAATCAATTTGACCGTTAATTTGGCTATAAGGCCTTCAGGCAAAAATTCGATAAAACAAAACCCACCCCCATCTTATCAATGAAATTGTTAGATAACTATGCAATGATTGGCTTCAATTTCAATTCCCTTGGTCATAAGCCCTACTTTTGAAAAATTACAACAAAACATTTTGATCGGATGGAAATGGAAGAGCAGCTAGCAGTTGGAAAATCTTTAGGTAGTAGGTACCTAGGTACTGTGCAACAATTTGCAACATAAAATACCAAAAGGAATCCATAAAAATACCTTCACATAGAGCATCTCTTCGCTACTTGACATGGTTGTTTTTGTTGTTTTTGCTGCTTCTACTGCTGCTTCTGGTAGTGGAGCTGCTGGAGTCGCTGCTGCTGCTGCTTCTGCTGCTACACTGGTGTTTGTTGGGTGTCGATTTTTCCGTGATCAATTTTTTTTTTCTACCCGAATTTCACACGATTCTATTTCCCGTATTTGACTTGATAAACTAATTTGCTTATGTTTTTCATATTATTTATTTTATTAAATTATAAATTTTGAAGTCAGCAAAAGGAATTCAATTCGTTGAATTTTTAATTTGTTACAAACGCACAAAAACTAGAAAAAATATATTTTAAACAAAAAAAGCTCTCACGACAAATTTTTCTTACGTCGACGACCAACAACGTAGACGAAAAAGTAAAAACCTATTCCCTTTTCCTTTATGCAAGTGGTTCTTTAGAATTCTGACAGACATGTGAATTTTTTGGCGTTTTGCTTTGGTTTTTGATTTGTGGTGGTAGTGGGTGAAACCTTTGGATACAACAAAACCAGAAAAAAGGTTCAGTGGTATACAACCTTTTCGGAGTTCCGATTCCGAACAATAATAACTGTCAAAAGGGTTTAGCTCTGTTTGATTTATAATTTCAATTCGGGTTTTAGAAATATGTTTTACTTATTCAAAGACACTGATCTTTCTTTTAGTGACCTACTATATACTATATATGAAAATTCATCTATTCCTTAATGTAGTTGCCCTTCTGTAGGTTCATATAAGTCACAGTTACGCTATTTGGAAGATAATCAGCAGGGAAAATTAACAATAGAAGTTAATGTGTCAAGTAACTTATTGGGTGGATGAAGTATCCAATAAGGGAGATAACTTATAGCCTTTTCACACGAAACCCAAAACCCGGTTTTCGGCAAAAAGTTTTCGAAAACACGAAAATCGTTCACACCGAACATTTACACGTTTTCATTTGACGTTTAAATTTGTTTGACACCGGCTGTCAAATTTTGTATTGATAAAACAAATTTGTTAGTAAAAAGTTCTGTAATTTGAGAAGATTCAAATTATTTGTGAAAAAAAATGAATTCTGAACAATTGAAATTATTTTTAATATATAAAAAGAAAGATGAACAAAATATGAAGACTTTGTTAAACTTCTTTTCATCATCTCAAGCCTCTATCATGAAAAAAAAAACGTCGTTTGCAAATCCTGGAACTTCTAAGGAAAAGAAAAGTTTTAATTGATGCAATTGAAAAACGTGATCGCCAAAGAAATATGTGGACAAAGGTAAGCTTGTTATAACAATTCAATTAATAGGAAGCTATGTATATATCTAAATATTTTATGCAGGTACGCGCCAGCACTTTTTGGGAACATGAAATGTTAGTAAACGATGATGAGTATTTCAAACAACATTTCAGAATGAGCCGCAGAACTTTCAATATACTCTGCAATGAACTAAAGGATCTGGAAATGCAGGATACAAACTTTAGGAAGAAATACACCTTCCATTATCCGAAATGCCATCAAAATGCAATTAGGTAAGATCACAAAATACCTATACAACAAATGTACACATACTGCACATACTTAAGTATATACACATTACATATCTACATAACGTAACATATCGACGAACGCAACGTCGCGACGCATGGTGAAGTGGTGCTTTTGTATAGCTCACACTCCACCGTCTTCTCCCATCGAGCAAAATACTTTTTGTATGTACAATGCATACATACATACATATACCATTTTCAATACTAAAAAAACACTAAACAAACATTTATTTTAAACTCTTTTTATTTTTGGAATAATTTTAAAAAATTTGCGTTGAAGGTTTTGGTCTCATCGACCAAATCCTTCAATAATTGAAGTTTTTTGTTTTCTATTTCTAAAGCTTCTTTATCATTCTTTTTACATTCTTCCATGAAGAGCTCTATTTTTTCATCAAATTTATTTACACTCGTATTCTCCTCATTAAACTTCCTTTTTTTTACAGCCCGGGGCCTTGACGGAGTAGCCCGCGATGAGCACGATGCAGACTCGGCCGACGGAGTTTCAACATCCTCTTCATACTGGGATGAGGAGTACCTCCTAGAGTCACCAGCAGCCGCAAATTCATCTAATGATGTCTCTTCTGAAATTTAAAATAAATATGTACATATGTACAGTACATATAAAACTTCATTGCGTTGTTTATTTATTTATTTATACTTTACCTGAGGGGCGGCTGTCCTCAACAACGAAATTGTGAATGATGTGGCCACCAATAATTGTGTGCACTTTATGGAAAAGAGCCCATTCTGATGGAGAACCTCCGGAAGGGCCTATGTTTTGTTTTTCTTTCCTATACAAAAAACAAGAATAAAAGGCAAAATAGTAAATAGTGCATATGTAGACTATTGTGTACTTACCTATATTTCGTTCTGAGATTATGAATTTTTGTTCTAATCTCCTCGGAAGTGTAGTGCACCAGCCGCCCCTCAAATGCAGCCGATATTTCTTTAAAAATGTGGCAGTTTTTCCGGTTGCCCCGCAGCTCAGACTCCTTTTCAGCCCAGAGTTCGAGCAGGTACTCCTCATCCTGGCTCCCCACAGTTTTCTTTTTTTATTTTTTTTTTCTTCCATATTCTGTAAATAAAAAAACAAAAAGCAATTATTCTTATTTTGTAAAGATAAATTGTATAAATAATATTACTTACCACGGCCAAATTGTTTTGATTGTTTGAATTTAATTGTTTTGAACAAAATTTCAAAGTAAAATATTTGTTTTGACAGCAGCCATCAGCTGTTTTGTTTACATTAATTTGAGCGCTGAATGTTCCGAAAGGTTTGTTTGTTTTGTTCAACTTTGAATTCCAACTAGTTTTCGGCAGGTTTTATATAAAACACGGTGTTTACGAAAACTTGTGGTTTAACAAAAATGTATGGGAAAACTTGTAGGTTTTCGGCGAAAACCGATAATTTCGCGAAAACCGGGTTTTGGGTTTGGTGTGAAAAGCCTATTACAGTTAATATAAAATCAAAAGCACTGAAAATAAGCATATTAAATAGTGAATAAGATGCGTTTTTTGCACGTCATAAAGCCTGCATGAAATTGCATATCCCTTATTCCGTGTCATGTGACGAGGTTACTTTTTTTATTTCCTATTAAATCACACGGTTGATACGTTTCATCGCTTGAAATTTCAAACACTCTGTTTTCCATTTTATAATATTTTGAAAAATCCGAATTGGAAGTTAAAACACAACTGCAAACACAATAACCGATTTTACTTTCGTTTGTCAAGTACAAAATTGGAATAACTAACAAATAGTTACCCAATACATACATTTATGAGGAGGATGGATGTGAAATTCGCTAACAGGTGGAACTTTGCTTTTATATTTTGAAACAGACCCTTATTGTGTCCAACTTTATAATAATAGATGTCCTTAGGCTCTTTGACAAATATAATATATGTACTTGTTTATGTCTTGAAACAAGAGATGGTGTTTTAAAATTAATAATTATTTTTTCCACCAAGACTACAAGAGGACAAGCATAACCAAATAGGTGGAATGCAGCTACTAGCAGTCCATATCTAGTATTTCAATGGTTTATTTTTTCTTTAGAGGTTCTAAGAAAAAATAAGACCTACTATATCATTTGAAATATACTATTTACTTAAAAATCTTAACTTGTTTAAATGAAATTAAATTAAATCAAAATGCAAATAAATATCTACGTCAATCGCATGATGACCTACAGCCCAGAAAGGAATATTTTTTTTAATAAAAAAAAGGTCATGCAAACAGGAACTATCACTATTATTAGTTATTCCACATTTTTTTTTCAATTTTGTAAAGGTTTCATCAAACTAGAGTTAAAACAAAAATGGTGGTTGTTAATTTCATGTGCCGTTGTTGGATTTATTACATTATTTCTGTAATAATAAGGAAATCATGTTAATTTTAACTATTTGCATTGTTATTGTTTTTAAATTTGCATTTGAGAGATTCCATTTAATTTGCTTCAAAATACACAAATATTTGGTGGAAAAAAAAAGAAAAAAATTAAACAAATTTTTCCTCTAAAATATCGAAAAGAATATCAATTCTAATTAAAAAAGAAAATTAAAAACATAATTACTTTTAATTTTGTTAACAGTCAGTTTACCACAATTTCAGTTTTGTACTTTATTGGGTAATAACTTGACACATAAACTTCTAGTTAGACCTCTATCCATCTATTGATAAGCAATAATGTGAATTGTAGTTACTCATTTGCTTACCTTGAAGATTTAAATACTTCTCGTCTGTTTTCAAAATTAACGTGTTTGAATTGTTCATTTTAAATCAACTTTTGTTTTTATATTTATTTGGTTTCGATTCTTTTGCTTTGTAAAACTTCAAACTAACTTTTACTTAATTTGTAAAATGTCACATTAAAATCAGAAATTACTTATGTAGCTGTTTTTTGGCGTTTTCATAAAATGTAAGACAAAGTATCAAATAGATCTCCTATTAATCCTGACTCTGATTGAACAGAGTATTGATCAGAGCTCTCTGATTTACACCAGAGAATTAAATTGTCAAAAATCATAGATTTTGCTACGTGTATCTGTCATACCACACGCAACAAATGTGTGTATCTTTATTCAGAGCTTTTAGAGCGCACCCCGAACAAGCTTTAAATAACAGTACTCGCATACAAGAATGGTTGAGAGCTGTAAGTCACTAGGCCCTAGTTCTTAAAGGACTGCTGCGCCACCTAATTTATTTTATTTATTTAGTTATACAATCGTGGCTTTATACCCAACGGTAATTAATAGGGTCCACCGCATATATTCTTCTTTTGTTTACGGAAGGAATGTACAATCTTGGTTTAGTGAATTCACTAGTTTCAATCTAAGTTCTAAACTTAAACTTCTGTTTTATCTTATGTATTTACTCACGCGAATTGCCCTTAAAAATGTAGTTATTCTTGGCAGCACTTCATATAAGATATTTGGTGCTTTCATAAATGCATGGTTGCTTTGTTTACATGCGATCAATTGCCAATCAGACTAACGTCACACAAAATACTTGCGCATGTGTTTTAAGCTGCATTTATGAACACTTTCTTATGATTTGCGTCATATGTCAAAAGACTGTCAGAATTTGAAGTTTTAGTTACTTCAAGTTTTGAAATTTGATAAATAATGGACAACAAAGTTTTTTTCAATAATAATAAGTGAATAATGTGAAAATCGGATTAATCGAAACCATGGCATTGATTTTCTCAAAAAAAGGAATCTTAAGAGACATCAATTAATCAGTTTTATTTTATCAAAAAGAAAAAAGGGAAAATTTAAACGAAAGATTCCAAAAAACAAAAACTACATCAATGAAATAAAGTTATTTCCAGATGATGTCTTTTATTCACATTTTAGAATGACAAAATCATGTTTTAAAGTAAATACATATTAATATGAATGCTTTGAATTCTTTTATTCAATCAAATAATTTTGCAGGAGTTGCTTAAAGAAGTCGAATTAATCAAGAGACCTAAAGGAAGACCAAAAGTTAGCTTGGAAACATCTCTTTATGTTACATTATGGGGTCTCTGCAATCAAAACTGTTATAGGGAACTTTCGGATAGGTTTGATCTGTCCGTAGGGGCAGTGCATGGAACAATCCTGAGAACATGTCGTCGGTTGATGTATTTGGCTGAGAAATACATTCGCTGGCTTACAAGCATTGAAAGTGCTAATATATCAGCGTCATTTCAAGCTAAAAGTCATCCCGGATTCCCATCAATTATTGGCTGTGTAGACGGTACACACATCAAGGTAAATGCCCCATGTGAGGACCCCATAAGTTACTACAATCGAAAAGGATATCATTCTTTACTTCCGCAAGTATGTAAATTGAATTGCATAAATCTTGTTTTCCAAACAAATTAAACGAACTCTTTCAGGCAATTTGTGATAACAATCTGGTATTTAGGGATGTATTTTTTGGATGGCCAGGATGCAGCCATGATGCAAATGTTTGGAGCAATAGTCCCATCGGTAGAGCTTTGAACGGTGGAGTTTTGAAACTTCCCAACGACATGCACATCTTGGGCGATTCACTGAATACCTTTTTAATAACACCATATAGAGACAATGGTTTCCTTTCTGAACGTGAGCGTAAATTTAACTACATACATTCTTCGACCAGAGTTGCTATTTTGGTATTTTGAAATCCAAATTTCGATGCCTTAACCACTTAAAGCTACTAAAATTAAAAAACGCTAAGTATGTAGTTATTAGCTGCATTGTTTTACATAATTTTATTCGAATGAAAAGTCCTGGAAATACTGATGTTCTTACTGAAAATATACAGATTACAGAAGCAGAAATATATGAAAATGATTCAGTTACCGAAAACTTAAACGCCATCACCAAAAGAAATGTTTTGTGTGAATGGCTTATGTCGTAAACAAATTAAAATATCTGTTAAAATCAGTTTTAAATAAAATGAAACACTTTCTTCTTCTTAATAACAAAAATAAATACATTTTATTTCGGAACAAAAATAAAGGTAACACAAAAACAAAACAAAAGACCCTTCATGGGACCCTTAACATATACAAAAATATGCTCAAAAGTGTGATATGTTGTTAAGTAAAGAACTATGGGTATTGATATTGTGAATCACGGAGCAAGTTCTTGATTTCTTCAAGGTGCGCCAACTTGTCCTTTTCAACTTCAAGTTTTTGTCTCTCGATTTCTCGATCTCTCTCGTCTTGATGACGTCGTTCATCTTCTTCATTTTGGCCGCTTATTAATTCCAATAGCTTGTCGTCAAAGTCCTGTCGTCGGCGTTTTGGGCGACTAGATAGTGCTGTGGAGTGTGTGCCTGACTCGTCCAAATTACCATATTCAATGAAATCGTTTAAGTCGGCCGAAAAGCTTGAAAACAAAATGTCCTTCGGTGGGTTCACAGAATGTCTGCTGCCGTATACATCGTTGAAAACATCAAAATACGTCCAAGATGTAGACGATTGTCCCGACGTGTTGTTTCTTTTTTTTTATCCTGTTATAGGTTGTTAGTAAATTATAAAATTTGGTTTTTATATCGTCCGGGCTAAAAGGAAAACTTTCATCGGTTGACTTTATCATACGGTGAACAGTGTTCCATAGCACATTTTTCTTTTTTTTCCCATCGGCAAACTCCTTTTCCATTTGTAGCCTCGTTTCCAACATAAGTTGAATATATTTATGTTGCCACACTTTATCATCCATCCTTTAATAAAATTCAATTTTCAGAACAATCTTTTAATTTTTAGCAAACATTTTCCTTTATTGAGCCAGAACAAGTTTGTGATGCCGTTTACTGTTTTCAATTGAAATTTGAATTTTCAAGGAAAAGAATTTGACAGTTTCAATAATAAAGGAAAGAAAATCGTTTTTACCATATACCTGTCTCTTTTATTGAGAAAGAAGTTCAGATTGCATGTGAGTTTTTGTAGTTGCACATTTGCGCTGCAAATATTTGCTTTTTGCTTTTATGAACATCTGACATTTATCATTTGCATTTATGAAAACTATGCATTCGTCAGACTTTCGCAACCATGTCTGCTATTACACGATGAATCTAGATGCATGCGACATCTTCGAATTCTTCTTTGTGATCCTATCCTGTTTCTCAAGTGCTATTACACGTTGAAACTAGATTCATGAATCTATTTTGACAGTTCTCTTTCATTTTTATTTCGTCATCGACTTGTTTGTTTGTCTGTTTACTTTTATTAATCCAGAAAATTTTGTTATTCTTTAAAATCAATAAAAAACATTTTGTTTTGTAAAATTTATTTCTGACTGTGCACTCTAATAAAAAAACAAAGACATAGATTCCTACAAAATGAACTGTTCGTCGAAGTTTGCTTCTCGAACAACGAAACCATATGAAAGAGAATAGCAAAAATACGAATAAGAGAACAGAGAAACGTCAAATTGTCGCAAGGAAAATTTTACCCGTGCGACACAGGTCGATTTTCTTGCGTCTCATGTTTTCGAATTTTTTTTCTCTTTTGCACTTATGTTGTTCGAAGTGTCGCATGCATCTAGATTCATCGTGTAATAGCAGACCATGTCTGCTATTACACGATGAATCTAGATGCATGCGACATCTTCGAATTCTTCTTTGTGATCCTATCCTGTTTCTCAAGTGCTATTACACGTTGAAACTAGATTCATGAATCTATTTTGACAGTTCTCTTTCATTTTTATTTCGTCATCGACTTGTTTGTTTGTCTGTTTACTTTTATTAATCGAGAAAATTTTGTTATTCTTTAAAATCAATAAAAATAATTTTGTTTTGTAAAATTTATGAGTTTTATTATATATAACCAAAAAACAAAGACATAGATTCCTACAAAATGAACTGTTCGTCGAAGTTTGCTTCTCGAACAACGAAACCATATGAAAGAGAATAGCAAAAATACGAATAAGAGAACAGAGAAACGTCAAATTGTCGCAAGGAAAATTTTACCCGTGCGACACAGGTCGATTTTCTTGCGTCTCATGTTTTCGAATTTTTTTTCTCTTTTGCACTTATATTGTTCGAAGTGTCGCATGCATCTAGATTCATCGTGTAATAGTCTGCTATTACACGATGAATCTAGATGCATGCGACATCTTCGAATTCTTCTTTGTGATCCTATCCTGTTTCTCAAGTGCTATTACACGTTGAAACTAGATTCATGAATCTATTTTGACAGTTCTCTTTCATTTTTATTTCGTCATCGACTTGTTTGTTTGTCTGTTTACTTTTATTAATCGAGAAAATTTTGTTATTCTTTAAAATCAATAAAAAACATTTTGTTTTGTAAAATTTATCTCTGACTGTGCACTCTAATCAAAAAACAAAGACATAGATTCCTACAAAATGAACTGTTCGTCGAAGTTTGCTTCTCGAACAACGAAACCATATGAAAGAGAATAGCAAAAATACGAATAAGAGAACAGAGAAACGTCAAATTGTCGCAAGGAAAATTTTACCCGTGCGACACACGTCGATTTTCTTGCGTCTCATGTTTTCGAATTTTTTTTCTCTTTTGCACTTATGTTGTTCGAAGTGTCGCATGCATCTAGATTCATCGTGTAATAGCAGACATAGCAGACCATGCATTTATGAAAGCACCCATTTTTAAAATTAATAAAATATCAAAACAAACAGAGCCATTTTTCCTGCCGCCAAAATAAACGTCAGTCACTGGCGGGACCGAAGTAAACAATTGCGCGCTTTTTGCTTTTATTTTATTTTCATTTCACTTTTGCTTAGGTTGCATTTTTAATTTTTCTTAACGTTAACCTTATTAAGTAGTATTTATTTTATATTATTTTTGTAACCGTGTTAATATTTTTTTTTAAATAATAATTGACAAATAAACTGAGGCAAATGAAATAAAATTGAAATGGGGGTAAAAGAAATTGAAAATTCAACAACTTTTGATTGGGTTGGTGGGCAAGTATCAGGCATTCAAGTTCCCCATTTGGAGCATAAGCAAGTTTACTTTTACAAGTAAGTTAAATCAAAATAATACAATATTTTCTTTTAAAATTAATGCGCGACATCTGAATTTGTGATTTCCATAGAAAATGTGTTTTTGGTCCAATGAGTATTTGCATTGGTGACTACGTCCTTGTATCAAACGCCGATGCAGCTGAACCAGACACTGATGCTGGTTGTGACATTGCAAAGATTCTCTACTTGTATGAACTCTGTGATCCATATTCAAATAAAGATCCTTTCAGAGCAGTGGTTCAATGGTATTCCAGGTAAGAGAATATCAAAACTTTATCTCTGCTCTATCACAAAAATTTAATTAAAAAACATTGCTTTCAGACCTGAATGTATTCCAATAAAGAATTTTGATCGCGACGATTTGTGTATTGATTTTAACATTGAAGTCATTGAAGAGCATCGTCCATACGATCCAGATATATCAATCGAAACAATATTTCGCAGGTGCTATGTCGTCACGGGTAGCTCTCAAGATTCAGCATCTGGATTAATACTTAAAAAGAAAATCAAAAACTGTCCGATGTTTGTTTGTCGATATAAATTTATTAAACTCAAAAATCACTTCTATACGCTGGTGCCATTGGAATACCAAAAAGAAGAAACTTCTAGGAGACGATCGGTGAGCAAAAGCACTAGCGATAGCGCATCACGTCGACGATCGACTACTAAGACTACATCAAGTGCCAAGAAACAGCGCATACAGGACGTAGAATTTGTCGATGTTGATCGCATGGATGAGAACAGAGTATCACCGATTAAAATTATCGGCGGCAATAGCGTTATCAAACTTTCGTCAAAGAAAATGTCTTCGTCAACTAATAAGGAAATCAATGCGAATTACTTGAGTTCACCGCTTACTGAGAAAAATCATTCTCCAAAAACACCAAGCCATGCTAAGGCCTTGGCAGCTAGAAGGAATTTGAACATCAGTCTTGACAATGCTGCGGTAAATTCAACCATGGATTCGGATATAATGAATTACTCCATTATCAAAAGCACTCCGGAAAATACGCCACAAAATTTGAAAATAAAACTGCGACTATCCGAAAGTCAAAAGGGGTAAGTTCCTTGGTTATTGTTGTTTGATTGTTTTGTTTTTGTTGTCTTCACAAAATCAGCCCTTTTTAAGTAGTTTTGCTATACGGCAGTTTTTTTAAGTAATAGATAGAAAAAGTTTTTCAGGTTCACATTATTGTCTTTTGGATGTGAACTTCCAACGGCACCATATGATAAAGCTTATTGTCAGCATTGTCCAATGGGAAATCAAAAACCGTGTAGAATTTAATATTGTTGTCCCAATGCTGTGGGTAGTAATTGAATCGATTAGTCTGAACAGCTTTCAGTTCTAGGTACGTGCACCACACGTTACCTATCGATGACATATTTGTAATCTTCTAAAAAAGGTTCGAAGTGTTAAGATTTTTCTCCGATGATGCAAGGAGCTTTCTTTTTGCCCCTGATCTGGCAGTTATTTGTCCGAAACTCGAGTTCAATTCTCATAATTGGGCAGGTGCACCAATAACCCATTTTTATTGTATCTCTTTTTTGAGAAAAATGTTCTTTAGTCAGTTGAATTTCTCCCTTTGAACATTTCAACTGTAATACCAAGACTTCTAGGATTGCTCATCAATTTACCCTTGGGCCCTATTTCGGACTGTTAAGTACAGATATTATTATTTTACCCGCACTACACGAATGTGGAATGCTTTAACCGGCTTCATTTTACCCACTCAATATACAGTTGTGTTCAAAAAAATAGGAGTGCCTATTCTTTTTAAATTAAGTCGTGACTCAAAAGTTGTATAATTTTTTTAAATTAATTTTTTTTTTCAAAATAGGAATTCCAGTCTTTTATTAATTATGCTTAAAGACTACTTTGTTTAAAACAAATAATGTAGTAAAAACATGAATTTTATCAAAATAAAGCAAAAACGAATTGTTCAAAATAATAATTGGTGTACACAAAATAAAGTATAAAAAACTAAAGAAAATATTCAATATTAAGATTTTTTTCTCAGTATTTTGTGGAAAACCTTTTGTTTTTTATAATTGCTGACAACGCTCAACTGGAATTTAGTTTCATGTTTCCTCGAATGCGTCCCACAACTGCCTCGAATTCAAGGGTCTTCGTCGAGAAACACATCTGCCCATAAACTTTCTATGGGATTGCGGTCAGGCGACTGAGCTGGCCAGTCCATGACCTCAACCCCATTGACCCGAAACCATTCCTTGGCAGACTAACTGGTGTGTTTCGGGTCGTTGTCTTGTTGAAATATCCATTTAACCGGCATATTCCAACTCGCATAAGGCAGCATCACACTGGACATTATATCCACATAAACGCACTGGTCCATCGTGCCAATGATTTGATGTATGGGGCCCCACACCAGCATATGGGAAACTGCCCCATGCCATCACTTTAGCATCTCCATGCTTTACCGTTTTAATAGTGTACCGAGGCTTAAACTCGGAATTTTCTGGACGTCGGACGTATTGCCTAGAGCCAGTTCCACCGAATAAAACAATTTTGGTCTCAGTCCAAAAAAATGTTTCGCCATTTCTCTGTAGGCCAATTAACATGGCTTCTTGCAAATTTAAAACGAGCGGCTACATGTTTTTTTGTAGGCATCGGCACTTTTCGTGGACTGCGAGCGGAAAGATTGTGTTCCAACAATCGCCTTCTTATTGTTACGCTACTTACTGCCAGTCCTAGATCTTCCTGGATCATCTTAGAGGACGCAAAAGGATCCTTTCGGCTGTAGCGAACAATACGACGATCGTCATTTTCACTCGTTTCTCATTTCCGTCCCCGTGTTTCGACTTTTTTTTCATATTTTGCGCATTGGCGATCATTTTGTCAGAGCACCCCAAAATCAACTTTATATCCTTATACGTTTTTCCTTCATTTCGGAACTTTTTTATGAATTGCAAACCAGTTCATAGTTTATCATCTTTAATGTCCCGTTATACTTACCGGTAGAGAAATGGGCTGATTACCAGTATACATACACATGGTTAAAAAAACACTTGAGCAAATTTTGTAAAAGCACTCCTATTATTTTGAACACAGCTGTACATACATTCAAAACCTATGCGCATTGGTATCTCCTTTTAAATCATATCCTAAATTAATTAATTTAGTTTGGGGTGGTAAGTGCACTACGACCTAAAGATGTATTGTGCCCAGAATATTCCACTATTCTGATTTCTACCAGTGTTTATCATTATGAGTACAGGCGTTATGGGCGCGTATAATATGTAAAAGAGTTAACAATTTAATAATTATTTTAGTCCAAATGTTGTCACACGACGTTCTTCTATGCGAAAATCAATTGACGAGCAAATCGAAGACCTTACTACAGTAAATTCAATACAAAAAGATAGAAAGCGAACAGCTAGAGAAGATGTTTCCTATGTAGATATTTATCATACACCTTCAAAAAAAACCAAAGACCCTGATGATCCGGCGCTGTCCACCAGGAGAAAAAGTATTCTTAAATCAGCCAGCAGCCGTGTTGCTGGTAAGTTCTTCAGTAACGTTTTTTCATAAAAACATTAAAATTAAAAAATATTGTTTTTAGCTGAAGGTACTCCCAAGCGAAATATTCAACTCTCGAACATTGTTGAGAGGAGGATTTTCAAAAATGATGAAGCTGTTCTCTCAACCCCCAAAAGAAGTCGATCGCGCAAATCGAAAGATGGCAATCAATCCGATGAAGAATACTCAGCACCAAAAACACCAACACGAAAGAGTCCAGCAAGTAAACATACATCACCTGAAGCTAGTCAAATGACACCTTCACAAAAACTTAAACTAATGCGTTCGGGCAGCTTAAAACCAACTATCGACAGTCGGGAGGCGTCGAAGAGCGATCGTCGCAAATCTGATTTGCAAATAGCTCGCGAACGTTTGCACGTGTCAGTGGTGCCGAAGAGCCTACCATGTCGTGAAACAGAGTTCCTCAATATCTACACATTTCTCGAGGGAAAAATTCAAGATCAATGTGGTGGTTGTATGTATGTTTCTGGAGTTCCAGGGACTGGTAAAACTGCAACAGTGACAGGAGTTATTCGTGAATTGCAACGCTTGAGCGCCGAAGATAAGTTGCCTGACTTTGAGTTCATCGAAATCAATGGAATGAGGCTAACAGAACCTCGCCAGGCGTATGTCCAAATATATCGACAATTGACTGGAAAAACTGTCTCATGGGAACATGCTCACTCATTGCTGGAGAAGAGATTCACTACTCCAGCACCTCGACGGACAACAACAGTGCTTTTGGTTGATGAATTAGATATATTGTGTAATCGACGTCAAGATGTTGTGTACAATTTATTGGATTGGCCAACGAAGTCAGCTGCTCGTTTGGTTGTTGTAACCATTGCCAATACTATGGATCTTCCTGAAAGGCTTCTAATGGGTAAATACAATTTTTTCTTCCAAAAATTTAACATTTTTTATAAGCTATTGTTTTTTTAGGCAAAGTAACATCTCGTCTTGGTCTTACCCGACTTACCTTCCAACCCTATACCCACAAACAGCTCCAGGAAATTGTTATTGGAAGACTAGGAGGTTCAGAAGCATTTAAAGGTGATGCTGTACAGCTGGTTGCACGGTAAGTTTTTGAAATTTTCAGAATCACATTCTATTCCCTAGAACAATAGAACCTTCCCACAAAATGGAGTAATAGTATTTTTTTTATCCATTCTTCATTATTTGTTTTTGTAATTCTAGAAAAGTCGCAGCTGTATCCGGTGACGCTCGTCGAGCCCTTGACATTTGTCGACGGGCAACTGAAATTGCAGATGCGCAGCCAAAAGAACCTAAAATCGTGAATATGTTACATGTGCAACAGGCCTTAAGTGAAATGATATCAAGTGCAAAAGTGTTGGCTATAAAAAAATGTTCCAGACTTGAACAAATTTTCCTCCAAGCTGTTGTAGCAGAGGTACGATGAAAACATTTTAAGCTTACTTCAAAACTTTTTAATTTATATTTTTGTATTTTCTGTTTAAATAGGTCACTCGAACTGGAGTCGAGGAGACAAATTTTATGGGAGTTTATTCACAAATTGAAACCATTTCTGCTTTTATGGGTGCTCCAATTCCTACTCCAGGTAAATCAAAACTTGTTTATAAATTATTTACAATAATATCATTTCCTAACTTGTTTTTTTTTTTTTAAGGACTTGCTTTAAGGATTTGTTCAAAATTAGGAGCTGAAAGACTTATCATCTGTGAACATTCAAGAACTGACATTTTTCAAAAAATTTTACTCAATGTTAGTATGGATGATATCCATTACGCACTCAGAGTTGACTCTAATTAATTTATTTTTAAACTAGATTTAAGTATTTCTTACAATTATTGACAAAAAAAAAACAAAATATTTCCTGACTTATTCAAACCCCACATCAGTTAAGTTTTATGTTTAAATTAAAAAACAAAAATGTTATATTTATAATTTTTTAATATTTAAATAATTTTATGTAACACATAAAAGTACAAATTCGTCATCGAAACATTTAAATAAAAGAGTAATATCGAAAAACACTCATACAATACTTTTGGTGAAAATACTGTGAAAATAAATAAATGATGTCGAAAACATACCATTAAAATCAAATAAACACTTGTTGTTAATAATTTAATTGTTGCCATTATTGTTGTGACTAGATTGTAATTATTTTTCTCTATTGCATAATTTGCAAATTCGTTGGTTTCCTTCGAAATGGAAATTTCATCTTGTTTTTGGAAAATTTCTAACATTAGATAAAGGAAACCAAAAATTTCAGCAAAATATGTATTTAGCGTAACCATTATTCCAACGAATAGTGGATTGTAGTGAGAGAGTCCAATGTATCCGGGATTGAGATCGATTGTGGCCAAGCTGTTTGAATTGCCCTGAAAAATAAGAAAAAACGTAAGTACATACATATTTTATAATTTCTATGTTCGTTCGTTGTAGAGGTTTTCTGATCAAATATCTTCATAGGCATGAATGAGATAAAGCGAGTTTTGAATATGTTAAAAGATGTGGTGTATCAGCTCCACACAAATTAGTAAAGGTTTTTATTGGCAAGGAAAGGTAAGTGGGAATTTAGGTTCGAGATCAAGATATTCTTCGTGAGCAGAAAAGAGACGTCGAAAATGCCGTCGGGGGGGATGGTGTTTGCCTTTCAGTTAGGCAAGGATGTGAAACGAATATGAAAAGCTGAGGGTATTGTCAGCGAAACAGAATGCATTAGAATTGGTGGACAGAAGGTTGTTTATGAATATAAGGAAGAGAGGCGGAGACAAAACGGAACCGTGGGGGACATCAGCATTTATTTTATGAATTTTAGACTTGAAACCATCCAAGACAACTTGTATTAAACGGTTAGAAAGGTAGTTTCTAATCCAAAGAAGAAGAGATTCATCAAAACCGAAAGCACGCATTTTTGATAACAGAGCTTGGTACCAAACTCGCAAATCCTTTTGAAATACTCGTATCAATTCCTATAACCTTACTTTTTCGAAAACGATGTAAACATTTATTCCGCTGTTTGGTTAGATAAATAATCAGGGTTCACATGACCTTGAAAAAAGGGACGTAAGTGCAGTTAGACGTTAGTTAGAAGGAAAGGAGAATTCGCCTTTTTTAGTGAGGGATAGAACAAATGCTATTTTCCATTCACTCGGAAAGAGGCTTGCATATTAATAAAAATGAAAAAGCTTACACAGTAGGAGGAATACTATTCGGTCAGGGAGTATTGTGTAAGTCAAGTTCTTTCATTACTCTTTCAACTGCTCGAGTGCGGAGAATATTGTTCCCATAAAATCACCCTTTAAAGCTCGAATCAAACCTGAGTTTTCTTTGGGCTTAATAGATTTGTATTTACGAGAATAAACAAATAAAAATAATCTTATTTAGTTTTTATTTTAATTTTACAACTTAAGTTTTTTAATTATATTTTAAAATAAAAACTAAATAAGATTATTTTTATTTGTTTATTCTCTTAAATATAAATCGCAACTTAGAGACAAATAAACCATATCATGTATTTAATAGATTTGGACCATATTTGGGATAACATTTCTCATTCTACAATGAATTAAATATGTAACCATATCCGCCGGAATCCCCGTCGCTATCGAGTAAGCATAGTGACGATTTAAAGTCCCTGAAAAAGTCGTTGAGAACGTCCCAGTTGGTTTCCTCATATTGCCCAACGGTTCTCGTAGGAGATTTTTCTTTAACCTGTTTGAAGATTTTGTAGATACGATACAATTGTCTGGTTATAAACTGATTGCGTATTTATTAGGGTCGGATATAAGAAACAAGTCAAGGAGTGAGTGTCAGGAGTAATTATATAATTTCAATAAAAACAACTTAACTTACCTGATAAAAATAAAACATTCTGCATACATAAATAGTCACAATAACTTTGTACAACAAAATCATTTGGGCGTCTAGTCTTCTCCTCGATCCTCTCAAATTATCGCAAAGTCTAAATGTACATTTCAATATAAATTGTATTGCAAAGACAAGAAACACATTATGCGGCTTGTGTAGAAGTGCTGATACTAGGGTAAATACTGTTAAGTTTGTACCAAGTAATTTACACACGCGTGCATTGTCTAATTTGCTGTCTTTTGTTGTACCAAATATCACAGGCAAATAACTTGATGCTAAGATAAATAACACACTCAACCAATAGAATGGCAGCACCAAGAACGGACTGAAAGGAAAACTTTTTTTCAATAATAAAAATATTCAGTATACTTCATTTAGCTTTACTTACTTAAAATGCTTCGCATGGAAAAATACAACAGCATCGATAACACCTCGATAGCAATAGACCGAGATACAAGTAATGATACATGCTACCATTTGTAGAGGTGTGTTAAACTGCTTCAGTTGATAAATTATTAATAAAAGACCTGAAAAGAAATTAATAATTTAATTTGTTTTTATTTAAAAATAATATATACCACAACTTACTAAAAACAAGGAACAAGCTAAGATATATTTTATTTTCCGACGCAACGAACCAGTCGCCCATATCCGGTACTCGCATCCATTTGTCGCCCGTTTGATTGAGTCTCCGCACGAAAACAGTTAAAAGCACAGCCAAAAATGGTTTCGTCAATGGACTCAGAATTTTAAAGAAAATCAAAATATCTCGCTCTAGCGAGGATGAACTACTAAAAGTAATAACCTTCAGTCGTGTAGTCGAGATATTTTTCCAAAACAGACTAAGCAAGAAGGTTAATCCTAAGTAGTACCACGTTTGATGCTCTTCTTCGATAAATGACGTACTACAAAGTGAGAAAATTTGAAACAGAATACCGAATGCTATCGATATTGGAATGTCAAGAGTAAACTGAAAAGATAAATTTTGTTTAAACAAAATTCTCCTTAATCACATCTTCGTTTAGTTCTTACAATCACACGACTTCTTAGTACAAGTTTAGATAGTTCAAGGCTTAATAAAATGATAACAAACAATGGAACAGTTGTAAGGCACATAAGTACGATATTACTAGTGTGGACATAGTGAAACACGTAGCCAATCGTGTTTATTGAAACTGCAGCGAGGAATATTCTACCAAAATAAATCATCGGTTCCTGAATTTTTTTGGACAGATTTGTTGAAGTTATGCATGTCACGAATACTAGAATTGTTGACTAGAAAAGAAAGTAAAAACAGTTACACTTTACAAGAACATAAGATTTAACTAAAACTTACCAAACCCGTTAAAGCAACTCCAAACAAAATCATTCCAAAATCAAATCGAGTATAAGATCGAGCAAATATATGCGAGACTTCAGATGCCGAACGAATGTAATTAAGTTTAGCCTTTTCAAAGAGATAAGGACTTGTTGTATTCTCTTTCAATATATTTGTCAGATATATTGTGTGAGCATCAGTTGCAGTTTCGAACCATGAAAAATAATCTAAAATAAAACGTGAGAAGTTTTAAATGCTTTAGAAGATCTCTTCCGTATTTTTGAACTACCCACCCATCTGCTCGACATTCTTTTTGCCATACTTAGCAATTGCCTTGTCAACTAAAAATTTTGTATTGTAATAAAAAGCATACAATTTTTCTTCAGGAGTCAACATTTCTATTAGATCGGGTATAATGCATCCGATGCTGGTTGAAGGTATTGGAACGTCAAGAAGTATGGATAGTGTTGCCGCAATATCCACTTGATTGTATTCTGGTGTTCTGTAAATATAAAATATGGTTGTGTTCAAATAAACCTTCAGCCAAGAACAATATAAAATCCACTTGTTTGCGACTTAGGATTAAGTGTGTGGAATCTATGGTATCTTATTACCAAGGTAGTGTGTGTTCTTGGGAAACAGTTTTAAAACACTCAAATAGTTTACAATAAAAAAAACTTACTTATTCTGTAAGGTGCAATAGCGACCTGTTGCAATAAGTGGAACAAACAGTTCCTCGGGAGAACTTCCACCGTGTCCACCTCCATTTCTCATTCCATGGTCAGCAGTTACAAGCAATAGAGGCTTTGGTTCAGTAATCTACATATATAAATTTACCAATTAAAATCTAATGTATCGAATTTTGTTTGTCCACTCAAAACTATTACCTTTTTGGCCAGTGCTTTATCGATAAGATCGATAATATCATCCATTTCTCTCAATTTTAAAAGTATTTTTCCTCCATTCGAGCCCTCCATATGACCAATTCGGTCCAATCCGATATAATGCAATATAAGAAAATCCCAACTAGTCAAATTTCTTAGTTCCTTATGTAAGCTTTTTGTGATATTATTGTCGCCCTAGATTTGATTTCGGGAAAGAATATTTAACAATTGTAATTCTAACATTTTACGGTACACTTACTTCATGAAACTCGCTTAGGTAAAATGAATCCGTATTGGATTCGTATCGGTGAAATATTTTCGAAAACAAATCGACCCATGTAAAGTCACCATAGAAAACGACTTTATCTCCACGTTGGTGTAACTTATGCAAAATCGAATCCTGCAGTGGTTGGGAACTTCCCAGATTCAGAATCACATCTATGAAATTCGATATCGTTCCTGATGTAAGACTCTTGATTCGAGGTAAGGTAACTGTTGGAATGCTTGCCTTCAATTGAATCTTACAATGCCGGCTTGTGTAGGGCATCATTTCAGGAACAACGAAATCATATCGCAGAGCATCGATAACCATAAAAACAACATTTGAATATTGTTTCTTTGGACGATTTAAGCTATATTAAGTTGAAGATTTTCATTATTCTTTTTATGAACACATAAACTTTATATTTTTATTTGAGAACCCACCTTAAGCCATTTAGTTTGGTTGGAGGCAACGGGGACGGAGATAATCCAGTCTTTTGAAAATCAACTGGATAGAACCCAACTAAGAAAAGACAACATCCAAATACGAATGCACTTAGAAGGTAAAACAAAAACCAATCATGCCTGTTCATAATTTTAATTGTTTTATTATTTTACATTTCAAATAAAACATGAAAAATAATTAAATTATTCTTTTGTGGAAACAAGCTTCAAAAATCCGAATAGATGACGTTTACTTGTTTTCTTGCAGTTGCAACTAAACAGCTGTGACTGTAGGAGGAGCAGGTGTTTTTAAGTGATGCCAGTTCTTACTAAAAATGCGTTCCAAACATTAGCTCAACTTAATTGGAATTCTTAAGCTAAGCCTACACCTCGCATTTCATCAGTTTGATTGCTCTTATTTATTTGTATGCAATTTATTTTAACTACAGAGCTATAAAGACTACTCTACTCCGTTCTGTTCTATACTATTCTTTTCCATTCTATTCTATTCTATTCTATTCTATTCTATTCTATTCTATTCTATTCTATTCTATTCTATTCTATTCTATTCTATTCTATTCTATTCTATTCTATTCTATTCTATTCTATTCTATTCTATTCTATTCTATTCTATTCTATTCTATTCTATTCTATTCTATTCTATTCTATTCTATTCTATTCTATTCTATTCTATTCTATTCTATTCTATTCTATTCTATTCTATTCTATTCTATTCTATTCTATTCTATTCTATTCTATTCTATTCTATTCTATTCTATTCTATTCTATTCTATTTTATTTTATTCTATTCTGTTTTATTCTATTCTATTGCAATAATTTATTTTGAGTTCTTTTAAATCTAGTATGATCTTTGGCAAGGTCTGCAAAGAAGGCAAAAACTTTAAAAGAATGGCTGGGGGAACATAGCTAGCAACAGCAACGATTACCAAGAAACTGCAGACCTTCATTTATGGGTGTCTACGGAACATTTTACGGGTTTTCTGGACCAATAGTTTATCTAATAAAGAACTATATAGGATAACGGGCAGGAGCCTATTGGCACTATTAGTTTTAGTTGACTCTTTATTTCATTAGATAATTAATAACATTTATTAAATATTCAATTTAGATATATAATAAAAAACTTACTTAAGTCTATATGGTTTGGCCTATGGCCGTCTACCAGACTGACATTTTTGAGTTTAAATACAATTTTATAGCAAAAAGAAAAAGAAAAATATCTAGATTTGTATCTTAAAAATCTTCATTTATTATACAATTCCTATAACGGAGAGCAGCGACAGTATAATTGTATAGGGCATTCCATCCAACATTTCCGTTTAGTATGGCAATAAGCTCGGCTTCATTAAGGCTTTTTTTTCCAAAATATCTCACCCTGAACTCTTTCATGATCGGACAGATTGCAATAAAATGATTAATGTCTTCTCGCATGTTCAGATTGCAAAGCAAGGGTAAATCTGGGCGATGAGGCATGAAGTTAAGTTTAAGTAATTCTCCTCTCAATTTAAAAATAGTGCTAATTTTATTTAATGGCATGGTGTTAAGAAGATATGTATTATTACCAAGGCAGAAATTTAAACGGTTATAATAACATCTAAAAAGCGACGAACGGGCCTCAGATGCGTTTCTGTCGTACAAGATGTGACCGTATTTTTCTAAAAGTATATCAAACTTTTTCCTCAGCAGGGAAGGTTGTTCATTTTGTGTTACCATCAGGTCCATACTGCAGGTATCCGCCAATCTTTCCCATTCCGTCGCCATATGTCCTGCCGCCATAATTGAACACTTCAGTATGATTTTGGGTATTCTTGCATCATTCATTTGAAAGACTTTGACAATGTAGTTGAAATGCATGTTAAGAGTTTCCAATATCATGGGAGGCAGCCCTGTTTCCAGATACAGCATGTAGTTTGGGGTATTTCTCGGAAGCCGGAAGATTCTTTTAATAAAGTATCGGAGAAATTTTTCGATTGCTTCAAAAGAACAGTAACCCCAAACCTGAGCTCCATACAATAAAATCGATGCAGCTGTGGAGCGGAAAAGTTTGTGTTTTGTACTATGGTCAATGTAGTCATTTTTGAAGCAACGTTCCCACACGGTTGAAATTGCACGCTTTGCCTCCGTTAATTTCAGTTCTAGATGTTTTTTCATATTTAGATTTATATTATATTAGATATTATACGCAAGTGCAAGTATCAGTGGAATGGATACAAGCTTCAAAAAGGTAATGACTGTATTGCAGAACAGGCAATGCAGTGCAATCAATTAACTCAAGAAGGCAGAAGAGTCGGTAGACCTTACAGGTCTGAGGACCTAAGCAAGTATGGTGTAATCGACTGTAAAAGGAACAATTGACATAAACTTAAGGGTAACCGAAGATGTGTTCTAGGTAGTCCAATATTTCAAATGCCTTGGAATAATTACACTCAAGACTGCTCATATCTATGAGGTACACATGTACTTTTCCAAGAGAGCCTACCATGTTTAGGCTTTTAAAATCAGAGACCGGCTCGGAAATTCCTCGGTATAACCTTGAAGTCGAGAGAGTGCCATACCATGTTTACTCTGAAAAGATGACGCAGAACAGGATGAAGTCGGCTGGCGAATGGGGTAGATAATGAGAATGAGACTTGTTGAAGGAGATTGTCGAGCCGAAGATAATAATAAAATTATTTCCAAAAATGTAATGTTTCCGGTAGATCATACAAACATTTTCCAAAACAACACACAATCTTACAGCCTACTTTACAATATCAGTAATCGGCCTTGGAGCCGATTTCGAATTTATAATTTGGATGAATGGCTAATATTTAAGAGTATTTTCCTTGAAATATTTAGGAGCCATAATTCAAATTTTACTCACCTCATTAACTTTGCCATAATTAGTAAATTTTGTTCTTCAAAATTGTATGACAAATGTTTTTTTTTTTTAAAGCATGATTTTTTCATTATTAATTCACAACAAAGTATCTCCAAGGATATTATATAAATTGCAGAATGTATTCCAAAAATTAAGGTATTTAACTCTCTTTGATTTGAAGGTCCAAACCAACGATATGTTGTTAGGGAACAAAGGCTTCTGTAATATCATGTTTCCATTTAAATAAAACACAATTTTGTGTAGTGATTAAAAATGTTACAATAATATAATATTACTTATAAATATTATATTTTAGTTAATATATAAGTTATAACGAATAATTCATACAAAATAAATATTTGTATTTTAAAACATTCCTATATAAATTTTAAGACGTTTGAAACTGCGTTGCGAATTAACAAACATTTACAACTTAATTATTTCAAAAAAAAAGTAGAAAAAAAAAGTAAAATATTTACAATAGAATGTGATATAATTAGAAAATAGGAAAACAATCAAAGAGAAGAATTATATTAACTTTGAATAAATTTCGTTATCACATTTTAAAAGGCGATTCAATTGAATTAAATTTCAGTTTTAATTTCTAAACAATAAGAGCTGCAAAAAATGTTTCAATCATATCTATTCTTTTTTTTTTCGTTTTTAAGAAATTAAAATCTTATCCAATAATAGCACGAGATACAAGTTTGTTACGCTGTTAGTGTGACTAAAGTTAAGACAAAAATTAAAAAGAACATTCTTAGGCCTCGACGCTACCCTGTGAACTGATGTCAAAATCAGAAACACTATCCGATCCATAGTCTGGCATAGCACCAGCGAAAGGTGCACCCGAATGCGGCGGAACAGATTGAGGTTTTAATACATCAGCAATGTATAAAGGAGCTGGTCCAGTCATCTCAACAATACTCGGCCGTTTAGCTGCAGTACATCGCTTAATCGGTGACATAAAAGTAAAGAGAACTATAGTGACACAAAGTGCGAATGTAAGAACTATTCCTCGGGCCATTCCCTGACCGCGAATGACCGATAACATAGCCATTATCACCAGCAAGAATATTACAGAGAACTTTGTCATAGTTACAGCTGTGGAATGTATTTTGCCGCCATTGCGACTTATCATGTTGCTGGGACCGTAGGCGAAGAAAAGATTATACCGATCACCAAAGTGCTTGAAGCAAATGTAGACCATGGCAAATGGCATGATGAGCGGACAAAAAATACTGTAAACAATGCTGATGGTAAATACCACTACCGTCCAGGCGTAGTGTGTTCCGAAAGGAAACTCAATCATAATTGACTTGCGAATGTGCGGGGTTTCAGCTTTAGACTTAGCCGTACACAGCATCCAGATGTACTCGATTAATTCGGGAAAACGTAACAGTTCCAATGCCGTACCAATAAAAGCCGCAGTTATGACATAATTAACATAGAAGGAACCTCGATCTGGAAGGAAAATACATTGCCAGCGACTTGTCTCATTGCTTACGGTCCACTTTAGCAAAGCCTGAGCACTAGTCAGACCAAGTGAGGGTAAAATCAGAATCATAAAAAGTAAATATCCAAAACATTTTGTCATGATTGAGTAATTCTGCAACGATCGAGTGTAGTGAGAAAGCCATTTGTCTGAAAAAGCCACAATTACCGGCATTAGAGCCGACAGTGTCCATAGCATCAATGTTGGCAAGAAATCCGAGATAAGTGGACTCAGCTGAGTAATATTATTGCCGTTGACAAGTGCCACACTATCAAGCATATTCACAACAATAGCTGGAGTTGTTAAGAAAAAGAGCACAGTGAAGAGTATAATATTCACGATAGCCCATTTAATGTACCATCGGCTAGAACTGACGTTAAGATTCTCCCAATAGAGATCGACTGGTGATGGAGCAAATGTAAGATCCCATTGACGGTATGTGCCCGGAGTGAAATGACTCACAATGTTTTGTGCTTCAAGGACAGTTGAGACAGTGAGGAATGCAATACCCAGAGGCTCATTCAACGCGGCAGCTCGCAGCCGGGCAACATCACCAGATAGCTTTCTCTCCTCCTGCTGATAATACTCGTAGGCATTTTCCGATTTGCACGAACAAAATTCTGGCTTCACCTTAATCAAATCCCGGTCACGATGATTTTCGCAGTAAATACGAGCATCTAAAACTTTTTCATACTCGGTATTCTTCTCATACAATTTGGAAATATTGTAAGCAACTTGCACATCTTCAATGGTCACATCGGGGAATAACTCTTGGATGTAGTTTCTAATGACCGTTTTGTTGCGATCGTTTGATGATATGTTCGTAATCATTATCGTGCGAGTGGGTGCCTTTTTAAAGGCATTTCTTCCCGAAGACCGGCGCATTATCAAAACAACAAGTGGTACGAAAAGTATAGCAACAATTACATGCACCCACAGCCATTCAGAATCCGGAGGCAGATTCGACATTGTCGTATGGCCAAAAGCATTCACAGCATAAGTTCCATTTCGATCGGTGCCATTCAGAAAGTTAATGGGGAATATGACAATGAGCGAGATTGCCGTAACAATAGCCATAACAACCATCAGATGTTGTTGGAACGATAGATAGTGAACGGCATCGGGTCCAGTGTGCAACAAAATCTGTTCTTTCTTCAGCTGCCATGTTATTTTAACCCAAGTAAATAATCCATGATCTATTGGGTGATTGTTTACTGTGAGAGATCCTTGAAAATCACTTGAAGGCGTTTGCACTGATTCACTGCGTTGTGAATAGAATACTTCAGTCCATCGTTTTTTATTTCCTCGATTGTTGACCAATGCCAAACGTCCAAAATCTCCAGCTTGGTGACGTAAAGTTGTAAATAGTATAATAAGAAGAAGCCATGCCACGACGTTAAGTATCAGTGTTTGAGGAATTCCATTGTATGCGTTTGTAAAGATGACACTTGTTCGGTTTGTCAAATTGGAACAATCCAGGTCTTCGTCGTCGATGCCTTCGTTTTCGAACATTTTGGTTTTGGTACTTAGAACTAATTTAATACTGGTTTCGTTAGTTCTTTTGTTTCAGAGTCTGAAAATAAAAAGATTTAAATGTTGGATTATAGCTGAAAAAATTATTTGTATGTTATGTTTCTGATTTTTGTGTAGTAAATATTTTTGGTTCGATAACAGTTCATCGAAATGAAATAAACTGTATCTTAGTTAGTTAGTTATCTTAGAATAGTTAAGATAAAAGCCACACTTAGGACATTATCTGGTCTATTAATGATAACAAATGAATTTAAGAGGAATCTTGGCTATTCGCTTTATCAATAAGAGCTCTTTATAAAGATTTAATCTTGATAGTACAAATTTAACAGATGGAGTAGTATTTTTTTTAGATAGCTTTTGTTACCTACAATCGATTTCAGGAATTGGGTTCCATGGCTGCCATTAAGACATTTATAACAAAACTAATACACAATCAACTTAGGGACACCCGAGCCACATCCGTTTTGCCACTATTAAGGAAGGGATGGTTTGGTTCCATCTCAGATTTCAAAAACGCCTTAAAATCAAATAGATAATTGTAAAATGCAAGAACGGTTTTCTTCAAACTTTAGAACAATAGTTTTAAGTCAATGCTTGAATATTTGACGGGAACTAATTCAGATATTTTCTTGTCTATAGCATACATACAGTCACACATTATTCTAATTATTTTAAAAGAATATGAATTCAATTCAAAACATATAAAAAAAGCGAGTCATTAAACACTATAACACGTAATTTTGTTTAAAATTCCACTTTAAATGCATTGGCTGATAAGATATTAAAAAAAATCGATTGATTATTAATAAATTTGTTAGTCAACAGTCTCAAGAAAGATAACATTTTCTTATCATTCTAAACATCTGTTAGTAAACAAATCTACTGTAACTCACAAGCATATAAGGCTATCAGCAATATAACTGCGGGGATGGCCACCAAGTGGCCACACAAATCTTAAGCGGATATCAGGAATTCATAATCAATGTCAAACACTCCAAAAACCGCACATGTTTTTAAGTTATTAGATTTACTCAAATAAAGAGCGCCATCACAATCACAAATTACTAATAGTCCAGTCAAGGAATGAGGTGTAGAGTGCGTGAGCAGGTAACTAAGCGATTCCTTCAGAAACTTGTTTAGGGGGCTTAGGTTGTTAACATACCAAAAGTCCTGACTCCTAGGTGATGAGCGGTGGTGAGGGGGGGGGGGTAAAGGTACGAATTTTAGGTTTTTCGCTTATAACTCGAAAACGGTGCATCGGAGAGAAATATTTTTAGAGAATAAAATGGAGTTCTTAAAATTATCTAAAACTTTTATATTATATGTTTTTTTCTAATTCCTAACCGTTTTCGAGCTATACCCTCGGAAAAAGTTGAAATTTACAAAAAAAATCAGTTATAGCTATTTTAAAACTTGTATAGCATTTTGCAATTTTCAGAAAATTAGTTTGTATATCATATTCTTGAACCACAACCTTTGTTCGTGTATTTTCATGAGATATGCACTTCGCTTGAAGAGTTTTCTGGAGTCACATTCACTTCAAGTGAACAACACAAGGACATTGGACAGGCTCGCAAGATGCAGAAGACATTGTCAAACTCAATCAGTGGTTTGATTCTCATCCTCCCTTCCCAGAAACCTCTCAAATCATGTCAATTTCGAGTGGAGTTGTCGGAGATGCCACGATAACATGCTATGATGCTGTTCGAGTAGATAAAAGGGCTATGAATTCAGTAGTTGACTTGACATTTGTTAAAGTTATCGCGTAAGGATCGGGCATTGCCAATATCTTCTGTCAGCTCATCGATAAAAGTTCACGATAGGTAGTAGTTGACCCAACATTGCTCTTTTGAGTATGAGTTGGCCCCATTTCAAAAATCTTACTTATCGAGGGCAAGAGTGATATAGGCCTATAGTTACCCAGATCATTAGTTGCTCCTTTCTTGAAAAGTGGCAAGATATTGGCACATTTAAGAGCAACCGGAAATACTCCAGAAAAAATACTTTTGCTAAAGATATGTGCCAAAACGTCAATTATAAAACATGCTACATTTTTCAAACAAACATTTGAAATACCATCATAACCAGAAGAGTTTGAAGTTTTTAAAGTGCCAATTAACTTCAGAATCTCTAAACTAGTTATAGGCTCAAACACAAAACTTTGGCTTTGAGAAGGTTCATTACTGAATGGACTACAAAGTGTACAAGATGGGTGACTAGAACTAGCTTGTAGATGAAGTGAAATCGTTGAAAAGTATTCATTGAATGCATTAGCAATTGCAATTTTATCTGAGACAGATGGTTGTTTTTTGCACTGAGATTTATTAAGTATACTATTCACTATTTTCCCTTCATTTCTAATATTTCCTTTAGCTAGATTGAATTTGTTTTTAACGACAAATAGGAATTTCCTTCTTTAATTCAACACAAATTTTTTTATATTTAGTTTTTAAAATCTGACTGCTGTTGCGTTTACAACACTTTTTTCTTAATTTGTTTTTATACTTCACTTTTTTAAGCAAACTATACGTAATCCACGGCTTTAAACGCTTATTAGACTTTTTCGGAACGATATCAAAAGAAGCATCAGAATAGATAATTCCATATCCAGAATGAATAGAAATGTAAGACGAGGTAACGTGATCGTCCGTTTGCTTGGAGCAATCTTCGTCTTTGCTAGAAGTAAGTTATTGTGGATATCTCCTTTGTTATCTAATACTCGCACATAAACCACTGCTCCATATGCTTTGGTTGAAGCATCGCAAAAGCCATGCAACTCAATTGCTTGATTTGATGGGCTCATTCGATTCCATCGCGGAATTCTCACCTTTTCTATAGTTGGGAGTTCTAGCTGAAAAGCTTCCCAACTCTTTTTGATGTGGGCTGGAACTTCCTCGTCCCAATCACATCCAAGATTCCAGAGCTTCTGCATAAGATTGGGGTGGAAACGTGTAGGAGACACCCTGGTGGCAATTACAATGGAAAATCTACCAGCACCAGAGGTTCTTCTGAAAACTATATTTTGCCGCTCCACCAAGGATTGTGTAATTGGAAAATGTGGCAGCCGAAAAGCGATGCTCATCTGTTCTGCAGCGTGCCTCCACTGTCAAGGGAAGTTCCTGAACAGTGTGCCTGTTGACGATGGGGACTATGAAGACGATGTAGAGCCCATTCAGCAAGACCCACCCATTACTGAGGAAGAAGATGCCATGGAAGAACAATCATTGCCTGGGCCCTTAAGTTCAAAGAGGATGAAAATTTGATTACTTTTAAAGTTGAGAGTAAAACATTAGGAATATATTGAGAACAATGGGGCTTACAATTATTATTGTATTGGTGTAACGAAACTATCTGTAGAATAAAGTGTGAAATTTGTCATCATCATTATTTTTCTACTTTATCTCATAACTTGCTTATAAGTGGCCATATATGTTATTAGATGAACGAACAAAGGTTGGGGGTTAAGAATATGATATACTCGTACAAACTTATTTTCTGAAAATTGCAAAATGCTATACAAGTTTTAAAATAGCTGTAACTTTAGGTGGGTTGGACATTAATCAGCATATGTATATATATTCTAAAAGGGAATTTAAAAATCTACAACTTCTTTCCTATTCATACTTTTCGTTTATGAATAGGTTTAGACAATATGATGCAATGTTTATGAATATTTTGACGTAAATTGATTTTTTTTGTAAATTTCAACTTTTTCCGAGGGTATAGCTCGAAAACGGTTAGGAATTAGAAAAAAACATATGATATAAAAGTTATAGATAATTTTGAGAACTCCATTTTATTCTCTAAAAATATTTTTCTCCGATGCACCGTTTTCGAGATATAAGCGAAAAACCTAAAATTCGTACCTTTACCCCCCCCCTCACCCCCCCGCTCATCACCTAGGAGTCAGGACTTTTGGTATGTTAACAACCTAAGCCCCCTAAACAAGTTTCTGAAGGAATCGCTTAGTTACCTGCTCACGCACTCTACACCTCATTTTGGGTCATTTATTGACTGGACTATAATGAAAATCTTAAAGCTCTCTTCGATTAGAGTAGTTGAAATTTAAAATAAATTGTTTCTAGTTTTCACTTTAATGCGTGATATTTGTCAATATTAAAAGCATTGAGTAATTGCTTCAAAATTAAAATAAACACATCATCGTCAAAAAATCTCAACGTAATTTTTTTTTTATTTTAAAATTATAAAACCAGCTTTAAACGTTACCAGGAGAGGAAGTTATTAGTTTGATTTTGAATACACACACCACAAATAAGGGGCGATAATGTATAAGTCTGATTGTTTATTTAGTTGTTGCTTATTTGCGTAACTTTTATTTGATATCCCTTTAATTTTAAGCATGTTAGTTACTTCGTTTAAAAAACATTTAATAATAAAATAACAAAACGTTATCAATTTTTGTTTCCAAATATGAATATGAATAAAAAGTTTTATTATTTTGATCAATCTTCTCATACAAGATCTCAATAATTAGTGATCAATTTCTCTTGAACAAATATAAGGGTGAGAAATATTTTTTGAAATTTTTACTAATAATTTACATTTGTACAGGCAGGCATGTAAATACTGTCCTGTTGAAGGTAAAATTAATAATATTTTTGACCCTTCGAGCTAACAAAAGAGTTAACTCCCAATTGACAAAACGGACTAATGAGCATAATGTGAATTAGTTCATAATTTTGTTGGGACTTAGGTGATTATGTGGTAAACTAAAATTCAAACCAAAAAAATGTCAGTTAGTTCATTTTGACAACAGATTATTTCATAATTATAAATATAGTTTGTTTATAGTTTATAAAGAACAAATTCTCACTAACTAACTCGTAAAAGATTTAACTCTCACTTGACAAAAGGAACTAACTGCCATCAAATTTGTCAATTGGAATTAATTCATAATTTAGTTGGGACTTACGTTAATTATTTGATAAAACCACGTGGCACGATTATTGTAAATACTGTTCGATTGAAGGTAAAATTAATAATATGTTTGACCCAAAAGAGTTAACTTCCACTTGACAAAAGGAACTAACGACCATCAATTATTGCAATGGCAATTAGTGCATAATCTAGTTCGAACTAAGTTAATTTTGACAAACAATTTATTTCTAAAAACGAAGAACAGTAGTTTAACAGCTTAAATTATACCCATCCTCGCACATACCTAAGGTTCTTGTGTCCAAGCGAGTGGTTGCATACATACCTCACTGTTTTTATATAATATATAATCGAAGCATTTCAGGTTCGTTTATTTATTAGTTCATAAAGAAAAGTCCCATGGTTGTGGCTTCATACGTTTATATTTTGGAACTGAATTATTTTAACGTTGGGGTTTGTTACCGAACAAATATAGGAAATTATAGTAGGAAGTAGTTCGTAGGGCAACATTATTTTTCTATAGGATTTTTTTTTAATTTACGAAGAGTTTTCTTTAGATATTCAGATTGGCCAATGAACATCGCTAATGGATGAAAACGATTTCTTCATCCACATAAAGCAGGAGCACATATTATGTACATACATGTAAAAGTTAGCACACGATCAGGGTAGAAAGTGGTGAATTTGAAGTAGTACAAACGTGGTTTTGTATTGTTAAGGCTGGCAGATCACTAAGTTTGTGGTACATTCTATTGATGATTTCTTCGTAACAGAATTTGGCGGCATAGCATGAACCGGAACAAGTAAATGTTTGCGATCAGAATAGGTTAATGACTTGTTGAAAGAGGTCGGGACTAGAATCCAATTGTTCAACCGATAATGATGTGAACAAAATTAAACTATTCTTGAAATTTTAAAAACAATAATTTTTAATCATTGCGCAGCCAGAGATAAGCTCTAAAAGGTAGGTAATGTTGATAGGGTTCATTTGATAATAACAAAACAAATATACGTAAGTATAATAAGTTTAAAAACTCGAAACTAACATTTTTACCATATATTTTATGTATTGTTATTCTACATCTTTGGAAGAAGGAAATTCAGAGCATTGGCATATTCCAGCACTTTTTTCATATTTTCATATTCTAAGAATATAATTTGCATTTTTATTGCTTAAAGAAAAATTCAAAGTAAAAACAACTTTGGCTTCTCTTCAATGTCGAATAAATCTTTCGTTTATTTTGTTTTAAAGTAAAAAAAAAACAAGGAGAATTAAAATGCCATTAACCTTTCATAACTGGATGATTTATTACATAGACCATAAAAAGAACCACATCAGGCTTGGGTGGTTGATTTACTTTACCTACCTACTATATAAATAGAATAAAGTTAAAGGTGTCATGTTTTATTATGAGAACAACAAAGTATATATGTGAAAAGTAATGTAGTTTTCATTTTGCTTTAAGATAACGACACTCGACACTCGACAGGTATAATAGGTTCTTATACTAGACAAATACTTAACTTTAAATTTACCAATAAAAAAAAAACACAACATTTAACGCCCTTAATTCCAAAAAGTAGGCTTCTTACATTGCACGAATATGAATAATTTACCAGTAAGTTTCTCGCTACATCTTGGGTTTAATTATTTATTTATCAAATTCGATTATGGTACTACCTACTGACACAATTTCAAACATCGCCAAAAGAGAACGCATTCGCATAATATAATAAAATATGTACAGTTTATAAAACTACAAACATCAAATATACAACAAAAAAGTTTTCCTCAACCACAGAAAAAGATAACACACCGGATAGTTCCTCATTTCTTTTATCTTTAATATAGTCAAGAGTTTAATAGGTCAGAACGTCGCAGTCGCTTTGTAAGCCATAAAAGAAGAAAACAGAAAGAAAGAAAATCCATGCTCGACTTTATCTGAGAATATGATTCCATTTGACTAAAAGGCACAAATAGTAAGGCCTTCTATTACAAACTCTGTTGTTCTCTGATGTTGTGGCAAACGGCACACACTGAAATAGGGGATATTTTTGTGTTTTTTAGTATTTTATTTTTTGGGTAATCAACCGATTAAAAGATAATGATGACGAAAGTTTCACCCGTTTCACCTTTTTTTGGAAGAGAATAACACAACTTCGAATATAAGGTAACAATCTGAAGAGTACTTTTTTCGATAGATAAAACCTACGGTCAAAATCAAATCAGTGTTGTTGTTCTTATGCCATAACAATACTCGAGAGGTGATTCATTACCTCTTATTGTCTTTTTTTTCCACTTTTTCGACCTCGACTTTTAAGATGTAAAGTAGAGATTGTACTTTTGATAATTTTAATATTTCAGCCACTTTATATAGTGAAAGTTTCCATTGCAAAATATTGTTTTTATATATTTTAATTAGCTCAGTAATATTTTTCGTATAAAGAAATAAACAAAGAAAAACGCTTACCTATTCACAAACACTTAAATATCTACTTTTGGATATTGTTTTATTAACACTCATGTTTTTGTATAATTCATACGTTGGATTTAATGAAAAAATTATTTTGTCTATATATATATTCTTTAAACACTTACCGAATGTGCAAATAACAACACTACATTAATTAATAAATGTAAATCGTCATAACTTTTTTTATTGTATGAACGACCAAACATATGCGGAGTCGGGAGTTTATTTTAATGCGGTGACAGAAGAACATGACGTAAATAAGTGATGCCAAGATTACTTTATAGTATAGTAAGGCTGAGCAAACACTTAAGTATTATTTTTTATAGCAACTTCGATGACAGGCTTAACGCCTGACTTACATTTATCTGCATTTTCAATTTTAATAAAAGAAAACGGGGGAAAAAAGAAAAATAAACACATTTGTCTTCATATCTGCATTATGGCACTTGGCTCAACTTTCCATTACCGCAGCACGAATTTCGACACGCGGTTGTTTTTATTTGATAGATATGTATGTGCAAATAAATAATAATTATAGCAATTTTAGAGCGAGGAAACGTTTATTTCTATTTTAAATTAATTTTTAATTAAACCACTCAAAAATGGTTGATTTTGACATTTCTTCCCTGTTTTTTTGTTCAGTTTTGCCATATTTGATTTTTTTGTTGGGGATTTCTTTGATTTTTGTGCTCAAATGCAAAAAATACTTTGCATATATTGTTTTAGGCTCAAAAAACGAAATACAAAAAAGTAGGGTTAAGTCCGAAAAAGAAAATATTTTTTTTAATGACTTAAAGGTGTTTGCTCGCCTCAATATTTAAAAAATGTTCTATTGAGACCCCTACTTAAGTGTAAAATAAAAATCAGAAGGAAATTCGTGCTGCGGTAATGGAAAGTCGTCCCTGTCTCTATCGCACAAATGTGATTTCTGAATCTTTCGTCGTCTTTATTTTGCATAAATCAAATACAGATACTTGTAAATCCATTTCAACTCCACAACTATGGTTGGGGGAGATTTATAAATGTTAAAAAATGTCAAGAAGTTGCTCCACGAAGTTGATAGTGGATGATACCGAATGTATGAAAAAGTACTTGTACATGGCCTGTATTATGGCACTTAAATAAATAGGTGGCACAGTAGCTTGTAAAAAACCAGGGCCTAGTGACTTACAATTCTCAACTATTCCTGTTTATGACTACTGTCAATAATGGCACGGCCCTACAGTTTTTGTTTCGAATCCGAAGAGCTAATTTGAGAAAGTACTTTTTATAACAAGAATTATTCGTGGACGATTTGTCAATTCCTCGCAGAGGTACATATTAAATCTTCTTTGTTTTGCAAAATTAAAATGCAGATGCATGTTGTTAATTTTTGTGTTTTTCTGTCTTGAGGGGAATCACTTGATGTCTAAAAGTATCTTGAGGTAGGCAAAAATGTTGAAAAATTTTAAAAAATTAGGATGGAGATAAAATACCAAAATGAGTTGCCTCAAAAGTGAATATCTTCAAACAAACCACACAAATGTTGGAGACACCTTCCTGACAAAAACAAGGCGAACTACGTTTTTTCGAATTGATCCAAAAGCTAACTTGACATTTGCGGATAAGACTCCCATTTCCTCCTACAAATAAATGGATTAGTTTTAGGAGGAGGTCTCTAGGTCAATTTTTTTTAATTTTTTTATTTAATCTACAAGCAATATTACAGCTAACAGATATAAGCACTCCAAGAGAAAATTAAAAAGCAAATAAATATAATACTTCAGTTTTAAATTTATTACGACTAAGATTAAAAAAGTCAATATTTGAAGACACTTGATTGAAATATACAATAGATCTTGATAAAGTTTCATTACTACCATAACATGTCATTTGAATTCTTTGGAATAAGAAGAATCTAGCTCTCATAGACCTAACGGCAACATAAATTGGTACCTTCCAAGGCAAGAAGAGATGGACATTTAATATGGTGGCAAAGTAAGTCTCTAATAAGCATTACACTATGAATTTTTCTTCTTGATTGTAACGACTTTATTCCAAGTAATTGGCATTTAGCCTCATAACTAGGACTAAAGTTCCAAACCATTTTTTTAAATATATATTTTGTAAATCGTCTTTGAATCTTTTCAATCCGATCAGAATGAACTATATAAATAGGACTCCAAATAACATCTGCGTATTCTAAAATTGATCTGACGAGAGATATATACAAGGATAATAACACGAAAGGATCTTTAAAGTATTTTCCATTTCGTTTTATGAAACCTACCAGCGAGTTGGCCTTAGGAACCAAATAATCGAAATGACCTTTAAAAGAAAGTTGGGAATCAAGAATAACTCCTAAGTCTTTAATACTTGAAACCCTATCTAAGTCCACAGATTCAATTGCATAGTTGAATAATAAAATATGAGATTTTCTGGAAAAAGAAATCGTGTTACACCTTTTGATATTCAATTTAAGGCTAGTGATGTGACACCAATTTGATAAAGAATCAATGTTAGATTGCAAAAGTTGACAATCGTCCAAACTCGAAACTTTTGAAAATATTTTCAGATCGTCCGCATAAAATAAGCATTCACAATAATTAAAGACCGAGACAATATCGTTAACGAACATTATGAAAAGGAGCGGACCTAGGTGGCTACCTTGCGGGACACCTGATGTACACTGAATTTATATATATCTCCAATCTTAACTTGTTGTGTTCTACAAGATAAATATGACGATAACCAACGAAGAAAGTGAGAATGAAAACCAAAAATCTCAAATTTTTTCAGAAGTGTTTGGTGGTTCACAGAATCAAAGGCTTTACTTTAAGTCAGTGTAGGTATACTGCGTCCACTTGAAATTTGTTCCATAGCATTAGTGACATACGAAGTGAAATAAGTTAAATTGGTAACAGATGATCTACCGGATACAAAACCAGGCTGTACTTCTGATAAATATTCACTTGTAAGAAAATCAAGCTTTATTTTCACCATGCTTTTAAACAATTTGGGAATTGCGGAGAGTTTACAAATACCCCTATAATTGTCTACATCATTTTTAGAACCTGATTTGTATATAGGGACCAAGTAAGAAAGTTTCCATTCGTCAATAAAAATACCTTCTTGGAGGGACTTGTTGAATATGCTTAGTAAAGGAGCACAGATGGCACAATTACAAAACTCCAGAATTTTTTTTTATAATTAACACGCACTCAAGAGTTATGAATACCCTTAACATGTTTAAACAAAGTGCGAGCTTATGGAAAATAGGAAAGGATATCAAGCCTCTACATTTTATAATGTAGGAGAATTATTAATAGTGTGGGCAGCAACTTAAGATACTCATGACTAAAAAATTATAGTACTCATGACTCAAAAATCATAGTAAAGTTAATTTTTACCTATAGAATATGTCTTCTAATGAAAAATAATCTGTCGATTCATTTTACAAATGGTCCCAAGAAAACCAGGAAAGCCAAAGCTTCCAAATCTAATGTCAAATGAGCCTGAAAAAAACTTTTTTTTAACTAAAAAAATATCCAAACAAATCCGAAAGATGACACGTCTAAATTTTAAGGGTCCACGGCCCGACGAACAGCTTCTGTAATTTTTAAATTACGATGAGTTAATGATTTTTTGTATTGTACAAAAAACAAAACCGTCACATAATTGTTAGTAGCGAATGAATTGCGCAATATTAAAAAATACTACTTTTGAAGATATATTCAAAATTTCAAGTCGATCGGTTGAAAACTGTCCGAGTTATGGGTCTGGCAAAGGCAGTATTGAAATAAACGCGTTTAAAGTTTTAAATAGTAGAAAACCGTGAGTAATTTTGCAAAACCTTTAATAAATCAGTGAGCGATTTGAAAAAGAAATGCTTAAAGTTGTAAATTGTTTTGTGGTTCAAAAAACATACAAAGAAACTGACCAACAGTGGTTTAATTATGATTTAAGGAGACAAAAGTCAGAAAAAATCAGAAGTCACCTGAAGTTTCTGTAAACCAGAAACATTGAAGATTGTGAACAATATAAGAGAATTAGAAATGCTTACAAAAAAAATCTTCAAATAACAGAGAAAATTCATTAAAGATAAGTTAAATGGGGCTAGTGATCAAAGGAATATGTGGAAAACGTTAAAAACTTTAGTTTTGGGACAATCAGTAACAGAAACTAATTCTGTTGAGTTTAATGGGAACAAAATAAGTGATGAGAAAATAGTTGCCAATAAATTTAATGAATTTTTTATTAAAAGTGTAATAGAAATAAATGAACAAATACCGAAAGTTGCATGGTCAAACCTTTTGCTAAATAGTTAACATTGCTTCAAATTTAAAAAAGTGGAATCAATAGAAGAACTCTTAAAAATAGTTGAAATGATGCCTAATAAAAATGATTTCAATTTCATGAACAAACAAATGTTAAAAGATAGTTTTACGATTGTGTGCCCTACTCTATTAAACATAATAAATTATTCGTTTGAAAATGGGAAATTTCCAAGCTCCTGGAAATCGTCTGTTATAACCCCAGTGGAAAAAATATCCAACTCAAAGAAATGCGAAGACTATAGGCCTATAAACATGCTTCCTCTGTATGAAAAGATACTGGAAAAGATTGTTTAAATTCAATTAGAAGAGTACCTATAGCTAAATGATCTGATAATTGAGGAGCAATCTGGATTTAGACGAAAACACTCTTGTGAATCAGCTCTAAACTATGTCATAGTAGATTGGAAGGAAACGATACATAAAAAGAAGAAAATTGCAGCAGTATTTATCGACCTCAAAAGGGCATTTGAAACGTTGGATAGATTGATTTTATTAAAAAAATTGTATGGGTACGGAATACGAGGAACTGAGTTTAATTGGTTTAAGTAATATCTAATAGGAAGAAAACAAATTGTAAAGTTTAATGGGGTAAGTTCGGATGCATTAGATTCAGACTTAGGAGTGCCACAAGGTTCAATTTTGGGTACATTATTGTTTGTAATTTATATTAATGATATAAAAAGTGTTTTAAAATATTGTAAATTAAAACTATTTGCTGATGATGGTTTATTTTACGTTGAAGATAATGATTTAACAAACAGTATAAGACAATTGGTAATGGATATTAATAACATACAAAATTATTAAAATATTAATAAACTAAAATTAAACACAGAAAAAAATAAAATTAAATAATTTGTAAAATAAATGAATTTGAATGTGTACAAGAAACCAAATACTTAGGAATAGTTATTGATTGTAATTTAAATTTTAAAAAACATTTTGAAATACTTTCTAAAAAAATTGCCAACAAAATCGGGTTTTTTCGAAGAATACGAAAAAAGCTTAATATTTCTGTGGCGATCAAGATATATAACTCCATTATACAGCCACATTTTGAGTATTGCCCGACAATACTATTATTGGGGTCTGAATTAATGCTTAATAAATTATAAATTTTACAAAATAAGGGGATGAGAGCAATCCTATGTTGTAATCGTTATACGTCTATAAGTTATATGTTAAATACCTTGAACTGGCTTTCTGTAAAGCAAAGAATTGTAATGAATACTTTATTATTTGTTTTCAAAGTAAAAAATAATTTAATGCCTACTTATTTACAAAGAAGACTTATAACAAGGAGTGAATTGCGTCCATATAATCTTAGAAATAATAATAACTTGCACTTACCGTTTTTTAGAAATAATAGAACACAAAACATGTTATTTCATAAAGGAATTCAAATTTTTAACTGCCTTCCTAATAATATTAAATTAGAAACCAATTTAACTAGATTTAAGCACTCAATTATTTATTTTGTAAAAGAAAATTATTAATGAATACTGTAAAATAGCAAATTTAATGCTAAATAAATATATACTTAACTAAACCAAAATAAAATAAAACCAAGTTCTAATAGTTTTTTTCCGACCATAATCATTTTTGAGATCCTAGATAACAATTTACGATACAAAAATCGATATTGGGACATAAATCGCTTTAAAGTTGTAAGGGGGCTTAAAAATAAGAGCTCTAGAAAGCTTGCACTGTACTAATGTAGTAAAAGAGGATGAGTTGGGAAAAAATATCCTATTTCCTTGATCTCATCAATGCCGCTTACTTTTTTCAACCGTTTAAACCCATTTTTAGGAACATTTTTAATATAAAAATGGCCTTGAAGTTATATTACACCTAAATTTATACTTTTTTAATAAAAATAAAGATTTTCAAAAGACGTAGAATAAGAAAGAAAGTGTAATTTCACCACTTTTACTGTTTTCCTAATAAATTAAAAAAATAACGGTTTGTTCCATTGGAAAGGGCGTTCAATTTTCTACAAAATCAGTTTGGAGGAATCGTTTTTTTTTTTTAACCATAGGTAACTTTTCATAGTCCAGTCGACATATTAACTTAAAATCTATTCGTCAAGGTGGCTTTAATCCAGAAAAAAATCCAATCCATAATATTTTGAAGCTCCAATACTTCGCGGGAAAAATAAATCCCTATCTTTATACAATTTCTGACGCCTTTTTCGAAATAGTTTTCGATTAGTTCACAACCTTTTTTTTTCAAAAAGAGTGAATCCAATTTGTTTGTTGTGCTACATATAATAAAAAAATGTGAGCTACTTTGTTGTTAAATAACTTATAAGATGTATTTTTACGCAAGATAAAACAATACAAAAACTAAAGCAGCTACTTTTGAATTAGTACGTAAAAACATCAATTGATATATAAAACAATATCAAACATTCATCTCACGCAATTGCTAACATAATCAGCTCAATCAACAAACAAAAAATGTATTGTATTAAAAAGCTTTAGGCTGGGGGAGCTACAGAACAATAAATACTCAAATTTATTAATCAGACTTATGACTTAAATTTTTCAAATTAAACTTAAGATTTAAGATAACAGTTTTTTTTTTTATTATGCATCATCTTCATCATTCACCAAGTGATGATTTAAACTTTTTACTCATTTCTTTGATTTTCTCATTATTTAAATCGATCTCATGGATCAAACTTTGCGATAAAGCCTTTGGCGTTACATCTCTTTGCAAAAAGTTGGCTACCAATTGTCGACTCGGAATACCACCGCCATGAGCTAGAACTTCTTGTCTATACTTTTCACCAGACTCTCTGTTGAAAGGATTTGCCTCGAAATATGTCTGCCATATCCAAGACGCTATTGTTTTTGATATTAGGTAGGAGTAGTATTTGGCACCATAACCAACTAAGTGTGAAAATCGAAGTTGCCAAGCCTGTGAATGTTGTCATAGAATAAAAGAACAACAAGAATATAGATAAAGTAAGACTTACAGTATTTTCCACATAAGGAAGGCTGTAATATTTGGCTTGAACTTCTTTCAGCGTGTCTGTTGTATTTTGACCTTGAATTGGTTTTTCTGAATGATAAGCTTGATCTAAAGCAGAATAAAAAACCTTCAAAAGTAGAAATATTTTTGTTTGTTTAGTCAATGAAATTCAAACATGAAATAAGAAGAATTTTCACCTGCAACTGTGTTTCACTGGCTGAGAAAAGATTTTTCGATGCGCAGAGTCGTTGCAGCATTTCCTCAGACATTGGCTCATGTGTGCTATAGTGTTTTGCAAATGTTTTCAGTACCTTTTACACGGAGGAAACCAGATTTGTTTTGTGCTTGGATTAATAATAATTTCTAACTGACTCACCCTGGGATCACTTGCAAAGTATTCCATTAGAATTGATGGCACCTCAGCAAAATCGGTACTACATCGAGTCCCCGTTACATGTTGATACTCGGTTCGTCCCAACATCGAATGCATCGCATGACCCATTTCATGGAAAAGATTATCCACACGCGACGGAGACAACAAAGTCGGACCTGTCCACCGGGCTGGACTCAAATTCAACATAACTACAACTATTGGCAGCTGATAGCTTCCATCAGATAGTTTTTTGCCTCCTTGAATTGTGAAATGGCAGTCCTGATTTGGTTTCCCATTGCGTTCAAAGAAATCACAATAAATGTACCCCAAGAGTCCTTCAGTCTCATGTATAACGGATAGTTTGTAGATGTCATTGTTCCACACTTCCCCGGGTTCAACTTCAGTGTTTTGTAAACTGACTCCATACAGTGATTTCATGAGGTTATCTAAGCCTTCCATGCAACCGCCTAGACTGAAGTAGGGCAGGAATTCATTGGAACTTGCGTTGAGCAATCGACTTTTGACCACTGAAGTGAAATAGGGTGTATCCCAAGCAGCCAAAACAGCATTCGAGTTTCTAGTGTCCTTTTTCTGAAAGTACAATTTTGATTTGGTTAAGGTATTCAAATTGTTTTTCAAAGCATCAAGTTATAAGTTTAATACATACCTTTATTTTTTCCATTATTTCAAAGTCGTTTGCAGCCCTAGGTCGCAGCTCGTCAGATAATTCGTCAATAAATTGCTTAACCATTGTTGGATGCTCCACGGTGCTGGAATTCAAAGCTCGATGTGCATAAGTTTCAAAACCGCAAGTTTTTGCCAGTTGGTATCTACAAGCAATGAGATCGGATAAGAGTTCTTCTTGGCTCTCAATAGGTCGAAGGAAGAGCCTGAAAGCTGCTTCTCTAGCCTGAGCACTAGAAGAGTTGGTATATAGTCCAGACACATACACATTGTCTCCATCTGATGGAAATCTAAAACCCACTGAGTTATTTTCAAAATATACTTCTTCTTAGATTAATGAACTAACATATGTGCTACCGATTCTGGAACACTTTTTCTGGGTATCGCTGATGGATGGACGGCACCACCCATGAATTTCTGACCCAATTGAAGGATAGCATCATTCAGACGAACTACTTTTTGTCTCTCGGACTCCGGCAGGTGAATCCCACATTGCTCGAAATCGAATAAGAAGAGTTTGGCTACGTGACGATCGATTTCTGTTGTTGGCATAATGTCACCATTTTCAACAACACCTTGGAGTGCCTTAAATATTGGTTTATGCGTATTCAAGCTAAGGAGTTTCAATTTATTTTTGAATTGTTGCTCTCTTTTTGAATCTCCAAAATTATTTACCTCTCAACAATTCCACTTATTGATATGCAAGCCTCCTCGGCTGCATGCGAATACTTACTCTGTGGATGAGCGATTCGAATAAATTCAGCAAGATCAGCTACTTTGCACAGGGAATCAGATAGTTCATCGAAAATCTCAACCTTAAACAAGCAAATAATGTTGTTTATGGTGTTATTTTGAGAAAATACTCAAATTTTATTTACCATTTTTCTTGAACGATTTTGGGAGATAGCTTCTTGGATTAAGTCGTCAGTTTTGTTTCCCACATTATCTTTTAATAAATAGAATCCTTCGAAGGACTTTAATTCAGGTAAATTGAACAATCCCTATCGAACGAAAGACATGACTAAATCAGTAGAACTGGAATGTTGGTGCCACAAAACAAAAATAAAAAGTTCTTACCACATCATTGCGCGTTAAATTAATTTTTTTATACGGTGGCGAATTGAATGCAGTTGCTAGAGGAGACCATGTTGAAACGTAGTTTTTGAAATGTCTATTTAAAATTAAGTGTTTTGTGAGAGTTTTATTTAAATTGTACATTTTATGATGAAAAATATTAAAAAGTTTCGTATTTCGTAAGAAGGATCAAAAAGAGAAATCAAAAATTTGAAGTATCGTTATGGGGTGGATGTGGGATGACAGATGTCATTATTGACATAACGATATTTGAAGTTGTTTCGGAATTCATACACAACACATTAACCGCGCGGCTTGATTGAGGTGTTAGCCACATAAGAACTTTTAGGAAAAATCTTACAATAGTTAGTGTGTTATTACACCCAGACTTTTTGTATACTGCGTGTTTCGCATATTTTCTTTTGAACACTCATCCCGTCAATTTCGCATTTTTACACTCGGATTGTTTTCGGTTGCGTGTTTTTGACACTTCTCTTTCATTTTTTGTTCTCATCCACAAAGTCAAAGTGTGAAAATAATTAAAGAAAACTGCACTTTTTACTACAGCAATGATTATTGACATTATGAATACGGATAATAATTCCGAATAATGTAAAAATAGGAATTGGATTGAAATCTGGAGAGAATCCTTCATTTTCTTGACAAAATAACTAAAATCAAATGATAAACCATCTTCTTTAAATTAGATAGATTTTTTATTAGAATATTATAAATACATTTTACAAATCATGTTTTTACATATATACAAAAAAAAAATCATTATGACATGGCATTTGCCGTCTGCCAGATTGACAATTAACATAAATTATACAAATATTGTAATAAGCTTTTATAATTATTTATGTGGATTTAAAAAAGAAGTTAATTTTAAATTATTTTTTTTTTCTCAACTTTAAGTTTGAATTAATTTAAGTGGATAATTGTTTGATAAATCAGAAATCTTCGTTCATAATTCTAGATCTATAACTTAACGCGATTTTGCAATACTTGTACAAATTTCCGACATTCATCTCATTCAGCAAGGCAACAACTTGTTCATCCGACAAGAAGTCACTTCCAAAAAAGCTCCTTCTTGTTTCCTTTAAAGTAGGGCATTTTCCAACGAAATGAATAACGTCCTCTCTTTCTCTAAGATTGCACATACTGCACTCCAATGGTAATTCGGGTCTATGTGGCATGAAATTCAGGCTTATAAGTTCGCTTCGGAGTCTAACCATTGTTGAAATCTCGTTCACACTATTTGCATCACTGAAGTAGTTTCTTTCAGCAAGATTGTGGTTCAGCCTTCTATAAATTGTTCTGAATAAGGACTCGGAAGCTTCAGCTACATAATCTTCTCTACATTTTTCATCTACTTTCGCAATCACATCATATAAGATATCCTTGCAACTTGATATGCTTCCAACGTTTAAATTGAACTCCACATTAAATCCTTCAGCGAGGCAATTCCACTCCCTGTACCAGCTATTTTGATTTTGTACTGCTTTAAGAGCTACTTTCTTGACCAGTCGGGAATCAGGCATCTTGAAAACTTTCAGTAAATAGTCCGCTTGCAGTTTAAGGGTTTTGACGAATAAAGGTGGAAGTCCTGTCTGTAGCATAATAACATAGTTTGGTGTGTTCAATGGCAGACGAAATTCGTCTTTAAATTATAAAACGATGAATGAAGACACATTTAACCTGCTTTTCATTGAAAACGACATAAAAAATACAATTTTGAGGGCCAGAAAAGTTGGCTATCACTTTGTTTCAACGGGTGAAACATTCCAAAGCTTAAACTACCAAGCTAGACTCTTTCAATCATTCCTTCATTTAATTTCATTATAAGGTCTTTGCTCCACTTGAATTTGTCCGGCGGAATATTTCTTGTTTGCTCGGTAACAATAGAAAGAATAATAAAGCAACGCCAAGAAACAAAGAAAGGCAAGAAAGAGAAACGTCAAAAACAATCCAAGAATCCAAGAATCCCAAACCCGGAACTCTGCGTGTAGAGACTTTTTAAAGTATTTCTATTTCACCTACTTTCTCTTTCGCACTTATTTGAGTCTTTCCAAAAAAGTCTGGGTGTAATAACACACTTATTCAATATTTGATGTGTGATAAAAAAATTGACCTGCCTTGTGAACAAAAGCATGCAAGCTGAAGAGCTGTACATGCAGAAACTTAATTATTTAATTTCTGTTAAATAAAGTAAAGCTTCATCTAAAACTAATGTTTGTGAGATAGAGAAAAAAGAACAAAATGCAGAAGTTATGTTTTTCTGCATTATAGACAATTCGAGAAATTCAGAAGTCAAAATTATAGTGAAGGTGAATATAGCCGTGTTTTTTTGGTATTCCATATTATATAGTACAGTGAGAAATTGTCAATTTGAAAGTTGATACAATTGAATATTTGCCAGAATAATTTATCAAAAAATTCCAAAAAAAAATAGCGAAATTCAGACCAGGGGTAAAATTGTGTAAGCTGATTTTTGATAGTTGACTATCAAAATCAAGAAAATACGTCTGAGTAAGGTAATGGTTGATTTCAAAGTTTTAACCAAACAATTTGACATAAAATAAAAACTCCAAGAAGGGGGTTTGTTCGTAGACTACTACATTAACATGTCGTGTTGAAGCGAGCTTGAAGCTCGCCTCAATTCTTTATATACCTGAATCGAGTTGAAATGAGCTTGATTCGCCTCAATTCCGGTCGGGGATCTGAGTGGAGTCAAAATTTGTGAAGAAAAACCTGTGTGGAGGAGTTGGTTTTACAGATAATGCATTATGGTCTGTTTATTTGCATGTTTGTGTACAAAAAATATAGTTTTGTTTTAATCAAATTAAAACAAAAAAAAATTGCACATGAAGTAGGTAGCATATTCTTATATGGTGCTGAACTATTCAGTTCTTCATTGTTTAACACGAAACAAACTATCTCACTTCGACTTTATAAGAAACATCGAAACACCATTCGCATTATAGAAACTGCTGTCAAACTTAATCGTTTTTAAATCTTCTTGTGCGGTGGAAATACCAAAAAGATTTATTTAATCTAAACTGAGATTAACCTTTGGTGGAAACATAGCAAAAATTAATTATCTTTTCTATTGTTTTCTCTTGCAAAATAAGCCCATTTAGTCCATTTTCATTAACAAAACTAAATAATATCAACAGTAATAGATTTTTCACCCAATGGAAAACACACATCCGTAGTAAGATTCTACTCTAACTTTTATCGGTAGTATTCATACTGCAGATATTGTTTTTGTTATTTGTGTAAAATCCTACTATACTATTGATAGATTTTCCAACAAAACACGGGTTATGATCATATTTATTATAGCGATCTTTATTAAGATCAAATGTGTAGCAAAAGTTTTACGTTACTATGTTACATTTTTTAACGTTTTTCAAGAGTTTTATTTAAATTTCCTTCTGAGTTTGAGGTTCATGCATCGAGTTGTAATAATTTTCTTACATTATTGGGATAGTTTTCCGAATTTCAAAGCGTTTTTACTTTATAAAGCGTTAAAAGTATTTTTGTTGGTTAATAATAGATAAATTAGGTGGTGCAACAGTCCGTTGAGAACTAGGGCCTAGTGACTTACAACTCTCAACCATTCCTGTGTGCGAGTAATGTTTTCAGTAATGGATATAATATTTCTTCGTTGTCCGAAAGTATTATCCTATGTACTTTCTCATTATTTTTTAGCTTTTGGTAGGAATTTTGATTTATTTCACTACACTATCATAAAGACTTGCGGCAACACTATGCTATCAAAAAGTTAGGAAGTTTAAAACAGTTACCGCAGGTATATTCTCTCTAACGTTCAGGTTTTTGCTATATCCTGTCTTCATCTACTTTTTTGCATTATGCAGATACATGTAAATCCACTTTTTCAGCTTGGTTGCTTAATGAGTGATTGGCCTAATTTGATGCAACTTTGAGGAACTGGTATCTAATGGTGGACTTACACTATTCTGCATTTTATAACCTGCGCAAAAAGAGAATGCAAAATATTCAAATAATATGCAGAGATTTTCATAAATGTAGATTATGGAAAGTGGCATAATTTAAAAATGAAGACGAACATGTTTTTATTGGAAATATCACCTTTTCACATTTTCGTTTTTTGGATTGCCGATGCAGCTATAAAGGATTTTGACAGACACCACTCACTCTTAATCAATCTGCACATTATTCATCGAGTATACATGCACTTGAATGGAGAGAAATTAGAAACAACTCGTGTGAGAAACTTTGCAAAAAACTTTAAAAATTGTTATATAGTTTTAAAGTAAAACACTTCGTCAAGAAAATTAAGTTTCTTAACAAAAATTAATCTTCTGCTTAATGTGTTAGCATTTTATTTTAGAACTTTTTTCTGAGTGTTTAAAATGTAAACATTGAATGTTGCAGGGGTCAAAAAATTGTCATGCACCAGGGGTATTACTAAGTAAATCACCTTAAATCGCTGAACACACTCTTCAGTAAATTACCCAAATCCATAAAGAAAAATCCCTTGCATTTACATATCACATCGTTTATTATTTTGATTTGATTTTTTGATAGGTAACTACAATGGCTGCCATTGTATTTATAGTAATTTTAATTTCGATTTTAACTCAAAATATCGCTAAAGGTTGGTTAAAAATACACAATATTACAATTTCAAAATGTTCTCTAACAATCTTATATGTTTGTGAATAAATAAAACCGAAGCATATCATAAATTTTATGTTTTTAAAAAAAGGGTGGCATTTATTTTCACTGAATGAAAGAAGAAGAAAAAATAATAAAAATAAATCAGAATTCAGCTGGACACCGATTTATACATAATATATAAATATTATTTACGTGTTAATTGAAATAAAGTGTTTAAATTCAGTTCAATTATTAAATATAATCTTTTAAATTTAGAACCAAAAGATAAGTGTGTGTTCTTGATTAAATTTCAGGCGAAATAAATGGTCGGCTGTTGGGAGAAAATCAAGAAAATATGGATCTAGAAGCGAGCCATTCAAGTGCTAGGGAATTTCCACTGCAGAATTCGATACAAAAACACCCAAGGTAAGTTTTGTTTGGAATCTTTTTAAGGTCCTCTGTTTTGATCCATAAATATTCGTTAATAATCGACGCGTTGTCGGTCGTATTTTAAGAAAACTAATTAGGTAACAATTTTGTCTATACCCAGGTGGCTAAAAGGATTTATTTAAACTAATTAAAAGAGGGAGGAGAAATTAACTGAACTCCAGTGAATCAATTAAAAAACTTGTAGGATCAAAAATTTGATTGTTTTGTGGCTATTTAACTTTCATTAGAGTCAGAATTACTAAAAGTTTTTATAAATAATATTTGAATAATTAGATATTCATACATTGACAATCAACTTAAAGACCCAAGATCAGTTTTGGGAACAAATACTTTTTTCTCACATCAACATCGGAAGAATTAGACACGTTTTAAGTAATTCATCTATGCACATTTTTGTTGTGGGTTAGAATAAAGTACTTGGTGTCGTCGACTAGCAGAATATGAAAATAAATCAGTCCGATCCTTCACATATCTTGACTTAATAGTAACAACCGGTACCATGAAGTCTATTTTTGCATGTTCTGTGGTTTTCTTGGTAAGAGCAAACATTTCAATTAATTATGAACCAAAACGTCATTCAAATGGCTGGTTCGGTTTGTGTCGTAATAGAATATATTGGCCTTAAGTGCTTGTATCGCTTCCGAATTGTTAGAATAACATCGGTACTTCATGGTTAAACCAACACCAATCCCCCCTCCCCCCAAAGAAATAATTGCCAATTGACATCCATACAAAATTGTTTTTAATTTGGTGCGAAAAAGATCTATTCTGTCATGGACTTTGTGGCATGTCCATACTGAATAAACCAATGGTTTTCCAAGTCCATGTTTTAAATGTTAGTAAAAAAAAACTCACTCAACCAGCCTTACTTTCGGACACGGGTCTTTTAATCCCTAGATGCAGTTCTTTGTCAACACAGTTTAGCCGTCAAGATTAAAACGCGCAAAGCGATAACAAAGGGTATTGTCGTGCGCCTTTAATTATTGCTTAGTTAATAAGATTAAGCAATTACGAATAATACGAGATTTTTTTGCAGAATTCTCCAAAGGCTAGTACTTAAAAAGAGTGGTACTGATTTTCTGTCAAGATTTGAAAGTTCTTTAAGTTCAAAAGCTGTTGTTACAGCCAAATACTCGTAGATCGGAGAACAGGTGGCTTAACTTAGAAAAAGTCACTTCCTTCCCTAAGCCAGGTTTGAGAGAAAAGTCTTACGAGGAATTGCTGATTAACGACAATTCCGAAGAAGCTACAATCTACCTCGAAGTAGATATCATAATAAAAACTAATCTCTATACTCTGTCTCTAGGTCAATTAGAGCGAAAAGCAATCGGCTCGAAATGTCCTTTGTCATTAATTCTGCAGGTAACGTGAGCATCGACGTGTTTAGGCTGGAGAAATGGATTAGATTAAATCGTGCGAGTCTAAGCTAAGATCCTACATCATGCCAATAAAATGGTCTAGCTGCGAGGGTAGCTCTAGTTTATTTCATGAGATACAGAACCAATACCAAAACAGTAAATTTGGTAAATTATTTAAACTTATGCATTGCTTACTGTTTTTTCTCTAAGGACAAAATAACGAAATACAAATTTATGCAAAACAATTCGATCCAATAAATTTAAAGAAGCAACGTTTTTCTTTGAACTCCACGGACTTTAAAAAAAAATTCCCAATGATGTTGTTCATTGTGCTTCCTTTCTTCCTTCCTTCCTTTTTTATATCCCTAATATGATCAATTTGTTCTGGATATTGTAAAAATGCATATATTTTGTTTTTACGATAAATTTTACTAAAAAATAATGAATATTTATGGAAAAAGAAAGTGGATCATACCTACTTAGTTCATAGAAACATATCAATTAAAACATATAAATTAACTCAATTGAAACATATAATAATGTAGTAAACCCCTTAAAAATATATACAATTTATTCTCTTAATAAATCCCAATATATTCCCCGCATATGCTACTACCTCTAGGAGGCATACAAAATCAAAAAGAAGAATGCGAAGAAGGTAAAGGGCATCGAGTTCGATGGCTAAATCATCATTGTTGATTGATGATGCCGATGCTTTTTTTTGTGGTGTGCTGCTTTGTTTTGTCCTTTTTTAAAATGTTTTCTTTGGCAATACACTTGTTTTTAATGTTTTTCTTTATTTTTGCAAATTCAATTTTTTTTATAGAGCATGTAGAGTTGTTTCTTTTTTATAAAGAAGTGTGGAAGTATTTAGATTTGTCTAATGCAATTGTTTATATTTCTATACAGATTTAAATGCTACTCATGTGAATCGCCGTGCAAAAATGTAACACATGATGCTCATATGTGCCAGAATGCCATTCAAGTAAATACATTGATTTCTGAGATCTTAAGTGTTTTACCTAACATATTTCTTGTAATATTTTAAACAGTGTTGGAAATCAAGAACTCGCAATGCCTACGGTGAAGAAAATGTCTCACGGGGATGTACAACATCACCAGAACAGCTACCATTGATTTGTAATCAGAACACACTGAATAATCTAGGACCGAGGAAACGGCATGCTGTGGTACAAATCAATGTGGTATGCTGTTCCGATGACTATTGTAATGGGGGTGATTTTCCTGAATTACCTCCGGTATTTCAAAGTATGTTAAATCTTTTTTTTTAAATCTAAATCAATCTTATTTATGAACTTTAAACTGTCTACTTTAGATGAAGTAACTCAAGTAGATCCAATGGGAAATGGAATGGTGAAGTTATCATTTGCGATACTTGGACCAGTCTTTGTTATTGTAGTCATTGGAACTATAGTCCTTTACTTTTTACGGCGGAAGCATCAGAAAAACTTGACTGCATTCAGAAACAAACAAGACCCGGAATCTTATTTGGTTAGTGATGATATGTTGAGAGCTACAAGCGCTGGCGACAGTACTTTAAAGGTATGTTACTTCAAATAGACTGAAATACAAACAAATAATAATGAATTGTCGTCGTAGGAATACTTTCAACATTCTGTGACATCAGGCTCTGGAAGTGGTCTTCCATTATTAGTTCAAAGAACTTTAGCTAAACAAATAACATTAGTCGATTGCATTGGCCGGGGAAAGTATGGAGAAGTTTGGCGTGGAATATGGCATGGTGAAAGTATTGCTGTGAAAATATTCTTCTCTCGTGATGAGGAATCGTGGAAGAGAGAAACTGAAATATATAGGTTTGTTCAAATATATTCTTAAAACCGAAACAAAAATGATCTAAATTTGCTGTTTTATTTTGTAGCACTGTATTACTTCGACATGCAAATATCCTTGGCTATATAGGATCAGATATGATATCAAGAAATTCCTGCACTCAATTGTGGTTACTCACTCATTATTATCCCCATGGGTCTCTATTTGATCATTTGAACAGAAATGCCCTCAGTCATTATGATATGATAATGATATGTTTATCCATTGCAAATGGTCTTGTACACTTACATACTGAAATTTTCGGAAAAGAGGTACAATTTATAGTTTTATGAAAATTAATAACTTTGTTTCATAAATAATAATAATTAATAGGGTAAACCAGGAATTGCGCATCGTGACTTAAAATCGAAAAATATTTTAGTCAAACCAAATGGAACATGTGTGATAGCTGACTTCGGATTGGCTGTCACGCATTCTCATGTCACTGGAAAATTAGATCTTGGTAATAATCCAAAAGTTGGAACAAAACGTTATATGGCACCAGAAGTACTCGATGAGAGGTTTGTTTAATAATATTAATAATAATTTAATGAATTTATTTGATTTTAATTTAATTCTTTTATAGTATAAATATGCATTGTTTTGAAGCACTTCGTCGGGCAGATATTTATGCTTTGGGTCTTGTGCTATGGGAAGTTTGTAGAAGGACGATATCGGGTGGTATAGCTGAGGAATATAAAGTACCATATTATGATGTTGTACCTTCAGATCCAAGTTTTGAAGATATGAAAAAAGTTGTGTGCAGCGATAATCATCGTCCATCGATACCAAATCGCTGGAGTTCAGATCCGGTAAGTTGTGTTGTTTTTTTTTTTTTATATTAATTATGCAAAAATGTTTTCGATTGGAGAAAGTTTTTGGGTAAAATTTTCTCAGTTTTGAAAAATTATAATTATGTTGCTAAAACCACCTGTTTACCACTTTAGCCGTGTGCTTGGAGTGCGCTTGCTGTCCACACCAAAGTCATATTTACCTAAATGTTCAGATAGGTTTCATTGGTCATAATATTTGTTAAACAATAGATAAGACCTACTCCAGTATAAGAACCCCACATTTTGATGTTGCTGCCCCCGTTTTTAACTGTTTTTATGGTGTTCCTACAGTTCAGATCTTCATTTTGGCTTCTTCTCACATAAATTCACTAAAAAGAACATTTCGCCAATTTCTGGTATTTAATTGTGAAAGATTTAATTTTTGCAAACCTAACACGCTCCTTTATGTTCTTCGAAGGAAGTAACGGTATTTTTTTGCTATTCGTCCATGTAAATTTGTCTTGCAAACGTGTACGGATTATGCAAGAGCTGACATCCAGTGATAAATTTATTTTTATACCTTTCATATTATAAAATAATTTTTAAGAACCTCTCTTATTATTTTTTCTGTCTAGCAACGTTGTTGTTTTATTTTTGGTGTGCGTCCTCTTCTTTCGGCTATTTTTTTCTGATAGATTGCGTTGTGATTGGTGAAGAGCGTCTGCAATAAATCTGTACGTTTTGCCTTTATCTCTTAGATGGTGAATCAATTGCTGTTCGGTAAATTTAACAAACAAATTGCGATAAGAACACACAGCACTCTTATTTTTTTACCATTCTAAATCTGACATTGTAAGTAAAACTAACGGTATATTGCAATCATTATTGATTGGTAAGACGGGAAATGTTTACAGTAAGTTCAAAGAAAATTTGAATACATACATAATTAGCTCCAATTAAAAAAGGTTTAAGGAATAGATTATATTTCTTTTTATGTTGGCCACTGTATGTTAATTCTTTAGTGGGAGCAACAAAAGTCCGGTCTCGAACTCTTACAACAAGTCTTTCAACTTATTACAATTGCCAACCAATACCTTTTTCACAATATTTTTACCGAAAGTGGAATACCTTCCCACGCTATGTCTTTCCTTATCATCACAATTTAAGAATTACTTTTTTTCCCCTGCCTTCTTTCCTAATGCTCACACTGCGCTTATTATAGACAAAATAATAACAAGGAGTCGTTAGACTTTTTTTTTTATAATGCGGCTTTATGTCGGGGTATTTTAAACTAAGCGCTTAGTCTCGAATCTAGAGATAGATAGATAGACATATAGCATTAAGAACGTTTAGAAATTGAGAATGAGAAAGCATGCCGCTGCGAAGAAATTTTCTTCTGTACGTTTTGAATACTGGGCAGGTTCCAATGAAGTGCATGTTATTTTCCGATTCATCCATATTACACAATGTACATATTCCATCTGTATCTCCTTGTAAGGCTCTTCCATTTATATTAAGGAGCCCGCACCTAGCTTTAAAAATTATGGAAATCATATCAGGTAAATTCGAGTCATCAAAGTAGTTCGGTATGCCAGAGTACATCAAGTTGCAATATTCATCGTGAAATTGAGACTGTGTCGCACTAACTGTAAACTCAGTCCAGTGTTTTTATTTCATTTTCAATAAGAGAATGTTATGTAAGCTGGACCATTTAAGTAGATTCATATCAAAACAAAAATCCAACGAACATCCATGAAAAAGATCCAACCATTCCTTAGCCCAGAAGATTTTCTTGTCTATATTGTCTTTCGATAAAATGTTGGGTAATCTATTATTAGGAAGATTTAGATTTCGTCTTATGAAAGAAAAATGTAGCTGAAGGGACTTTAGAAAACCCTTCGGCAAACCTGTTTCAATGTGCAGAGCATAGTTAGGCGTATTATCGGGCAGTAAAAAGCATCTTTTCATGAAGAAACGCTGCAATTTTTCAACTTGGTTGTATTCGCGGTATCCCCAAACTTGAGCACAGTACAACATAATAGCTTTTGAGGCGGCATTGTATATTTTGAACTTTGTTGAGTGTTGGACGGAATTGTCTCGCAGCAGTCTCGACCACGTTGCATTGCTGGAATTTTTAGATGCTCCCAAACTATTTGTTAGATGCTCATTCCAAGACATATTTTAATTAAACACTGCGCCAATTTCAGAATTATTGTAAAACCATTTTTCGCACGCTGCTCTTCTTCCACCATTGCGAAATATTACTATTTCCGACTTATCAAGATTCCATTGAATGCTATTGCAATTTGGAAGGATTATCTGACAGCAGTACAATATCGTCCGCATATAAGAGGACGTTAATTTAAAGATCGTCTAAAACAATACCGATTGGAAGTAACCAGATTCAAGACTCCTAGTAAGGCTAACGAAATAAGCTTGTTTTTTAGTTTTACATAAAATCCTATATTTTTTGTTGGCATCATAGTAGTTTCTACGACATATTTCCAGGTTTAGTTTTCTGAAGGTTTTAAGGTGTTTAAGAGCATTTTCCCGGCTATAAAACAAGCTAAATAAAACCATGTTTTTTTTTGGCTCGAACTTAACATTTTATTGCATGGGAGCTCCGTTTGCTTCATAAATACAGCTTTATTATTACTTTGCAGCGTTCTTCAATTGAATCTGTTGGTCTCGAATCTATGTCACTGACCATGTACAGCATGTAAATTTTGTGGATGTTAAGAGCTTTGACGTACTGTACATCTTGTTTTTCTACAAAGTTTTCTCGCACTTAATAATAATAATGTGCTTTGTTTTTCTCCCTAATTTATGTGTAGCCTTAAATTTTGTGCCATCTTCTCCATCTGGCTGTAGGAATCGTATAGAACTAGTTCGTTTTTTCTTGGGGGTCAATATAGTCGGCGTAATTTAGTTTTTATTTGGTTCTTGTTCCGTGTCAATGTTGTCCGAGTAAGCCAGTACCTGGAGCCGTTGATCCCTTTTGTTGGTCTGCCAGAGACCCCTTGTAGGGGCCCTTTATACTAGCGGTAACTGCCTATATTCATTTACATTCTAATTTAATTGGAAAATTCAATTATGTTATTATACCACGCGCCAAGAATATATAAGTGAAAATTTTCAAAATGTAAGGGAAAGCGCCATATTAAAACAAAATAGCATAATTATCTACATGTGAAGTTGTATTTTAATTCTAATTTTAAAAGATGTTTAAAACGCTTATATTTTTTATTCAGAATTCAATTTAGATTTTCTTCATATTAACGGAAGAAATGAAATATCGTTGAAATTGTTTTCTCTATTAAAATATTTTGTTGATTTATTTATTTAATTGTGACCTTTATATTTCAGCTGCTTGCTGGCATGTCAAAACTAATGAAAGAATGTTGGCATCAAAACGCCAATGTACGTTTGCCAGTTTTGCGTATTAAAAAGACTCTACACAAATTAGCTTCCGCTGATGATAAATTTAGATTACAATATGACGAAGTATGTGTCTAATATCGTTTATATGTTCAAACAAAAAATAACGTAAAACTGATTTAAACAATATGACAACAAATAAAAACTCCATTATGTAAGTTTTTGATACGTTAATTAAACGTAAGGCCAATCTAAGTTATATTATAAAATCATAAACAAGTGTGTACATTTCTTAATTATATGTATGTATATGATGTGTATCCTATGAAATACACATTTTTAGTTTTTTTTCTTAATATTTAAGGTAGATTTTAAGATAAATTAAGTTTTAAAAAGTATACAATATTTTTTTTTTAAACTCACAAACATTAATTTTGTCCAAGAATAATAATAAAAAAAAAAAAAACAATTTTTAATTAGTCTTAAGAAGTACAAGGCTTATTTTCACTTGAAATATTTATTTGATTTTATATGAATTTTTGCTTTTACTATTGAAAAAAAAACAACTGTATCCTAAAGAGTAAGTCTTACATCGTCTAGGAAGGAATAATAGGGGATTCAAATTTTGTTTTAAAACATCACTTTTTGTGTTATTCATTTTAAAGGTAGTCCTTATTATATTTTGGAACTGATTCATACACAATATTGAACTCTTAATGTTCATATTCATATTTCGCAATAATGTAAAAAGACAAAGAATGTGTGCAATAATCTTAAAAGTAATATGCGTAACGTAACCTAACCATGATATATTGGGCAGGTTTAGCCCACGGACGTAAGGGACTTAAAAGTTAGGGAAGTTTCTATTATCTGATTGGCCAGCTGCCAAAAAATGACCTTCAAATTAAGGCAACTTTAATGGAAAGTCAACTGGAAAGTTAGTCAAGAAAAATCTCCTTAACTATCAAGTCAAGTCTACATCTATCAAAATGACAATTGATAATGTTTTTTTATTCAAGTGAAAGCTGAACTTTATTACTCTATGGTTTATTTATTTTCTGCACAACTTCACTCAATTCTTTTTGTAAAAGGGTTCGTTGTCAATTTGTAAAAGAAATAAGTAATATTTCCTTCCAATACTACAATACACAATACAAAGTAAAGTTCTGAATTTGAAATTCATGACACTAATAGAATGAAGTTGACTGCAAATGAAGTCCCTTATGTTGCCTGAACTAGCTCGTTGTAACTAAAAATTTAATTTTTTCCTGGGTCTTATATTCTTCCTCAACACATTGACTGTGGTATTTGTACTTAGTACTGAATTTCGGCTTCTGTAATTATAAATGAAACTACTTGAGAAAGTGATTACAGTTTCCGCATCTTAACAAAGAGTGTTGCTTTTACTTATAAAAGAACAAATAGGATTTTTTATTTAAATTTTTAGTTTCCTAATGAAACCACTTTTTCCATATATTCATTGTGATTTAAATTGACGCCTCAGCTCCAGAAAGAATAGGTAAATGTTCTGCAATTGGTTTTAAGCAGTCTTTTTGTGCTATCAATCCTCATGAATACAGAAAAATATAAATCAAAACTAGTAAACCATTTTAAATAACTGTTCCTTATTTGTTTCTTTGGAAATGAAGTTTAATAAAACACAAAAAAAAATGTTCGAATCTTTCAACTAACTTACTCTAATGGAAAATAAGAAATGTTATTATTTTTTGTTTGTTAATTTGCATCTGTGCCTTAAGAAATTGTCCGCGCCTTAAATTTCAACGAAATTAAAAAAAAAATAAACAAAAATTGTACGACCAGTGCCTGATTTTAATTAAAGCGGTAAATAAGTAGTTTTTTTTGTTGTTGTTTTTCAAATTCATTAACTAAGAATAAAAAATATAAATTCGACTAAGTGCCATTATACTAAGAGATGTTATCAATATTATTTAATTTTTCATTATTTTTTAAAACTCTCATTTCTCATTATTTAATTGGCAAAGACTTAAATAGTCTGTTTTTTTTTATTTGAAATTTTAAGTATTATTGAATAAATTATATAAAATAATAACAAAGCAAACTATAAACTGTAGACTAAAAAAAAAACAGATTTTTGCTTTAAAGTTTTGTTCAGTTGCTTTATTTAATTTAAGACGACTATGAAAAAGTTTTTGAAAACCTAAATCAGAGGCAGCTTTGAAATGAAATGTGTTTCGTATTGGTTGGATATAATTTTCTAACTGAGAATTCTTGAATCTTAAACATATAAACTGCCTTAACATTAAAACATAAGGTACTTTGGTACTTAATTAACTAACGGAAATATTTAAAAAGTTGGAATTTCAATAAATAATGCTCCTCTTAAAATATTTTAACTATTGGGGCCACTGCTAATATTTTGAACTAGATTGATTCATTTAATCAATTGAATTGATTTTTTTTTCAGCCTGAGGCAAGCTATTCCAGTTTGTGAATTGCAGTCAGGTCGCCCCTTTAGAAAAACAAAACTGTTTTGAAACTCAGACACGGCAGCTCAATTTATATACAAAAAATTTAGTTTTCATTGCATATTACTTATGTTTTCCTAAACCAAGCCATAAACTGGTAACTGAACGAAACTTATTTGTAAATATTTTAAAACATTTAATTTCATCATAATACATAATACATAATTAAGATCAATAAAATGAAAATAACTCAAAACTAATTTTACATACTTTTACAATATATAAGTCTTTGTAAGTTTTATTATGTAAGTCAAATTAAACAAACAAAAAATAAAGATTAGAAGCTCATGTACTTTTAAGTATAACCAAAATGATTTTTATTTTTTAAAAGTTGTACATATTTATATGTAATGTATTCATTTTATCGTATATTTTATTATATAAGTAATTTAGTAATAAAAGATTATAAAATGATTTTTAATATTTTGCGTTTTAATATTTATAACAGTGTGACCATGGAAGGACTGTTGTACGATTGAGAATAGTCATCCTTATCAATTTTTGAGTCAAATCACTTTTTAGGCGTTTAAGTTTCTGTGTTATGAAAAGTACTTAAACGGCATTCGTTGTCGGTAATTTTCAATTTCTTTCGAAAATGTGAAATGAAAAATGATGCAATATTTATTCTATTAAGAAATTTGGATAAAGAAAATATAGAAGAACAAAGGAGAGAAGATACCAACAAAAATTATTCTAATAAGATAAAGATGGCTAATTAGATCGAAATCCAATCCGATTAGATGTATTATAAAAATATATTTAACTTGATTTAATTTAATATTAAATTTAATAGGGAGTTCAATTTTGGAGCTAACAGTTTGTGAGACCCCTCTCTTAGTTGCAAATTATGGGCTTTCTTCTTCCAAAATATATTTAAATTTTCACTCCACCAGAGGCAATGATCTTACTCGTCTCGAAGTTTTCAGTGAAACTGAAGTTCATAAAATTGAAACCCCACTAAATATTAAAAAAAAGGGAGTGAATCATTTTTAAAGTATGAGGATACCGGAAATTACGCCAGACAGTTTGGAAATTTGGTTCAAATTGAAAAAATAACCCGGTGCCAGACAGAAATGAAAAGAAATGCAGAAATCAAAATAGACCTCCCTCCTCCCCTTAAACAATTTAACCGTAATACCCGCGCTTCTAGGAATGCCCATCAGTTTACCTTTGAGCCCAACTTCGGCCGTACTATGAAGTACAGAGATTCATTTTTTAGCCGTACTACGCGATTGTGGAACGCCTTGCTACGCTCTATCTTTCCCTATCATTGCAATGTTCAGGAATTCAAAATCAATGTACACCGACACCTCCTATCCAACCCTTCCCTCTTTTCCTAATGCTCACACTGTGTCTTTGGCATATTAAAGGTAAAAAAAAAAACCTTTTAGTATTTGCTAATTATAAAAAAAAAATAAAAGACCAGAAAAGTTTATATTCTGGTTTAGTTGCCAAATCTATATTTGTTGTAAATTAAAAATTTTGCATTACGAGGAAGTGTAAACAGTGCGTAGTATGCCGCTTATATTGCACACAACCTCCACCTACCCCAATTATTATAGTGTGCCCACGCATGGGTTAAATTCATATATACACAGCTGGTCAAAAAAATAGGTGTGAGAAAATTAATTTTTGATATCCACACTTGTTTTTTTCTGATTAGTGGTTGTTTTGACTGCAAGCAATGCAACCAACATTTTTTTAAAAGAAAGAACAGTTATTCTCTCTATGAGGATACCAAACTTTTTGTATTTAAGTAATGTAATGCTAAGCAGATAAATTATTTGTGTTGGGATAAGATTTTGTGTGTTCTAGAAGTTGGCCATAAAAATAGGTGCGCTCCAAATAAAATCCAAGCTTCTTATAATATTCTTTATTTTATGATATAAACTCTTGAGGTGGGTTGTTTATATTCATTTTATTAGCTTGAAACAATAGTTTTTTATTCATTAGTGTTTTGAATAAGGGTCGTAAAGTCCACTGCTCGCCAGAAGAAAGGAAATTAGTTCGTCGACTTATAGATGAGGGAAAGACCTACAAATTTATTGCGGAGGTCCTAGGCCGGCCGAAAAAAACACCAGCTACCACTCACCGCCTCATACTTTTTCTAGCTAAATCTAATCCTTTTATTCCGTCAAGGGCTATAGGTGCTCAAATTGATAATGCGGTCAGTGCACGCACGACCCGAAGAAGGCTTCAGAACTCGAATATACATAACTAGAACTAGCAATATAAGGTCCAGAAAATTATTTGACTTAAACCATGCTAATAGGAACGAACCAGAGGGCTTACAAAAATGGCGAAATATCCCGTGGAGTGATGAAAGAAAAGTAAATTTGTTTTTATCGAATTCTGGGCTCAATTTAAGGCGACCAAAAGGTAGGGACTACCACCCCCGCTATACACAGAAAACTTTAAACACGCAGGAGGGTACCTATGGTGTAGGTCCTTTATTCCATTTTAATAACATCTTAACAAAATACGAATATAGTGATATTTTGGAAGATGTCATGTTACCGTTCTCTGAAAAAAACTTGCCCCTGCGATGGCACTTTCAGCAAGACAACAATCCTAAACATACCGCAGGTCTTGTTTTGTATATTAATGGAGGATACTCAGGTATTAGAGTAAGTAAAACAAAAATTGTGATAAGATAAAGAAATTATTATTAAAACGATAATATTCATACTTTAGGAAGATGCACCTATTTTTTTGTCCAAGTGAAAAAACCTACATCTGTTGTTTTGGGTTATATTATCTATAATTTTAATGTATTTCAAAGCCTTAAAGTGCTTTTTATTTAATTAATATAAGAGCTTTAAAAATATCTACGTAATAAAATTTATGACTTTTTGTTGTTTTTCCCTTTTAATCAAGCGTCCATCCGTTGATCGCCAAGGTATTCATCGTCATTTTCTTACTTTTCAGTGTTGAAATGTTAATTTCGTTAAAACTTCTTCATAAGGTATTTTGTGAGATTTTGTAAGTTATTTCATTCGGACTTTTTAATTGAAAACAGGTGTCATATTATAAGTGTGAGTGAGTGCGAGTAGTTAGTGACGATTTTTAGGAGCGCGTATTTATTAAACCACCGTTTTGTTGAAGGTCACAGCTATCAATTTAAACAAACATACTCCAAGAATAACAACATAATAGGATAATATTTGTCATAACACCACTGTACTTAAAAAGCAATTATTTAAGCCGGAGATGTTATGAAAGATCGACACTAGTCTATGTATTTGTGCCATTCTTCCATACAACGTTAAGGACCTAAGCTCTTTTTTCGCAGCATGGCTTTTTTAAAAATGGTATTTAAATAGAATCACATGTTTTCGAAAAATAGAAAAGAACAGACCAAGATACCACCATTATTTTAATTATTTGAAAAAGGGCTTTTGCCGTTTTTCTCCTGAGCCCTTCAAATATTTGCAAGAGTAACCCTTGAGCATCATTATAAATATTTTTTAAATTTGTTGTGAATTATTTTCAGCTGATTTTAAAAGTTGGCCATTGTCGCTAAATAATTCTTTTATATTTTATTTATTTTTTTAAACTACCCCTGAAAATTCATTCTTTTGTTATTATAAATATATGGAGATGATTAATTTACAAAGTGCGACATTTTAGTTAAGCTACTCAGTTTTATTTACATACAAAAATAATGAAATTATAAGGTGTAGTTATCCAAAAATATATGGAGAAAAATAAAGACGAAATATAAATTTTCTAAGGGTTTTTAATACGCTGAATTCCAAGTTAAACTCAAAGATGCTCCATCATAATTTGCTGTTCGCGAAATATTCTAACATAAACATTAAAAAGTTCGGTTTTTCAAACTTGAATGAGTTATCATTAAGTGCTTATTAGAATATCAGTGAAATAAAATATTGTAATAAATTGAATTGAGTTTGCTCATTCTTATAGACATTTCCATGTATTTACTTTTGTATTTGCAGGTCTTAGAGTATTTTCTTCTTTTCCACTTGGTTAGACATATAACAACATCTGCCAGTGGCTTCTTTTTTTTCTGTAATAATAACGCAATTGCAATTTTGGTTTTAAATATTTTTAATGAATTCTCGTGTTGTTTGTTTTTCTTTTTTGTAGTTTCACATTTATATTCATTTATATCATTTACTTTCCTACGCAAATAACTTCTTTTTCGCACGTTTTTTTTTATCTCCGGTTTAAATTATATCAAAGAATTGTATTTTTATTTTGCAAACAAAAATAATGAGTCCTTCTTCTTTAAGCAACGTAGTTGTATTGGTTTTGATTATCCTTATCGCGCTCCATATAGTCTCTGTCGATAAGAGATTCAATTCGTTTCTTCAAGTCAGCAGGCTTATGGAAATAAACGAAAAAGAAAAACAACAAATAGTTAATTAATACATACATCAAATAAATATAACAATACAATACCTTTACGGGGAAAGTCAACTGATTGAATAGTTCGCCTATCAAAAGATTATGACTCAATGTTTTTCGCATTTTCATTATCCTAACTATAGCGGCATCGATTTGATACTGTCGATCTTGGTATACACGTTCCTCTGTGGCTTTTTGTTCTTCCGCCTGAAAAATAAAAAGAACATAGAATAGAGTTTTATAAAATTGTTGAGTTGTAACAATATTTATCTTATACCGTCTCTTTCATTTGAATTTGGTTTATTTTAATCCTAAAGAGCTTATTTGTGAACTCGTTATTGAATTGGAACTGATCCTTGTCTTCAACCTCCCTGCTACGGGGGATTTTTGTCAAAACACGTGCCTTGCCACAGGCAAGAGATTGTAACGTTCTTCGTAATTCCCCGTCCTAAAATTAAGAAATTTACATAAAAAAAAAAGTTGGAGACAACATATCAATAGACATACTTCAATGTTACACGCTGCTTTAACTTCCTCAAAGCTTAGAATATTCTTGTCGTTGAACAGTAATAAGACAAGTGCTTGAAATAAGGAAACCAGAAGATCTTTTGGACCCTAAAATTGTAATCGTTAAAGAAAAAGTATAAAGTTTTATATGTACTCTTGAAATAAAAACTTACATGATCAAATTGTGCTTTAAGAACACAATGCCCAAGTGTTGGCTGCCACTGTAATTTCCTACCACTATGTTTGGCTAAATAAAACTTATTGAATACTTGTTGGGGCTTAACAAGTTGAGGTGGCATTGTAACTTCAGTAAGTGGATAAGTTGGCCAATAACCCATTGTTAGGATGTTTACGGTCAAATCTATGTTTGTGAATTCTCTGTCTAAATTCACAGCATATTGTTTGAATGCAATATTAATGTCACGACTTAATTCCATATCCTTGAACATTCCTTCGAGTTTTGATGTAAAACCACCACCACATTCTTGTTTTAATTTTGACAACATACTCTTTTCGGCATCCACTGAGGCTGATTTGCCAACGATAAGTCGTTTCGCCAGGTCCTAGAAAATAATACACATTTGACTTTTAATGTTCTGGAAGTCAATCAATTTCAATCAATTACCTTCTTATAAAACGCTTCAAATACATCTTTTCCATGAATAAATCTGAACAGCACCATGATTTTATCAAGAATCTGTTCTAATTCCTCTTCGGTGGCTTCTTTGTTGCCTGCTCTCAATTTCATATCCACATATTTAGCTTGACAAAAAATAAACAATTAACAAAAATAATATTTAATTCTTATTACAAACAAAAATTTAAATTCATACCAATTAATTCGGCTGGTTTATTTGCTCGTTGATTTATAAAGAACTCAAATGCTTCTCTCAATGAATTTGTGTACTTTTCATTGTGTTCGAAACATGTTCGCACTATAACATCCATTTTGTCCTTGAAATCAAGTAAATCTTGCACCATACTCTTGTCTTTTTCAGGATCAATAACAATGGTACGTCCTTTTTTCTATAAATAAATACATAATCCAATAAGCCAAAAGGGAAAACTTTTGCATAATTATCTAAAAAATAAATAACCTACCTTTATGTATCCATTAAAATTACCACATAACTCTGTGGTACCATTTTTAACACGACTCAATAAACTGTAGAGCAGTGTCAATTCAGTCAGTCTATTTTCCTCTAATAACGTGTCTAAACCTTTTTGTAAAATCAACGTTAAATGTTCAGCAAGAAGCTCTTTTTCTACTGTATAAATAAGTGGATATCTAAAATCAAATACAACAAAAGTTTTATGGCAAATTTCTTCCTGATAGTTTTTTTTTTAAATATTTACTTTGTACTCGAATCCAAATAGTGTAACAAACGTTCATTCTCTTCGGCAAGGCGCTTATCAACGTGTTGCAAATACTCAGGCACTTCCAACTCTTGCATCTTACGTTGTCCTTCAGCTTGATAAAGTTGCTTTGTTGCAATCAAGAATTTGTCCTCGAAGGCGCTTGAGTAGATTTGCAAATCACAAAGCATCCTTACAAGACTCTTGAGAAGGGCACGGTCTACAGCATCGCCGTTTCGTTCCTTTTCAATCAACAGAAGCAGACCTTCAACAGTTCGCTTCTGTACTAAACTGTTGAGTGCAATGTGGGTTCGAAAGAGATCCAATCCCATGTCCCTATAAAAATATTAATTGTTTTTTTTTGTTTGTTTAAAAAATACATACTTTTTAAAAAATAAAACAAAAAACTCACCATATAGAATGAACAGTCGGGTTTTGTAAGACGTAAGTGCGATCGAGGTACAAAAATATACTACGCATCATAATCATTTGATGACAGAACGATTGCCACCAACCGTTTATTTTATTAAGAAAAACCTTTTAAACAAAAATTAGAACAATATTGAAACACAGTAAAAAAATAACTTACCAATTTATCCATACTTTCACCAGTGAATGAATCAACATTCTTTTTAACATGATTTTCAGTTAATGCAGTTAATTTGGCATAAAGTTGTGCATCCATTTTATGACTGCACATATTTTCCACAGCCTGATAGAGTTCTTCAAGGGAGTATTGTATTGGTTTGGATAATTGAATTGCCAGAACAGCCTCTTGCAATTTTTCACATGTTTTTTCTGAATAGTTTTCTGGTAGTGTTGGTTTCACTGAGAAGCAAAAATTAAAAGAGATGTAAACTTTAAAGAGAAATAAATAATAATTAATCTTTGTAAAGAAATTCTTCCTAGAGTGAAAATTGAGTTCTTATTGTAGGCAAAGTATGGATAATATACTGTCATTATTGTTTACATTACTGCTTTCAAACTTCTCAAACGTAATACCCATACTTCTAGGAATCTTCATCAATAACACCGGTGACTGGAGTATGTATAGACTCTAGAGAAACAGGTACGCGACTGAACTTCAAATGGCAAAAAATAATTTCATTGCTAGAAAGATTGATCAATCGACGGATCAAAAAACCATGTGGAGAACAATAAAAAATCTAGTCCTTAATCAAGAGAATAGTGAAATAGAACAAATAATCTGTGATAGTGAAGTGATTAAGAATAAGTCTGATATAGCTAATAAGCTGAATACATTTTTTGTTAAGAGTTTATTGGAATTAAATGACAAAATACCATTTGAACATTATAAAAATTTAATAAATATAAACCCAGAAATAAGTTTTAAATTTAAGCGAATTAATATGAGTGATTTAACACAAATAATGAAAAACATGAACAATAAAAGGGACTTCAATGGTTTGTCAACTAAAATGATGTTGTGTACTATGGACATTATTGGACCTTGTTTTTTGAGTATGATAAACGAATCTCTTCGTAGTGGTGTTTTTCCTAGTTCCTGGAAAGAATCAATTGTAGTGCCAATAGAAAAAGTTAAGGGGACAGTTGATCCGGCTGAATTTCGGCCGGTCAACATGGTTATGACGGAGAGTAAGATTCTTGAAAAAGTTGGATTATTAGTCTGGATTTAGGCAAAATCACAGTTGTCAATCATTACTTAATCTGGTAATTACGCAATGGAAAACCGATGTTCACGACAAGAAAGTTATTGTTGTGGTTTTTCTGGATCTACAAAGGGCATTTGAGACAATTGATCGAGATATAATGCTGGAAAAACTGAATCAATATGGTATTAAAGGAGTGGAACTACAATGGTTCAAAAGCTATTTATCAAACAGAACTCAGAAAACCAAAGTGTCAAGTAATTTATCAGAAGTTTTGGATGTAACGCTGGGTGTACCTCAAGGAGCGGTGTTGGGGACACTTCTTTTCATAATTTACATAAACGACGTGGAAAATGTATTAAGACATGCGAAGGCTAGGCTGTTTGCGGATGATTCCTTGTTATATGTGTCTGGAAGATTTGCAGAGGAGTGTATCGATCAACTGAATGCTGATTTAAAAAAACATTGAATCTTATTTCAATATGAATAAATTAAAGCTGAACACTTCAAAAACAAAAGCTATTATAATTAATGGAGAATCTGTACAAAATATTATTATTAATGAAGTGGCAATTGAAAAGGTTAAGGAAATTAAGTATTTAGGAGTTATTATTGATAAAAAATTAAGTTTCGAAAATCACATTAACAATATATGTAATAAAATTGCTAAGAAAATAGGTTTTTTCCAAAGAATAAGAGGTAAAGTATCTATGAATTGTGCAATTAAAATTTATAATGTAATGATCAAACCACATTTTGAATATTGTTCAACAATACTGTTTCTGGGTTCTAGGCAAATGTCAGAAAGGTTGCAAAAATTACAAAACAGGGGAATGCGCTGTATTCTCATGTGTAATTGGTTAACACCGATACAACTTATGTTAGATACTCTAAAATGGCTAAACATTAACCAAAGAACATTAATGAATGTATTAATTTTTATCTTCAAAATGAAAAATAATGTTAACTAATTATCTTTATAATGAAATAGTTTATGTATCTGATATGCAAACACATAATTTAAAAATGGTAGTGATTTCAGGCTACCATTTTTTACAACAAGTAGATCACAGAATATATTGTATCATAAAGGTTTTAAATTATTTAATAACTTGCCTTTTGACTTAAAGTCAGAAAATAATTTTATTGTTTTTAAAAGAAAAATGATATTATATGTATGTAAAAATGAATTATATTTAATTAAAAATATTAGTTTTTATTCCTTAAATTAGTTTTAAGTTAAAGATTGTAAAAAATAGCGGAAGCTAAATAAAGAATCAAATCAAAATGTACTCTTTAGACCGATTTCGAACTACTGTTAAGTACAGCACACGAATGTGAAATGCTTTACGAGGCTCAATTTTTTCCACTGATTGTAAAGTGCAGACATTCAAAATCAAAGGGCATTGGAATCTTTTTTCTAACCTTACTTTCCTAATTGCTGGCACTGTATTTAATCATTTATAAGTTTTTACTAAGATTTCCATAAACTCTCTGAATTTATTTATATAGTGAAATAATTTTTTAGTGGATTTAGAATTTCATTTTAATGTGTACAATTTAAGCTTACAAGAAAAAGTGGACAATTTTATTGGCATTCCAAAACATCATTAACTGGAAAACTTTAGAGGGAAATTGAATTTCCATTAAGCGTTTTTATAGGTTTTTTTTCTCTTTAAATATTATTCTCTACAAAACACTCCTCAGGCACGCTACAAGTCCATCACGATTTGTATTTTGTATAGTAAAGAAATATTACTTATTTGACAAGGAACCTTTTTGCACAAAACATTAAATATAATTGTACAGAAAATAAATAAATCATAGAGTAATAAAGTTCATCGGAAAGTTGAATAAAAAAAACATAATCAACTGTTATTTTGACATAAGAAGACTTGACTTGATAGTTAGGAAGATTTTTCTTGGCTAACTTTCCAGTCAACTTTCCAATAAACTTGCCTTAATTAGAAGCAATTTTTTGGCAGCTGGCTAATCAAATACTAGAAACTTGCCTTACTTTCAATTCCCTTATGTTGTCTGAACTTGCCAATTTGGGCCGTTTTGTGACTAGATGTATGTAGCATTTAAGCGATGACCCTCCTGATTTTTTCGCATGTGAAATGGTGTTTCAAAACAAATCCCCATCTACTTATTTAGTCATACATTTTTCTTAACATTTTTCAGTGTAGGTTGACTTTGCTTTTTGATATTTTCCGACACTTGAGGTAAAACTAAAAAAAATTTTCTGGTCTGAATTGACTCAAATCTACTTCTAGTTTCCTGGCAGCTTTAGACGCACCATGGAGAACCTATGACTTATACTTTCGAAGTTCGAAATATCCCCGTTCAGTCTTATTCAGAAATTATAATAACAATACTTGATGTTTTTGAATTTTTTTCCAACTGTTTTTGCTAAAATTTGTATCTTGTAATTTAGCATAATACATTTTCCAAGAACCAAGGAATCATGATTGTCTGGTTAGTGGTTTGTGGCTAGTTTAAACCCATCTACTACCATCGATTAGAAAAATGCCAATTTGCTAATTATTATTGTTTCATCAAAAGTGGTTCCAAAATAAGCCTTTCCAATTTGGAATAGAAGTGGGTTAAAACAAATCAAATTAGATAAAATTATATGTTACTCATTTAAAATTTACTTCATTTTTTCCATAACTACCCACTTAGATGTAGTTTTCCGTATAAATCGAATTTTTACACGAAAACGTATTAAAATTGATACTACGAGTTGACATATGTACATATATGTACGTTAAAAACAGCCTTGATCTTTTTGATTGATGATATCAATATTTAAAATGTGCAAATGAAGGATTTAAAACACCAAGTATTTTAAACAAACGGAAACCCAAAATACATAGATCTAGGTACAGGCTGAAGTTAGCTTTCTTTTCTGGACTTATGTCTGATCATCTCTGAACCTCTTTAAAAGAAGGCCATGAGCTTAAAAAAGAAAGTACCTACATGCAAATATAATATTTATATTTAGAACCTACTCGTTATCATTCATTTCTTCCCAGACTTCATAGCACTTTTTATTTGAACATATACATATGTGTTATTATATTGTATACCTAATGTACTTACATTTGAAGTTTTTTATAACAATTTTTTTAACATCTCCTGGTTTGGACATATTATTTATGGAGGCTTTGTTTAAAAAGGTCGATCTATTCTCGGTAACCTGGGCGTTGTTGAGCATCGAGAAATTTGGACGTCGTTCGCCGTTGGCTGATCCAAATGGAACTTGCTGCTGTGAATTACTCATATTGTTGCCAGCGTTATTTTGTTTAACGAAGAACTTGTTATTACTTCCGTCGTCGGAGGAGGTGAGTTTGCTTTGCTTAAGGTTTTCTGTGTCCTCCACTGTTTCCATTTGTTTGTATTTTTTCGAAGCGCTCATAGTAATTTCCCCCTGTTACTTTTTTAACTTTGTGGGGAAATTGGGGGTACTGCACGGCACGGGTGTTCCTGCTGACAATTCGTCCCTTGTCTCCTTTTCTTCTAACTTTTAGAAGTGCAAAGAAGTTACTTTTTTTGTTGTTGCATGCAGCACAGCTGCCACAGGAGATAGAAATAAATATATTTTGCAAATTATAAATTTGAAGTTGATGCTTTTATAAATACAAAAATATAGTATCAAATATGAAGGAATATTTTGTTTTCGATGTAATAATCTTATGGTTTTGGCCAAACTGAGGGTTCTTTTGCAGTCTGTTTCTTTTTATTATATTTTTTTTGCAAAGCGAGCGTTTTGTGCGAGTGGTTGATGGTTGGAGGTGAAGATTTTAGTTACTCACTTTGTTTCTACGTTCACTAAATGTGATTAATTATATTAATCAATAACTAATCTACTAATTTAATAAATAATAAGTTTTGTTTGAGTAATTATTGAAGATAAAACAAGATTTATGAGAAGAAAATTCTTAAACAAAAACACACGACTACCATTTAGAGGGTGCTTAGGGTTTGTTCAACAATAGATGGCAGCGCGTTGAAATGTCAAATTAGGAACAGTGCTGCCAATAAGAACAAACAACAATTTACAAATTCAACAGTGGACGAGTTCAGAGAAATGTTTTGGTTTTTTTTTTATAAATAGAAATGAGCCCTTGAATGAATGATTGAATTTTTTAAAGAGATAGTGATGTACAGCGACCTTGAGTTCCAGACCTATTGAGCCCCTAAGGAAATGGAATGCCCGTCAAATTGTTTTTTTTTTTTAGTATTTGGGGTATTTTTGAAGAGGATAGTTTTTTTTTTCTTAGGTTATTTCCCAGATATCTATTTCTTTTGTGAATGATGGTGTTACGTTTACCCGATATATTTAAAGTATGTTGTCTTCTTATGCTCATTACAAAATCTACAGTTTATATGGCTCTTTAGCTTTAGAGTATGGAAATGTCTCTTAAGCTTGAAGTGACCAGTGTGGAAACATATCATTAAACTAATATAATTCTTATCTAGGGCTAGTTTATAATTATTTAGTATGGATTCAATTATAAAAAAAAGAACTATTTACAAGTAAGCAAATCAGCCCTTAGGGTCATACAAGACATGAATAAGTTGTGGTTGCATTACCCTACTAGTAGCTTAACATGTATTAGTCTGAAAAGTTCATTCCAACACTGATCTTAAGAGCATCCTTCTTAAGAACTAATAAAAAATGTATTCAATTAAGGAACTTAAAGGCATTTCTATGATCTGGAGTGTTATAAATATAATAATAAATTAGATCGCGCAAAAGTTCGTATAGAGAATCTGGTCCTTGTGACTTACAAACATTTCTGTGTGCGAGTTACGTCAGTGATGAAGGGGACCTATAGTTTTTATGTCGAATCCAAACAGCTTATTAGAGAAAGCACTTTTCTTGACAGGAATTACTCTAGGAGGTTTTGTCAATTCCTCGTTATAGGGCCCATACACTACACAAACTGTTTGAGCAAACGAATGTATTTTGTTGTTGTAAAAATGTTTGTGCAAACTGTAGCGATGATGCGTGTTTGCGCAAGCGGTTTGAACAAAATCAAAAAATTTTGAATTTCCCGTGCCTGCACAAACATGTTTGTGTGGTGTGTATTGAATTTTGCTCAAACCGATGCCAATTTTCATAGAGCTAACATGAATAAACAAAAGGAACACATTTTTTGGACTGAATTCATTGAACTTTATAAAAGTTTACCGGTATTATGGTGTGTAAAAAGTAATATCTCTCAAACATGTTTGTGTAGTGTGTGTCGAAACTATGTTTGCATTATTAGAGGAAGTAAAAATAACTTTAGGTGGTACAAGTAAGACCTCTAGAGTATTACCCACTTTAAAAACGAACAAGCAAAGCTTTTTTCACAAAGTCTTAAATGTTGTTAAGTTACGTTTCAAATCTAGATAATGAGACTTATTACAAAATCAAAAGAACAACAAAACACTTTTTAAGAATAAAGAAGAGTTGTTAATTTTGGATAATTTAATTAACTGATTTCGATTGGTTGACGAAAATGAATCAGAACCTCCGAATGTTTTGTTAAAAACTTCACAAACTAACCCTTAACATATGCAAAATCGTTTGTATTGCAGTTCCATTAGAAAAATAAGTCAAGTTCTGCCTCATAATTCAGTGGTCTTGCGTCGATATTTTGGAAAGCAGTATAATAATACAAAAAAAGTATTGAATGAAGTCAAGATTATATACTTAAATATTCAAATATTTTTTGTAACGTTTTCTTACCCATAATTTTATAACATGAATCACGTCATCTTAACCTGATTGATGATTCATATGGATCACATTTGATAATAAAACCCGACTTAAAATTGTTACCCCATTAGCTCACTGCTCAATCAATGATTTGTACATCAAAAACTTTGTGCAGATGAAAGAGTTCGGTTTGTATCTTCTTTTTGTATAACTTCTCTTTTTTTACTAGAAACTCTGTAAATGCGATTTAACAAGTTCTCGAAAACTACCCCAAAGCACATAAAAACTTGAGTATACTATAATAGAACCATACTGAGGTATATTTTTCTTTAATTCAATAATACATTGGCGTTTTATTTCAATATATATTTTCGTTTACATTAATTTGAAATTGAATATAAACAAATTTAATTAAATTTTCTTTTACTTTTTTTTATCATACATGTATTTTTGTAATAATTTTTAAATTAATTTTGTGAATGGTGTTAATAAATACGAATACTGAAAAAAGTATACATTAAAATATATTTATATAATTATATAAGTATGTATAAATAAATAGGAAATAAGTAAAATGTAAATTTAGTTCATAGTATTAATTTTTTTTTTAATTTTGTTCAATGACTGATATTTTTTTTCTTTTCTTTTCTTTGCCTTTTTTAAATTTTAATTGCAACATTTTTAAATCTGTTTATATGTATATATATATTTGTTTTCGATTCTTTGTGTTTTGTTTCCTTGTATACATAATTTTCTTTCTATATATAGTTTTCTTTTTTTCTTTTTATATATAACTCTCGGGATAACATTGAAACTGTAACATATTTCAACTTTATTTAAAATGTTTCCATAACTCACTTTTCAAAAACACAATAAACTTTTCTTTCTTTTTTTTTATGGCAGCGTGTATTATTTTTGTTTACAATGTTAAATTTTTGTTTCGTTTTTATTTTTTCTGCTCCAAGTTAATATTTATTTACATGCATTTACATGTGGGTGACCAAGAAGAACTACATACAATTTAGATTAACGATAAGGTGTATTTCTTTTTGTTATATATATTATGCTTATTTATTTATGTGTGTATATATATGTTTTTTTTTTATAAACAGGATATTATATTATAATATAGTCGAATTTAATTAAATATAGTTACATGTTTATGTTTTCAAGATTATAATGTGTTTTTAAATGTTTATTACAATTCTTAGAATTTAAAAAAATAATAGTTTTATTATTAAATTTAAGTATTTAAAATAAACAATAGGTTTTGAGTTACTGAAAGGAATATTGATTATTTATTATTTATAAATGATATAAAATTATTTAAAAAATATATATATAAATATAATATAGAACTATAAGTTGAGGAAAATTGTGCATACTGTTTTAATGCAGTTTAAAGCTGCTTAAAACCTTTTTAAATACATTTGACAAACAATTATGATAATAATTTAATTTTACGATAAGGATATAATAATTTATTTGCGTACACAAAAGATAAATAAAAACAGAAATCATAAATATAAATATAGAGTTAAGGTTATGTATTTGACATCTGTCCCTTCGATTGAATCCCAGAAAATTGATATTCTTTTCAAAACTGCGTTTTAGTTAAATTTGTATTTGTAGAAGGAAAAACTTCTATTTTTTTAAATATTAGCATTGGAATTAGAGAGTTGTGTGTGTTTTTTTTTTGTAAAAGGACGTGTTAAGTAGAATTGTCATACAAAATTCTTATAGAAGATTACAAATTTCGTTAAAGTGTAATTGAACAATTGTTCTAGCAAGTTTTTGTTTGATTATCAAGACATCGACCTAAAATAAATTAAAAACTAATTTCTAAACCATGCAAGTCAATTTGAAAGTTCCTTTCCGAAGAATTGATTTTCTTACCAAACTTTATTTATTATCTATTTTTCATAAGAATGATACAGTTTATGACTTTTTTAATGCTTACTTAAAACTTTTATACCAATAAATAATTAATATACAATATTTATATAATTAAATTTAAACTCAGTCATGAACAGTTTATGAAATCTGGAATTCACAATAGGGACAAAACTACTACGATTTATATATGTATATATATTTATATATTTTTAAATTTCTGTACAAATAGGAAATAATATTATTTTTATCAAATATCTGTGAACTCCTTATTGGAGTGTAAATCTCAATCGGGTAGCATATGAACAAAACTAACTGGAAACATCCCTCGTCTACTGGGATGGCCTTCGATAACACCTTCCATCCAATTTTCATCATCTGTTCGTTCATTAAGAACGATGAGAATTTCACCTTCTTTGAATTCCAATTCATCATCGTTGTCGGCAACACAGTCGTAGAGAGCGCGACATCTTCGGTGGCCATTCTTAAAATGAAATTTTATATTTATTTAAAATATTATTTTATCTGAACAAACTTAAGTTGAAGCTTAATAAACAATAAAAAGATATTGCCAATATGTAGAAGATCAATATAAAATTCTTTTACTTACGTAATTATTATATTGTTTTCCTTTCTGATTACTATCTGGTGATGCATTCAGCCGTTCATTATCGATTGATGAAAGATTTGAATCAGCAGAATAATCAAGTCCTCCAGACGAATCCATTTCTGACATCCATGGTTCATACTCAGTATAGTTTTGATTGAGTAGCTAAAATAATAAAATTAATATTTTTTAAATTAGTTTTCGAATAATACGGACGCTTGCAAAAAACACACACACATAAAATACGATGATAAGCGGCTGAATGTCATAATGTAACTGCTATTTTATTATGCTTTTTTAATTTTAATTTTAATTTAATTTAGTTAATTATTTAGTATTGCAATCAAGTTATGAAGTAAATTTAATAAAAGAGCCACACATTTTGCATTTTTTTGTTAGAGATATAATTGTATCAGCACAACTCTTTGCATTATAAATACCGTTTCTTCACTAGGACTCGATATTTTCTTTAACTTTCCAGCTTTACGCTGCAACAAAAAGTGGCATTATTAAATAATATACTTTGAATTGGTCCATGTTAAAAATAAAATGATACAAATATTTTATTTTTTAATCTAATCTAAAACAAATTCGAGGACTGAAATCAAAAGCTATCTTTTTTAAAACCCAAAAGTAAAACATGTTATGAATTTTGTTTGAAGGACCATCATAAACCTAGCGAGTGTATTACCACAAAGCTTTCACTGGGGGGGAACATGTTTTTTTTGTTGAAATGACGGACAATGCTACTTAGACGCCTAGATAGAGATGTTTTCAAATTTAGAAAAAATAAATTAGTTTTTTAAAGAATACAACAAGCTTTCCACCACAAATTCAACAAACAATGTGAATTTCGCAGTTAATGAAGATACAAGGACGACGAATTATACTATTTAAGGACACTCGAGCTTGAAAACTCGATGAAGACAATGTCGAACATACCCATAAATAAATAATATTCCTTAGTTATTTTTCAAGTTATTCAGTAATTGAAACTGATAATTATAGTTATTTACATAGTCCATCACTTGCTGTAATGTGTTTTTAAATTCTTGATTACACTCTATACACATCCATCGGATTGTGGATGTAATTTAACTAATTCAAACGAGTTTTTACCTTTCTGGGTGGTGCGACTGGCCCTTCATCCATTGAACTTATACTCTCATTTGATTGTCCATTTGATATTTCTCTTTCTGAAAATGAAAATTAATGATATTGATTGAAATTAATTATTTTTTCTTTATCATACCATTTGGTGGACCAGGGGGTGGAATTTTCGGTCTTGAAAGAGATTTATCTACATGTTTTAGTTGTGGAATTTCTCCTGTCGGTGGTAGAACTAGTTTGGCTCCAGCTAAATGTCGATTCAACGATTCTCCGCTTGGTGAACGTTTGTGACCAAAAGATGTCATTTGTTTTAGGCTTTGACTGCTACCACCAACCCCGCCGGTATCGTGCAAGCCAGCTGCTTTAACCTGTTGTGCCATAGTTGGATCAAATCTCTCGTATACTTTATTATCACAATGGAATATTGCGCCCCGTGCACTATCGACACTACGTAGATGTGGCAACGTGCTATATACCACTTCTGATTGGTTCTTATGGTTGACTATGTTGCGTGAGTCATTGTTATCGAAATTCTGTGAATGTCTAGGCGCATGGGGTAAGGTACCGTAGAAGGAGTTAGATACTGGAGGTGGAGCAGGTGCTGTACGTTTTTTCAAGGAATTCATATTTGCTAAGAGAACAACGAATAAAACGTTATGCATATTAAAGATTAATAATAACAACGGTTCATTTACCAGTTGAAGTGGATTTCCTGGCTCCTTGAACAAGGCCACCTCGTTGGCTGCTCGTAGTTGAACCAGGACTGGAACCACCCCCACCAGCCAGATATTGTCCGATGGGAATGTGTTGCTTCGGGCTAGTACCGGCCTGATTAAAGGGTACAGTTGTTGTTGGCAACTGAAACTGTCTATTCGGACAATTTGATATTGGACTAGAACCACTTTGTATTGAATCACATGTCGAGGAACGTGAACGCAAGATGGGCGAATCACCTCCAGCAAAACTTGGTGGTCGGGAACGTGATTTCTGGCAAGAAAAAAAAAAACCAAAGAAATTCAATATATTTGTTCATTTCGATTAAAGGAAAAATAATACTCACTCGCTCATCAATGACCGTATCATCGTCTGAGAAATCTGTTGAACCATCGTCATTTGGCAGATTCCAATCGGTGTTGATATGATCAAAAGCACTCTTTTCTCTTCTTATGGCACATTCAATCTAAAAACATAATAGAAACGTTAATCTTGTAATGAACTCGTGGGAGTACTTTTTTCGGCTTACCAATTCCTGGCACGCATTGTGACCCATTTCTTTGGCAATTTCTAAAGGAGTTTTATTTTGTGAGTTCCTTAACTCATAATCTGCTCCAGATCGCAACAATAGTTTCAAACATTCGCGTCGATCATGCAGAGCACACAAATGTAACGCAGTATTTTTTCCAGTCATGTCTATGACATCTGGGGGATTTGTCGCCTTATTAAGGCCCTTTGGTGGCATATTTTGTATAAGAAAATCTACTATATGCAATGTGGAGCCCATTTCGCGTAAAATGGCTAAGTGAAGGGCAGTTTCTCCATCATCAGATGATGGCAAACAGCATGTCAAATCGGCTCCTTCAGCCCAAACTTGCAAAAGCTGACTCATATCAGCATTAACTATGGCTTGTTCGAGATCACAGCGAAGGTCATTGTCATCGGCACACGTTCGCATTACATAGCGTTTTGCAACATATTTGGCGCGGATAAAATCATATCGCTGTTCCCTGTCGAAATTAAAACAAAAGCATAAGATTTTACTTTTTTTTGGGTGGAAATTGATAAAACCATTGAATATAAATTAATTAGAACATAATTGAATTAATGAGCACAAGTAAATTGACAAATAAAGGAGACCATGAATTAATGGGATTAAAATTTCAATATCAATCAATTTTACATTGTGCTATCCGGTGATAGTTTTCCTCTTCCCAGTGTTGCTTCCATAATCTCATTAAGTGTACTATTGCCCATTGCACGAGCAATTAATAAATTCGCTGTTGTCAGGTTGTCTAATGTTAAGCTCTGTATTCTTGAATGATGCACTCCAAGATCCCGATGTACACCCGAACATTGAATGCATACGAGAACACCGAAATTTAAACTTATCCACGTGACATCATTACGAGAACCACAATCACAGCATTGGTCATTTCCTGGTAAATTTTGGACGTATCTGAAAATAGTTAAAAAGTATGATTTTTCGTTTAACTGATATTTAATATTTGAATATACATATGTATGTACATAATGTAACTTAAATTAATTTCGGTATTAAAAAATGTATGATACTCGTATTATTCTTCACATAAAATATAAGCATGTGAAATTGTTTCTATTTCATTCTACTTCTAACACCAAATTAAAGTCGTTCCGAAGGACACAATCCTTAGAAAAGCTTTCTAACCTAATTTTTTGAGACAAAGCCTTTTGGCTGGCAGGTGAGTTATTGTTTTTGAACAATGGTAATGGAATGGATATCTTACAGACTTATTAAAATCATTAACAAAACACTTAATTTTCATGTTTACATTTATTTATAACCCAAGCAGTTCATATTTAAATACAAACATTTGTTGTTTTTTCACCCCCAATTTGTATGAATTTCAAAGCCACTTGGTGGTTCAAATCTTTCATCATAGTGTATCTTTTTTGAGGCTCTCAGAAAACAAGGAGTTCCATGACGATGACGATAATGTTCAAAGTTATGTTGCTGAGATGGTCCATAATATTGTTGATGTGATCTCAAATGAGTATGCCAATGTCCATTGTGACCATCGTGGCCACCAAATCGATGTTCATGATGATTAGAATGACGATGGAGAGGAATTCCATGATCCCGATGACAATGCCATTTATGTTTTTGTCCATCGGAATGATCTAGATCATTAGTTCTATTTTGGATGTTGATATTTTGTTGTCGGCTATGATGAAAGAAGAATCCAGGGTGACGATGAAATCGATTATTTTCAAATCCAGGATTTGAACTTGATCCACAAGGTTCACTACTTGTAGTTTCTTTAGGTGCCATTCTGTTATGTATGCTTATTTTCTTTTCTTTAGATGATGTCCACTTCTTTTAAGCTTTTGCTTCACTGAATAAATGCCCATAGAACTTCTGCTATTTAAACGAATTTGAAGACACACCTCTACGATTTCGTGCGTCATTTATTAAACTGTGTTGTGATTATCAAATTTGATTATCTATTTTTAGCAGAGAGGGCTCGCGTATTTGAGTGATTTTTGTTTTTGTGAAAATAACATCTTTGTGTGCAGGCAAGTGATAGTAGAAAGTACTCGTATGCGGTATCTGAGTAGGAAAGTATAGTACGTAATTTCAAATGGAAAATTGCATCATTCTGTTTATCTTCATGTAAAATTGATTTCATGAATTCCAAAATATTTTCAAATATGGAAAAATTATTATTTCCATATTAAATTTAATAAAGGGTTGTTCTTGTAGCTTGAGGCGCAAAGAAACCTGTTCTTTAGAAGCTAAATAATATGAATGGGCATACCACTACGCAGTTTTTGGTTGGGTACACAAGAACAGAATTCTTCTTTGTCTATTCTTCTATTAAGAACCCAACGATTTTTAATTTTATTCCTTCAAAGAGATTTAATTTATAAAAAAAAACGATTTTTAAGATTTCATTATTTAAAAAAAAGTTTGTTCTATTGTTGGTATCGCCGCGGTTCTATTAAAACTTCCTAAAACAATTTTTTGTGTTTTAAAATATTTGCATTTGAACCTTGAAATCAATGATAGAAATTATAAGATTTCGGGCGTTCTATTTCTTTATAATTTAATAATAGAAGAAAGTAGAGCTTATGGAGTTTTGACAGAATATTTTTTTTTCCCATTTACATAAACTAGAACATTATGTAGTCTACATTATGACGAAAAAAATGCGCTACATGAGGAACTGTTTTCTTAGTTATACATTTTCTTTTTAATGGTTTCATCGGTTTTAGTTGAAAATTGTGTATCAAAAGATATTTAAAATCAGTTATTCAGCTACATACATACATACTGTAACGAGCCACTTTGCCTGTGTGGGGTCGAGACTGGCATCATTGAACCCGTAGCTCAGCGGTTGCGAAGGTTCTTCGACCCTGGACTCATCACAAAAAAAAAAGCCAGTCTAGCATCCCGGTGTTAATGATGCGCGAGATATCTTCCTTAAACCCTCCCTACCTGGTTGACTCCCTCGCTAGAGCAACCCCTTTCTTCGGCTTCTTCTCCTTACCCCTTCTTTCCCATCTCCCCTTCAATCTCTCATCCCTTTATGCTTAAAAAAATTAAACCATCATCTTAAAGCTTTTAGGCTTCATAAAAAATCCATATTGTTTCTTTTTTTTTTTTTAAATACAGAATATTTTATTAGAATATTTAAATTTTAAAAGGCTTTAATTTCAATTCATAAAATGTATATGTATATGTACATATTAAATAATCAATTTAAATTTTCCAAAAAAAATTATTTATCACAGCAAAAATTTTAATTTATTTAACAAGCAAATTACTCATAAGTGGCAATCATACGCCAATCAAGCGAAACTCCGATTGATTCGATAAGAATCGTCTTCGATTTATTAAAAAAGTTGGATCTTCAAGATCTCTTTTACTTCCCTTTTTCTTTTAAAATCTCAACTCCCCTTCTTTGCAAAACCCCCCTTTTTTATTCGAAGCTATGTATGTATATCTTTTTCTTTTTTTCTCTTTTTTATTATGAACACTCGTTTACCCGCACTTTTATTAATTCATATGTATGTATATGTATATATATAAAGAAAGAAAATCGACTTACCCGCTCTTCTGCTGTAGTGGCCACTGCTGCTGGAAAGCTAAGGTCGATGAATAATTTAACGTAGGTCAGGTTTACGAAATTGTTCACTGAGGTTAACTTCGAACAAAGCAAATTAAACTAAATTTATATTACGTTTCGCGGAACGTATCTCATCAAAAGATTTTCGGATTTGAATGAACGATATTGTCACCACAAATTTAATTTAAAATAAAAGTTGTTAAGTTTTAAAACAAAAATAGTTAAACTTTAGAATAAAAAAAAATATATGTATTAATGATGGTGGTCGAACTTCAGCAGGCTTTTGCTCCGGTGCTTTTTGTCGGCGCCTAGACACTCTAGGCTACCGGGCTTCTATAGGTTAGGGGTGCTGAATATTCAATATGAGTCCGCCCACGTAATCCTGTTGAGATTCTTTGTAAATTTATCCTTTTTCGGAAAAACCTTGTTGATCCTTAATATTATATCCTTCAGGATACCTTTCGGGAGCTTAGCTTTTAGATTTTTCTTCTTTTGTTTAAGGCACACCAAATGGAATTTTAAAACAAAATGTCCTCAAAAAAAACTATAACACTTTATTTTACAAAGTGGGTATTTAAATTTATATTTGAAATTTAATGTTGGTCATATGACCGACTATGACTTTATTTGCTGGTGCTTCCTCTAGGCTTTCGGCTTTCAAAAAGAATCTAAGCTTCCTAGCCAACCTGCGGACTACCCATTTTCATATTTTAGAGAATCCAGCAAAGCTCCTATCCCGTTGATGGTTCTCCAACTCACCAACACACGGATCCCAGTCCCTATCTAACGCTTCTGAACCAAGCGGATCTCTTCTAGTAAAGTGGAAATGTTGCTTCTTAGAAACTCTACTCAACCTAAGATTCCTAACCAACATTTCCACCTTACCGCCTCCGTATCTGCAACGATTACTATCTGATAGTAAGTTTTGCCTTTTTGTGTTGCATACTTTAGGGATACCCGGTTTCAATTAATTTTAAATTCTAAGGCTAGGTAACAGGGCTTTGCGTTTTGCAAGTGTATCGCACACAAGGAACATGCAAAGGAACCCACGACATATCTAATAAAAACAGAGATAAAAAAAATGATTCAAAACAAAAATCGTGAATTGAAACGAATTTACGTTACATAACAAAAACAGGAAGTAAACATCAAAGAAACTCTAGCATTGATTAGCAATAAAGCAATCGGATTAATTCTTAGTCAGGTAAAAGGTAAACACAAAAATATATATACGCACATATATACATACGTATGAGAATTGGAGTTTGGTTATGCAATGACCATACGGTTACATTTTGTTAGTTTTGTTTTTGTTTTCTTTCTCTTTTTGTTTTGCCGTCGGGAAATAGAAGTTTGAGAAATATGTTTTGCCGACGGGAAATAGAAGTTTAAAAAAAAATGTTTTGCCGACGGGAGATAGAAGTTCAAAAAGGTTTCTTAGTGAAACGAATTATGAAAGTGTTTTTCACCAGGAATCATTTGATTCAAGGAAAACGTGGGACGCGAACCCACTTAAGTTGTATCTAGCCGGGCAAATAAACATTTAAAAAAAAATTATATTCATTGTCTCATATCCTTGGCATGGAATATGCCTAAGGATTTGCCATTTAAATTTTCAAGTTCATACATGGCACTGCCTATAACTTTTTTCACGCGACACTTGACAAATTTGGGCAAAAGCTTGGCATTAATGCCCTGAGTAAAGTTACTCTGCGCGAAGTTTCGATGAAAAACTTCTTGTCCTTCACGATAGTTGACGGCTTTCGCACGAGTATTGTACGTGTTTTTTGACTTAACGTATGCCCTGAATATATTCTTCGATACATTTTGTCTCGCGAGGGCGGTTTTTGCAGCATTTGGCAAGACTAACATTTCCGAGTCGTTCAAGGCATCCAGTTTTCGTAAGAGTCGGTATGAGGATCCGTGAGATATCATGTTTTGCCCAAATAGAGCAAAGTATGGTTGGCAGTTCAACGATTCATGTACGTCGGATCGTAGAGCGCATGCTATGCTTGACAAATGAACGTCCCAATCATTTTGCTCCTTAGATATCATCACACGTAACTTACTCAAAACGCTCCTGTTAACGCGCTCGGCAATGTTAGCCTGCGGAGAATATAGTGCCGTGCGGATATGCTGCACACCATAATTAGACAAAAACTGTTTAAACTCGCTGGAGATGAATTGTCGCCCATTATCGGAATGAATATATTCAGGGGTCCCGAAAGTATGAAAAATATCGCTTTCGAGGAAAGCTTTAACTTTCGACGAGGTAGCTTTCGTCATTGGTTTGAGGAACACGAATTTAGTGAAAGCGTCAACTACCACGAAAACATATACATTTCCTCGCTTCGTACGCGGATAAGGTCCCAAAAAATCTATGTACAACCTTTGAATTGGTCTTTCCGTCACGATCTGCTTGGTGATGGGTGGACGAAGAACCTTATTCGGTGCCTTTACCATTTTACAAGTATCGCAGTCACTCACGAACGCTTTGATGTCCTTAGCCATTTTTGGCCAGTAGTACTTATTTTTTAAACGACAATAAATTTTCGTAAAACCACTATGACAACTGAGTTTAGATTCATGGACTGATTTAATACATTCGTGAGTGAGAGCGTCTGGTAACCAAAGACGCCACAATGAATCCTCCTCCACCACATCACCAGTCCTGAACCTTACTCTTTTGTATATATATTTTCCCGATACAACAAGGTCAGGAAGAGCAGATTGATTGGAAAGGATGCTCTTTCTCAACTGGGAATATTGTTCCGAATCGAATTCAACAGAATCAAGATCAATATCTTTACCTATTGCCAAAGAATCAAGCTCTTCATATTCGGTTTTTGAAACGGTTAACTCTGCAGAAACCTCTTCCATCTCCATTCGCGACAGGACATCCGGCACCACGTTGAGGGATCCCTTTCGATGTTCAATTTTGAAATCATAGCCTTGCAATTCCAGGCTCCATCTAGCCAGTCGTCCGGATAACTCCTTCATCGACATCAGCCATTTAAGGCTAGAATGGTCTGTTATTATTTTGAAAGGTAATCCATCAACATAGGGCCTAAACTTCCTGACGCTTAATACAGCTGCAAGACATTCCTGCTCAGTAACCGTGTAATTTTTTTGCGCTTTATTCAACTTTTTTGACATATAGGCAATAGGTGATTCGTTGTCGTTCTCATCCAATTGGAAAAGAACACCACCCACTCCATCGGAAGACGCGTCGCACTGAATGACGAATTCTTTCGAAAAATCCGGTTGTTTTAACACTGGTGACGAGGAAAGTGCATCCTTAAGCTTGTTAAAAGCCAACACCGCTTCGGGTGTTAATTCAAATTTTGTCTTTTTCTTAAGACAATCCGTAAGCGGAGCGGTGACGTCAGCGTAGTTTCGAATGAATCGGCGATACCATCCGGTAAGACCGAGAAACCTTCGCACTTGTCGGATTGTTGTCGGAAGCGGAAAGTTGACCATTGCCTCCACCTTGTCAGGATTAGTCTTCAAAGTTCCTTGACCGACAATATACCCAAGGAATTTTATCTCCCGCATGCAGAACTTGCTTTTGTCTAAGTTGATGGTAAGGTTTGCTCGACGTAGGCAAGCAGCCACTTCGGTAAGGATGCGCATATGAGACTCGAAGTCTGCAGTACAAATAAGCAAATCGTCCAAGTAAACAAACACGTTATCACGGAGATGACTGGGCACCACTTGGTCGATAACTCGACACATTGTCTGACCCGCGTTACTAAGACCAAAAGGCATTACTCTGAACTGGTAGAGTGGCCTACCAGGAACTGCGAACGCTGTTTTCTCTCGAGACTTCTCGTCAAGGGGTATTTGCCAGTACGCGTCCTTTAAGTCGATCCCCGTGATAAAGTGAGTGTCTCTTATGCGACTCAACAAGCCTTCAACGTGAGGCAACGGATACGCATCCTTTACCGTGACTGCGTTAACTTTTCGAAAGTCGAGACACAACCGAACTTTCCCTGGCTTTCGGACCAAAACGACCGGACAGCTCCATGGTGAATTGCTGACTTCAATAACTCCAAGCTCTAACATGCGGTCTAATTCCTTGTACGCCTCTTCCTGACGCACTGGAGACAGTGGGTAATGTCGAGATTTAATCGGTACAGCGTTACCCGTATCGACTGTATGACATCCCAGATTCGTTTTCCCTAAGCCTAACACCATAAAGTTGGGAAACAGATTTTTCACCTTCTCTAACTGAAGTTTTTGTTCTGGAAGAAGATCTATCAGTTCCGCGTCAGCTTTAAAATTTACCTCCTCTTCACCATTGTCAATATTTCCTTCAATTTCGCTTATTTCAGGCATTAAATGAAAATTTCGCCAAAAGTTCATCCCAAGGTAAAGCTTTTGAGTGAGGTTGGGAATTAAGTAATAGGTAATTGGTTTGGTAACTCCGTTGTACGTCGTTGGAACTTCACAATATCCCACGATATTATGCGATTTTCCATCCGCAGTCCGTACTTCGTTTTTATATGGAGTTACTTCCGCCCCAATTTCCTTTACCAATGCCCAACCATCCTTTCCAATAACGGAGATTGAAGCTCCGCTATCTAACAATCCGAAGACAGATTCATCGTAAAGCTTTACGTTGGCATACATCCGACCATCTGAATTAGATGAAATTATAGTTTCGACAATTTGCTTACGAAATTTTTTTCGTTGACGAAACCTTCGACGACACTTTTGAATATGAACGCTTGATGAATTATAGCCATGCCCAAAAATACGAGCACGAACTCTGGCATAATTCATCTTGCGATCATGTAATGTCTGAAGGTTAAACGATTTTAATGGATGGGATGCATCTTCAGAATCTTCGAAGTGTCTTCGTTCCAAGATCTTGATTGGAACATTTTTCTCAAGAGCTTTACTTAAATTGTTGTTGGATGGAAATGATTTTATTGTTGAGAGGGGTTGGGAGCATTCCTGGTGGAACGAAGATCCCCACTCCTCCTCTCGTTCCCGTACAGGTTTCCCGAGTGTTTACCGCATTCCACAGTACTCACTCCTTTTGCTCCACAAAGAAAGCAAAACAAATTTCTGGTTCTCGATGGACAGAAATGATAGGCATGGCCTTTCTGGTCGCAATTCCAGCAAACATAGTTTGCCGTTGAAGTTGCCTTTCGAGCACCTGAAAAAGCTGCAACTTCCTCCCCCTCGAAAGGTTCCACTTCTTGGTTTTCCGCAATGGCAATTTCATGAACTGCTTTTGGTGCTAAGGATCTTTTAGCTAAAAATCGCTCAGCCTCTCGCGCTTTATTTCGGAGCTCTTCAAGGCTCTTTACATTGGAAGCCAACAGGATTTCACCAAGTTTATCCTTAGTGTTGTTTCGAATAACGTTGACCATCTTCTTTTCGTCGAACGGTTCCATTAATCGATCGTTAAGACCCGCTACAGCATGGTAAAATTCGTCAAATGACTCCTTAGGACCTTGCCTTCGTGTAAGCAAACGCATACATATTTCAACATCATCTTCGAGTCTGCCGAACTCTTTGTTCATTGCTGTTTTGACGTCACTAAACTTTGCATTGGGGTTTCTTTTAAGATATGCCCAAAACCATTTGTTTGGCCTACTTCCGGATGAGAGCAAAATTTGAAAATTTGCAATCATCTGTTCGTCCGTATAACCAGAGGATTTTTGCATACGTTTGACTTTGAACAAAAATTCGGAAACGTTTTCAGACCCATCGTAGCTGATATGCCACCGGTCAAGCCTACACCTATCTGACGTGCTAGGCGAAGATGATGGTGCAATTGATTCCCTTGGCGTTGGGGTAAGAACTTCCGGCCCTCCATCAGCGTTATTCGAAAATGGATTAATATTCCTTGAATTGTTTCTTTCCTGTTGATTGATACCAATCGACTCCAACTTGGCTATGACGTTATTCATGAAAACATTTAACGTCTGCATGAGCCTCACCTGATTGCCAGTTATCGCTGACTCTATGCGATCCAACAATTCGTTTGTCTCATCGACTCTAATTACATTATGGTTAGTACCACCGCTTGCAGGGACTTCACCTTCAGCTGTATTTTGTACCCTACCGTCTATGTCAACATTCCCGTTTTCACTAGCCATGGTAGATGTGAAATCGGAAACAATTGAGTTAATATCTTCAGAAAAACTAAACGTATTATTCAGATCAAAACGATCGATCGTATTTCTAAATCTTTGATGGAACTCCTCAAATTTAGCTTCGTTATATAAACTGACTTCCTGTAGTTTCTCTTGGAATGACTTTCTTCTCTGCTTGCTCATACCTCAACCAGAATCTACCGAGTATACCCCTTCACTACGAAAAAGGACTTCCGCTACCGATTCTTGAATCCAAAAAAAAATCAAGATCAATGAATTGATCAGTTCGAAAACCCTCAACAGAACAGGACACTCGAACTCTATTATGGTCCTAATGCAGGTTGAACTAGGAAAACTCAAAATTAAAAACCATCTATTTCAAAGTCTAAACCAAAGAAAATGCAAATTTACTAAGTGTGCTCAACAATGTAATTAAAAAAAAGTACCTAATAGTAAAAGTTTTAAACTGAAAAAAAAAAAAAAAAAAATAATTCGAAAACTTGATTATCTAAAAAAAACGTTCAAATTTCAAAACTATTTTCAAAGATAAAATAAATGTATGTATGTATGTAATTCTGTACTTCAATTCAAATTAATTATAATTCTACACTCTGTTTATGTTTTTGATTATAGTTCAGGAAATCAACCCTTTTTCCAACAGGATGTTTAATATTGAACTAAATTTTAAGACTTCAATTTAAAAAAATTATATTAAAAAAAATCAAATTAAAAATCAACTATAAGTTTTTGCGACGATAAGAAAAATTTCATCAGGATACGTGACCAAACTCAACACGAACATCCAGCTCCAAACCTGAAATTCTTGTTCGAACTTACCATCAAATATAATATTTTAAAGAAAATTACTTCAAAAATGTTTTCAAAATATATAAAAATTTTATTATGTTATTATAATAAAAAAAATTTAAAATTTTAAAATGATTAATTATTAAAAATTGTGTTTATTTTCAAAATGTATCTTCATAAAAAAATAAAGGGATGAGAATTTGATAAGAGAAATGAACAGGAAAAGAAATGATAAACACGGAGAAGAAGCCGTGTTCTGCGAGCCAGATAATAAAACAAAATTAAAATAAACTACTTTAACTATTGTTAAAAAAAAGGACTTGAGGAAAAAAAATAATCTTTGAGTTTCAGAACTCCAAGGACGAATCACTAACTTCATCCTTGAAGGACTCTGAAACTCTCCGAAAATAAATGACTTGCTGGAAGGACCTCCGAATACGCCTTTACATAAACGGGTCTCTTCCGAGCATTAGATTTGTTTAAAGTGTGTGCCACTTGTCTTGCTATTTGAGTTCCTTATCAAGAATGCTCAAAGACTTAAACATTTGATTCACATCACTTGTTAATAAAAAGGAATTTTGATTATGTCTCACTTGTGGCAACGCGGTACCAAATACCCAATCCAGTAACCGGGACTCACGAAATCAACATAATCAAATTCAAATTTAAACTGAAAAAATATAAAAAGAATGTTAATGGAAATTATTTGAAAAAACTAAATGCATTGGCTCATAATAAAACTTTAGCCTCTCTATCTTCAAAATTAAAATAGAGGGCTCCACGTTGGGCGCCATTTGTAACGAGCCACTTTGCCTGTGTGGGGTCGAGACTGGCATCATTGAACCCGTAGCTCAGCGGTTGCGAAGGTTCTTCGACCCTGGACTCATCACAAAAAAAAAAGCCAGTCTAGCATCCCGGTGTTAATGATGCGCGAGATATCTTCCTTAAACCCTCCCTACCTGGTTGACTCCCTCGCTAGAGCAACCCCTTTCTTCGGCTTCTTCTCCTTACCCCTTCTTTCCCATCTCCCCTTCAATCTCTCATCCCTTTATGCTTAAAAAAATTAAACCATCATCTTAAAGCTTTTAGGCTTCATAAAAAATCCATATTGTTTCTTTTTTTTTTTTTAAATACAGAATATTTTATTAGAATATTTAAATTTTAAAAGGCTTTAATTTCAATTCATAAAATGTATATGTATATGTACATATTAAATAATCAATTTAAATTTTCCAAAAAAAATTATTTATCACAGCAAAAATTTTAATTTATTTAACAAGCAAATTACTCATAAGTGGCAATCATACGCCAATCAAGCGAAACTCCGATTGATTCGATAAGAATCGTCTTCGATTTATTAAAAAAGTTGGATCTTCAAGATCTCTTTTACTTCCCTTTTTCTTTTAAAATCTCAACTCCCCTTCTTTGCAAAACCCCCCTTTTTTATTCGAAGCTATGTATGTATATCTTTTTCTTTTTTTCTCTTTTTTATTATGAACACTCGTTTACCCGCACTTTTATTAATTCATATGTATGTATATGTATATATATAAAGAAAGAAAATCGACTTACCCGCTCTTCTGCTGTAGTGGCCACTGCTGCTGGAAAGCTAAGGTCGATGAATAATTTAACGTAGGTCAGGTTTACGAAATTGTTCACTGAGGTTAACTTCGAACAAAGCAAATTAAACTAAATTTATATTACGTTTCGCGGAACGTATCTCATCAAAAGATTTTCGGATTTGAATGAACGATATTGTCACCACAAATTTAATTTAAAATAAAAGTTGTTAAGTTTTAAAACAAAAATAGTTAAACTTTAGAATAAAAAAAAATATATGTATTAATGATGGTGGTCGAACTTCAGCAGGCTTTTGCTCCGGTGCTTTTTGTCGGCGCCTAGACACTCTAGGCTACCGGGCTTCTATAGGTTAGGGGTGCTGAATATTCAATATGAGTCCGCCCACGTAATCCTGTTGAGATTCTTTGTAAATTTATCCTTTTTCGGAAAAACCTTGTTGATCCTTAATATTATATCCTTCAGGATACCTTTCGGGAGCTTAGCTTTTAGATTTTTCTTCTTTTGTTTAAGGCACACCAAATGGAATTTTAAAACAAAATTTCCTCAAAAAAAACTATAACACTTTATTTTACAAAGTGGGTATTTAAATTTATATTTGAAATTTAATGTTGGTCATATGACCGACTATGACTTTATTTGCTGGTGCTTCCTCTAGGCTTTCGGCTTTCAAAAAGAATCTAAGCTTCCTAGCCAACCTGCGGACTACCCATTTTCATATTTTAGAGAATCCAGCAAAGCTCCTATCCCGTTGATGGTTCTCCAACTCACCAACACACGGATCCCAGTCCCTATCTAACGCTTCTGAACCAAGCGGATCTCTTCTAGTAAAGTGGAAATGTTGCTTCTTAGAAACTCTACTCAACCTAAGATTCCTAACCAACATTTCCACCTTACCGCCTCCGTATCTGCAACGATTACTATCTGATAGTAAGTTTTGCCTTTTTGTGTTGCATACTTTAGGGATACCCGGTTTCAATTAATTTTAAATTCTAAGGCTAGGTAACAATACATAATGTTCTACATTTCACATTCACTCGAAATGAAATTGAAATCGATTCAAAATATAAATTGAAGTTCTAAAATTCAAAGATTGATACCGATTTCATTTTTTTCGAACTCAAAACGAAGTGAATTTCCGTTCTACATTTCGATATTTGGGATTTTCAAGTGATTTAAATTTAAATAGATTAAGTTGGTATGATTTGAGTTCGACAAGAGGGAACATACTTGGTTCGCACTTGAGAAGTTGCAGTTTCTACTTTGTATTTGAGGGAAGTTACAAAGCAACATACCAAATGTCTTCTCTACACCAAAAACAACTTAAACAGCTTTCTTCCAAAAACTTTCATAACTATACTTCGATACCAGTCTTTCCCAACCGATATTTGGAAACTGCTTATCGCAAAGAACCAAAAACTGCAGCTAATGTGCATCAACAAATAAGAAAACACTAATATTTTATATTTATTTTATTAAAAAGCGCAGAACATAAGAAACATAAGTGATTTCGAAAAGTATTCGAAGTTATGAAATCGTTCGAATGATAGAACCCTGAAAAAAATTTCACTCGATTTTCAATTTAGATTTCGATTTCATTTCACTCGATTTTGAGAACCAAGTTGATTGTTTTCTGATTTTAAAAAATTAAAGGCATGAGTACGATAACTTTGGGGCCAAAAAAAATAACAGTTTTTAGTAGAGGGGCTCAGTATAAGCACAATTTTATAAAAATTGACTTAAAATATAAAAAATTACTTTTTATCCATATCATGAGAAAAATAATAATTAGAGTGTTTTCTTTCATACATTTTGACTTTGAATCCAATTATTTTAAAACCTATTGACTGAATCAACTTTATTTAACATTATTATAAACTGTAGAGTTCTGGCTTTTGAAAAAGGTATAATTTATAACTGTTAGTGTTGCCGTTGTTTTTAAATTATGTTTTTTAGATTTTAAGTCATTTTTTATAAAATTGGCCCGAGGGGAGATAGACCCCCAAAATTGTTATTATATTTTGGCGCCAGAGTTGCCGTACTCTTCCCAAATTAAAATGTTTTTTGTTTCACTCACCTTAAATTTGAATTCAGTGAACGAGATTTCGCTTATCACTTTCTCTACTTTTTATACAAATAGTTATTCAAACTTTTTCCTTTTATCTTCTTTATTTTAAACAACTTCGTGCCATAGTTAGGTCATACTAAAATTGAATTCTTAGAGGAGTTTATTTTTGTTTTAATATAGATTAAAAATAATCATCAACCAAAATAATACTCTATTGAAAGTACTTTCTTCAACTTGAATCATGTGCAGCTAACGCAAAATAATCGCCTTTGCTTTTCACTTAGATCCGTAAGGATGATGCAATTTTTATCAAGCGATACTAAATTTTTCGAAACCATTAATCAAGATAATTTATTTTTAAAGTATTACAAACCATATAAATCGAAACCTAACATCTTAAATGACATTCAGAATTTTTAATGATCCAAAGTTATGATAAATGAGATTCATTGATAAAATTAAAAAAAAGAAGAAGAAATAACTTATTCAAAAGACTCACCAAAAAAACCACTCAATCATATTCGAGATACAATTTTGTTTTAAAAACAGAGAAAAATGACTCAAGTTAGTTCAGTTGTTTGATAAAGTTTGCCAAGGCGAATCTTTACCCTGATAAATAAAAATGTTTTTCTTAATTAACAACAACTGGCGCACTGGCGCCGCCGCTGCCGCCGATCATTGGAGCTGTAAATTTTGCTGCGCAGAAAGTCAACGAGACCGATTTAAAAAACTATTTTATCATAAACGTTGCCAAAGTTTGTGTTGTACTTGTAATCGTTGCTGTTCTCATCACTGTGCTTTTCAACACCGGAAACAATGTCATGGATATGGACAGCAGTACCGCTATCATGGGCCACTCAGTCATGGAATTCAATTCTTCCAGAAATTGGGGCTATTGTTCTTTTTACTTATAAATCGTAAATGGTTGTTTTGGTGGTGAAATTATTTTACTTTAAAAATGGTTTGCGGGGAAATAAAATAAACATTGTATTACGAGTATATTCAAAAGACTGATTAAATTTGTTTTGTATTGTATCTGTATATAAAAAAAAATGTGCCAATAAGAGCGGTTGTTGTTAAATTAATAATAAACAAACAAGAGTGTTAAGAATTAATGAAGTTTTATTTATTGATAAGGTCAATGTATACCATTGTATATGGAGTAGGCAAATGTTAACGTTTTAAAGACCTGGCTTAAGGCTTCACACAACGTAAGAGATCTGAGAGGCCTAGTTTTCTGTTCGACAGAACCGCCTGGGTAATGTTTAACATGAGAGTATTGGATGGCTGTTTCTTCAAAACAAAGGTTTTTGCAGTGCTTGTCTTCAATCTAAGATAGATAGGGTATTCGGATACGTTAGTGTTTTTGTTAGAGAATCGCTGATCTAAAAAAGCTGGGCTAAAAGAAATCCAAAGGTATCCTACAATTTTATGTATATGTGGGTATTTGACAGAACAGCTAATTCAAAAATGGTTGAATTTGGAGGAGTCTAAAAATTGATTTAAAATTTGTATGTTTTGGTAAAAATTCGGTAATTTATTAAAATTTTCTATTGAAAATTTGACTTTACAATTATTTTGGACCTCAAATTTTAAGTTTTTGTCTGCTTTGTATGAGGAGCTGAAAGTTGTTTTTTTTTTGCAACTATCTTCACTAAGCTACCCACCTCATTCAATAAGGTATCAAACTCCACCACGAAATTGAACGCAGCCAATTTTGAATAGCCTACTATATAGCCCAGGTTTCACTTTTAAAGAATTGTTTTAATGACTATTTAAAAATGGTACTAAAGGGTGATTTTTTAAAAGTCATGGGAAAGTTTTTCAAAAAAACACATACAATTCAGAAAAATGCATAAAATCTTTATTTGAATCGATAGTACGGTCCATATAATTTAATGTTCGAAGATTATTTTATGCAAATGTTTAACTTGTCTTCGCTCCAAATGGTCCATCTGCTTAGTCCAATTTTGGCATATTCTTTCCAACATATTGGCCGGTATCTCACGAATAAATGCTTCAATGTTGTCTTCCAATGCGTCAATTGAAGTGGGCTTGTCTGTATAGACATGCCCGCTATGGCTTTAACATAGCGCCACAAAAATAGTCTAAAGGCGTTAAATCGCACGATCTAGGCGGCCAATTGAATGGTCCCGAACGTGAAAAAAAATGCTCACCGAACTCGCCTCTCAATAAGTCCATTGTTGCGCGTGCTGTGTGGCATGTGGCACCGTCTTGTTGAAACCACATGTCATGCAAGTCAAGCTCTTGCATTTTGGGCAAAAAAAAGTTGGATATCATCTCACGGTAGCGCTCACCATTCACAGTTACGTTACGATTAGCATCATCTTTGAAGAAGTACGGTCCAATGATGCCACCATCCCATAAACCGCACCAAACTGTGACTTTTTCTGAATGCATTGATAGCTCTTGCAATGCTTCTGGCTGATATTCACTCCAAAATCGACAATTCTGCTTATTTACGTACCCATTGAGCCAAAAATTAGACTGACCATAAAATGGAAGAAGCGCGCGATGAACTTTCTTAACAGAGCACGCATTTTGATAATAAAATTCAATAATTTGCAAGCGTTGTTTGTTTGTAAGACGATTCACGGTTAAATTATAGATCAAACTGAAGATGTTTGACAGTGAAACAAAACACTAAACGTGCGTCAGCTGTTTAAACCAGTGTTGCCAAAAAGATAATAGCTACAAAATTTCCCTTTATAAAACAACGAAAAATCGTTTCCATCAAGATGTTCGGATTCAACACCTTGACAGTGTTTTGTTTGGGTCCACGTGAACTATAAGGTCTATGCTAATGCTGAACAATCGATTCAAGAATTTAAAGATGGAATTCGTAAAATTATCGAGGACTTATAACCGTTAATATGTGTATTGGCTATGGAATACTGCTATTACTTTGCTAATATTGTTTTAAATTGTTTATGAAATATAAATCCATTTATTTCTACTAAAAAATACTCGTTTTTTTTTAATATAAAATTAAACCTCTTTTTGAAAAGTCCTATATCCTATGAGACCCTTAAGGTGGTTTAATCACAACATTATTGCCTGCGGGCGATGTAAGATGACACAACCAATTATTTCAATCTCGGCCTGTTATAAAATCACTTTTTGAATTTAGATAGTATGTTGTAAATTTCAGCAGTGTTTTACACGTTACTTAAATTATTTTGTTATGATTCTAAATTCAGATAAGGAGAGGAGTCTTACTATTGCAACCTGAATTGACTGTACTTATATTAATCATGGCAACATTTTATTTAATTAAAAAAACTAAGAATAACTATTAGGAAATACTTAGCCACTGCCTAAATAGAGATGTCCCATAAAAACTATGATTTGATAAATCTGATATTACAAATTGTGAGATTATTTCAATGGCTTAAAAGGCTCCAACAGAGGAAAGAATATCTAGTTTTTATTTTCATTTCTCTTTGCTCTTCCTTTGAAAGAAATAACTTTAAAGAAGGTAGAGACCATTCATTACAACAAATAAATATATATATAATCAACGGTAACAAAAGTCAATTTCTAAGTAGTTTAGCTTTACTTAAAAATGGTACAAGTTGTAATTTATTTTATTTCACAACGCTGAATGTAACCTTTGACCTTTCAAATTTAATTGAACAAATACACGAATCGAAAATATGATTAATGAAATCCACTTACCTTATAACAGTCTTTTGTAGCTCAACTAAACTAGGACTCATTTGTGGGTTCGCATGTTGGAATGCTTTTGTTAATGCCTTTTCTTTACAATTTACTAACACAGCCATCCACGCCTTTTGATCGCTTTCGTCCTCAGCTTGGAAATGATATGGACGATTATCTATGTAAACAAAACAAGAATATTTCTTTCAATTTTATTTTGTTTGAAATATCAATTAGTAGTCACTCACAGCTTATTAGGTCAAAACCGCGTTTATCATCCGGTACAGGCTTTATTTGGCATGTCAACAAATTCACTCGAGTGGGTGCTTTAGTTTCATCGGCATGGCATATATCCAAAAAGCCGTCGGCTGTGACTCGGCATCGTCGCTTTTGCCACACTCGACGCACTTTGCCTTCACTCTTCTTTAACAGATGCCCAGATCGGGTAATGCCATGATGTTTATCCCCCTGCAACTGGTGCAATGAATAACCAGTTCCCTTATCCGTTGTTACATTCTCAACTCGTTCAAAGTCGGGCGTGCTACGGAGCAATGTTCGCAGATCCAACAAGCTGCGCCGATCATCGTCCTGTTTTTGTTTAATACTCTGGAGCTTGGCACTTAAATCGGCGATGTAGGTGCCAAAGTGATCTATGGTCTGTAGCCCGTCCTTGAAGTAGCTGTAAGAGAATACGAAAAAAAAAGAAACAAACAAGTATTTACTTGGATCCTGGACAAACTACGACGACGCACGGTCAGACTTACTTATTCAATGCATGGTAGTATTCGATGAAGTGCTGCAGCAGCTCGATACCAGTCTTTGTTTTGATTTCCTTATACTTAAGCAGATACTATAGGGATTGAAAGATGTTTTTTTTGTTTTCTTTTGTTTGTCAACAATTCAATGGAGAGTATCATTTACCTCGCACGTTTGAAGCTGATATATTCGTCGTTCCTTCTCCATTTCTTCGGCTACGGCAGCGGCATCGATTTCGGTTCGCAGCATGCCAGCCTCTTTGGCTTGGGCCTTCTTCTCTTTTTCAATCTTTATAAACTTCGCTTCGTAGTCTTTTGCAGCTTTGTCAAAAGGCCTTTTCATTTCGCCCCTCACTCCACGCAACTCTGACTTTAGCATCGAGTCAACTGGAAACATGATAATGTTGTTTATGTTTTGCATCTGAAAATTCGAAATTGGAAATTTTGTTATTTGTTTTGATTGAGTGCGCACAGAGAGCAGGTCTGCAAAAAAAGCAAAAGGATTATTTACCAAGGTCTTCATGAGGGCACTCAACTCTTTCGTGACGACTGAAAACTTTAAGAATGCAGCTCCGATGTCGGGTTCTTCTTGGTCAATTACTTTGCCACCGAGCCTTTCGAGGGCACGCACCAGGAACATTTCATTATCAACGTGAGCTTTGAATGAAAAATTAATGATCGTTAATTTATAATACTCTGAAAAAAATGTGTGGGCATAATTTGTAACTTACTATTGCCAGAGTTGTGAATGGCCTTAACTGCCTTTTTTAGTTTGGTTAATCCTTCCCTATCGATTTCAAGGCGCTGAAAATAAATAAAGATAAATTATAAATTAGTTTATTTTTAGTTAATTAAAATATGCTCAAGAGTTTTAATATTTTGTATGCGATAAATAATATGTAAGCATGGTTTTGACAAGAAGAAGAAAAGTCAAACTAGGGGTGTGTAATTATTCGCAAAAGGTAGGTAATCAACGCTTTTTAGAAATTACAGCTTTTTAGAAAATATAGGTCTTATTAGTCGTTGATTCTTTTTCATTTGTTCATTATGTTTAACATTTCTTTTATTTAGTTTATTTTCACCCAAAAAACAAGTATACGTCACAGAGTATCTCCAAAATTTTCACATTGAATTTTTGTATAACTTTTATATTTTCAAATAATTACATTACTATAGCGTATGTGGGTACATTAAAGTTTAAAAAATAGTGGGTTTCTCAATTGTATTGGTGTATCAGGTTTTAAAGCACAAGATCTCGACCGCCAATTGAGAAATTAACTAATCAGGAAACTTTTTTTTACAAAAATGCGAACTGTGACTGACAAATTTTCAGCATTTTTTAAAAAGATTCAATAATTTGAATGAGTGTATAGTTCCATTCTAAGGAAAGCTTATTTTTTTACTAGTCAAATGTCAAAAGAGATAGCCCCAAACCAAATAGTTTATATTTTAGTTTCTTAGTAGTAGTAAGGTGGTACAGTGGCGGAAAATTAATTAGAAAAGTTGTTTTTAAATATTTTAAAACAGGTTGTATCGACATAGTTTTTGAAGGAATTGTTTAAATTTATTTCTTTGTTTAATTTTTTTTGTTTTTTATTTTAATTTCAACATTAACAACATTATTATATTTTTAGAAATCATAGCTGGATGTGATTTTTTTTTATAGTTCAAACTTGGTCGGGTTACCCTCATTTTTATTCGCGACTGAACAACGCCTTGGAAGGCTGGCTACCAGGTCATGACACAATTTTTAGGGGAAATTCAATCCATATAAATCCATATAAATATTTGCAAAATGCTATTAATGCATACGTTTTTCGATTCGCACTACAGGACACACATCATCTCACCAGGAAAACGTTACCAAAGCTTCACGTTTCCGCCTATGCTTGATTGTCTTTACTGTGTACTTAGGATTTAGCTTCTGGTTAATTGGACGTCTCATATAACATTTGCCATCTGAACCATATATCTTTGCTTTGGATTCATCACTCCATTTGATTATTTTTCGCCAAAATTATAGTAGTTTTTCCCAAAAGTTTAAAAACGACTTTTAAGAACACCAATCGTTATATTCCATGCTGTTATTTCATTGCTTAATTGGGATGAAATGACATCACGAATTGCTTGACTGGTTGCGAAGGGATTGACCCTATTCTTTCGGACTATGAAATAATCTTCTCTTTGAGTTGGTTTTCTTTTTATCTCTTTTCTCTTGTGGTTTTCGAGGCTTATAGTCTCGGTGTATCATCTTCTTTGATCATCTTAACTGGTTTGCAAGGACTAAAGGCTGCAAGCTATTTTGAATCAATAATTCAACAAGTCCGAAATATAGTGCATTGTCTTCTACTTTGCTTGAATTTTTTTCAACAGTATATAGAATTTGTATTATGACAAACCTCTTTTATAAAACTTAAGCTAAGCCCTGAGCTATAATCTTTTATTAGATTTTAATTTTTTATTAGATTTTAATTTTCAACTTCAAATGTTAAGAAATTTTAACTTGGTTGAATATAGTTCGTAGTAAGTTTTTGCATAAAAACTTATGTTAGATGAACTGAAATTTTGGAAAAATTGCGTCTTGACAAGGTGCCTCACTCAGTCAACTGATGAGTCCATGTGAGTTCCACCCGGACGAAACGCCAAATTTTTTCAAGGACTAAAGGCTGCAAGCTATTTTGAATCAATAATTCAACAAGTCCGAAATATAGTGCATTGTCTTCTACTTTGCTTGAATTTTTTTCAACAGTATATAGAATTTGTATTATGACAAACCTCTTTTATAAAACTTAAGCTAAGCCCTGAGCTATAATCTTTTATTAGATTTTAATTTTTTATTAGATTTTAATTTTCAACTTCAAATGTTAAGAAATTTTAACTTGGTTGAATATAGTTCGTAGTAAGTTTTTGCATAAAAACTTATGTTAGATGAACTGAAATTTTGGAAAAATTGCGTCTTGACAAGGTGCCTCACTCAGTCAACTGATGAGTCCATGTGAGTTCCACCCGGACGAAACGCCAAATTTTTTCAAGGACTAAAGGCTGCAAGCTATTTTGAATCAATAATTCAACAAGTCCGAAATATAGTGCATTGTCTTCTACTTTGCTTGAATTTTTTTCAACAGTATATAGAATTTGTATTATGACAAACCTCTTTTATAAAACTTAAGCTAAGCCCTGAGCTATAATCTTTTATTAGATTTTAATTTTTTATTAGATTTTAATTTTCAACTTCAAATGTTAAGAAATTTTAACTTGGTTGAATATAGTTCGTAGTAAGTTTTTGCATAAAAACTTATGTTAGATGAACTGAAATTTTGGAAAAATTGCGTCTTGACAAGGTGCCTCACTCAGTCAACTGATGAGTCCATGTGAGTTCCACCCGGACGAAACGCCAAATTTTTTCAAGGACTAAAGGCTGCAAGCTATTTTGAATCAATAATTCAACAAGTCCGAAATATAGTGCATTGTCTTCTACTTTGCTTGAATTTTTTTCAACAGTATATAGAATTTGTATTATGACAAACCTCTTTTATAAAACTTAAGCTAAGCCCTGAGCTATAATCTTTTATTAGATTTTAATTTTTTATTAGATTTTAATTTTCAACTTCAAATGTTAAGAAATTTTAACTTGGTTGAATATAGTTCGTAGTAAGTTTTTGCATAAAAACTTATGTTAGATGAACTGAAATTTTGGAAAAATTGCGTCTTGACAAGGTGCCTCACTCAGTCAACTGATGAGTCCATGTGAGTTCCACCCGGACGAAACGCCAAAATTTTTTCAAGGACTAAAGGCTGCAAGCTATTTTGAATCAATAATTCAACAAGTCCGAAATATAGTGCATTGTCTTCTACTTTGCTTGAATTTTTTTCAACAGTATATAGAATTTGTATTATGACAAACCTCTTTTATAGGTTTGCAATGGTTTCCTTGGAAGATTGTTTCGAATAGTGCATCTGCACAATGAGTATTTCAGGTGTTAACTTTTGTTTTTACCCATTTTGGGTACATAAGAGATATAACCTTAGGAATCAGAGAGATAAAGTAAGAATTTTTCGGTTCGATAATAATTAACAAAATTGAAGTTGTTTCTTATAATCATTTTTCCAAGGAAATCGACTATTTATTTTAAACCCTCCTTTATGCAAAATAACAGATGAACTGTTTCTTGGGTAAGACTGTGTTTTTGGTAGACTTTAAAATAGAAACACATTGGAACACTACACAGTCCTTTATATTTAACTAGTGTCAAAAATATTAGTTTTTAATAATTGTTTTTACTTTTATAAAACAATAAGTGCACTTTAGGAAGTAAATTTAAATTATTTTAATAATATTACAATTTATTCTAAGGAAAACATGGGTCGCGGTAAGCATTGTTCCCATGAGGACAAATCTTCGAGGGAAATAGCCAGAATAATGAACAGATCTCTTAAGTTAATTGTAAACGCAATTAGGCCGCCGAAAGCCAATAAAGAGCTGGGAAAACCAAGAAAAACAACCCCAAGAGAAGACCGAAAGATCATTTGCGCCTCAAAAAAAGATCCTTACAAGTCTTCAAGGGAAATAAATAACGAACTACAGCTTCCAATAACTTCCAAAACTGTTTGTAGAAGACTTGTTGAAGCTAACTTGCACGGAAGGATCGCAAGAGGGGTGCTCTTTCTATGGAAAAAAATATAGCATCGCGGTTAAAATTCGCCCGAGATCATCTTGATTGGAGTGGGCCAGAAGGAGGCAAAAAGTAGAGAAATGTTTTGTGGACGGACGAAACAAAGATAAATTTGTTCGGAAGTGATGGCAGACAAACCGTGATAAGGCCTCATTTGAAAGAACTAAGTTCAACCAGAAAACGGTCAAGCATGGCAGTATCATACTTTGGGGTTGTTTTTCTTAGTATGGCGTTGGACCAATACATTTGATTGAGTGTAAAATGGGCACGAGTGCGATAACTTTGGCGCCAAGATATGTATGTATAATAACGGTTTTTGGTAGAGGGGCATAATACAAGCATTTTTTACTATGGGAGGGGGGTCTATCTCCCCCCGTTCAGGCGGTAGGGGCAATTTAAAAAAATTATTATTTAAAATGAAAAAAAAAAAAAATAAAAAATAACGGTGACACTTACAATTAAGTTTTATACATTTTTTTAAAGCCAACATTCTGTTTTATTAGCCAGTTTTTAATTCAAGTCAAAACTATGCGTAGTTTTTGAAAAATTTAATTTTAAACTCAAAATTTGAGTAAAAAAAGTTAAAAAAAAAGGTTTAAAGTGTAATTTTTCAATACTTCAAGATTATCTACCATTGTTTTTATTTCAGAATTTATTGCTCTTATTTGTTTTTGATCAAAAACTGAAGACTAGATGATTTTATGTCTTTTAGTTTTTGAGAAAATTATAAATAACCACAACTACTATTTTAATTTAATTCTTTTTTTTTGCTTGAGTGGGCTTATGTGTGGGTGTATGCAACAGTAAGGTGTGTGCGAGTTTGGGTGTATGCAACAGTAGGATCTGTAAGGGGGGGCATGCTGCCCCCCTGCAACCCCCCTGCTTGCGAACACTATAGGATTTGGGTGGGTGCGAGGTGGAGTGGGTGCAAGGTGGGGAGGGTGAAAGGTGCGATGGGTGCAGGATGGGGTGCATGCAAAGTTTCTTTTGCATTTAAATAAGCTGGATTTAAGAAAAATTAATTTACCCTAGGTGTATCTTAATCCATATTCGATTATTACTATCAAAATAAGACTACGTTAATACTTAAGCAAGGAAAAAGTAATTTAATTAAAATATTTATTTTGGTAATTTTCAATTTTCTCAAGAACTAGAAGACATAAAATCATATTTCAGTTTTTGATCAAAAACAAATAAGAGCAATGAATTCTAAAAAAAAAACAGTAAATAATTTGAAAGTTTTGAAAAACTACACAACCTTTTTTTTAATTTTTTTTGCATACATTTTTAGTTTAAAACAATTTTTTTCAAAAACTATGCATAGTTTTGACTTGATTTAAAAACAAGCTAATAGACAAAAATGTTGGCTTTAAAAAAAGGTATAATACTTAATTGTAAGTATTACCGTTATTTTTTTATTATTTTTTTTCCATTTAATGTACATATTTTTTTTAATTGCCCCTATCGCCTAAACGGGGGGAGATAGACCCCCCCTCCCATAGTAAAAATGCTTGTTTTTAGCTGTTCTATACAAATCCGTCATTAAACTTTGTCGCCAAAGTTATCGTACTCTCCCCACAAAATCTAACAATATTCATCAAGTACTACTGATCATGAAATGAAGAACAATAACAATATTAAACTACGAAAGTTAACTATACCAGTCTTCATAACAGCCTCTTAACATTTTTATATTATAATGTTATAATGCTTAACTTTTATATTATTTTGAAAAAGACAAAATTTGAGGTTATAATCAGGACTAACTACATTTTAAGAAATCATAGTCTCATACAGTTATGGCGGCCGTCAAATTGTGCGATCCGCAACTAACTTCATTACCAACATTTAAATTCAAAGTGGGATTTGACGTTGAGTCGGCGATATTTCGCGAGAATTTCAAATTTAAATAATATACAACGGACTGACGAATGAAACCAAACACAAAATTTCTTATTTTTTTAAAATAAAGTGGAGAACACTGTATTATGAAAGTTTTAGTATACATATATTTAACTATATACATCACAGATTGTAGTAAATTGATAAGTTTTCTCAAATCAATGACAATGTTTAATAGAAAGGTTGTGACACGCCAAAGGACTGACGTTTTAAGATTTAATTGTGTTTTTTAATAATTTGTATTCAAAATGAAGAACCGAAATTGGGTGACTAAATAAAGGTCTTTCCATTGTTTTAAAATAAATTGTAAACTCAATAAAATATAATAAGACTTTGTATATATTGGTTGATGGCATCGAGTTACCCAACTTTTGTATAATCACCCATACATACATACATATGTATGTATAACAAAAAGATAATTTGTTTGACCGAAAAAAAAACATAATTTTGTCAAATTCCAATGTCTGCCTCACTTACATATATTTCTTTTTTAACCATTAAGAGCAAGTTTAAAAGATCAAACTTCAAAATTAGCCGCTTGAAAATAGTTCCAAAGGTGAACCCCCAATTTGATTAAATTCATTATTATTTCTTTAAAAATGTCTGTTATATTTCTAAAATTAAAATATTTAAAATAATTTAAAGGAAGTAGTTAATGATGTTAAATTTAAAATTAAACCAAAATCAAGAAATCATATGGAAGAAATTCCATGTATGTATGTAGCTGATAAAAAACGGCCAATTTAATTGTATTAACACTTCTATATAAATTAAAATTGTTGTAGAAACAAATTCGGCGTCTTAATCCATCAACGAAATAAAAAAAAAACATTTTTATATCACTTTGATGATAAGAATTACAAAACTAAAGAAAAGCAATGAACCCTGCTGTGAACTGTCAACGCGATATCCATTATCAAAAAGGAACATGAATGCATAATTTAAAAGTCATCGGTTCATTTAAATAAACGGAAATGCGTAACTAAATCTAAAACTGATTTTTTTCATAAGTGTTAAGGTTACATTCTAATGATAATGACATATTAATTGCTCGTCACTGTACTGTGTTTATATTTTTCTAAGGCTCAGATTATACCTACTTTAGACCTTCTTTGATAGAAAATTACTTTTGTTGACTTTGTTCGAGCATCATTGATGATGACGCACAAACAGTGAAGAGGAAAAGGAAACCTCAGTCATGACATTAACTACTATCCGACTGACTTTGTGCCTGTGTTCTGCACAAAGTATTATTGTTGTGTTGCAAACTGATATCCCAACCAATTAAATTACAAACAAAGAAAATGTAGTTCAACGTCTCTGTCAAGTTATCGAGTCAGGCTCAGGCGCAATCCCTGTACAGTGTACACAGTCAGAGCAAGACTTACTTAGTGCCGGAGCCACAGATTAAAAGTCAAGCTACACACCGAGCGTAGTGTAGTCGTGGTGCAAACACAAAATACCCTCAAAAACTTGTAATTCTACACATCAAACGGCACACAATGACCGCGAACGCTAAGTTGAGTCGCGGTTCGCGGAGTGTAAGAACCTTTATTTTATTTTTATATCAATTTGGTGTTGATAACACAAAGAGTGAGGTTCTAAAGAGCACAACAAAACTGAGAAAAACCAAGAAACCAAAAACAAACAATACACATTTATAGAAATAGAGATACACACATATGTATGTATATATGTATATTCAAAACACGAAACAGAAATAACTTATCTCTGAATCATTTCGAGATTCAAGATTCTGAATTGAAACCGAGGCGGTGCCCACCGGCTATACAATGTATATATCTACATACTTTGTTTAACCTCATTGATATGCAGTTTTTAATCTCTGTCCACCACCCTCTTTGGACGAGGCCGAGGCTTGGATCGGACCCGTATACACGGACCGGGCGCACTCAGCAAATATTTGTGCGATTCGCAATTCGTGAAATTTATTTCATGCTTCGTATTGTATATACAATTGTGTATAGCTATGCCTTACCTTTCATTATACTCGAAGCGAGTCGTTACTGTTGCTGAAACTGTATTGACAAAGTTTTGTGCGAAGGTATGGCATATAGTAAGTTGTGTACTTAAATAGTGTCGTAAAAAAGTTTTTCAACACCATTTTATAATGCAGAAATAAATTTTAAGCGGCCAGTTATAGCTTAAAATTGAAATCATTCTGAAAATAATGAACGGATTTTTGACTGTGTTTTCTCCATATTAGAAATGCAAATAGTTTACTGATCCAATGGAAACTACCCAAATAATATTTTTGAGAAAAAAAACTGTAATTTCACTATTTTTTCCTGGCGTAAATTCGTTTTCAGTACCCGTTGCATGATTGTTAGTGCGTTGGACTGTCATGCCAGAGGTCTTGGGTTTGATCCCTGCCTATGCCATCTAAAGTTTTTTTCACAGGTACTGCCTCTTGCGAGGAATTGACAAATTCTCCAAGAGTAATTCTTGTCATAAAAAGTGCTTTCTCAAATTAGCCTCTCGGATTCGGCTTAAAACTGTAGGTCCCCTCCATCCCTGACAACAGTACTCGCATACAGGAATGGTTGAGAGTTGTAAGTCACTAAGCCCTAGTTCTCAACGAATTGTTGCGCCACCCCATTTTTTTTTATAAATTCATTTTCTTGAACAGCTGATTCCATTATGTCAAACAATTAAGTATACATGATTATTAGATTTTAAAATATAGCCAGACTTAACATTCTCTGTTGATGAATAAGTTGTAAACTTAATTTCTTACAAAAAAGATTCCAACGACATAAGGGACTCAAAGGTAAGGTAAGGTAACTTTCTAGTATCTGATTGGCCACTACTAATAATCAAATTTAGAGTGGACTTTAAAATTTAGGAAAAATTACCATATATTGAAAAGATCACCAATAATAATCCATTAATGTTGAGTCCAATTATTTTGATTTCAAACCATAAATGGTTTATTGTTAAGAGTAGGCTTTAATATTTAGGTCATAGCATGCATCGTTTATTAATAAGGATCCCTAGTCCAGGTCAATCTCACACAAATTTTAACATCAACAATTCAAAACACACAACACAAAGAATGCCTTCATGTTGTCTAAACCTGTCCATTTTCAAAAAGCTGGCTGAAATGTAAGAAATATGATTGGTTTACTACAAGACTTTTAAACACACCACCTTATTAAGGGCTCGTTGGTAAATAATTGTCATGGCAATGAAAAACTTTGTTGTTAACAAAAAGTATTTTTTCTTAGGGAAACGTCAAACAACGTAAAAATGGCAGCCCTGTCAATAAATTGTGTGTGTTTACGATTAAGTTACAATTTATTGAAATTGTTGAAATACATTATAAGTAATGTTTTAACTGACAGATCTGACAAAATTGTGAAATCTACCAATCATATACTCTTATTGGTACTTCAAGTATCTCAAGCAAAGTTGTCAAAATTGGGTACCAAATTATGATTCATGTGTCGATAATATAATAAGAGTTTTCATGATATTTAAAAACATTTTTTTAGAGAAATCAACAGATGTTTGATTCATTGCAAAGAGGAGAGTATGCTATTAACAATGAAAATAAATGGCCGCCACGGCTACGGTTGCAAAGCCATATCCTGTTCATGAAATTTTCCACGAGCAATTCACACATTTGGAGTTGTATATAATCAATAACTTTAAGAATTCCATCTTTAAGATCATATCGCGGAGTATTGGTAAGGACCTCATTTTTCACAAAGTATTGGCATAGACCTAATTTTTCATGGGATCACAAAGAAAAAAGTCAATAGGGGTCAACAAGACCTCGGTTTAAATTGTTATCACCTCAACACGGTAAGGAAAATGTTCTTATAAAATTACGATTGTTTCGTTGCTTGTGTGACACGGTGTTGAAAACAAACGTCATCCAAATCAATATCTGCTAATTCATACAAAATCAGTATTGTCGTAGTTTTTACTTGCAAGATATCAAAATATACAGGTTCCTAAATAGCGGCCTACTCAAATGAAACCTTTTATTTTTTGTTGTGATTTTCAGCTCGACGGCGACATCTTTGTTCTGTGCAACGGATTTCTCTCATCACCAATAACAATAAGTATGCTGTTATTTCCTGACAATGACATTTAGAACACTGCACTCAGAATTTGTAGTAACTATTTACATATAAAATAATTGAGTTTTTGTGTATTAAAAATTAATTCTATTATTAAAATATGCCCTTCTGGCAATACTGTTATTATAAATAATTTAAAAATATCTGAAAATGCCGTAGTTAGACTTGAAAATAACGAAATTTTAAAATAAAAGATTTTTAGCACCAATATTTCTCATAAAAAATGTATAAATACAGAACGTTAAACAAAATGTTGCTTTCAAGAATCAATCTTGTATTGAAAACAGCTCGGTAAAGTTTATTGTTTTTTAAGCTATTTTTCAAAGACACTGAATAACCTAGGAACAGCGGTATTTTAAAATATTTTCAGTTGTAGCCGTTTTTTTCCAAGCTCAAATATTCACGCCGCCGATTAAAGAATCCGACGTATGAGTTGCAAATGGATTATGAGCGAGTTTTTGACATTTTTAATGTGATAGAAATGTCAAAACTGACATTTGACTCCCTCCCCAAACTACTCATCGGATTCTGTGAATTTTTTTAGTTTTCACTTCAAAGAATCAGTATCACACCCAGTATAAAATTTTAAAAACTTTTGATCGTTACTGTAAATTACATAGTAGCTGATGCGCACTATCTTTTATTTGCAACAAAGACCATAATAAAGAGTAAATACCAGCGCAAGCAGTGGTCATTTAAATCGTTTGAAATAGGCTTAGAACTTGTAGAGAAGAGGAGAATTGTTCAAACTATATAATGTATGATTGCCAAGCCTTTGTATACTTTACTTGGTTATGTTCAATTCATGTACCTATATATGCATTAAAATATAAATCGCAAAGATGTGACGTAATCGAGTATTTGACGAAAGCTAAACAAACAAGTGGTTGACTGGACATTTTCATTAGGAGCCATTCATATCACTTATAGGGTAGGCAAGTTTTAGTATAGTTTGTTATAACTACTATTGGTCTATGAATAATTTGTTCTAATCAATTGAATATATCACTAGCATTGTTGTTGTTGTTGTTGGATGTACATACGAACGAGTCTGGAGTGTTTCTATATATTATGTACTGTATAGTTATAGGCTGCCTGAGCCCGGAGCAGCCAGCTTGGAAACCTAGAATGACATAATTTTTAAATGCAATTTGTCGCTGTGGCTGTTTAGTGCGGCGCAGTCAAATACAAGGTCAACCGACATGCATTGGTGTAGTAATTTTCGATTTGACACCGCACTTACGCAAACGATTCGAGATAAATAATTCAAGTGAAGTGAAGTATTTTGTTGTTAAATTGGCCATTTGATTTGTTGGTTGTTTTCGATGAATGTATTTAAAAATATATTTGTATGGATTTTTGAAAGGCTTCAACAAACGGATGCTTAATAAGGAAAGGACTTAATGACAGATACAATAAGTACATATCTATAGGTATACTTGGGTATAATTTATACTGGTATTGATTATATGAAAAGTTGTAACTGCGACTTTAGGAGTGTTTAAATTTTACAATGAATAGGTAATATACAAAGTGGGCCATCTAGTGATTTCTTTTTTAAATCGTAGGTTATTTTGACACTGACAGCTTTTGTATGAACCTAAAACTTGTTTGCAAAATATAATTGGTCGGTTTATATTTCCAAGATCTCAAAGATTTCCATATTCTCAGAAATATAAACAAAATTGCGAAAGAAATTAACGGAACCAACTATAAAATAAGTGCGGGTATTTCTACCGAAACTCTTGCCACTCACTTTAAGCTTCTTCTCTCCAATGATTCCAGCTTTACAACTTTCACTGCGGATCCTTTAATCACTGCCCAAATATTAGATGAATACATTGAAAGCGAAGAAATTGAAGCTGTGTTAAATAAAGCAAAAAACAAAAAGGCACCTGTTGAAGATGAAATTCCTTACGAATTTTTCAAAAATGCATCCCCTATGCTTCTCAACCATTTAAAAATTATTTTCAATAAAATCTTTATGAATGCCGACATACATATCTTTATCGTTCAAAAAATCCGTCATTTTCCCTATACACAAAAAAGGCTCACTAGACTCACCTGAAAATTACAGAGGAATTTCATTCTTGAATGTAATTGCAAAAATATTTTGCAGTATAATAGTTGTAAGGATCGAACAGAACAATATTTTATTTGATCTACAGGCTGGTTTCAGAAAAAACTTTTCAGCGATCGATCACATTTTTACACAAAGCACGTAACAACACGCATTTTTCGTTGACTTTAAAGCTGCCTTTGACCTAATCAATAAGGTATGCTCTTATTTATAAGCTGACACAAATTGGTATATCTACAAAGTTCCTGAAAGTAATTAGAGAGATGTACACGGGTACGAAGGCTGCTGTTTGGGATAGAGTGAGCTTTTCAGAATGGTTTAGCATTAGCACAGGAGTCAAACAAGGATGCCCACTTAGCGCTCTTTTGTTCTCGTTATTTATAAATGATGTAGCGGATGAACTTCCTGGGGGAATGAAAAAAGCTAGCTGCACCGTGAATGTGTTATTATACGCCGATGACCTCGTTATACTTTCAGAATCACCCTAAGATTTACAATTGATGATCAATCGTTTATCTGCATATTGTAACAGATTGGGAATATCTATCAACACAACAAAATCCAAAATAACGAGATCAAATATCTAGGCTTGAAATTGAACCCAACATTAAATTTCAAAATTCATTTATCGGAGAAAGCCTATAGCTCACAAAGTTTGATAAATTTAACAAACAAATTAATTTATATTGAGGGTGGAAAATTTAGTTTTTCCGTCGGCTTAATTTATCTCCAAAATATAAAATATTTAATTCATTTCAGGTTTGGGGATCAGAAGAATATGAAGAATTTGAAAATTTTTATAGGAAAGAACCTTTTCAACCTACCTCTGAATACACCTAGTTATGCCATATACTTAGAAACAGGACTTCCAAAACTTTTAACAAGCACCTTGAAGCCTCATGCTGACTATACATCATCAAAGTCTGCAGCAACTACCAGAGCACAAGACTTTCGAAAAAACTTCTTTTATATGAGTTGAGAAACAAGGACTGGTGGTTTGCAAGATGGCAACTTGTTGGCAATGAGTGTGGAGTGAGATTGGATGATGATTTCAGCAATGTATGCCATGTGAAGGAACCAATTTACAGCATCATAGAGAAAAATGAGGACATAATGAGGCATTCACTGATAGAAGAAGAAGCTCAAGACTCATTCAGTAGAATAATCTACAGGCAGCTCAATTATAATCTTGGTTCCAGAAATTATTTCAAGGATTCCCTGAGCTATGAAGAGATTTCCCTAATCTTTAAAGCAAAATGTGAAGTTCTCAACTTAAATGGAAGTCCTTATAATGGTAGTTTCAACCAATTCTGTACGCTGTGCAACTTAAAATCAAAAGAAGATTGTCTACATTACATTGGTAACTGTCCAATATTCGAAACTCAAAGACACTACTTTTTCGGGAAAAATACTCTTACCCCACAAGAGACTATAAACATCCTTAACGAGCATGATTAGAAAACGTTAAGTACATTTTTGAAAGATATTTACAAATATAGATTGTTATTAATAACAGAATTGTATTAAATTCAAAAACATACATTTCTTAATTTTTTTTTGTCAACCTGGCTGACGGCATAGCCATAGCAGTTAAATTCAAAATATTGTATAAAATTCTTGTACATTAATGTAAATAAATTAATTACTTACTTACTTATTAACTATGTATAAACAAAATTTCTCAATTTCGCTGTGAGAGTTCTCTATCACACAATTTAAAAAGGAAGAAAAGAAATGGAAAGCTAATTTTATAGTTAGATGAATTACTTATTCGAAGTTTATTATAACGATAACAAACACTTCCAGAAACAGTTTAGGTAAATTTTTAAGGAATTAAGATTGAATTAAACATTTTCAATTTTAAGATGTTCAAAGTTTGCAGCCATGTGCACAGATATTTTACAAAATGAAACTTTTGGGTTACAAAAATGTGAGTTGAAACTCATTGGACAGTTTTTTCTGGACCTAATACATCTTCAACACTGGAACAACTTAAATTACTAAGTTATTCATAATTAGTTGACACGACTTTTACGTTGAAGTTAAGCAGATATGATTAATAGATGTAAGAATATTGTCAAAACTGCAAGTAATGAAGTTGTACTAAATATATTAAAACTGTGCGAACTTAATGCGTTGTATGAGAATATTTTCATTTGCCAAGCTTTACGCTTAAATAACGTTGGAAAATATTTAAAACCTATTTCCGTAGTGAGGAATGTGATGAGACTGGTATGTTAATGGACAACTCTCTGATTACTGTCTCTAAAGATGTTTGTCCAACACGTTGTTGTTGGGTTTTTTTATTTGTGTTATGACAGCATTATACTAAAAACATTATTAACATAACTTAATTCCTTTATAATCTTTTTTTCACAAGCATAAGATAGTAAAGGGTTTTGCCTAATCGGAGAACGTACTCCACTTCAAATGTTACATCGGCGTCAATTCTTGAGTTAGTTTGATCTATTATGGGAGTAAGCCAAGAGCCTTATGCATCTGAGCGATGCCCAATTCTAGAGAACGCCTTTGAATTAATTGGTTTTGGTCGTTTGCTACAGAAGCGTGAACGGGAGCGATATTTTCGACAATTCGATAAATCCACTGAAACAGCAGCCTCAAACAACGAATATGTAAACTCAAATTTGTGCTTTAAACCGTCAACTAGGGCTAGAATTACGACCTAAATTTGGAGATAATAGTCTTTAAATTGCGGTCACCAACTTTAAATGTTTGCATAACGAACAACGTTCGTGAACTTTATCATGATGAAAATATTGAGTTTACTGAACAAATTGACAATGACAGTTCGATGATTAGTGAAATAGTGCGTTCACAAACTAAGTAAAAAGTCGCTATTAGAAAACCCGATAGTAATATAGTACTGGGTCCCTATTCTGTAATGCGTTTCGAAAGCAAATATTTTCGGAAACGAGATATTTTGTACTCTCTATTTCTAATGCGGATAAGAAATCTAGTACTTACGGAATGACAAATCCGCATTCGGATTTTTCGTACCTGGCAATGCGTTTCCGAATGTCATTAGCGTTCGAAAACGGAAATTTTGTTTCTACACCAAGAGAGGTAACGGATTGCAATTGCGAAGGTAGTTTTTAAGGACACAAAAGGAAAATTGTGTTAAGTTGTGTGAAATAGATAAAATGTAAGTAAGGAAATAATAATTTTATTTGAAATTGAAGCAAATACATTTAATTACAGGGAATCATCAGCAAAAAATGTGCATACCAAACAAAAGCAATTTGCAATTATAGTCGAATTCATGTGTGCTCATCCCGATTTAGCCAAGGGACGTTTGAACGCCTCGGACACCAGAAACACTTAAAAAAATTTGTGGGAAATACTATCGTCATCTTTAAATGCGGAAGGACCACCAATACGAGACGGTGTCGGCTGGAAAAAAGTAAGATTGTATTGAAACTGTTTTTTGAAAATGAATATTAAATTTTTAAAATTGTATTAGTCTAAGAGCCAGCAGCAAATTTTGGGAGTGGAGTGATAACCAAAATATATATACATATATGTGTAGATATACGCAACATTATGCCAAATTCAACCGTCTGGCAGGTTTTTTTTTCAGCCGGGGGTGGGGGTTCGAAAATGGTCATTTTTCCGATTTTGGGGTCGAAGTGATAACCACTTAAATGCATATATAAACAATAGGGGATGGTGCCCTGATGTCAAAAAAGTGTGTCCAAGACGTTTTGCTTTCAGCCTTCCCCTTGCCAGACGGCCGCCAAAATGCGCGAAAATCAACTTTTTGGGTCGAAGTGATAACCACTTAAATTAATATATAATCAATAGTAGATGGTCCACTGATGTCAGAAAAGTGTGTCCAAGACGTTTTACTTTCAGCCTTCCCCTTGCCAGACGGCCGCCAAAATGGTCGAAAATCAACTTTTTGGGTCGAAATGATAACCACATGAATGATACATAAAAAAATCAGAAAAATTCCCCTGATTCTAAAAATGTGGGTCCAAGACGTTTTTTTTTCAGCCTTCCCCTCGCCAGACGCATTTTAACACTTTTTAACAGAAGGCTGAAAGCAAAACGTCTTGGACACACTTTTTTGACATCAGGGCACCATCCCCCATTGTTTATATATGCATTTAAGTGGTTATCACTTCGACCCCAAAATCGGAAAAATGACCATTTTCGAACCCCCACCCCCGCCCCGGCTGAAAAAAAACCTGCCAGACGGTTGAATTTGGCATAATGTTGCGTATATCTACACATACATATATTTATATATATTTTGGTTATCACTCCACTCCCAAAATTCGCTGCCGGCTCTTGGTCTATATTGTTTATGGTATTGTTTTACGTTCAATTTGTTCTTCTCTATTTTCTTCATCCATACACAGCGCAACCGAACTCATTTTATTAACTTTTTATTAAATTCATATTTTCTCTTTAAAAATTAATTTCAACTTCCTTGTCTTGTTTGTGATTTGTTTTGATTTTTTTTGTATTTTTGCTTTGACACATCTCATGAGAAATACTTCGAGACTCGGCAAATCTGTTCTATAAATAGAAAAAGTACTAGATGATTGTTTTGTTCGATTCGAACATTTTACAGAGTACAAATTGATACACGAATCGAATATCAGATTTGAATCGGATAGGCTTTCAAAACGCATTACATAGTAGGGCCACTGGCGTAAAGTAAGTATATTATCACGAGTACTTCGAAAATTGCAAAGAAGAACTCAAAAGTATTTTTAAAATGCTTCTCTATTTCTATAAAACCTATTTTATAGTAACAAATAGTTGGCTTTAGTCAAAAAAAGTTGTCAAAAATTGTTAAATATATGTTATTACTTACTATATTTAATTTTAGCAATCAACAAACTTAAATTGATCATACAAAATCTTCTTATTTCAAATTATGTACACCCATATTACATAATAAATATGGACCAATTTTCTTATTTCCCTATTTGAACTTGAATATCAATCTGACCTTCTCTATATTTTAATCCTATTTTCCTCAACTATATTACAATCATATCATATCATACTCGTTTCACACAAGAACCATCTCGTAACCCCACAAGCAGCCCTTCATTTTAATCAACCAACAACCAATTTGCCTCTCAATCTACGACAAGAAGAAAGAAAGAAAAAATAATAAAAAAAATAAACATCTTCCAGTATTCTCTTGCCATCCCAATTACCCTTAATTAGCTATTAAAAGCCACAATCTCTAGATTTAAATTCTTCTTAGTGTCACTTGGATTATCTCTACTCGACCCATTGCTGTCATCTCTATATGTCCCTTAGAAAGTGTCTCTTGTAAATTGTGTAGTCTTACCCAGATGTATGTTTAAACAGAAGAAAAAAAGCAAATCCAATTTAATAAGAAGACAAATATTCAATAAAAGGAAAATATTATTGTCTGTAGACATTCAGTAAAAATGCCCTTTAGATGTTGTTTAAAGATTTGCAACTGGTTGTAGTCAATAAAGAGCAAACGAATGCCGCAGCCGCCGGCCGCCGATAAAATTAGTTGGCAATAATTTTAATAATAATAAATATGCGAATAATTTGACAGATGATTTAAACAAATCCTACACCATGCGAATACAAACTGAGCAGTGTTGTTATAGTTTATTTTTTTACGAATAGGTTTTATAGTAGACTTTTTTGATGGGTTTGAATCATTTAAGGGTCTTTTACTCAAAACTTTTTTTTGTTACACCTTTTTGCAAAAATTTATAGTATTTTATAAGAAGTAAAAAGAGTTACCACTGATGTATTCTCTCCCACTTTCAGTTTTTGACATATATATCTGCCTTGTACTTTTCTGCATTATGCAGATACTTTATGCCGTTGATAATGGCAAACGAAAAAATATTACATTTATTTTATAAAAGTTTGAATGAAAGAATATTGTAAGAAATGTTTGATATGTCAAACTACCAATTTAAAAAATGTAGACAAATTATTATGCTTGAGAAATTTAATACAAATTGATGAGATAAATAACGTATGTTGCAAAACATATCCTTAATCAAATATTTAGTTTTTGTTTTTTAATGAAAGGATAAAAGACAAAGGAATCAAAGAACAACATTGGATTATTGTAAAATTAAAATTTGTGGTGATTGATTTCTTCTAAATCAAAAAAAAAGATGGCTTATTTGTAAACAAATTATTCGCTTTGACAGTTCAATACTTTCAAATCATAACTATCTGTTTTTTAAAAAAGGGACTTAAAAACTTTGAATTCATTTTTTTGACCTTTTTACTAATTATCGAACTGTCACTGTCAATTTATTCATTAAACTCAATGGGGTGTATTCATTAAGAATTACTAAAGTCGTGATTTCATGATCTATAGTTTAAGGCTTGTTGATTGAATAAACACAGCTCTTATTCATACTCAATTTTCCTGCTGTGTTTAGTAAAACCCCAGTTTAATGTTGTATTCTACTACAATTATAGATACTTCAAATGACAGGTTAAAGAAAAAAAATACTGTTATATTTTCAAACTTGTTATTTTGTGCTTTTAATCCTCGAATTGGTTGTCAAAAAAAGTAAGTAAAACAAAAGATAAAAAAAAACAACTAACAACGTTCTATAATATTTTAGATTTATACATTAAGTGCGTTTTTTTGGTATTCCATATATAGTACAGTGAGAAATTGCCAACAAAACGATCCGCAATAGCCTGATTTTTGTATTTAAAAATTTGGTACAACTGAAAGAAGATCTGTCAGAATAATAATAAAAAAAACACAAATAGAAGAAAGTTTTGTGAAAATAAAATGTTAAAATTAACTTAGCAAAAAAAAACTAACTAAAACAAATAAAATGGACAATTTTTAAGTAGAAATGGCAAGAAAACATCTGGAAATTGAGATTCTATAAAAAAAAAAGTTCATTTAACAATTGCTTCAAGGAGGGGTTTTGTTCGTAGACTACTACATTAACATGTGGTGTTGAAGCGAGCTTGAAGATCGCCTCAATTCTTTATATACCTAAATCGAGTTGAAGTGAGCTTGATTTGACTCGATTCCCGTCGGAGATCGGAGTCGAGTCAAAATTTGAAAAGAAAAACCTGTGTGGAGGAGTTGGTTTAACAGATAATGTATTATGGTCTGTTTATTTGCATGTTTGTGTACAAAAATATAGTTTTGTTTTAATAAAATTACAAAAAAAAAAAAATGGACATGAAGTAGGTAGCATATTCTTATATGGTGCTGAACTAATCAGTTCTTCATTGTTTAACACGAATCAAACTATCTCACTTGCACTTCACACGTCGAAAACATCGAAACACCATTTGCATTTTAGAAAGCGCTGTCATACTTAATCATTTTTAAATCTTCTTCTGCGGTGGAACACCAAACAGATTTATTTAAACTAAACTGAGATACACCTATGGTGGAAACATAGCAAAACATAAATATATTTTATCTTGCAAAATAAGCCCAGTTAGTCCATTTTCACTAACAAAATAAAATAATATCAACAGTAATAGATTGATTTTTTTCCCCAATGGAAAACACACATGATTCCAAATGCATAACTACTCAACGAACACAGCCATCGAGATACAAATGCAATATCAATCGTTCCAACATTTGAGAACGAAATCAAGGCATAGACAGCACCCTACTAGCAAAGCCAGACAATCTGTCATATCTTCGTAGGCCATGTAAAATTTGAATTTTATGATTTAAACTGAAATTTAATATTTGATTATTTTCTCTTTTTTTTCTAAATAAAAATAAATAAATTGGGTGGCGCAACAGTCCGTTTGAGAACTAGGGCCTAGTGACTTACAACTCTCAACCATTCCTGTGTGCGAGTACTGTTGTCAGGGATGGAAGGGACCTACAGTTTTAAGCCGAATCCGAACGGCAAATTTGAGAAAGCACTTTTCATGACAAGAATTACTCTTGGAGAATTCGTCAATTCCTCGCAAGAGGCAGTACCCGTGAAAAAAACTTTAGATGGCATAGGCAGGGATCGAACCCAAGACCTCTGGCATGACAGTCCAACGCACTAACCATCATGCCACGGGTACTACTAAATTACCGTTTGATGTTTTTTTCTAAATGATATGTATTATTTTTTTTTTATATTTTTTTTTTTTTTTGCTCTCTTTGTAAAAATTAGCTTGTAACTAAATTATAAGATAATGTATCTTACTGTTATAAAGCATTCACGAAATAAAATAAAATAAAAATAAAATAAATCACATAAGATCCATTCGAGACTCGTATAAATGTCAAAAACCCATCTATAGTAAGATTCTACTCTAACTTTTATCGGTGTTATTCATACTATGTATATTGTTTTTGTTATTCGTGTAAAATCCTGCTATACTATGGATAGATTTTCCAACAAAACACGGATATTAATAAATTTATAATAAATGTGACTGTTGCTTTATCCAAACGATATCTTTCGTAGATATCCTTGTCGCTTAATTCAAATGGATTGAACCGTGGTTTGTATAATTTTCTTTTTCTTGGTGGCATATTTTGTAGATCACCAAATAACTCATAACTCCTCTAAAATATCCATATCTTCTTCAATTGCGGTATCAATCAATATTTTTCTGGACAGCAAGTTTACGTAAAATTTATTTGATATCATTTACTTTTTCAGCTTTTAAATTCACAAACAAAAATCAAATATGACATTTTGGCTGTTCGATCCAAATCAGTTAATTTCCATGGCATTCTTAAGAATTGGGCTGACCACATTACCATTACCTTTTGAGGCGACGACCGACGTACGTTCTCCAATTGGACAAGTTGTCAAGTCCTTATCTGTCACTTTAACAATCTGTTTACACACGGATCAGATCATGATAATAAAACAGCATTGGATCATCATATTTTTTGTTATTTAAAGTTTGGCAGCAGTGTCAAATTCGTTCTTTCAAAAGTGGCATTACGAAGCAAAAAAAAAACACATACCAAAAATGGAAGCTCTACAACTTTTGAAAATGTTTCTGCAAATCACCATTGCACTCTCAAACTCAAAGCATCCAGGAACGCTTTTGTCTCACATGTAGTCCAGATTCTTTTTGACCTTTTAATAAATGTGACACTTAAATAATTTTATTTAGAGATTATTTACAATTTATTTGAACATCTTTTCTCCCATTTGTGCTGCAGCTTTCTCGATTTTATTTATTTTTTGACATTTAAAGCAGGGTTGCCCAAAGAACATTTTGCTCAATGATTTTTTTTGTTCCTTTTTTTTCGGGGAAAATAATACCCATAAATTATGTCAAATATACATTTTTTTGGACTTAATTATTTTAATTTCACCAATTAATATCTAGTTTTGTTAAAATATCTAATTATTTCATAGATTATATACCAAATAAATAAATATAAAGCTTCTCGCTTTCTATTTAAAAAATATTTTATTTCAGTCAAATGGAAATGTTTATATGGCAATACAGGTTTAATTTAATTTGTTTGCAATGATACCAACATTTACATGTGAAATAACAATGATAAAACGCTCCTTGTTGTGAAAAAAAGAATTAAATTTTGGATCTCAAATTGAGATCCAAACACAAAGCAGGATATCGTGTTGTTGTTGTAATGCATGTAAATTCAAGATCCGGATCAGATCATGGTGATAATAAAACGCGGCTATTGTCATATTTTTGTGAATCGTAACTAGATTCATGTCAAGGGATGAAAATAGCAATGTAAACAATAGTTATAAAAAGAACAGACCAAAGCTGCTGTCCCAACAGCTTAAATTTTTCCTTCGCGACGACCCAACATTTTCAAAATTTTTGTAGAGAATTTAAACAATTTTTTCTTGTCCATTTTTAGTAGTAGCAGTTTACTTGTCAAATGTCTAAAAATTACAATTTCAAAAGTGACAGCTGTCCAAATAACCGCCTATTCAAATTAAAACTCTTATTTAAAAACAATTTATACAAACTTCTAAACTGGTTTAACTTCGCAAATATCTCGACAGAAATTGGCTTCGTCTTAAACTTTTTTTTTTTAATTTTTTAAATGACAATTTATAACAATTTTGGCTGAACAAGGTACAGTGCGTAAAAATGTGACTGGTAACGAAAATTTAGTGAAAGATTTTGTGAATGCTCATACATCTAAACAAATCTAAACAAGGCTATATTCAATATATGCAAATTTTAATCCTTAAAAATAACGATCAACATCAGGGCAGGGCAGCTTGTCAAAAAAAAACACTTCTAATAGAACAACTGCAATTATAGCTTTAACTCATTGATTGCATTGGAATACTATACCTACGTAAACTTATGGAAAGTCTCCCACTTTAAAGGTCACTCATTGACTTTTAACAGGAGGTTACATTTTTGCTAGCTAAGTTTACATGTCGCGTGCCATAATAGGGCTGGGCATTTGGCACGACACGTTGCTTCATATGTAATACCTGATAAAAAAAAAAAAAAAAAACACCAATAAGATGAGCTAAATGTGGACGTAACCTAACTTATTTAGTGTGTGATGTTGTTTTCGACAGACCAATTGGTGGCGTGTTGGCTGGTGGTCGCAAATGAAGCAACTTAAAAATAAACCCCTTACACGGGGTGCATCACCATCACATTAGGCAATATTATGAGGGTTGGAAAGCACTGATGGGCACAGTAAAAATGCTTTTGCACTATATTTGCATCTTTTTAGCTCAAGTTGTCACTTCTACCTGAATAGATTCCTAGTAGAGGTTGGTTAGTGTTCTTGAACAAACACTTGCGTCATAAAATCTCTTATGCAAGACAACACAACGGACGACGACGACGACGACAACGATGTTTTCGTTATGTTCTTTGCCATATGCACCTTCGGCAATTTTGATGTCTTTGCTAATTCAACGTCATTATCATCATGCTCATTGCGTCCGTCTTAAAAAATTACAAAAAGAAATAGAAACACAAAAAATGTCCAAACATAAAATTGTAAGTTTCACAAAAACGAAAATAGTTTCGTTTCTCTTGGAGCTGTGTGTCGTGTTTTCGGTGCTAGAAGTTTTTTCAAGGTAAAATCGATTTTTGTTTTTTTATATTTTTGGTTCTCTTATATATTTTTCCTTTTTGTTTGCAGGATTAAAAAACCTTCGTTTTGGAAAAGTAGGGTTTGGGTTTTTGGATGTTAACGTGAATATAAACGATTGAAGTTCTGGATCTTAAGATAGCATAGGACTTGACATTTTATATTACTCATGCATATGTATATTTTTTGTTTTAATTTACTAATAGCCCTGTATAAAGTTAATAATATCTTTTGCGATAAGATAAGATATATTATATGTACTTCTAAGTTCTGAAGAAAGACATTCTGGTGTTTAAGTGGTATTTTTGTTATTAAGACATTGATTAAATTGTTTACAACGAATTTTTCAACCTGTTATGAGCGTCATATATAAAGATAAAATTTTTTATACATTTATTGATTTTATATTTAATCTAAACAATAGTAAGATTCCACACCTTTGAAAAGTCGGTCGGTTCGATTGGGTTTTGAGGTGTGAGTCAGGACAACACCTTAATGAAATTATAATGCATGTTTAATATAATAATTATCCTTCTTTTTTTTTTTGAAAATTTGGTTCTCTAAACATGTCATATGCATACAAAATCTATAATGAGTATACCCAATTTATGCATCAAATTTATATTTGAAAACGTCCAAAGTAAAATTACGTTTTCTAAAAATCAACAAATTATAAATCAATTTATTATTTAGCAACAAAATAAAACATTAAAATTTAAGATGATTAAACAAACATTTAAAAACTTTGTCTAGAACCTTCTTTGAAGTTGAAGAAACGATAGAAAGATTTTCAATTTGTATATTCCTTTGAATACGATAAAATTACACTACGTTTTAAATATTGTTCCAAAAAAAATATATTTTCAAAAACTGAAAAATTGTTGAAACGTAAAAATAGTGAAAAATAACTTAAGAAATTGATGCATTCAACAAAAAAATATTTAAAATTGCAGAGCTACTAACTTTTTTCCTAAGGAAAGTGGATTGATTTAAATGAAGGGTAAGCCCCTTGCCATTTCATAATTGAGATAGTTTTCAAAAATTGTGGTTCTCAACTTCTCATATGAAGTTATTGTAATGGGTTAAAAATGTTGATATTTCTCGACGTTTCAAGGTCCCTAGAACCTAAATAAAAGGTTTTTAGAGAGATTTCTGCGTGTTCAAACGTTCTGGAACCTTTTTTCGTCGGCCATACATCAAGATTTGTCAGAGATATCGACTATAAATAAATTGGGTCATATTCATAGTTCTTTGTTAAGTTTTGATTTTGTCTTTACTAAAGTAAACTCCAGTTTATGATAATCATGGACTCATTTTTAAACGATAGCCTGGAGTCAAGAAATAAACATGACAGAACCTATTTATGTTTAAGCTGTTTTTAAATCCTTAAAATGTCAAGAATAAAAAGTGCAATAAAAACTTCGCAAGACACCCTATTTCAAAAATGTGAACAAAAATTGAAATGTCAGTATGTATGTATATTTAAAATTCGATCAGGGTCGGCTAAGGTGATAATTGACTATCATATTTTTGATAGTCAAATTTGACTATCATTTTCATTCCGTCTGTGTAAGATGATTCAACTCAATTCAATTCGATTGAACAATTTCAGATTAAAATAATTGTCAAAATTCATTGTTGCCATGGTGATATTTTAAATTGATTATTATAAAATATTTAAATTAAAGTATCAAATCGACTGTTTTTGAATAAAATGAATGTCGTATCACAAGAATGTGTTTTTTTTTTTAATGAAAAAAAGCTAACTAAGAATATGTTCCACTATTTTGTTTAAGCGTCTTAAGTGCCTTGCACATGAGAGCGAACAACGAATGGACGAACAAACGTGATTTTACATACATACATATTTCAAAAAGTCAATTCCAAACAAAAACACATTTAAATTATAAGAAACCAATTGACAATAATCTTAGGATAATAAAATTTGCATTTTGTTCTCTAAAACAAGACAATTTTGTAAAAATAATTTGTTAGTAACGAATTGCAGTGTGGTTGCTACGAACTGTCAAACTCTATTCGCGTTCCACATACCATCCACACTGCAACGAATAAATTGTTCGCGCTCAACTTAACCTCAAAATTATACCACTCTTGTTTTGTTTTTGTGTGAAAGATCATGGCTGAGGAAAATATGTAGAAAAGGGTTGACAATTCGTCGCTGTCTGCAAATAGAAATAAAGCTCATGTGAAAGAAAAGTCAAAATATGCGAACATCCACAGTTCGCAGTTCGTAGCTCATGTGCAAGATGCTTTAAGCAATATTCACGTGAGCACGACCAACGACCAACGAATGAACGAATATTCGTCGATTTTAATTCGTCGCGAATGAAGTTTGACATTCACCACCGAAACCAAAACAAGAACGATTTTTTTAGGTTAAGTACGCGCGATTTTTTTATTCGTTGTGAGTGTGGATAATGTGGAACGCGAATAAAGTTTGACAGTTCGTATCAACTATAATTTTTTTCGCGACGAATAAATTTGTTTTCTTAAATTTATTAATATATGATATTGAAAAGTAAAAGTATGCATCATAAATCAAATAGAAACTATATGCTATGCTATAGTTTTGTTAAGAATTTTATTTTATTTATTTATTTTTGTTTGAATTTGTGTGGAAATATGTCTTCAAAAGTATATAAACTCACATTTTGTAATTCATTCGTCGTTCGTTGGTCGCGCTCATGTGAATGATGCTTTATAGCTCTATTCGGAATAAACATATTTGTTTGAAAATGACTATCACATTTTTGTTGTGACAGCTTTTTAGGTATCAATTTGACTATCACCTTACACAGATCAAATTCGATTATTTTGATCAACAATCACCTCAGGATTTTAATAAATTGCTGGATGTTTTAATATATGGATTCGGTCAAAAAAAACTGCCAAGTTCGACCCATTTAAAATGGATGACAACGATTTCTATAAAAGGTATCGATTCGGTCAAAAAAAACTGCCAAACTTATAATTGACCTTCTAAACAACTTTAGTGAGAACTTTGCCAATATTTGCAAACTTAACAGCGCTAAGATTTTTCGCTTGGAATATTCACCAAAGTAAAAAAGGTAATGCAATAATTACTACATCCATACTATGTATCTTTACCATGATAAGTAAATATTTTGTTACAACAGGCTACTGACATGGAATTTCTCAACCAACAGTCCGAAGAATAGCTTCAAGATTTCAAAGAAATTGGCTCTGCAGTTACCGGCTTTTATTTTTTTTTTTCTGTACAATCCGTTTTCTTATAGAATTAAAAAAAATTGTACTTCTAACTAAACAGAGCTGCCAAATTTCTTATGAATATCAGCTGTGTCTAACCTGGATGTTAAATTTAGACTCTAGTTCAATTAGACTCGGGTTAAAAATATGACTATTAATTTGCCCTATTATGTAACATCAAAAGATGTAGAGATGACTTTCAAAAAATTGAGTATTTTGTTTACTATAGCAATTTAAAATACCTGTGATAGTTAGTGCGTTGGACTGTCATGCGAGAGGTCTTGGGTTCGATCCCTGCCTGTGACACCTAAAGTTTTTTTCACGGGTACAAATTCTCCAAGAGTAATTCTTGTCATGAAAAGTGCTTTCTCAATCTAGACGTTCGGATTCGGCATACAAACTGTAGGTCCCCTCCATTCCTGCAATTACTCGCACACAGGAATGGTTGAGAGTTGTAAGTCACTAGGCCCTGGTTCTTTACGGACTGTTGCGCCACCTAATTTATTTATTTATAATTTAAAATAAAGTGACAAATTTGGTTCACCACAAATGTATATTGAACCAATAAAGATAGCGACTTCAAGTCAATTTTATATTCAAAATTGTCACCTCGAATATTTTTCGAACAAAAAGTAATATAACATCCAAAATAATTTTATGCATCAGAGAATAACGTTTTTGACATCTTTTAAAATTAAAAAAAAAAATATAAGTGACAGTTTTTTTAACAATAAATAAAACCTTAAAAAGAATACTACTTAAAATTATTGGTAAAAACTGACTTTCGACACAAATATCTTGGCAACAATTAAAATATAAATATCAAACTTTTTTTATTTTATAAAAAAACATAATATTTGACACTTGGTAAAATTTAAAAAAAAAAAATCTAATGACAGTTTTATTTATACATAAATAAAACGAACGACTGGGTCGCAGGAACTTGCTCATGTATCCAAAGAGTTGGCAGAAAAGGTTTGTTTTCAAAAATTTTAATGCCATTTAATTTCTCAAAAAAAAACCTTAATTACTTGAAATTTGTATTTGAAAATCATTAGAGCGTTTTTTAAGTTAATTTTGTGTATATGTTATAAGTACTTTACTGTTTACTTGTTTGTAATCTAAAAAACCTTAGAACACTTTTTTATAAAAATTATTATTTTGATGTTTTCAATTATTATTATTATTCTTGAGCTGAATTTGAACAGACGTTGTTACTTAATTATTATTTAAGTTATATAGAAAAAAACCAATACCATTTTCCGGATATGTCAAGGATGAATAAAAGCGATCTTCTAGCATGGTGTGAAGCCAATAATGTGGAAGTTCCGTTAAGTGCAACCATAGCTCAGCTGCGAGACCTTTATACTGAGCTTACAAAACCTGATGGAATAAATTCCGAAAATTCCGTGGTTCCTGAGCTGTCAACAACTTCTGAACAGGATGAAAGGACAGAAAAAAATGAAATTTCTGGACATTCCGAGCAACAAGTCATTCAGCCTAATATATTGATTCCGAGTAACACTACGCAATTGGATGACGAAGAAGCTTGTGTTGAGAACGAAATTCGTTTATTAGAAAAACGAAAAAAATTACTAACATTACGAACGAATTAAGATTGTTAGAAGAAGCTAGTTCATCAAATAATGGCAACGTTTCACAACTTTCTTTTTAAGATATACATTTTTTTTTTTTTTTGAATATTCTGGGAAGACTCATATGATGCCAAAATGTGGTTGGATGTTTTTGAACGAACTTGTGAATCAGTTCATGGAGATTATACATTCCGATTAAAATGTATCCGTCGTCTTATGAAACAAGGTTCCGCTGCAGAATTATTCGTTCGTATCGATAACTCTCACAAATTTTGGTCATAATTACTCAATTTCAATCTTCAAAATCATCCATCATGGGATATATTTTGAAGATGCAAGAACTGGCTTCCCGTGCAAATATCGATGAGCGTCAAACAATTCAATTTATAATCGATGGTTTTCGCGATCTAGCTGTTTTATATCCTACTTGCAATCTTGATGAATTAAAACAGTTATCTCACCGTTATTCTTAATTACGTGATATGAAATCCGCACACGTAAATGTATCTCATTCAACCGATTTAAGACCTGCGACTTCGTCTACAATAATTGGAAAGAATATTCGACAAAATGTTAATACGTATCCTAAACCGACTCTTTGCTACAATTGTTCTGGAGTTGGACATTTTTCATCATCTTGTACCGAGGGACAAAAGCAAGTATCCAATTGGATACTTTTCAAAAGCAACTTCCGACTGTGAATCTCGTTATCACAGCTACGAACTAGAAACATTAGCTATAATCTATTCTCTTGAAAAATTTCATGCATACCTATGTTGATGGTATTCGGTTTCGGATAATCACTGATTGTAATTCATTAGCTCAAACTTTAGAAAAGCAGACTAAAAATCCCCGCATAGCTCGTTGGGCCCTAGCTTAAGAAAAATATAACTACACTTTAAGTCGATATTTTCCTGTTTTTATAGAAAATAAATCGAATTCTTTAATATCCGCTATTGATATTGACGACATTGATTTTCAGCTACAAGCCACACAAAATCGTGACGAGCACATTGCTCAATTAAAAGAAAAGTTAGAATTGGAATTAATTCCTGACTTTATTCTAGATAATGGACTAGTCTATAAAAAAGATCAAAACGGTCGTTTATTATTCTATGTTCCTCGCAAAATGGAAAGTAATGTTATAAGGGTTGCTCATGAAAAAATATGTCATTTGGGTACTGGCAAATGTCTTGATCAAATTAAGATGAATTATTGGTTTCCGAATATAAAGGAGAAAGTTGAACGCATCATTCAAAATTATTTAAAATGCATTGTAATAATCGAACCCGCATTCTATACCGAAGAAACCTATTCCATTTGACACTGTACACATTGACCACTTTGGTCCTCTTCCGTCTATTCGTTCGAAAAGAAAGCATATTCTAGTAATTGTAGATGCATTTACAAAGCATGTGAAGCTTTATCCTGTAAAATCCACTAGTAGCAAAGAAGTTCGTGCATGTTTAGATAAGTACTTTCAATATTTCAGTCGACCTAGAAGAATTATTAGCGATCGTGCTACGTGCTTCACCTTATTTTATTGATAACAATATTGAACATGTTAAAGTAGCAACAGCGTCTCCACAGGATAACGGTCAAGTGGAGCATGTAAATTAAGTTTTAGAGTCTATGCTCGCAAAGCTTTCCGAACCCATTCAACATTCCGATTGGACACAAATGTTAACAAACGTTGAGTATGCTATGAATATTTCTGTGAACTGTAGCACCGGCAAAACTCCTTTCAAGCTACTATATGGGGTAGATCAGCGGGGTCCTAAAGTTGATATCCTTACTGAATACTTGGATGAAAAGTTTTAATCTTTTGATCGTGATTTAGACGGAATACGTGAAAAGGCTTCCAAGCAAATTGAAAAATCTCAGCAATGAAACTCCGAGTTGATTAAAAAGAAACTTCAGCCACACACAAAATTCTCTGAAGGTGAGTTTGTTGCAATTAGAAGTTTTGATTCAACTATTGGAACAAACAAAAAATTGATAAATATATTTAAGGGCCCATATAAAGTTCATAAAATGCTTCCGAATGACAGATATGTAATTAGGGACATTGAAAGTTGTCAACTTAATCAATTGCCATATGACGGTGTTAATGAAGCTAGACACATACGAAATTGGGCTGATTGGCGTAGTTCATTGGATGATGATATTAATTCTGATTAAAATTAACACTAATGTCATATTTTCTTAAAAATGTTATCTTTTTATTATTTTCTTAGATTATGTGTAGATTAGGTATAATCTGAACTTGTTTTTTTTCTTTTTTTTTAATCATAATGATGTAATATTTGAATTGTTATAAGTATTTAATGATCGGGGCGATCTAATGTCAGGATTGGCCGAGTTATAAGTATTTTACTTTTTACTTGTTTGTAATCTAAAAAACCTTAGAACACCTTTTTATAGAAATTATCATTTTGATGTTTTCTATTATTATTCTTGAGCTAAATTTGAACAGACGTTGTAACTTAATGATGTTCAAATTGTAGACATGTGCATTCAAGAGGACACAGGCATCCACAGGTTTTTCTCAAAACCCACCTCTGTCTATCAACTCCTACTCTCACCTCCCCGCGGTGAACATCGGGTGCCTAGTACCTCAACTGGAGATTGAGTTCCAACCCCAGTGGAAAGTTGTTGGGGCAGCAAACGAGAGAGGGGGGATAGGTGTTTCCACTAAGGCACCTCTCCTTTATTCAGATGGCAGCGAACGAATTCTCGAGATGGAATCAACGGTGGCGTCTACAGTTCCAGTAAGGTTGAACTACTTAGTGAACACCTTATAGGGCTTCTACGACCTAGGGAGCGTTGAAGTAATACGTAACGCAATTTGGGGGGAGGGGGGTCTCGTAAAACGTTACAATGCGTTACAGGGGCGGAGGGGGTTGTTCTTACAACACGTTACGTAACATTGTTTTTTTTTAAATACAAAATTAGGGAATTAAAACTCCAAAATTGGCAATCCTTTTCATTTACGTTTTACGGGGAATCCCTTGATTGTATTAGTCTGGTCGTCATTTTTGATTTGTTCTCGCAAGTTGGCAAACCTTTTTGTTTATATTTCACGGGGAATCCCTTTTTTGCGGCTTTAGGGTAAAAATGGTCACTTGAGTGTTACGTAACGTTTAGAGAGTGGGAGGGGGAGTACAGAAAAACGTTACGGTGCTTTACAAGGGGAGGAGGGGGGGTCAAAAATCTTCAAAAATTGCGTTACGTAATACTTGAACGCTCCCTTATTTCGGAGCCCAGGCCTATAAGGAGCGGTTTATCCGGCTCCCGGTACTTGGAGTTATACTAAGGATCTGGCCCTCCAGGTTGGGGGTTGTGCCGTCGGGGTGACTTCCTGACTACGTTAAAAATACATTAGTTGCGAAGCACCAACAAGGCTCGGATACGGACGGATTCACTGTTGACAACCCAAGCAAACGAAATAAGGTCAAACTTATCCGTTTGCGCAGAATGACGATGGAGAATGCACGCTGCTCTTTCAAGGTCGAAACAGATCTCACCGATGCATTTGATGCCAAAAAAGGTTTTAGACAAGGTGATGCACTGTCATGCGACTCCTTTAACATCGTTCTGAAAAGAATTGTGTAAAACTCAACCGTCAACACTAGAGGCACAATCTTCCAAAGGTCCATCCAATTACTCGGATACGCAGATGATATTGACATAATTGGAAGATCAAAGCGTGATGTCAGTGGAGCGTTTTTGAGCATTGCGACCGAAGCGAATAAGATGTGTTTAGTGGTCAATGACGTCTTGGACAAAACGTCACCATGGACTTTACCATGGAGGTAGTTAAGGACTTTGTCTACCTAGGCACCGCTATAAACACAGGCAACGACACCAGCGCTGAAATCAAACGAAGAATAACTCTTGCAAATCGCTGCTTCTTTGGACTTAGAAGGCAATTGAGAAGTAAAGTCCTCTCTCGAGCATCTAAAATCACCATCTATAAGACGCTCATCATCCCGGTTCTCATTTATGGCGATGAGGCCTGGACCCTGTCAAAGAAAGATGAGAGCGTCTTAGGATGCTTCGAGAGAAAAATTCTTCGGGTGATTGTTAGTCCCGTACGCATAGATGGAGAATGGAGAAGATATAACGACGAACTGTACGGGCTGTACAGCGACACTGACCTAGTTAGCAGAATAAAAGTCCAACGGCTTAGATGGCTGGGTCATTTAGAGCGAGTGGACATCAACGCTCCAGCCCGAAAGGTCTTCGAATCCAATCCCGAGGGACGGCGCAGTAGAGGAAGACCGCGACTCAGGTGGCGCACTCAGTTGTTTGAAGACCTCAACCAACTTGGCGTGAGAAACTGGAGACAGCTACCTAGGGACTGAGCTGGCTGGAGGCGCATGTTGGTTGAGGCGCAGGTCCGCCCCGGACTGTAGCGCCACCTTAAGTAAGTAAATAAGTTGTTACTTAATTATTATTTAAGTAAAGAAGAATTTTTTTTAGTATGTAGTTATTCAGAGCTTAATAATAGGTCCGTTCGCGTACCCTCCTAAAACAGTCCAATTTTACTAAAAAATACGAAATTTAACCAAATCCTGTTCGCGTACTCAAATATTTCGTAGTTTTTCGTAAAAGAGAGCGCTCACGAGAGAGTAAAATATTTCCCCAACCTACGAATTTTAGCCCAAGAAATTTCTTTGGGCTGATTTGTGAAAACTGTCAAATTTGATAGAAATTCAAATAAATTAAATAAATTGCTCGCTTTTGCTGTCAGTTATAAAATTTAAAAACAAATTTTCAAAGAACAGCAACAAGACAGTAATATTGTATGAAAAATTTGTTGTTTTCCCGTTCGCTTACTTTTTTTTTTTTTGGTGAGAGAATTTTACCCCCACTCTTTAAAATATCTCTTTTTACGAATTTTTGGTGCAGAAAGTACGCGAACGGACCTAATATAAGTTTCACATTTCAATTTCGTAAAACGACCCATTTTCGAGATATCGAATTTCGAAAAAAAATGTTTAATATTTTTTTTTTTAAATCAAACATTTTTAATCCTTAAATATTATTGAGACATTATAAGAGCTTGTACAGAAAAAAAAATTATTGAAATCGGTTAATTACTTCTTGAGAAAACGGTTCTAATGGGGGTATCCTTCTGAAGCAATACAAAAATATTTTTTTTTATTAAAAGAAAGAAAAATGAAGAGAAAATTAAAAAAACAATCTATTGGTTTATTTTTAAGAAAATTCGAATTTTCGATTTTTGAACAAAAAAAATGTATGGGGACTACTGTTATTTTTAGTCTTATACAAAAAAAAAAAAAAACAGAAAGAAAAGCTTGACGCGACTTCAATATCTCCAGAACAAATTCAGATATTGACTGTAAAAGTATTTTCTGTTAACCTTAAGATAATGAAATACAAAACTTCAAAAAAACCTACTAAAATTGATAAAAATTGTTTTTCGACTAAAATAGTCACACTTAACAAAAACTCATATTAAAATCAAACACATTTTATCCAAGGCAAAATATTTTTGCTAACTTCTTTTTATTTTTTAAGAAAAGTGCAACTGAAAACTTTTTTAGAAAAAACAAAAACCTACAAACACTGATAAGATATGGCTTTCGACTCAAGTGTTATAAGAACATAGAAAGATGTTGACTTAAATTTTTGTATCTTTTAGTAAACTTTTAGAAAAATCGAAAGAGGAGCAGGAATGGGAAGTTACCAGTGTGGGTCGCATCCATCCCAGCCCTTTTTTTACTTGAAGTTTATTCTAATATTTTTGAAGGAAGAGAGATTTATTTTGATCTTTTGGCATTCTTCATTTTTGGTTATACTCGTAACACTTCTACAAAATTGCAAAAAATCTCTTCTCTCTCGTCAAACGCTGAGAAATTAAACCTTCCAGACATTGGTAGGTATTCCATATCAAGGCGCTTAAGTTTTTATTTTAAACTTTATTACATTGGACTTTATTTTGTCGCGCCATTTGTGAATCATTAAGTCTGTTCAGTGAGGATTTTTCTAGATCAGAACAGCACAGGACAGCACAGTTTCGTGAGAAACGTCAGATCAAGTTAGAACAGTCAGTTAAACGTCAGTTGTCAAAAAAAAAAAAAAACAAAACAAATTGCAAATTGTGTGAATTTTTCGTTTCTCGCTTATTTTTTTTTCATTTTTTGTGTTTTTACTGTGAAAAATATTATTAAAAATTATTGAAATGGAAAATCAAGTGATTGCTAAGATAATACTAAATGAAAATGTTAGTGGTTCAGACACCGATAGTGATTTTTCGTCGGATTCCTCTTCAGATGATTGGAATGAAAGTGTGACGAATGTTATTACCTTTTCTTTGATGAAATGTAAAAGAAATTGCATTGAAAGTTATTATATTATATTTTATAATTATTTAATCAAACAAATAAAACAAATTGGCAAAATAACTTTATTTTAATTTTTTTAAATCACGAGAAAAAAAAAACACAAAGCACATCCAAATCAAAACGTAAACAAAAAAAATGACAACTTCCATTTTGACATTTCTCACGATTCTGTTCTAACCTGATCTGACTCAAAAGCAAGAACAGAAAATCCTGTTCTAAACTGTTCTAGGTTTGTCAATGAACAGAAAAGTAGAACAGTTCAGCACAGAAAAAACCTCAATGAACAGCAAAAAGCTGTACTTTTCTGTCTAGAACAGTCCAGCACAGCGTCATTGAACAGACTTATTATGTTCAAGAAATTCAGATTTCAACAATTTTGCTTCCAAAAAAAAAAAAAAAAACAAAATACAAATCGTATTTATTTTTTTTTTCATGGTACAACTGGAATCGTGTTCAATAATTAAAAATTTAAAACTCGTAAACCTTTAAAAACATGTTTTGGCGTAAAACTAGTTTCTAAGATAAACCCTATCTCCTGGGTACGTCACATGACTGATTTTTAAGACGGCCTTCACGAACTTCGTCGCTGAGAGTAAAACGAAGGAGGGAGTTTAGCATCGAAGTGGACTTAAAATGGTCAATGGCATTTATAAAAATCCACGTCGAAAGTCACTTTTCACGAAAATAAAAAATACGGCTCTATTTTTTGTATTAAGGCAAGACTTTCAAGCAAAATACATATATCCCCCTGAAATATCAAAACAATTTGCAATACTTTATTTTGACAAGGTCATGAATATAAAGATTAACTTCTGTATTATTTTGATTGTTTTCGATGTTCTTACTTTTTTCTATAAAATTTAACAACATGTTATGAAACTTTATATAAAAACAAATTATTACAATATTGACGCATCAGTTTCAGCAAGAGTATCTATACGACCACAATAAAACATTTAGCAAGGTATTCACGTTTATTATGACTAAGAGTTTGAATTCCGATGCCAATATTTTATTGTTATGGTGTTGTATGTACTATAAATAAACAAATGAATTATCCAATCAAAACACAACAAAAACAAAAGAAAACAGAAAAATTATAGCAAAAACAATTTTGCTATAAAAAAAATATTAATAATAATTCAACCTCTGCCATTATCATGAAACTTCCGCTTTCAAATATCTGACTAAATATTATTTAATTTTCGTTTCCATTTATTTATTTATTCATAAAACACACCCCGAACTATTATGGTGACCATACATTCTGGATAATGCATCAACATTAAAAATGCTAATTTCATAAGTTCTATTCTTTTGGGAATAAAACTCAAAGGTTGTTAATTTGTTTTAAATTGTCAGGGTACATAATTCGCTCCACTCACGGAAATACTTAAATGTATACTTTAAAATATTAAAAGCATAGTTTTGACACTGGGATTTTATGGGACTAACTACCGCATCTTAAATCAATTTTTCGAACCAAAAACCAAAATGATAAATTATTCTTCAATTAGTACTTATATTCCATTTTTGTATGTGCAGTGTACACTGTTTTTGAAATAATAAAATATGGCCACCTTCAGATAGATACGTTTCAAATATAAAAACAATCTTATTCTAAAAACAAACCCATAACTGGCTATGAAAAGTTAAGCAACAAATTGCAATGACGACTTAACTTCGTCATAAACAAAACATATTATACTTTTTACCTTCTTAATCATTGTCGTTATTATATTTTTTTGAATCAAAATATATTTACTCGTATGTACTTTTTTTTTTTTACTCTGAAAAATATTCATCATAATGACTTTTCCAATTGGCACGAACGTCGCGTCGTACATAGTTCAAGTCAATTGTTTTTGTGTAAATAACACAGAACTGAGTAACGAAAGTAAAAAAAAGAAAAATTAAACGATTGGAAATAAGGTCAATAAAATAATTGTTGACAAACATGACTTTTTAAGTTTTGTTTATGTTCTGGCTTTTTTCTGTTTCCCTTGATAGACCTTAATTATAGGTGTCTGGGACTTTGAGATATGCATATGTACATTTATGTATGTATGTAGTGTATGCAAATGTCGTGCTGGGAAATTATTATTGTTTTCTTATTTTTTTTATTTTATTTGTTGTTCGTTTGTGCTAATTGCTTCAAATTTTCTTGGCATGGTGCTGATTTTAAATTGATATTTATGAGAACTAAAAATAATTCACCCAGTTGAACTCTAAATGCCAAGCCTTTGCACACAAATTTATGAATAAAATAAAATAATTTAAAATTTTCATTCAGATGTTTTAGAAAAAAGTGTTATTAACTTTAAGCTTTTTTTTGTAAGTCTGTCAATTTTAGCAAAGTGTTTGTTTTCGAAATCTTTTATTGTCAGCACTTAGCTATTCATGTAGTTATTAATAGAGACTAAATTTCTAATTACAATAAGTTTTTCTTTTAACTGAAATTAAATTATACCTTTCAATGGTTTTTGATGACCTTAATTTGTATGCAACTTCAAAACCACTCACTCTTGTTAGGTTTTTGAGGTAGGCCCAATCTCAATGTGAGTAAACTCTTGCAGTCGTTGTTTATTTTGCATAGAAATTTATTATGATTTTGCAAATTTATAATCCTTATATTCAAAATTCAGTTTAAATATTTTTATTAGCTCAATTTATTGCAAAAAATCCTTAACAGTTGTTGAACTTAAATAAATAAATAAATTGGGTGGTGCAACAGTCCGTTGAGAACTAGGGCCTAGTGACTTACAACTCTCAACCATTCCTGTGTGCGAGTACTGTTGTCAGAGATGGAGGGACCTATAGTTTTTTAAGCCAAATCCGAACGGCTAATTTGAGAAAGTACTTAACATGATAAGAATTACTCTTGGAGGATTTGTTAATTCATCGCAAGAGGCAGCACCGGTGAAAAAACTTTAGGTGGTACAGGCAGGGATTGAATTCAAGACATCTAGCATGACAGTCCTTCGCACTAACCATCGCACCAGGGGTACTACTTTCATTTGCAACAGTTAAAAACGACTTGTGTGCTTAAATTTCATAAAAAGAAGTGATTTTTATTTTAGTTGCTATACAAAGCGCTTGTTTAGACAAGTTTAAGAAGGAAACCAAATATATATGTATATGGTAGTACGACAATGATCCAAAACCTACCTGCAAAGTAACAAATAAATTGTTAAAACAAAAAACAACATCAATGTTTTGGAAAATAAACAATTTTAATACTATTGATAATTTGCAATGTAAAAAAAGCATTAGCTTATTCCAAACAACCAAACCTACAAGCAATTCTCAGGAAAAGATGCCAATTTACAGGAAATCCATTTGGTGATACTATGCTGCGCTAATTGCAAACAAGGGCCTTTACAACGAAATGTTAATCAAGGCATTTCGAATTGTATGAATGAATATGTAAAGTCCTTAGCATTTTCTTTCAAACAATTCCAACTGTCAGAAGATCACATTTCTATGATTTTTACCGCAACTACATGTAAAACTTTAAATAAATAAAATCCGTATAAATTTGCCAAATTTTAAAACTTTTTTGCAGATGATTGATTGATTGAGAGTTGAAAGATTTTATTATTGTTTTCCAAATACTCCAACTCAATGATATCGGTTTTTTGGCACGAGTAGTCATTTTGTTGGTAGTTATTTTGTTTGCCCTTAAAATAGTTCGAACTTTAAATATCCAATGTGTCATAAATATCAATCGCAAGTAGGTACAATTTGAAGGAGATTACTTTTTGTAAGTGACAACTTATGGTTATGATTAGAAACCACTTAAAAGGGAAAGTAGGTATGTATATAAATAAATACAAACAAAACAAAAACTTTAAAACAAATGTGGTTTTGCACGTAATGTCTACTTCCACTTGATAATGATTGTGGAAATATTTTCAAGTTCTATAAACATTCTGTTTAGCGGTAGTCTTTTGAAAGTCAAAACTACTTGTGGAAACATCTTAAGTAGGTGAATAGTTTAAAAATATATATGTATACTAGCTGACCCGGCCAGGCGTTTCTGTGGCTAACGTTTTTTTATCATATCAAATTCTTATAAACTATTTAAGGGGAACGGTATGAGAACATCAGACATTGGTACCATCATGCTTTTTAACAGATTCGTGTTGTAAAAAAACATGGCGACCTTCATGACTGATTTTCTACTACCGTTACCCCTTATTACAATTAAATTATTATTTACATTAAAGCTAGTACAAAAATGTACTGGTTTGGGATTTGAAGGGGAAGGACTTTAAACACAATTGATCAAAATTTTCGTAAAGTTCATGTAAAACAAAAATCAATAAAAAATTAAATTTAAAATGTATTATTTTTTTATTCACGTTTGTAACAAATAAGTAAACTATAAAGTTTTTAGTAAATACCATGTGACAGTTAAACTAATAAATTAGGTAGGTAGTGTGGATAGTTTAAAATCTTCTAACAATAATATTTATTATTTTGAATTGTAAATACTTTTAATTTCAATTTAGTTGAGCACTTATCGGCGCACAATACTTTTGGTTAACCTGTCTTTCGCTGACACAAATAGTTTCGAAGATTTTCCTACACGTGAACAATGAACATGCAACATATATGTACATACATAGCTGCCCATGAGAAAAACATGGATTTTCCAAATCTAAACCACAAATGGACATTGTTTGGCCTTGAGACTTATTTATTGACATGGAAAAAGCTAAACGAATTTTAAACTGTAACCTTCTGAAGGGTATAAAAGAATTTGACGGTACAATTGGAATACGTGGCAACAGGACCACTTCTCCTTTAAACTTTCCAGTTAGATGGTTGCTTCAAAAATATTTCCGGTAATCTTTTTGATGACCAAACGTTACCGTTACGTAATTGAGTTGGATCCAAATTACGCAGGAGGATAATAGATCAACCAATCTTTAATTGCAGATTATTCGAATATTATGAATTTACAATATCATTTTCATTAACAACAGTATCGATTGGTTTAAAAGACATCCGATCGCCTAGTAACAACTGTTGCATTCGGAAGTTCAATTCGTCAACAACAACATTTTTGGCTTCCAAAAAAGCCCGATAACTGGGCCAGTTTTGATTCAAGTCATTACTCTGTATATCCGGAAAAATACTCTGAATCAATTTATTTTTTCCTGAAGAACAGTGCAGAAATTGTCTGGCAGTTAAATGCATTGCGAATTTGGTTGCAGTTCTATTTTACCGTTCAAAAAATCTGTTAATTGTTCGGAAAAAATTTGTGCTGATGGATTATTTTGCATTCGTACGCGCATGTTTATGGTCAATCGAAGTGTTTCAACACTTTGCCATTAGAATAATTGATTTAAACATGCATTAATCTCATCCACGAAAGTAGAGCGAGGTATAACTGGTAAGGTCTGGCGAAAATCAACAGACAAAAGTAAGAGAGCACAACTGAAAAGTTTAAAATTGCCGTTTAAATCTTGCATACATAGTTCTATGCAATGCTTTGAGTGAATATTTGAGAGCCATTAATCACTCATCCCAAATTATAATTGAACTATTTCGTAACACTGCAGCTATTCCACTATTCTTTTTTACATGTTACATATTGAAAAAGTAAAATTCACAAAATTCAATAAGCATCAGCAACATGCGGTGGTTATGCGAACTGAAAGAAAATCATGATGTCAACATATCATCAAGGACTGTAAGACGCCGATAAAATGAAAAAAATTAACGTGGTGGCGTTGCTCAGCGAAAGCCACTCTTTTAAAAAAAAAAAAATCTAAAGCCAGATTAGAGTTTGCAAAAAAAAATTTGAACAAACCACTGTTCTTGAAAAAACGTGCTTTGAAGCGACGAATCCAAATTCTGTCGGTTTGGTTCAGATGGAAAAAAGTATGCATGGCGTCCACAGAATATGCAACACAATCCTCGATATACTGTTAAAACGGTCAAACATGGTGATGGAAATGTTATGGTCTGGGCTGCATTTTCCTGGCACGGTGTTGGTCCTATAGTAAAAATTGACACAAAAATGGACCAACATGTGTACAAAAGTATCCTGGTACACCATATACATACATAATTCCATTTTCAGAAGAAAATTTACCACTTCTATAGAGATTTATGCATTATAATGATCCTAAGCACACATCACAACTTGTGAAGAATTGCTTAGAGGCCAATAAAATTAACGTTTTAAAGTTGTGGAATGATGTGGAACAACAAATTGATAAAAGAAAGCCCAAAAATTTGCAAGAATTGTGGCAGTTCATTCAAGATGCATGGTATGGCATTCCAAGACAACGATGTGTGGCTTTGGTTGAACGTTTGTCTAGAAGAATCAGTGCAGTCATAAAAAACAAAGGATTCCCTACCAAATACTGAATCCTCCACAATGGTAAGGTGCATACATTAAAAGTTATCCATCTAAAACTTAAAGTGTGCTAAACAAATGTCCAGGTAAAAGAAGATGTTTTAACAAATTTTCAATACTTTTTCACAGGTACCTATAACTTGTACTTTTTACTCTTTTCAGTAAAAACATATATCACACCATATTACTTACTTATTTCAGGTGGCGCTACAGTCCGGGCGGACCTGGGTCTCAACCAACATGCGTCTCCAGCCAGCTCGGTCCCTCCAGTCTCCAGTTTCGCACGCCAAGTTGGTTGAGGTCCTCACCCACCTGAGTGCGCCACCTGAGTCGCGGTCTTCCTCTACTGCGCCGTCCCTCGGGATTGGATTCGAAGACCTTCCGGGCTGGAGCGTTGATGTCCATTCGCTCTACATGACCCAGCCATCTAAGCTGTTGGACTTTTATTCTGCTAACTAGGTCAGTGTCGCTGTACAGCCCGTACAGTTCGTCGTTATATCTTCTCCTCCATTCTCCATCTATGCGAAAGGGACCAAAAATCACCAAAAGAATTTTTCTCTCGAAGCATCCTAAGAAGCTCTCATCTTTCTTTGACAGGGTCCTGGTCTCAGCGCCATAAATGAGAACCGGGATGATGAGTGTCTTATAGATGGTAATTTTAGATGCTCGAGAGAGGACTTTACTACTCAATTGCCTTCCAAGTCCAAAGAAGCAGCGATTTGCAAGAGTTATTCTTCATTTGATTTCAGCGCTGGTGTCGTCGACTGAGTTTTTAGCGGAACCTAAGTAAACAAAGTCCTCAACTACCTCCAAGTTATAGCTGTCCATGGTGACGTTTTGTCCAAGACGTCGTTGTTCAATGTCCTTTTTTGATGACAGCATATACTTGGTCTTGCCCTCATTGACCACTAAACCCATCTTCTTCGCTTCCGTCGCAATGCTCAAAAACGCTCCACTGACATCACGCTTTGATCTTCCAATTATGTCAATATCATCTGCGTATCCGAGTAATTGGATGGACCTTTGGAAGATTGTGCCTCTAGTGTTGACGGTTGAGTTTTGCACAATTCTTTCCAGAACGATATTGAAGAAGTCGCATGACAGTGCATCATCGCCTTGTCTAAAACCTTTTTTGGCATCGAATGCATCGGTGAGATCTTTTCTGACTTTGATAGAGCAGCGTGCATTGTCCATCGTCATTCTGCACAAACGGATAAGTTTGACAGGGATGCCAAAACTAGACATTGCTCTGTACAGCTCTTCCCTATAGATCCTGTCATACGCGGCTTTAAAATCGATAAAGAGATGGTGGGTATCGATTTGAAGTTCTTGGGGATTTTCCAAGATCTGCCGTAGTGTGAATATTTGGTCGATAGTGGACTTTCCTGGTCTGAAGCCACACTGATAAGGACCTATCAGGTTGTTGACGAACGGCTTCAGACGTTTACATAATACGGCACAGAGGATCTTATATGCAATGTTAAGGAGACTGATGACTCTGTAGTTGCTTCAATTTAGAGGGTCTCCTGTCTTATTTATCGGGCACACTATGCTGAGATTCCACTCATCGGGCATGCTTTCTTCCGACCATATTTTGCAGATGAGTTTGTGCATGCTCCCTACCAAGTCATCGCTGAATAGTTCGGCAGCGATGCCGTCAGCCCCAGCAGCTTTGTTTGACTTCAGTTTAGATATAGCTATCTTCACTTCGTCGGGGTCGGGGTCGGGTAGGCGAAATTGTTGATCTGCCTCTCCTAGGTTGAGTGGTTCTATCTCCCTTACAGCGGAATTCGGTTCGTCATCGCCGTTATATAATTTGGAGAAGTGGTGTTTCCCTATTCTCAACATAGACTGCGGTTCTACTACGATGTTACCCTGATCGTCCTTACAGGCTTCGGTTCGTGGCTGGTACCCTTGGGAGGTTTTTTTTTACCTTTTGGTAAAATTTACGAACCTCATTCCTGTTGTGACATCCTTCTATCTCCTCGATCGCGCCCTTCTCATGCTCTCTTTTTTCCATCTAAGAAGCCGGTGTTCCTCTCTCCCCTTCTGCTCGTAGAGCTCGCTAGCAAATCTGGTATTCCTGTGCAGCCACCATATTGCATATAAATAAAATAAACTTGCAGCTTTAAGTGCAACAAAAACTTTTAAATACAAGATTTTCCATTTCATCAAATATGTGTGCTAAGTTCTTGTCCACCACTGTATATGTACCTATATACTTCGTGATTTATGGAACCCATTTTTTAATTAGTTGTTTTTTTTATTTGGATCCTTTTTAAACTATCGATTTAATTATTTAATGAAATTGAAAGGTGCTTTTTTGTATCGCCATCAAAATTGTGTGCTATGGATTTTTGACCACAATTAAAAATCTGGCCTTTCAACTAGAAGCATACGAGTATATACATTTTTTTTTAATTAATGCAAAGGGCAATAAAATATCTACATATTTATTCTGCGTATTTTAATCTGTAACAGAGAAATAATATAGGTAACAAAATATAGGTGGTATACATACGTACAGTACATTGAATTTTGTATCATTAACTCGATACTATTTTATTGTTTAAAAAAGATAATAATTTATTAGTTGTACAAACAACATAAGCTATAGCAACAGCATTTCTTCTCTACCTTACAAGAGAGTTATAATGCAATTAACCTGATGACCTTGTACAACAGAGCTTCAGTTGATACATACCTAAAAACCTAGATATTTATATTTACCAAATACCTACCTATAAAAATTGTTAAACCTTAGATCAAAACTAAAAACATTCAGTTTCTTACAAAACAGTGTTCGATAAGAAAAAACTAAATCCCTTAAATTGATATAGAAGTTGCTTGTGGTTTATGATAACAAGAAAAATAAATTAAACCAAATATTTTTTTTGGTATGTATTGACTAAGATTCCATGTACGTATGTATGTTACATTTAAGTTTTTATATCTAGGCACCTAAACTTATTGTAGAGAAAAGAAGAAAAAGAAAAACATCAGGTAGGTATGTAGGTATAGAATAGTATAATAAGTATAGGTACATGCATAAAATAATATGAAGATATTCAACATATCTGGACTTAGAAGTTAGAACTGAACTGATGGACTCACCTCTTCAAGAATTGAGACTGTCTGTCGACAATCGGGCATCCGTGACGCAAAAGTCGACGTCGTCGGTGAATTATAATCATCTCTGGTTTCTTCGACGAAATCTGCGATTCCTATTAGAACAGGCATTTTTGCAAAGTAAAATAATCACGTTCGTTTGAGATACAAATTCAAATTTTTTCTTTCTTTGTATTTATTTATTTATATTTTCACTTTGGGATACTGCTTTTTGAGAACTTTCACTGTGTACACACACCGAATCCACAACTACCCGAAGAAGTTACCACCGACACAATACAAAAAAAAAAAAAAAAACAATACCACTGAGAAGAATATTCACACAAAATCAATGAATGAATCAAATGATTAAAACCATTCTGTTCTTTTTGGAATTTTATTTAGGTACATAGGTATCAAGATTCTTCTTTTTGATGAATTAAATAAAAACTAAGCTCACGTTGACCACCAAAGCACCATGGAGAACATCTTCAACAGGGACAACGAACAAAAAGCAAGCAACCCAATAACAACAACAACGATGACGATGACAACGACGACGACGACAGCCACGACGGATTCGGATTCATGGATTCATGAATTCATCACCATCGCCGAACACCACCACACTACGACGACAACGACAACGACCAACAAATAATTTTGGAGTAGAGAAAATTGTTGACACCCATTTTTCTGCGATCGCAATTTACTGGCAATATTCAGATAGGTACACAAAACAGTTTTCGAATGCGAAATACCTATATGAAAATAATCTTTCCTTTTTTTAATTCGATCCGATTATCCGATTTTTTTTTTAATTTAACAAACCACAATTTTTATAAACACAAAAAAGAAACTCATTGAAGATCCCTGGGCGCGCGTCAGTGGTCTGGCCAGTGGAATAGGAATAGTGAAAAATAAAAAATTACTCTGCACTCTGGTGATTGGTGTTTGGTGGTGGTTTTTCGTATCTTTTTGGTTTTTCTGAGATGCACAAGGCCTAGAGCTGTGGTTGTGGTGTCAAACTTTCCCGAGTAAACAGCAAATAATTTTACAACGCATTTTGATGGAATTTAATTTTGGCGTCTAAAAGAATAGTTTGTAATTTAAAATTTTCGAAAATAGATTCACAATAATTGTTGAACTTTAGTTAATAATTTAAATTTATAATTGTTTTTTTTTTTTTATATAATGCGAATGAAAAACGGAAAATTTAATATTTCTCGTTTGGTTTTTCTGTACAGAGAATAAGTCGAACTCGCAATTTAGATTCACACAAACGTCCTTCCGAAAAGGCCATCGACATAAATTTGCTGAATGCAAACGTCAAGAAGGAAAGAGAATGCAAAATGGGAGTCAGCGGAAAATGAGTGACAGATGGTACTGCTAGAGGTAGTGATGGGCAAAGTGAAATGTTACTCGTTAGTTGACGATTACACTTATCGATTTTTCTTTCACAAAAAAAAAAAACATACAATGTTTTCGATGCGGTTACATTTTGGTGAAATAACTGACAATTTAGCTTAATGGTGACATTGAATTAGAATTTCCGCAGTTGAATGCAATATGTGGCTGATATTGGAACTACAAAATTGATGAATCCTTGGGAGGAGAGTTTAAAGTCGGAAAGGATAGGCAATCAGTTTCGTTTTTGTTTTTGTTTCTAAAATTTGTAGGGAAGTAATAGTATATGTTTGCTTGTATTTATTGAGTCCTTCTTTTTTATTTTATTAATACAAGGTAGCTAATATATATCAATTTCTTGGTATTTGACATTTAGACATGATTTGTAATGTATTGCCATACCGTTCTTTTACTCTATGTCAAATGCTTCACTTAATGTTAAACTAAAAACTCCATTTAATACATTGAATACATGCAATAAAAAGTACACAGATAATTAATGTTTACAAAGTGACAGATTCTTTTAAGTTTCATCATTTCGCATTTTTGTTTAGAATTGATTTTCTTCTTATTGCAAATTTAGATTTTTGTTGATTGTGTTGATTATTTGTTTCGCTCATCAGAGTCTCCCTGAAATTCTGTGAAATTCGCATCAATCTGTTTGGTTGGGTTAGTTTTGATCAAAAACACCTTATATGAAGATATAAATCCTCGGTAGCCATCTTGGTTTGACTACAAGCTAAAGTGAACAGCTGATTAAGGTGTTGGTTTAATATGTGCTTGAAATGTGAGTAAAAAATAAGGAGTTAATACTATACACCCTATGTAGTACCTTAGTGCGTAGTGTCATGCCAGAGGTCTTCACGGGTACTGCATCTTGCGGGGAATTAACAAATCCTCCAAGAGCAATTCTTGTCATGAAAAGTGCTTTCTCAAATTAGCCGTTCGGGTTCGGCTTAAAAAACTGTAGGGGCCCTCCATCCCTGAAAACATAACTCGCACAAAGGAATGGTTGGGAGTTGTAGGTCACTAGGCCCTAATTCTCAACGGTCTGTTGCACCACCAAGTTTATTTATTTATTTTTCATACTATGCTTTAGTGAAAACAAGCAAAAAATTATTGTTGGAAACCACATCTTTTCTTCCACCTTAAAATTACAACAATGTGAACAAATGGGTACGAAGCATTCATGTCATTTCATATAGAGTGTTTTTGGTTTTTAAATTGAGGCTCTTTTTTTTGGCTTGCTTTAAGATCCATTAGTGTTCATAATGCATGAAAGCTTTGAAAGGTTTGGGACATTCGAAAGAAGAAGGGACGTGAGTACATCTGCAATCCATCCATATTTAGTGTTGATATACAGTTATAAATAATAAACGATTATTAATTATCGTTTTCCTTATATTTTTATATTGATTCTTAAAAGAATTTCTGGAGGTGGCTTTTAAATAAAACAACTACAAATTTTTATTTTTTCTTCCGGTTCTAAACGTTCATTTTGAATTTTAGGTTATTCATGCCTGACGGGCGTGTCCTTTAAATTTCAACTCCAATATAAGATACCCGACTCCCGCACAATAATAAAACTATTGTAACTACCCCCTTAGAAATGCTTACAAAAGAATTAGCTGAATTACACCTGTCACACGGCACGTTTGTCAAAATGTGATATTACTGCCAACTTCATAATAGAAAAAGTAAAAACCACCATCCACTCACAAGTTAAGAACAGTTTTTTTCAATCCCCTCCTCACAATTTTGTGTTAAATCGCATCGTGAAATAGAATTCACTTCGTAAAACTAATTTGCAACAAAATTTCTTTTCACTAGCATAAACAAATTAATATTTCAAACCAAAAATTCTCGCTTCCCCAAACCAATAAACCTATCGAAAAATTCTTATCAGTTTCCATTTTCACCAAGGAAAAGCGACGAGGTGTTTCATTTCGACAAATTGAAGTAGTTAGCAGAACAAAAAAAAGAAAAAGATACAACGATGAGTGCCAACAATACGAACAATCGGCGAAAGAAATCCAATTCAACATCATCGAATGCAGATAATCCTGATAACGCTTGTGTTGTTTGTTTCAAGAATGTTGAAATCTATTCAATTGGAGAATGTGATCATCCAGTTTGTTACGAATGCTCAACCCGGATGAGAGTTCTGTGTAAACAACAGGAATGTCCCATTTGCAGACAAGGATTGGAAAAGGTAAGGTGAACCTTTAAACCTAGATCTTAGATATTAGACTATGAAAAATGTTTGATATAGTATAAGCTGTGGAGGTTATTCGTAACTTGTTTTTGTTTTCTCATTAAGAAATCTAATGAGGATAGAATCCCAAAGGAAGATTGTTCTGAATAATAAAAAAAAAAACTGATAAATTTATGTTGACATTGCTAATTATTAGTGTAGTAAGTAAAAGACTCATATTACTCACACATCGTTTGCTAAAGTAAGCATTCATTAAAGTGCTAGTTACTTAATTACTGGTATTTTAGCCAAGTTTTCTAATGTGTCCTGAAATACCTGTATTTAATTCACAATTCTATAAATAGATTTTTAAATATATTAAAAATATTTCCCATATGTACTTAGAGCAAAAACAAGTGAACAAAAATATTTACAAGGTGAAACTTGTGATATGTTGAATTTTTAAGATGAGACACTAACTTGTAGAAGAGAAAATATCAAAACATTAAATAGAACTTACTATTTTGAAGGCCTCGAAAAAAATGATTTGAGACTAACAAAAGTTAAAATCTTTTCGAAAATCAGAATTACTTTCCTAATTTTTAGAAGTCAAGTTTAGAATCTCTTAGAATTTACGATCCCATGCATAGGAAAGTAAAACATAATTAATTTGTTTTCACAAATTGCTTGTAAATCAATTCTTTACTTTTTCTAGTCCTATTTTAATTAAAAACTACATTATTTAGTCCTAGTTATTGGATAAAAAGTATATCGAAAAGAATTGGTGACAAATTATCAAATTTTCAAGAAACAAAATTGATGTGTCTTACTTTCCAGCAATCCTTTTGAATAACTGTCCTATTGCTTACGTCGACTCAGCTAAAAATGTAGGTGTAGTTTTTAACCGCAGCCTTATCTGGACACATCATATAAACAACACAATTGGGAAATCGTATGGTGTCCTACGCATGCTATGGTCAACACAGCACTTTATTCATTTAACAATTAGAATTCTGCTAGTGAAAACGCTGATTTTACCTCTGCTTACTTACGGCTGTGAAATTTTTTTTGTAAGTTAGACTTCGAGAGTAAAAGGAAATTAACGGTTACATTTAATAGCGCAATAAGATATAGTCGTTTGAGAATTTTATAAAATTCCGCACAATAACCTTGTTCTCTGACATACTTCTAACCCGCCAACCTGTGGATCTTTACAATGTCGTGATCTAGTAAATCCGCGTTTTCAGTGTCTAACATCTGAACGTCAGTTCTTTGTCAACTCAGTAAGAATTTGGAATTCATTGCCGCAAAAAATAAAAAGTATTAATAACACGAAACAAATAGGAAAGGAATTTAAACTTTACTTAAATAATGCATAGATAGGGTTATATTCGCAAATTTGTAAAAAAAAAATATATATATGTAAAACTTGAATTAAAATCAATTATGTATGCAGCTACTGTACATTTTACAAGCTACACTATAAATAAGATATTGTATCTTAAAGTGTAAGCTAATCAAGAAATAAATAAAATACTAAATACTAAAAAAATACTAAAATTCCTTTGGAATACCTCAGGGTTCTATATAAGGACCACTTTTATTCTCAATTTACTAAATGGCTGCGTTCAATCTCGTGTTGAATAGGGTATCTTGGATAGGTGGAATTTTAGATACCTTGTTGAACGAGTTAGATAGCTGTATTGAGATATCTGTCAAAAAATAAAAACAACTTTTAACTGTTCACAAAAAGCAGAGAAACATTTAAACTTCGAAGTCAAAATTGTTGTAAGATAAAACATTTAATGGATAATTCAACTGATTCGGCGGACGATGATGAATTGATAAGTGCGTCAAAATTTAATAAATAAGAGATAACGTTCTAAAATTCGGAGGCAAATAGCTTCTTCATCGTCTATTATGTACAGAACATCCTCAAATACAACATCAACTAACATTTTGTATCTTTTTGTTTATCAACAAATACAAAAAGCTGAAATCAATTTTCAAGTTTCTTGAAATTCAACAATATGTTGAATCAGCTGTTCTGTCAGATACCTACATATCCCAGAAATTCTTGGATACCTTTGGATTCCTTTTTTGACATCTCAGCTGTTTTTGATCAGCTGTTATTTTACACGTAAAACACTAATTAAAAGGTTTCCGGATACCCTATCTGTCTGAGATTGAACGCAGCCAATGAAATCTCATTCATTTCGTGGTATTGACACCTGTCAGACTTAGTTGTCATTTAAAGTGTTGAATGTTATTAATGATAATAGATCATTAAAACAATAGAACAACTCATTAATTAAAAGTAGTGATTCAAACATAGCTACTTTTCGCGTATTTTCGAAATCGATATACATAAATCTGAAGGAATTTGAAGCGCAATGGTTCTCGTTACTTATATCGTAAGGCTGATTATCCGAATTTGACAATTGAACGTGTGGTACTTAAAGTATCATTGTTCCATATTTGTTCGAAAATGCCTAAGAGCAGGCGGTTATAGTCAATTCGAAGTTATTTTTTTCCGGCTGGGGATTGAATATCATGGCTTGGACAAAAATCGGTTCCAACTAACCGGGGCACCAAGCCACACAACATAACCACTTCATTGCGTGAGAAGTTTCCTGGTAGCGTTTCACGTTTTGGCTACTACCTTAGAGACGATTCTTAGGTCAATCGAATGGTATCGTGTATATGAAATGATATCTTCAGGTGAACAGTTAACATTTAGTAAGGGAAACATTTCCATCCTTCTCAAACCCAAGACTAGATCAAACGTCAGATATTGTCCATTATGGTTCACTAGTGAAGTTAAAGGTTTTATTAGGGAACGTGACTAGGCTTATAAGCAATAAAAAAGATTCCGTTTAGACTAATTTTGAAAATTCGAAGCAAAAGGCGGATTCTACGCTTCTAGATTAGATCATTCTCATTCTAAAGCCAAATACAAATTCTTGAAAAACTTGAAAAGTATCGGATTTAATGAAAGCTTTTACTTCCATCACCAATCTCTACACAGTTTCAACATAATGTTGAGAACATTGGTGATAACGGTCTTTAGCTTCAGTGGTGTTGACGAAACAGATCTGTTAGAAAGTTGTACTTTATTAAATCCAACTCGGTCGTCTTTGATGAAATACACACTGTCTTTGCCAATAACTTTGTTTCTTATACAGGGTGTCCCATAAGTAATGGTCCAAACTGTATATCATGAATGGTCAAGTCATGACCTACCAGAATTTGGTAACTTGTCTATACCGCATCCCAACGGTTTTCGAGTAACGGTTGTTTTAATGAAATTTTCAAAAACACCTACTTTTGTAAATGATTTTTGTTTTTACTAGAATTAGGTACTTTTTGAGGATTTGTCAATTCCCCGTGAAAAAAAAAATAGGTGACCTAGGTAAGGGTTTGAACCCAGACCACGGGTACTAATGGGTGATTTTTTTGAGGTTAGGATTTTCATGCATTAGTATTTGACAGATCACGCGGGATTTCAGACATGGTGTCAAAGAGAAAGATGCTCAGTATGCTTTGACATTTCATCATGAATAGACTTACTAACGAGCAACGCTTGCAAATCATTGAATTTTATTACCAAAATCAGTGTTCGGTTCGAAATGTGTTTCGCGCTTTACGTCCGATTTATGGTCAGGTCAGCGATGAGGCTCATTTCTGGGTGAATGGCTACGTAAATAAGCAAAATTGCCGCATTTGAAGTGAAGAGCAACCAGAAGCCGTTCAAGAACTGCCCATGCATCCCGAAAAATGCACTGTTTGGTGTGGTTTGTACGCTGGTGGAATCATTGGACCGTATTTTTTCAAAGATGCTGTTGGACGCAACGTTACGGTGAATGGCGATCGCTATCGTTTAATGCTAACAAACTTTTTGTTGCCAAAAATGGAAGAACTGAACTTGGTTGACATGTGGTTTCAACAAGATGGCGCTACATGCCACACAGCTCGCGATTCTATGGCCATTTTGAGGGAAAACTTCGGAGAACAATTCATCTCAAGGAATGGACCGGTAAGTTGGCCACCAAGATCATGCGATTTGACGCCTTTAGACTATTTTTTGTGGGGCTACGTCAAGTCTAAAGTCTACACAAATAAGCCAGCAACTATTCCAGCTTTGGAAGACAACATTTCCGAAGAAATTCGGGCTATTCCGGCCGAAATGCTCGAAAAATTTACCCAAAATTGGACTTTCCGAATGGACCACCTAAGACGCAGCCGCGGTCAACATTTAAATGAAATTGTCTTCAAAAAGTAAATGTCATGGACCAATCTAACGTTTCAAATAAAGAATCGATGAGATTTTGCAAATTTTATGCGTTTTTTTTTTTTTTTAAAGTTCTCAAGCTCTTAAAAAATCACCCGATACAATAGTTTTAATTGCAAAACTGATATTGATACATTTTTGGGTGAGCCCTATAAGAAAGAACTTGGTTAAATATCTCCGCTTAATAAGTATTACTTTTGTAAATACCAAATAGAAATCCGAATCTTTTACATACGCTCTTTCGTGACGTGTAAGACATTTCTAGTTATTTTCTTAAATTATTTCTTTTTTATGAAATAAATAAAGTACCGCACTATTATAGCTTAACAACTTCATTGGTTTAAAAACGGCGATAATACAAACAACCATATTATTTCCGGTTAAAATCATAAAAGCGTTAGTACAAGTAGGTACTACACGTAGTAGTAGTCGTTAAGAAGCGCTGCTTGATAAAGAAAATAATCGCCATTGCTGCTTGTACTAAACTAAACAAAAAATAGTTTGGGGATACTTACATGATGAGCCTAATTCAATGAATTGGAAACAAGATGTCTCTGATGATGTAATAAAAAATTCTAACAGAAACACATTATTTTCTTTTTATATTTGTTTTTTAAATCGTGACTTATTAAATTGAAATGCTTATAACTTTTGAACCAAAGCTGGCTTTGTCATGTTTTATACTTTTTTGAAAAGCTAAAAAATCAAGCAAGTTTTTAAAAACGATAACCAGTATTGTGTAGTATGATTTTTTTAAATAAAACTGTTTTAAAGTTCAATGTAAAAAATTAAGTTTGATAAGAATATGATTTTAACTATTAATATTTTGCAAAATAGTGCCGAAAATTGAAATTTTTTAATGCAAAAATATTGAATGTTTATTCAAAATTTTAAAATATTAACATATAGTAAAAACAAAAATCATTTGTGGACAGGGTGATTGAATTTATCATGATATACAGTTTGGACAATTACTTATGGGACACCCTGTATATTGAAAAAAAAAAATAACTTGCCTATTCATTATAATAATCGTGACTGGAGTGTTCCATTCTACCTGGAAAAGTGCAAAAATTATACAAATTCCCAAGAATCAGATTGAATTTAGATCCAAGGTATTTGACAGATTTTGAATTCGCAAATACAAGAACATCTAAAGCGTAACAATTTACTTTGTGAAAACCAGTCTAGCTTTCGCCCTGTGCACAATTGCTTCTATAAATGATGTCGAAGACCTGAGACAACGAATAGTTAACAACGATATAAGCTTTCTTGTTTTATTAGACTTCTCCAAGGCGTTTGACACTGTAAACCATCATATTTTCAAAAATGTATCGCTATGTGTGTTTTATTAAGGATTACTCTCGAAATCGAAAACTGAATAATGACTCTTTACTTCAGCTACTCTTCTCATTGAAAATGTAATAAATTTAAACCTTGGACTTGTTTAAATGGTTTTGCATATAAAAGAAACATTTTTTAATGGCAAAAAATAGAAGCTTCCATAACTTCGATATCAATAAAATTAGTTTGAGACTTATTTTTTTGGTTATAGTTTAAAAAATGGAGCATAGTCGTAATTATTCAGCCTTTTGCTTTCCACAATACTTAATACAACAAAACGTACATATGTGTACAAACATTAGAACATTATATTATGCTATATATTTATGTTTTCAGGTAGTTTTTACGTATGACAAACTAACGTATCGTGAATTGGAAGCCAAAAATCGATCTGAATACTTTAATACAGAGTATAAAATCTGCTTCTACACAAGACCAATTCAACAAGCATTTTTCCAACTTTTAGATCATCCATGTCCTAAGTATATTTTTTTTGAATTATTAGAACTTTAAAAAATAAATTAATCTTATTTTAAACCCAATTAAAAAAGGTGCGATCATCCTGTATTTCGAACATTTGCAACCCTCCGTGAACACGTCCGACAAGAACACGGTCACTTCTACTGTGATTTGTGTACTGATAATTTGAAAATATTTTCCTTTGAACGTCGATGCTATTCGAAGGATGAATTAATGTTGCATCGTCGCAAAGGCGACCCAGATAACAAATCACATCGTGGACATCCGTTGTGTGAGTATTGTGACAAACGTTATCTAGATCGTGACGAATTGTTTCGTCATTTGCGACGTGAACATTACTTTTGCCACTTTTGTGATGCCGATGGATGCAACGAGTTTTATAAGTAAGACACTTTTAACACACACTAATTTAAGGCGGTATTTAAGAATAAAAAATATTTACCATTTTTAAGGGATTATAATTCACTGCGTAATCATTTCCGTAAAGATCATTACTTCTGCGAAGAAGGTAAATGTGCTACCGAAGAATTTACGGGTGCATTTCGCACAGAAATCGATTATAAGGCTCACGTTGCGAATGTTCATGGAAAATCATTTAACAAACAACAAGCTAAACAAGCTCGTACTCTTCAATTGGAGATAACATTGGGACCACGGGGACGTTCAGGTCAAACGGAACCCCATATAGCAAACCTGCGTTCAAGGGGGTGAGTACAATATACTCGTATAAGGGTTTTTCTTGTTACTTTATTTAATATACATTTTCTAATAGCCATAATGATAACGAAGTAGAGCAACAACCTGAACCCACTCAATCAACTTATACGCAACGGGCTCCACAAATTGATGCACGAAACGAACAAGATTTCCCCTCTCTGGGTAATGGAACACCGGCTTTAAGTCTTCTACCTTTACCTATGGGACTTCGGGCTAAATTAGGCTCAGCAGGTCTAGCCAGAACAAAAGAAAACTTTCCTGCATTAGGTGGCGCTGAAGCTGGTGGTGGTAATAAATGAATGCAATATTATTTTATTTATTTATATCACAAATGAAAATATCTTCAAATTTGTAGGTGCTGGACCATCGGCAAGTCGTCCCAAACAGAATTCAATTAGTTCGGTTATTAAGAAAAATCCGTCATCAACTCCCACTGGCATGTTGATCCATGTTTCAAATCGTCCAAGCACAAGTTCCGGTGGTGCGACCAGTAAAAAACCCAATCACTCAAACAAAAAAGATTTCCCCTCTTTACCGGGTTCATCAAAGGCAGCAGCACATGCTGCTTTCCGAGAAGATATGGTTGCATCCAATTCTAACATTAATTATGATAATGTATCAGCGAAGCATCGTTCTTTGATGGATGACTACGTTTCGGTGGCGAATCCGAATAATTTTCATAAATTACAACTTGTGCAGAAAGAAGCTGAGGAGGCTAAGGCCAAGAAAGCTGCATTCGAAGCAAGTGCTCCGAAATTGGATTCAATGGCTTTTCCGGCACTTTCAATGGGCAGTAAGGCATCTGTGCCAGCGCAACCAAGTTGGACAAAGTCTCAAAAGCAACAACGTGAAGCTGAGAATCGCAAGTCTAAGGTTGCACCAGCTCCACTTTTGAATATAAATTCAAAGCAAAAAAATTCCAAGTACAATATGCAAAATGGGAACAGTGGCAATAATAGCAATAGCAACAACAACAACAATAACACATCTACGGAAAACCAAAACAGCAATAAAAAAGAGAAGAAGAACAAAAATGCTGGCACGGAGGGCAAGAAATCCCCTGGAGCCCCACCGCCGCCGACATCTAATAACAATAAACATCAAAAGAAAGACAACAACAACGAAAACAAGCCCGCAAATGCGAATGCGAATGCGAACCCTAAAGTGATTAAACCAGCACCAGTTGTTGCCAATGAAAATGCTAAAAATACCCAACAACAAGCAATTAATGAACAAGAATTTCTACAACGAAGAGTGGCTCCACCACCTGGTTTCTCTCCACTAATTAAACCTCCTCCCGGTTTCCAAAATGTCACTCTTAACTCGGTAGCCAAATCACCCAATAGTCTGACCTTCACCAGTTCAATGGGGGAGAGTTATAATATTGTTCCAACTCATAGCTACATGCAACCGCCAGAGGCTATCACTAGAAATCAGGTAATTTTATTTTTCCATCTTTAAATTAAAAGTTCTTATAAGCCTTATGACCTATTGTTTCTAGAAACTAGTCGGTCATTTTAAGGATGCCCTTAAAACGCCTGAGGCCTTAGAGGAATTTCGACAAATATCTCAAAGATTCCGTGAAGGAGTTGTCAAATCTCAATCCTATTATGAGCATTGCCAAGCTGCGCTTAGAGATAGATTTGGCGTAATTTTCCCTGAACTCTTATCACTCTTGCCAGACATCAATAAACAACAGGTAAAATATAGATAACAGAACGGAAAATGTATTAAATATTATCATAATCCAAATGTAATTTGTAGGAGCTCTACCTAGTTCACTCACAACGTTTAAAATCCCTGCCCGATGATCAAAAGAAATCAAGCGATAATTTAGAAGTTTGCTCAACCTGCAAACAAGTTTTGTTAGTGTCCGATGCTGATAATCATTTAAAACTGCATGCCATGCGAGAAAGTTTTCCAACTCTAGGGAACTCCGATAACAAAGGAAATAATGCTTTAACTGCAAATCGCAAGTAAATTTAAATACAAAATAAAGAAAAACTTTATTGGGATTATAATTTTCTAAAAGTTAGAATATAAAACGAATTAATTTGTTTGGTGCTTTCGAAATTTTTAACAAAAATATTTACAACGGATACATAAATTAATAAGAATTTCCTTAATTGTTCTAATCAAAATTTTTAAATTCCAATTAAATTCTTAAATTAGAATGAGATTGATTTGGATTTTAATTAAGTTCTCTGTTGTTAAGTGTGAAATTTATTATTTGGATTTTACAATCACAAAAATATTTTCTCTTGAATATAATATTTTTTAATGTACACATATTAATGTAATTAATGTATTGATGATGAGTAAAGAAAAATAAAAGAGATCAAGTAAATAAAAGAAAAGTATTCACACGCAATTAAGTGTTTCCACTTCATAATTTTATGAATATATTTATACCTATAATAAATTAACTAAAACATCAAAGTATATGTTGTGTAAAAGAGTCAGACTGTTTATAAAAACCATAATTTTATATTTCAAAAAAAGAAAACAAAAAAAAATCAAGAGAATAACCTATATATTATATATTTAAATGTATATTCACCAAATGAAATAAAACTCTTTGTACAAACTATCAACGTTTTTCTTGGATTTTTTGTTTGTTTAATTAATGATAATTTTACTCTACACATAAGCTATACATTTTTTGAGGTTCATTCTTGGGGTACTTTAGATGCAGGGCTTGAATTTGCTAAGCTTAACTATGGAAGCAGTTTTTTCAATCGTTGAAATTATAAAACGAACTAAAGAGTTTTGCAATATGTTTCATTTTGAATAGGCCGCTAATTGGACAGTTGTTACTTTTGAAGCTGTCATCTTTACACACACTTAACAAGTCAAATCTAAACCATTACTTAAAACAACACGATATAATACACTGAAATTGAGCAGGCCCAGACGATATAAGGGACCTGAAAGTAAGGCAAGCTTCATCTGATTGGATAGCTGCCAAAAAATTGCTTTCCAATTAAGGCAACTTTATTGGAAAGTTAGTCAAGAAAAATCTCCATAACTATCAAGTCAAGTCTACTTATGTCTAAATGACAGTTGATCATGTTTGTTCATTCAACTGAAAGCTGAACTTTATTACTCTATGAATTATGTATTTTCTGCACAATTCCATTTATTGTTTTTTTTTTTAAAGGGGTTCCTTCTCAAATTAGAAGATAAATGAGTTAAAGAACTTTACAATACAAACCGTGATAGACTTTAAGCTTGCCAGAAGATTGTTTTGTACACAATAATGTCTTTGGTAGTTTTTGTACGATGAACTGAAAGTAGAAGTTAGTGAAGTAAAATTCTGAGTTTGAAATTAATAATACTAACTAGTTGCCTTGATCGAAATTTACGTTCAAAGAATTCAGTTGTCTGCAAATGAAGTGTCTGAACCTGCCCATTGAGCAGGTCCAGATTACATAAGGGACCTGAAAGTAAGGCAAGCTTCTTCTAGCATCTGATTGGACAGCTGCCAAAAAATTAATTAAAATAAGGCAACTTTATTGGAAAGTTAACTGGAAAGTAAGTCAAGAAAAATCTTCCTAACTGTCAAGTCAATTCCACTTATGTCAAAATGACAGCTAATCATAATTTTCCATTCAACTGAAAGCTGAACTTTATTACTCCGTGATTTATTTATTTTCTGCACAATTCTATTTGATATTTTATGTAAAAGGGTTAGTTGTCAAATTGAAAAAGGATAAGTAATATTTCTTAAAAATACAAAAATACAATTTGAGATGGAATTGTAGCTTGCCTGAAAAGTGTTTTGTAGACAATTATGTTTTTGGTGACATGACATACCTTTCTGTTTACGATGCAATAGAGATCAATGGATTTTGCTTTAAAAGTATTCTTTTTTTTTAAATAATGGTATTAACGCAATGTGATAAGTTTAACAAATTATGTAAAATGTAAAGTTTACACAAAAGTTTACGTGAAAAGGTCCTTATTTGGTAAAATGCTGTGTAATTGAATCAGTTATTCGTCAAATGTCAAATATTGGATAAAGTTAATATTCAAAGATGCCAAAAATAAGCAACAATAAGAAATTTATTCCATTATGTGAACAAATCGCTTTTCATAATTTACTCATTTTAGAACTATTCGGAAAATATCAAAAAGAAAAAGTTGTCAGTAATACGACAGCAAAAGCAAATTTAGGACTTATGACTAAACCACAGCCACGCATTAGGTCGGTCGGGCTATTGACAGGCCTCTTACTGGCTACGATATCATTTGTCATAACGCGTGCCGTAAGAATTTGCAAAACGTAATGTAGCTTCAGACCTCGAGCGTTGAGAAGAAAGTTAACTTACACTTTTTTGATTTATTTCTTTTTTTTATAAAATAAACTACAGAAGGGAAGACACTACTGGTATACAGAATCTGATATAAAACAAATGAAAATACAGCTGTCAGCTGTCAAAACTCTTACGATATTAACGATCTTAATTGATCACAAAGCTTGAGGTTACATTTCAAATTGCCTCATAAAAGTATATTGCTTCTAGTCAATAAGTCTAATATTTGTGATTGTGGTTTAGCTGTAGGTCAACTTTTAAAAGTTAAATTTTTTAAAGCTATGTATGTATGTATGTATGTATATGCTTATATTTAAATTTAGTTCAAATAAACTCTGAACGTATCCATCGAAACAATTGCATTGCTGAATGATGTTTCCTGGGTTAACATGTCAAGGTCTCAACTGTCAAAATTTGCCAAAACCAATTATAATGTTTGTATACAAAGAATAACAAATAATTGCTCTTCTTATTTTTGTTTTGCTAAAACTAATTTATATTGGAAAAGTGCAAAAATTGTTGAATTAAAGTTATTTGATTGCAATGGCTGTTAGTGAACTATGCCGACTGTGTTTGGAACATGGAAACGAATGTTTAGATATATTCCTTGACCCAGAAGGACCTTTCAAAATTTTCGATATTCTCGGTTATTATTCCATAATTGAGGTTGTTAATTTCTTATTAGATTAAGTTTTGTTTAGAAAGTAAATGTTGTATTTAATTTCTTAGGTAACTCAAGACGATGAAATATCCAGTAAAATATGTTCCAAATGCTGGAGTCAGGTTAATGATTTTCATGAATTTTTCGTTCGAATACAAAAAATTCAAGAAAGTATAAATTCCATAATTTATGTGGATACAAGGAGTGATGTTTATGAGGTAGTTTTGTCAAATGCCTGTGATGATAATAATGCAGCAGATGATGATAATATACAAACTAAAGAAGATGAAGATGTTGTGTCATGGAATGCCGAAGGTATTACAATTTTTAGACATATTTTTAGATTGTAATTAAAATTTAGTATTTAGATGAATGAAATTCATTATGCCACTGTGTAACCCCTTTAAAAACAATTATATTATTTTTTATATATGTATATATATGCATCTGATTTAATACACTGAATTGAATCGTGAACTTCAATACAATACTTTAGAAATGCCAGAGATTATTGCTTGCAATGTCAGACTAATGAATGAAGAACAAAGAACCATTTATGACCACATCATGCTCGCAGTTTTGGCAGGACAAGGTGGGTTCTTTGGTGGAACTGGCAAAAAATTCCTTATTTAACTAGTACCTACTTGCTAAAATACGATGAAATAATGGTATTGCATTGGCTGTTGAATCTTCTGGCATTGCGGCAACTTTATTGGATGGAGGCAGAACAGCTCATTCAGTATGTGCGGTGTGCAATATACAAAAAAACAATCATCCATGGCCACAGTGCTGAAACAGTGCTTGAGGCGTTTAACAGGACATTGAAATATATATAAAACAACGACAGACACTTTTTTACTCCTTTCGGGTGATTTTCACGCCAGTTATTACAGTTTTTGAGGTTTCCTTTCTTTGGTAACTTTACAATAACTCCATCCTTCCAGTCCCTTGGGTAAGTTTCACTCTCCCAGACAGCCTGCACGAGTTTAAGCAAAATAGGGGAAGCTGCCTCAGGGTCTGCTTTTAGGAATTCTGCGGGAATACCATCAAGTCTAGCTGCTTTGTTTTCCTTTAGAAGATGTATCGCATTACTTATCTCTGCACTTGTTGGGGGACTGGTGTCAATACCCCTAGAAGATTGGCGCATGTTGTCCAGTTGTGGATTCAATTCTGCATTATGGTCGTCATTAAGCAGCGCACAAAAGTGCTCCTTCCATCTTTGTAACTGATATTCTATCGTCACTAAAAGGATGCCGTTCAAATCTAACATGGGATGGTTAGTGTTAGTGCTACTACGCTGTCCGACAATGTCCTTAGTGATTTTATACAGCTCCCTTGCGTCCCCTCTTCCTGCAGCATGTTCCGAATTTTCCGCAAGTTTGTCCACCCTTGCCCTCTTGTCACGTCCCACACACCGCTGCACTGTCTTATGAGATGCTCTATACTCACTTCCTAAAATCAATTTCCGCTGAGCATCACTTTCTGAATTGATTCTAATTTTAAGTATTCTTCGATATGTGATTTTGTCCCAGGTGTCTTGAGATATCCAGGAATCTCTAGCTGTTGTCTGCCTGGGTGTAGTTTCAGTTCCAGCTTCCATGTAAGCGCTCTTAATTTAGCCCCACAAAGCATCTACCGATAAGCCAGCATTTTGTATGTTCGATGCTTTGTCGCCGAGTGTGGTGACGAAATTACGACGTAAATAAGCGTCATTTAGAACGCTTGCGTTGAATTTTGGTCTCCTTGCTATACCCTGTGAGCGACGCTGTACAGCAGCTGTTCGTAAGCGAAGCAAACCCAGTAGCAAGTGATGGTCACTACCTGCAGCCTTTCTTTCGTTACGAACATCGTATAGTGACTTCCTCCATTTCTGCTGTATAATGAAGTGATCGATTTGATTTTTGGTTCGACCATCAAAAGATTTCCAGATTTGCCCACACCGTTGAGTCTTGGACGTCTGTCTGCCTCCTCTTCGCCAGAGTACAACATTCTCGTTTGGCCCGATTCTGCAGTATATTCAGCTCTTCCTCTCCATTTGGTTTCACTCACTCCCAGAATGCTGATGTTATGCCGAAGCATTTCACGCTCTACCTGCTCGTACCTACCTGGTGCGAACAGGGAACAAACGTTCCATGCTCCAATCTTCGTTCGTGTTTTGTAGTCAAAAGTCCGTTTTGTTGAATCTGAAGGATTTCTTAATCTTGTTTCTGATTCATTATTGATAGCATCAAGATTGCTATTGTTGTATGAAAGATGCCGCACCCCAAATCCGATGTGCGGTTTACTACAGTCGGAGTGACTATAGAAGGATTTACCAAAGCTGGGTTACCTCTAGGGGGAATTATTACCGTTCGTTCTTATATTTTATAATTAATTATACATTCTCGCTCCACTGCCGTTTTTTCCCGGTTGCGGTTAATAACACGTACCTGTATAACATATTTACTACATTATACACACAAGCCTTCGGTTCGACAGGCACACTACGCCTTTTTGGATGGTCGAATACATACAGATATAGGCCGCCCACTATGAGTACAGACGCTGCTTGCTGTTGCCGTTGGCCTTACAGGATAGGCTTGTCCGCCACTAGACTTTCATACCGTTGACCGCCATATGCAGTTCCTCCGCTTTTAGGGAGCTTTTAGTATTACCCAAGGACAAGATCGTGCCCAGACCAGCAATGCTGGTTTGTTTGCTTATACCGGCAGCCATTCGGTCCCCTTGTGCGTTAGCGTTACCCGCTCTCTACCGCGAGGAGGTGCACATAGGGATTTTTCTTTCATTGAGCCTAGGACCACCGAGGTGGCGTTTCCTAGCGCTCTCCAATACTTTTAGAGGCATACCACTGCATACTTTTACCAGACATACCACTGCATAATTTACAACTGAAGTTTGGATCTCCGGTAATTTTGTTTCGTAATTTGAACCCACCACGGTTGTGCAACGGCACGCGATTAGTAATTAAAAAATTAATGAAAAATGTTATCGAAATCATATTTCTAAATGGAAAATTCCGAGGTGAAAATATATCATTGCCGCGAATCCCTATTATACCCACAGGTGTGCCAATTTAATTCAAACGCCTTCCGTTTACAATTAGATTGGCATTTGCAATGACTATCAATAAGTCTCAAGGCCAAACGATGTCTGTCTGCGTCTTAGATTTGAGCACTTCATGTTTTTCATACGGACAATATGTACGTGGCGTGCTCTCGAGTGTGCAAATCATCCAGTTTGTTTGTATTGGCGAAAGATGGGATCACAAAAAATATTGTACACTCTGTTGCATTAAAGGATTGATATTGTTGTTTTTTTAGTATTGTCATAATTAGCGATATGTTTATAATTTTAAAGAATTAATTTTAATAAATTCAAAAAATTTGTTTGGTGATTTGTTATTTTAATATTTTGTATTTTTATACCACATCCTTACACACTTACAATAAGGTATTTATTTCTAGCAAAATATTCTCTAGAAATTATTTATACGACAAAAAAATGTTTGTCGGGTCAGCTGGTATTAAATATATATCTTATAAACATCTCTCTTTCATGTTTTAACACTGCATTGTTCCTAATTTGTATTTTTTTTAATTGATCCTTGTAAATATTAACTAGCGTATCCTAGCTACATACCTACTTCCTATTATACAAGACTTTTTTCTTATCCTTTTTGCTGTTTATAATTTGCATGGCGTTTTCATGAGCCGCATGAAGTCGAAATTGTATATACTTTTCATACGTGCCCACATCTAACCCACATAAACATTTCCATGTTATCATTAAAATGTGATATTCATTATTTTTAATATAATTTTTAAAAGTAGAAAAACAATATTTAATCTTAGTTTCTTTCACCAGATTTGTTGAAAAATGCTATCAACAACACTTCCAATGAAAAACTTGTAATCGTTAATGATGCTAAAAATGTTCCTGTGGAAAACAAGGAAACATCACAAAGTTGGGAAAAACCCTTTTCGATCAAAAGAAAGATAAGAAAAAATCAAAGAAAATCCACTGATAAAGAAGATACCCACGAAAAGTTAATAAACTCCTTTTTTGAGCTCTCCTGTGAACTATGCAAAGATAATTTCGACTGTTGTACAAAATTGTTTGATCACTATGAAAGCCAACACAAGATTCGGGGTTATTTAACATGCTGCGAAATAAAATATTTTAAGATAATCAAAATAGCAGAACATGTTCTTAGACATAAGAACCCAGATATGTTTAAGTAAGTAAGATGTTCCTGCTTCAGGATAAACAGAAACAGATTAACTTATAGCTTTTTGTTGTTGTTCTAGGTGTTCAAAATGTTCTCTAGATACAGTTTTTCCCGATAAAAAACAACTAGAAGCCCACATGTTAACTCACTTAGAGCCTAATTCGAGTATATTTCAATGTGAAAATTGTGAAAAGACTTTCTTAAAGAAATACCGTTATGAACAACATAGACTTACCCACCTTAGCCCTGATGAAAAGAAGTACGTGTGTCAGGATTGTGGAAAACCGTAAGTTTGTTAGTTATGAAAGGCTACACAGATGAATTAATAAGTCAGTTTTTTTTTTTTTTTTTAAAGCTATGCGACTGAATCCCTTCTGCGTGTGCATGTTCGAGTAGTTCATCTGAAATCTTACGCACATGTCTGTGAGATTTGTTCAAAGGTCTTCAAGAGTCGAGTGTTCTTTGAGAAACACCAACTCGAACATATGGGACAGACGCTGCCTAAAATTCAGTGTCAAATATGTAAAACCTGGATGAAAAATGAGCACACAATGCGAGCTCATCGTAGACTGCATGAAGACAAAGGAACTATCCACGAATGTGATGTGTGTGGAAAAACTGGACCATCGAGGAATTCTATTCTCAAACATAAGCGTTATGTTCATTTAAGTGAGAGAACATTCAAATGTACAACTTGCCCAAAAGCCTTCAAAAGAGCTGTTTCACTTAAAGTAATAATATACAAAAAATGTATTAAATATTTTAATGATGATATTAAATATTTAAAATAATTACAGGAACACATGACCCTACATACAGGTGAAGTTCTTTACAAGTGTACATTTTGTACAAAAACATTCAATTCTGGTGCAAATATGTTTGCTCACAAGAAAAAGATGCATTTCAATGAATGGAAAATGGAAAAGGATAAAATAAATAGTTAAAAAATAAAATGAAAGCTGTTTTTTCTACTTAAATTAATTTGGTGGAAAAAGTGTGATTTCACATTCTCTTCTCAATATCGGACAAATCGTAGACGTTCTATTTACCTACATAAAGGTGGGTGTCCATTTGAGGGCTCTCAAGCTGCTCTCGAGAGCGATCTGGCAAGTGGACATAGTCTGGACTGGAGAGTAGCTAGCGGAGAGTTGACTAATTACTCTCGACATTCGATCTTTTTGAAAGTCACTCGCAAGTGGACACATGTGTTTACCACTATTCGAGTTCGTATTTTGCGAGTAGCTGTCGAGAGTAAACAATGCAAAGTAGTGGACATTGGAGGAAACCAATCAACTTATTGAAAAATATGAGTCAGTTGAATTAATGTGGAGAACTACGGATACTCGTAAATCATTTCGCGATAGAAATAAAAATGATTTGCTATTCATATGCTTACCGGATGCTAAAAATCTAAGTGTTACCAGTATACGCTCGCGTATTGCTATGGCTTCGCTTAATTGGGTATCTTTTTTAAAAATTATGGGTCAAACGGCAAAAATTTCGAAACTGTTGAGGATCTTCAATTTGAAGCTCTCTTGAAAGAGCAGATCCCGCACCAAATTGGTTACGACGATCTACCCACGGTTTGACCCAACATTTCTGTTTTTTTATTTTTTACAAACAGTGCCGATAATTAAAGCAGCTGCAACCCTTCGCTTGTAAGAATGTAAGAATCATGGCCAACTGATAATATGCTAGCAGAAGAAATCTATCAAGTGGACACGATTATGAGAGTACCCTCAGCAAGAAAACTCAATATTCTAGCAGAGAGCTCGCGATAGCAAAATTTCTAAAATTTGGCTCTCAAATGGACAGTCTCCCGAGAGTTTCTCTCCAGAGTTAACTAGCATAAGTACTGTCAAATGGACACGCTACTAGTTCATAGGCCAAGGAAGTGTAACATACGGGAAGATAAAGGAATTGCTTAAAAATAATATTAAGTTTTATTTCCCATTTTTCTTACAGCCTTATTATGAGTATCAATTTGAAAGTCGATAATTTGAATTTCTATTAATTAGTTGGTATTATGGGTAATTTGTGACCGATTGTGAATATTTATCAAAAGTTCGTTGTGAATAAGTTTTATTTTTTTGTTTGACGTTTCACATGTGAAGTATTTGTTGTTGTTTTGGCAACTTAAGAAAAAATTCTTTGTGCGAAAATGCAAGTTGCTCTTATACAAAATTAGATACTTTGTTCAAAAACACTCTATATAGAGTGTTTTTGACTTTGTTTCTTAATATGATTAAGAGCAGAATAGTAAGAAAACAGTTAGAAAGAATGGTTGAGTTGATGGAAGACAGTCCTTGTGTTGTAAATGAATAGTTTAAGTAAACCCGAAATAATTCACTTAGAACGACTGATACCGCTGGTTGTGTCATGCCAATATTAAAGTCATTTCCAACGCTCATCGCTTGGTAACTTCCTAGAGCAAAGAATTTTAAGACCGCTGCTAATATAAGTAGGTATATTTGAAATGGAATTATGACTTTTGATTGGTTTAAGTTTATTATCAATATCTTTTAATATCTCCAGGAAGGCTTGTTTCGAAAGTCTAAAGTTTTGAATGAGTACAACTGACTTTTATTAGCCAAAGTAAAAATTCTACCGAAGTCATTACGTTTTTAACCTTTTCTCCCGTTTAAAAATGACAAACAAATAATTGTGTTTACTTTTCATCAAAGAATTTGTGGTTGATAATAAAATTGATGTGTATCTATTTTGTTGATATTCGTAATAATAGGTCCGTTCGCGTACCCTCCTAAAACAGTCCAATTTTACTAAAAAATACGAAATTTGACCAAATCCTGTTCGCGTACTCAAAAATTTCGTAGTTTTTCGTAAAAGAGAGCGCTCACGAGAGAGTAAAATATTTCCCCAACCTACGAATTTTAGCCCAAGAAATTTCTTTGGGCTGATCTGTGAAAATTTCAAATTTGATAGAAATTCAAATAAATTGCTCGCTTTTGCTGTCAGTTATAAAATTTAAAAACAAATTTTCAAAGAACAGCAACAAGACAGTAATATTGTGTGAAAAATTTGTTGTTTTCCCGTTCGCTTACTTTTTTGTAGTTTTTTTTTTGTTGGTGAGAGAATTTTACCCCCACTCTTTAAAATATTTCTTTTTACGAATTTTAGTGCAGAAAGTACGCGAACGGACCTAATATGTCTATCAACTAAATCATTCACAATAATGAGAAAATGGTCGCATTCACAAAGCTAGTGGCTACGTAGTCAAGGGATTCTGATTGGCTAAATCTAACTACAAAAGTAGTGGAAATTTCCCCTCCGACGTAGTGTAAAAAATTCGGCTACAAAGTTAGCGGAGAATGATTTTGACGTTTCACAATCAGCTGCTCGGTAAAGTAACACGAATTCAAAATGAAATAAATTGTTCAATATTTAAATACAAATATAAATCATTCAAATTGTGTCTTAAATTTGATTTTATTGAATTTAAAAACACAAAAGACAAGTTAAAGTTATCAAATCAAAAATGTTTCTTATTTTATATATTTGCATTTGTCAATAATATGACAGTTCCAGATTGACTAGCTTTGTAGTGTAGTTTTGCATTCACAAAGCTAGTTGAATTTTGACTACGTAGCTAGCTTTGTGAATGCGACCAATATAATAAAATAAACAGCCGATCACAAATGTCTAAAATTGATAATCATAATACCAACTCATTAATTTTGTTGATATCTATTAAGTATCTTGTTGATAGTTGATAGCTTTAATAAGGCTGTTAGTTTGCTGAAAATGTCATTGCAAAATAATATAATCAAATTGTCTAATTAATAAAATAGACCAAATGGCTCGTTCATGTATCTCCAGCTTAAGATTTTATATTAAAATGCAGACGAAGTTGCTTTAATAAAGAAGAACATGTTCGTCTTCACTATAATCTTCATTCCGCTTTTTAATATCTGCATTATTGAAGACGTCCGCCTTTTTGATCTTCTTTCTCTCTCTAACCAATCAGTGTAATTTTATTATTTTCCATCCTCTTTGTCTGCAGACTTTGAAGTGCAGATACATATAAATCCATCATAAATCTGTTATCATAATCTGCTGTTATACCAGATTTGGCAAGCCGTTTGTTTGTTTCTAAGAAAAAGGAGAAATATTCAGGTTTTTAAGAAGAAATCTTGAATAAGAAATCGTCAATTTAAAAATATGTGATTTTTTTAAAACTTTCTCTAAATTTCGTATTCTTAATTTGGCTTCTTTCTAAAAGAAAAACATATTTTGGTAGGTATTACTCCAGAAGGGTACCCCTCATAAATCCTTTATTTTGTTTTTAAGTTTTCTGAAGAACTAATGGACCGATTTCAATAAGAGAAGACTCTTTCTGTGCAAGCTCTTCTCGATGATCAAATGATCAAATTGATGATGATTTTTGATGATCAAAAATGTCTTCTTTTTTTTAAATATTCATTTTGTTTACAAAACTCGATATCTCAGAAAGGGGTCAACATTTTTTAAAGTAATTTAAATGTAAAATGTATATTTATAAACATTTTAAAATTTAAAATGATTTTCGAAAAAAAAATAAGTTACATTTTTAAATCTTAAAATATAGGAAATATATTAAAATATAGGAGATATTAGCAAGTTCTAGTGATCCAGTCGTGCATTTTATTTCTTTGAAAATTGATTTTTTGTTGAATACAAAAGATCTTAAATATATCTAATTTTGAAGTGAATTTGCTTTGGATGCTCTAGAACTGAGATTTAAACACGAATTTCAATAATAAATAAATGTCCCAAAAACAGCAAAAAAAATTGATAAAATGTCAATCTTATATACCTACCCAGTTTACAAGGAGAATTGAATCAGGATGTAGCGCCGTATATACCTGGACCAGATCGAAATAGGATTATTCGATCCGATCTTACAAAACGAGGTGAATCGAAAAACGAGTGCCAGTGTGTAATTTTTTATCTTTCTCGTTTGTTTTCGGATGAGTTTATTTTGGTGCGCGTTTTTATGTGTTTGAACATTATTTTACTTGAATTTTTTAAAACTAAACAATTTGTTATTTTGTATCTACAAAGATAGAAGTTACTCACAGCACAGTACGCATACAAATAAAACCCAAACGTCATTTCGATCCCATTTCAATTCGATTCCTCGATAAACTGACGACGTATACCTGGATCGAAATCTCAATTCAATTCAATTTCGATTCGATTCCTCGATCTCCTCTGGTAACCAGGGTAATAGTTAGTTAGTTATTTTGCAATAGTAGGTGAGGGCTTCACGACAAAATAAGAAATAAATGTACACTTACCCTTAAGTGCTAAATATAACTTTTTCTGAACGCCAAAATGAACCAAAGTCTTTCGTTACGTCAACGTAACATAATGTAATTGTGTTAACGGGGCTTCACATATCAAAAAAAAAAGAAGAAAACCAACAATTCTAAACTCATGTAAAATCTTTCTTTTTCGAAGACGAAAGATTTTATTTTAAGCGTTAACAAAACTTTCTGTAAATTGAAAACAAAAATTAAAGAAATATCAACAAGAAAAAACTCATAAATTATGGGAGACTATGAAGAAGATTGGGACAATGATAATGGAACATCATCGTCTAATAAATATTCTTCCAAATCGTACAATAGCGCTCCTCAGCGTTCAAGTCAACAAAACGGTAATCGGGATCGGCGTAGTGGAGGCTACAATGATGAGCATCGCTCATCCACATCCAAATCGAATGACTATCAACGTCGAGACCGTGAAGACGACCGCGGAGGTTATCGTGGTGGCGGTGGCGATAATGATTACTCTGATCGCAGAAGGGATCGAAATGATAGAGGAGGAGGCGACAGAGAAAGAGATTGGAATGATAGAGGAGGAGACCACAATGATAGAGGCGGGGACCGCAATGACAGAAGAGGAGACCGCAATGACAGAGGTGGCGGCGGTGGAGAAGGAGGACGATATGAAAGAAGCGACAGAAATGACCGGGACTACAACCAAAGCCGGTCCTCCGCTCAGTGTTCCGAGGACATTTCGATTTCGTCGAATGACATTGGTGCGATTATTGGACGCGCTGGAGCCAACATCAAGCGCATTCAGTCGGACTTCTCTGTTCGTGTGAATATCGATAGGAATTCGAACACAGCAACTGTGTCCGGCGACAGTCAGTCATCCGTCGATGATGCTGTTAAGTTTATTAACAAACAGCTCGATAGTGCTCCTGAGAGCTCCGGTAGAGGCGGTGGTGGTGGGGGTGGTAGTGGAGGGTATAAGCGCACTGAACGCCCCGAAGATATCAAATTCGTTTGCGGGTATGGTGTCGAAGATCCAGTCGATGACAGCCCTGTCACCATTGATTGGGATAAGCTCAATAAAAACGCGGTAAGTTACAAGCACATGGTTTGGCAATTCTTACTCTCCTCTTCTAAAATGTTCTTAAAGTAAAAAATAACTTGGGTAAGCAATTTTATGGGTAGATTGTTTCAAATTAAAGCCTTTATAAGGCTCACAAAGTACTTTAATTATACATTGTTTTTTTAGGAAGAAGAACGTGCCAAACGCTGGGCAAAATGTCCAAAACTTATCAAAAAGTTCTACGAGGAATCGCCAGAGGTAGCAAATTGCTCTGAAGAAGAAATTGCTCGTATCAGGGCGGAGAACAACAACACCACGGTCGACAGATTGTTCAAGGAAAATGCCGATTCGTCTGATCCGATTCCAAATCCGGTGTGGAAGTTTGAGCAGTGTTTTGGCAAATATCCGGACTTAATGGATGAAATCCGCAAACAGGTAATTTCAATAACCAAAAATCATTTTCTTTGATTTCGTTTTAATGCAATTTGCTATCGTAAAGGGTTTTGAAAAACCATCGCCTATTCAATCGCAAGCTTGGCCGGTTTTACTGCGCGGTGAGGATATGATTGGTATTGCCCAAACAGGAACTGGCAAGACCTTGGCTTTCTTGCTACCGGCTATGATACACACAGAATATCAACCGATACCGAGATCTGAACGAGGAGGACCAAATGTCCTTGTTTTGGCGCCAACTCGAGAGCTGGCCCTACAAATTGAGAAGGAAGTCGGAAAGTACTCTTTCCGTGGCATGAAAGCGTTAGTATACAATATAAATACCCAGTTTTTAGGCTACTTTTGATTTTGATCTTTTCTCCACTCAGCGTTTGTGTTTATGGTGGTGGAGATCGCCGTGCTCAAATCGGGAATATTGAATCGGGTGTTGAAATTATAATCGCAACACCTGGTCGTTTGAACGATTTGGTGCAAGCCAATGTTATCAATATCAATAGTATAACATTCCTGATTCTGGACGAAGCCGATCGCATGCTGGACATGGGTTTCGAACCGCAAATTCGTAAGGTTTTATTGGACATTCGTCCTGATAGACAGACTGTGATGACAAGTGCCACTTGGCCGCCAGGAGTTCGTCGTTTAGCACAAAGTTACATGAAAAATCCCATTCAGGTTTGTGTAGGAACCTTAGATTTGGCAGCTGTACATTCAGTGTCACAAGTAATTGAGATCATGGACGAAGATGATAAGAGTTATAGGGTAAGTAGCTTTTCAAGTTACCCTGATTCTTTGATTAATTTTGAAATATGCATTTTTCTTTATAGATTCGAGAATTCATCAGAGCAATGGAACCTCATGACAAGGCAATTATTTTTTGCGGCAAGAAAGTACGAGCTGATGATTTGTCCAGTGATCTATCGTTAGAAGGTGTAATGTGTCAATGTATTCATGGATCTCGAGATCAAGTAAGTGAACTATACTTAAATCCATTTTTTTTTTTCAAGTTCAAATTGAAAATATTTTTTGAAAATTCAAGGCCGACAGAGAACAGGCTATCGCTGATATATCCTCTGGAGAGGTAAAGATTCTTATTGCAACGGATGTCGCATCCCGGGGATTAGATATTGAAGATATAACGTAAGTTCTTTATTTTTGTGTGCCTCGAGATGTTTGTTCTTGATGTTAGATTTTCCTCATCGTAGCTATGTGGTGAACTTTGATTTTCCACGTAACATTGAAGAATACGTCCATCGTGTGGGGCGTACAGGAAGAGCTGGTAGAAGGGGTACCTCACTAAGTTTTCTTACACGATCCGATTGGGGATCAGCTAAGGAACTAATTGACATTCTCGAAGAAGCCGAACAAGAAGTGCCTGATGAACTGCGGGAAATGGCTCGACGGTTCCAGGTTATGAAAGAGAAAAGAGCCCATGAAATGGAATCGTTTGGTGGTCGAAGCGGTGGTAGAGGAGGCGGAGGTGGTGGCAGATTTGGTGGTGGCGGCGGCGGCGGTGGAGGATATGGTGGAGGTGGCGGTGGATATGGCGGTGGTGGCCGTAGTGGTGGTGGAAGAAATAGGTATGTTTGTTTATTTTTCTCTTCTTATATTATAATTTAAAATTTGTTTTATTTGCGCAGGTATTAAGTACTCAATGAATCTGGATTTGTTGTTTCTTTTTGTTTTGTTGAGATGGCACACGCATTGGATAAAATATATTTACATTTTGCTCTTATTTTTTTCAATAATTCAACCATAAAACAAATCAAATACAGATTTTATATTTTAAAGTTACACCTACCTAAATATATGAAGTTTGCTAAAAACATTTATTTTTTCTTAGGCTATTTATTCACTTAAGTGTTAACATTAACTTGCTGCTAAACTATTTTTGATCACTTGAAAATTGTAGGTGTGTTTTTGCCAATATTTTTGGACATTACAAGGCGTATTTGTTCTGGCACAACCGTTAACCATTTAACGTAATTTAACTGAAGCTGCCAAACTCGTCCTATTTTGCAGTATAACCATGGAAACTTCGGAAAGGTTGTGAACAACTTAAATGAACCTTTTGATGTCAAAAAAGGCTTTAGATAAGGTGATGCGCTTTTATGTGATTTATTTAACATCTACCTTGAAAGAATTGTGTAAGAGTTCCTACGTCAACATTAGCGGCTCCTTCTTTCAAAAGTCTGAACAATTACTCGCATATGTTGATGATTGACAAATCGGAAGAACTCAGCGTGCAGTCAATGGGGATTTTGGGAGTATTGAGAGAGAGGCGGAAAAACAAAACAAAACTGACGTCTAGTTCAAAACATCATCATCAACAGACGTAACTTTGAGCTGGGCTCCGCTATGAATGCAGAAAACAACACAAGTGCTGAAATCAAACGAAGAATTATTCTTGCTTACGTTTGTTTCTGTGGACTAAGAAAGCAATTGAGCAGTAAAGGCTTCTTTCGAGCAATCATAAAGATTAATCAATTCTTGAAAAGTTTTTTGCGATATCTACGGTCCCGTATGCGTATAAGGTGAGTAGAAGAAGAGATCGAAGGACGTAGTCTTAGGCAGAAGGATAAAAGGCCAACGCCTGAAATGAGCTCATGAAAACCAATGCTCTGGCCCGGAAAGTCTTCAAAGCAACGCCTACAGGACATCGCATAAGAGGAGGACCGCGGACCAGGTAGCAAGCACAAGTGGCAAGTGACCTCACCTAACTTGGAGAGCGCAACTGGAGAGTGACGTTAATAAGATAATTGTCATCAATCGACTAAAGCCTTACAGTTGAAGAAAATCCCGATAACGGCTTTGTTCTTAGGTATGGAAGTTCCTTAGTTCTTTCTTTGGCTGTTTTATATCTTATCAACTGTTTTTAGCCTGTTAAGGATTTTTAAATTAGAGGCTACATTTTATTTTAAAGAAAAGGAGCTTGAACTCGTATGTAAGATCGATCAAACAGACTCGGACTCAGTTTCATATGCAAAAAAACGAGTTCACTCTCTACAGATCTGTTCTGACTCAGTGATATCAGAACGATTTCAAAGCTCTTTGTATGCACTTGCACTAGTTAAAACAGTAGTTTCTGTGCGGTCAGTCGAGTCAAGAAGGAAAAATGTCTTCTGAAAGCGAAAATGAACTTTATATTGCAAAATCGGAAAACGTTGCTTTATTTCAGCATCGTTACTTGTTTGTTTAAATGATGTCATTATGCCATACTCTTCATCGCCCAGTAATATTGCTGAAGAATTATTATTCATATGATTAAATAAGAAAATATTTTTCAAAATACGGGAGTGGTGGACTGATCCTGGTTAGCAAACTTCAATGCTTGTAAATTTTGCATCCGCGTTGCACGTAGCCTGTACATTTATATCCTTTGCGGTTGACGTACTCCTCGTGGTGATAGAGTGGTTACCTTATACGCACATGTGTACAATCCAGAGCACCAATGGCGTAAGGAAACACATACTTACTGCTCCATAACCTTTGCGCTTCTTCTATTTCTTCAGAAGTGTGTGGGAATATGATCCAATCAGTTGCACGGCTTGCAATTTTTGTTGCCACTTGCTGTACCACCCTAGATATCGTTGCTTGATTGCCATCAATGTCTTAACCAACACCGCTTTGAAATCCAGGATCTCCTACATAACGCCGAAAAATCCTCATTTTTTCTTAAGTCAAAGCACCATCGCGTGTTTCCAGGGTTGGGCCCAAAAACTCATCTGTCAATAATTGCACACCTGTTTCACTAAATCTATACAATTTCCGAAAATTTTCACTAATTCAATGGAGTGGAACGCCTTGCGTTAAGGTCAATAAATAAAAAGTATAGTGGTTTCTTGAATTCATTGAATTTTTCTATCAGTTGGTTCATCGTTTGTAGGTGATCAGTTGTTGAATATCCTTCCCGAAATCCAGCTTGTTCTATTGGTTGGTTCATGTTAAGTTTTTCCTTGATGGTTTTGTATATTATTTTTGAGAAAAGTTTGTTAATAGTCGATATATTGCTTATGGGTCGGTAGTTGCTTATATCATCCTTTTGTCCTTTTTTATGAATCAGTGTTGTGGTGGTCTGTTTGGGTATATTTTGCGTTTTTAATATATTGTTGAATAGCAACGTCAAAATAGGAGATAGTGATTGTTTTCCGTATATAAGCATCTCAGCCGCTATACCATCGTTTCCAACACATTTCTCTTTCTATTTTTATAAACACGATTTGTAACAAAATTATTCAGAAGCTCGGCCATTTTGATAGTTGTTTATCAACTGAGTAAGAGAAAACCCATCCTTAACAATTTGTGAGGTCGATCTCATGCAATCGAGCTTTTGCTCATCTTTTCGCATATCAAAACTAGAACTTTCTCACACAGAGCTTTCGTCGAGAGATCGATCTCAACGCTTTGAGTTCGAACTCACAGCTTGAGATCGATCTCTGTATTTTTTTTTTGCATACCACTCTAAGAAAGTTCTCAGAAAATTGAGTAAAGAGCTTGAACTTATCTTTTTGCATATGACCGGTCACAAAAATCAATTATGGATTTTTCGATCCCCAAATGCTACAATCCTGCATTCGTTTCGAGTGTAAAATGGGCCTCATCACTGAAGGTGACTTTTCGACAAAAATCCGAATCGATTTGGTCTATGTATATATATTTGACTTAATGAAAAAATGATAGTTAAATTCAAAAAATTTTGTTACTCCAAAATTGAAATAAAATTTGTATTTATTTCAGATCTCCAGACCTCCCTCGATATTTCTAGACCTCCCTTGATTTTTCTAGACAACCCTTGATATTTCCAGACCTCCCTTAATTTTTTTAGACCTCTCTTGAAATCTCCAGACCTCCCTTGATGATTTTTCTAGACCTCCCTTGATATTTCCAGACTTCCCTGGAAATCTCCAGACCTCCCTTGAAATCTCCAGACCTCACTTGATTTTTCTATACCTCCTTTGACATCTCCAGACCTCCCTTGATTTTTCTAGACCTCTCTTGAAATCTCCAGACCTCTCTTGAAATCTCCAGACCTCCCTTGATTTTTCTAGACCTCCCTTGACATCTCCAGACCTCCCTTGAAATCTCCAGACCTCTCTTGACATCTCCAGACCTCACTTGAAATCTCCGGACCTCCCTTGATTTTTCTAGACCTCCCTTGAAATCTCCAGACCTCCCTTGATTTTTCTAGACCTCCCTTGACATCTCCAGACCTCCCTTGATATTTCTAGACCTCCCTTGAAATCTCCAGACCTCCCTGGATATTTCCAGAACTCCCTTGAAATCTCCATACCTCCCTTGATATTTTCAGACCTCCCTTGATTTTTCTAGACCTCCCTTGACATCTCCAGGCCTCCCTTGAAATCTCCAGACCTCTCTTGACATCTCCAGACCTCACTTGAAATCTCCGGACCTCCCTTGATTTTTCTAGACCTCCCTTGAAATCTCCAGACCTCCCTTGATTTTTCTAGACCTCCATTGACATCTCCAGACCTCCCTTGATATTTCTAGACCTCCCTTGAAATCTCCAGACCTCCCTGGATATTTCCAGAACTCCCTTGAAATCTCCAGACCTCCCTTGATTTTTCTAGACCTCCCTTGAAATCTTCAGACCTCCCTGGATATTTCCAGACCTCCCTTGATTTTTCTAGACCTCCCTTCACATCTCCAAACCTCCCTTGATTTTTCTAGACCTCCCTTGACATCTCCAGACCTCCCTTGAAATCTCCAGACCTCCCTTGATATTTCCAGACCTCCCTTGTTTTTTCTAGACCTCCCATGAAATCTCCAGACCTCCCTTGATATTTCCAGACCTCCCTTGATATTTCCAGACCTCGCTTGAAATCTCCAGAGCTCCCTTGATTTTTCTAGACCTCCCTTGATTTTTCTAGACCTCCCTTGACATCTCCAGACCTCCCTTGAAATCTCCAGACCTGCCTTGAAATCTCCAGACCTCCCTTGAAATCTCCAGACCTCCCTTGAAATATCCAGACCTCCCTTGACATCTCCAGACCTCCCTTGAAATCTCCAGACCTCCCTTGAAATCTCCAGACCTCCCTTGAAATCTCCAGACCTCCCTTGATATGTCCAGACCTCCCTTGATATTTGTTATTGTTTGTTAATAGTCGATATATTGCTTATGGGTCGGTAGTTGCTTATATCATCCTTTTGTCCTTTTTTATGAATCAGTGTTGTGGTGGTCTGTTTGGGTATATTTTGCGTTTTTAATATATTGTTGAATAGCAACGTCAAAATAGGAGATAGTGATTGTTTTCCGTATATAAGCATCTCAGCCGCTATACCATCGTTTCCAACACATTTCTCTTTCTATTTTTATAAACACGATTTGTAACAAAATTATTCAGAAGCTCGGCCATTTTGATAGTTGTTTATCAACTGAGTAAGAGAAAACCCATCCTTAACAATTTGTGAGGTCGATCTCATGCAATCGAGCTTTTGCTCATCTTTTCGCATATCAAAACTAGAACTTTCTCACACAGAGCTTTCGTCGAGAGATCGATCTCAACGCTTTGAGTTCGAACTCACAGCTTGAGATCGATCTCTGTATTTTTTTTTTGCATACCACTCTAAGAAAGTTCTCAGAAAATTGAGTAAAGAGCTTGAACTTATCTTTTTGCATATGACCGGTCACAAAAATCAATTATGGATTTTTCGATCCCCAAATGCTACAATCCTGCATTCGTTTCGAGTGTAAAATGGGCCTCATCACTGAAGGTGACTTTTCGACAAAAATCCGAATCGATTTGGTCTATGTATATATATTTGACTTAATGAAAAAATGATAGTTAAATTCAAAAAATTTTGTTACTCCAAAATTGAAATAAAATTTGTATTTATTTCAGATCTCCAGACCTCCCTCGATATTTCTAGACCTCCCTTGATTTTTCTAGACGTCCCTTGATATTTCCAGACCTCCCTTAATTTTTTTAGACCTCTCTTGAAATCTCCAGACCTCCCTTGATGATTTTTCTAGACCTCCCTTGATATTTCCAGACTTCCCTGGAAATCTCCAGACCTCCCTTGAAATCTCCAGACCTCACTTGATTTTTCTATACCTCCTTTGACATCTCCAGACCTCCCTTGATTTTTCTAGACCTCTCTTGAAATCTCCAGACCTCTCTTGAAATCTCCAGACCTCCCTTGATTTTTCTAGACCTCCCTTGACATCTCCAGACCTCCCTTGAAATCTCCAGACCTCTCTTGACATCTCCAGACCTCACTTGAAATCTCCGGACCTCCCTTGATTTTTCTAGACCTCCCTTGAAATCTCCAGACCTCCCTTGATTTTTCTAGACCTCCCTTGACATCTCCAGACCTCCCTTGATATTTCTAGACCTCCCTTGAAATCTCCAGACCTCCCTGGATATTTCCAGAACTCCCTTGAAATCTCCATACCTCCCTTGATATTTTCAGACCTCCCTTGATTTTTCTAGACCTCCCTTGACATCTCCAGGCCTCCCTTGAAATCTCCAGACCTCTCTTGACATCTCCAGACCTCACTTGAAATCTCCGGACCTCCCTTGATTTTTCTAGACCTCCCTTGAAATCTCCAGACCTCCCTTGATTTTTCTAGACCTCCATTGACATCTCCAGACCTCCCTTGATATTTCTAGACCTCCCTTGAAATCTCCAGACCTCCCTGGATATTTCCAGAACTCCCTTGAAATCTCCAGACCTCCCTTGATTTTTCTAGACCTCCCTTGAAATCTTCAGACCTCCCTGGATATTTCCAGACCTCCCTTGATTTTTCTAGACCTCCCTTCACATCTCCAAACCTCCCTTGATTTTTCTAGACCTCCCTTGACATCTCCAGACCTCCCTTGAAATCTCCAGACCTCCCTTGATATTTCCAGACCTCCCTTGATATTTCCAGACCTCCCTTGAAATCTCCAGACCTCCCTTGTTTTTTCTAGACCTCCCATGAAATCTCCAGACCTCCCTTGATATTTCCAGACCTCCCTTGATATTTCCAGACCTCGCTTGAAATCTCCAGAGCTCCCTTGATTTTTCTAGACCTCCCTTGATTTTTCTAGACCTCCCTTGACATCTCCAGACCTCCCTTGAAATCTCCAGACCTGCCTTGAAATCTCCAGACCTCCCTTGAAATCTCCAGACCTCCCTTGAAATATCCAGACCTCCCTTGACATCTCCAGACCTCCCTTGAAATCTCCAGACCTCCCTTGAAATCTCCAGACCTCCCTTGAAATCTCCAGACCTCCCTTGATATGTCCAGACCTCCCTTGATATTTCCAGACCTCCCTTGATTTTTCTAGACCTCCCTTGATATTTCCAGACCTCCCTTGAAATCGCCAGACCTCCCTTGATATTTCCAGAACTCCCTTGAAATCTCCAGAACTCCCTTGAAATCTCCAGACCTCCCTTGATATTTCCAGACCTCCCTTGATTTTTCTAGACTTCCCTTGACATCTCCAGACCTCCCTTGAAATCTCCAGACCTCCCTTGATTTTTCTAGACCTCTCATGAAATCTCCAGACCTCCCTTGATTTTTCTGGACCTCCCTTGACATCTCCAGACCTCCCTTGATTTTTCTAGACCTCTCATGAAATCTCCAGACCTCCCTTGATTTTTCTAGACCTCCCTTGACATCTCCAGACCTCCCTTGATTTTTCTAGACCTCCCTTGAAATCTTCAGACCTCCCTGGATATTTCCAGACCTCCCTTGATTTTTCTAGACCTCCCTTCACATCTCCAAACCTCCCTTGATTTTTCTAGACCTCCCTTGACATCTCCAGACCTCCCTTGAAATCTCCAGACCTCCCTTGATTTTTTTAGACCTTCCTTGACATCTCCAGACCTCCCTTGATTTTTCTAGACCTCCCTTGAAATCTTCAGACCTCCCTTGAATTTTCTAGACCTCCCTAGATTCTTCTAGACCTCCCTTGATATTTCCAGACCTCCCTTGATTTTTCTAGACCTCCCTTGACATCTCCAGACCTCCCTTGAAATCTCCAGACCTCCCTTGATTTTTCTAGACCTCTCATGAAATCTCCAGACCTCCCTTGATTTTTCTAGACCTCCCTTGAAATCTCCAGACCTCCCTTGTTATTTCCAGAACTCCCTTGACATCTCCAGACCTCCCATGAAATCTCCAGACCTCCCTTGTTATTTCCAGAACTCCCTTGACATCTCCAGACCTCCCATGAAATCTCCAGACCTCCCTTGATTTTTCTAGACCTCCCTTGACATCTCCAGACCTCCCTTGATATGTCCAGACCTCCCTTGATTTTTCTAGACCTCCCTTGATTTTTCTAGACCTCCCTTGAAATCTCCAGACCTCCCTTGATAATTCCAGACCTCCCTTGATATTTCCAGACCTCCCTTGATTTTTCTAGACCTCCCTTGAAATCACCAGACCTCCCTTGATATGTCCAGACCTCCTTTGATTTTTCTAGACCTCCCTTGATTTTTCTAGACCTCCCTTGATTTTTCCAGACCTCCCTTGAAATCTCCAGAGCTCCCTTGATTTTTCTAGACCTCCCTTGTTCAAAACATCATCATCAACAGACGTAACTTTGAGCTGGGCTCCGCTATGAATGCAGAAAACAACACAAGTGCTGAAATCAAACGAAGAATTATTCTTGCTTACGTTTGTTTCTGTGGACTAAGAAAGCAATTGAGCAGTAAAGGCTTCTTTCGAGCAATCATAAAGATTAATCAATTCTTGAAAAGTTTTTTGCGATATCTACGGTCCCGTATGCGTATAAGGTGAGTAGAAGAAGAGATCGAAGGACGTAGTCTTAGGCAGAAGGATAAAAGGCCAACGCCTGAAATGAGCTCATGAAAACCAATGCTCTGGCCCGGAAAGTCTTCAAAGCAACGCCTACAGGACATCGCATAAGAGGAGGACCGCGGACCAGGTAGCAAGCACAAGTGGCAAGTGACCTCACCTAACTTGGAGAGCGCAACTGGAGAGTGACGTTAATAAGATAATTGTCATCAATCGACTAAAGCCTTACAGTTGAAGAAAATCCCGATAACGGCTTTGTTCTTAGGTATGGAAGTTCCTTAGTTCTTTCTTTGGCTGTTTTATATCTTATCAACTGTTTTTAGCCTGTTAAGGATTTTTAAATTAGAGGCTACATTTTATTTTAAAGAAAAGGAGCTTGAACTCGTATGTAAGATCGATCAAACAGACTCGGACTCAGTTTCATATGCAAAAAAACGAGTTCACTCTCTACAGATCTGTTCTGACTCAGTGATATCAGAACGATTTCAAAGCTCTTTGTATGCACTTGCACTAGTTAAAACAGTAGTTTCTGTGCGGTCAGTCGAGTCAAGAAGGAAAAATGTCTTCTGAAAGCGAAAATGAACTTTATATTGCAAAATCGGAAAACGTTGCTTTATTTCAGCATCGTTACTTGTTTGTTTAAATGATGTCATTATGCCATACTCTTCATCGCCCAGTAATATTGCTGAAGAATTATTATTCATATGATTAAATAAGAAAATATTTTTCAAAATACGGGAGTGGTGGACTGATCCTGGTTAGCAAACTTCAATGCTTGTAAATTTTGCATCCGCGTTGCACGTAGCCTGTACATTTATATCCTTTGCGGTTGACGTACTCCTCGTGGTGATAGAGTGGTTACCTTATACGCACATGTGTACAATCCAGAGCACCAATGGCGTAAGGAAACACATACTTACTGCTCCATAACCTTTGCGCTTCTTCTATTTCTTCAGAAGTGTGTGGGAATATGATCCAATCAGTTGCACGGCTTGCAATTTTTGTTGCCACTTGCTGTACCACCCTAGATATCGTTGCTTGATTGCCATCAATGTCTTAACCAACACCGCTTTGAAATCCAGGATCTCCTACATAACGCCGAAAAATCCTCATTTTTTCTTAAGTCAAAGCACCATCGCGTGTTTCCAGGGTTGGGCCCAAAAACTCATCTGTCAATAATTGCACACCTGTTTCACTAAATCTATACAATTTCCGAAAATTTTCACTAATTCAATGGAGTGGAACGCCTTGCGTTAAGGTCAATAAATAAAAAGTATAGTGGTTTCTTGAATTCATTGAATTTTTCTATCAGTTGGTTCATCGTTTGTAGGTGATCAGTTGTTGAATATCCTTCCCGAAATCCAGCTTGTTCTATTGGTTGGTTCATGTTAAGTTTTTCCTTGATGGTTTTGTATATTATTTTTGAGAAAAGTTTGTTAATAGTCGATATATTGCTTATGGGTCGGTAGTTGTTTATATCATCCTTTTGTCCTTTTTTATGAATCAGTGTTGTGGTGGTCTGTTTGGGTATATTTTGCGTTTTTAATATATTGTTGAATAGCAACGTCAAAATAGGAGATAGTGATTGTTTTCCGTATATAAGCATCTCAGCCGCTATACCATCGTTTCCAACACATTTCTCTTTCTATTTTTATAAACACGATTTGTAACAAAATTATTCAGAAGCTCGGCCATTTTGATAGTTGTTTATCAACTGAGTAAGAGAAAACCCATCCTTAACAATTTGTGAGGTCGATCTCATGCAATCGAGCTTTTGTTCATCTTTTCGCATATCAAAACTAGAACTTTCTCACACAGAGCTTTCGTCGAGAGATCGATCTCAACGCTTTGAGTTCGAACTCACAGCTTGAGATCGATCTCTGTATTTTTTTTTTGCATACCACTCTAAGAAAGTTCTCAGAAAATTGAGTAAAGAGCTTGAACTTATCTTTTTGCATATGACCGGTCACAAAAATCAATTATGGATTTTTCGATCCCCAAATGCTACAATCCTGCATTCGTTTCGAGTGTAAAATGGGCCTCATCACTGAAGGTGACTTTTCGACAAAAATCCGAATCGATTTGGTCTATGTATATATATTTGACTTAATGAAAAAATGATAGTTAAATTCAAAAAATTTTGTTACTCCAAAATTGAAATAAAATTTGTATTTATTTCAGATCTCCAGACCTCCCTCGATATTTCTAGACCTCCCTTGATTTTTCTAGACGTCCCTTGATATTTCCAGACCTCCCTTAATTTTTTTAGACCTCTCTTGAAATCTCCAGACCTCCCTTGATGATTTTTCTAGACCTCCCTTGATATTTCCAGACTTCCCTGGAAATCTCCAGACCTCCCTTGAAATCTCCAGACCTCACTTGATTTTTCTATACCTCCTTTGACATCTCCAGACCTCCCTTGATTTTTCTAGACCTCTCTTGAAATCTCCAGACCTCTCTTGAAATCTCCAGACCTCCCTTGATTTTTCTAGACCTCCCTTGACATCTCCAGACCTCCCTTAAAATCTCCAGACCTCTCTTGACATCTCCAGACCTCACTTGAAATCTCCGGACCTCCCTTGATTTTTCTAGACCTCCCTTGAAATCTCCAGACCTCCCTTGATTTTTCTAGACCTCCCTTGACATCTCCAGACCTCCCTTGATATTTCTAGACCTCCCTTGAAATCTCAAGACCTCCCTGGATATTTCCAGAACTCCCTTGAAATCTCCATACCTCCCTTGATATTTTCAGACCTCCCTTGATTTTTCTAGACCTCCCTTGACATCTCCAGGCCTCCCTTGAAATCTCCAGACCTCTCTTGACATCTCCAGACCTCACTTGAAATCTCCGGACCTCCCTTGATTTTTCTAGACCTCCCTTGAAATCTCCAGACCTCCCTTGATTTTTCTAGACCTCCATTGACATCTCCAGACCTCCCTTGATATTTCTAGACCTCCCTTGAAATCTCCAAACCTCCCTGGATATTTCCAGAACTCCCTTGAAATCTCCAGACCTCCCTTGATTTTTCTAGACCTCCCTTGAAATCTTCAGACCTCCCTGGATATTTCCAGACCTCCCTTGATTTTTCTAGACCTCCCTTCACATCTCCAAACCTCCCTTGATTTTTCTAGACCTCCCTTGACATCTCCAGACCTCCCTTGAAATCTCCAGACCTCCCTTGATATTTCCAGACCTCCCTTGATATTTCCAGACCTCCCTTGAAATCTCCAGACCTCCCTTGTTTTTTCTAGACCTCCCATGAAATCTCCAGACCTCCCTTGATATTTCCAGACCTCCCTTGATATTTCCAGACCTCGCTTGAAATCTCCAGAGCTCCCTTGATTTTTCTAGACCTCCCTTGATTTTTCTAGACCTCCCTTGACATCTCCAGACCTCCCTTGAAATCTCCAGACCTCCCTTGAAATCTCCAGACCTCCCTTGAAATCTCCAGACCTCCCTTGAAATATCCAGACCTCCCTTGACATCTCCAGACCTCCCTTGAAATCTCCAGACCTCCCTTGAAATCTCCAGACCTCCCTTGAAATCTCCAGACCTCCCTTGATATGTCCAGACCTCCCTTGATATTTCCAGACCTCCCTTGATTTTTCTAGACCTCCCTTGATATTTCCAGACCTCCCTTGAAATCGCCAGACCTCCCTTGATATTTCCAGAACTCCCTTGAAATCTCCAGAACTCCCTTGAAATCTCCAGACCTCCCTTGATATTTCCAGACCTCCCTTGATTTTTCTAGACCTCCCTTGACATCTCCAGACCTCCCTTGAAATCTCCAGACCTCCCTTGATTTTTCTAGACCTCTCATGAAATCTCCAGACCTCCCTTGATTTTTCTGGACCTCCCTTGACATCTCCAGACCTCCCTTGAAATCTCCAGACCTCCCTTGATTTTTCTAGACCTCTCATGAAATCTCCAGACCTCCCTTGATTTTTCTAGACCTCCCTTGACATCTCCAGACCTCCCTTGATTTTTCTAGACCTCCCTTGAAATCTTCAGACCTCCCTGGATATTTCCAGACCTCCCTTGATTTTTCTAGACCTCCCTTCACATCTCCAAACCTCCCTTGATTTTTCTAGACCTCCCTTGACATCTCCAGACCTCCCTTGAAATCTCCAGACCTCCCTTGATTTTTTTAGACCTTCCTTGACATCTCCAGACCTCCCTTGATTTTTCTAGACCTCCCTTGAAATCTTCAGACCTCCCTTGAATTTTCTAGACCTCCCTAGATTCTTCTAGACCTCCCTTGATATTTCCAGACCTCCCTTGATTTTTCTAGACCTCCCTTGACATCTCCAGACCTCCCTTGAAATCTCCAGACCTCCCTTGATTTTTCTAGACCTCTCATGAAATCTCCAGACCTCCCTTGATTTTTCTAGACCTCCCTTGAAATCTCCAGACATCCCTTGTTATTTCCAGAACTCCCTTGACATCTCCAGACCTCCCATGAAATCTCCAGACCTCCCTTGTTATTTCCAGAACTCCCTTGACATCTCCAGACCTCCCATGAAATCTCCAGACCTCCCTTGATTTTTCTAGACCTCCCTTGACATCTCCAGACCTCCCTTGATATGTCCAGACCTCCCTTGATTTTTCTAGACCTCCCTTGATTTTTCTAGACCTCCCTTGAAATCTCCAGACCTCCCTTGATAATTCCAGACCTCCCTTGATATTTCCAGACCTCCCTTGATTTTTCTAGACCTCCCTTGAAATCACCAGACCTCCCTTGATATGTCCAGACCTCCTTTGATTTTTCTAGACCTCCCTTGATTTTTCTAGACCTCCCTTGATTTTTCCAGACCTCCCTTGAAATCTCCAGAGCTCCCTTGATTTTTCTAGACCTCCCTTGATTTTTCTAGACCTCCCTTGACATCTCCAGACCTCCCTTGAAATCTCCAGACCTCCCTTGAAATCTCCAGACCTCCCTTGAAATCTCCAGACCTCCCTTGAAATCTCCAGACCTCCCTTGATATGTCCAGACCTCCCTTGATATTTCCAGACCTCCCTTGATTTTTCTAGACCTCCCTTGATATGTCCAGAACTCCTTTGATTTTTCTAGACCTCCCTTGATTTTTCTAGACCTCCCTTGAAATCTTCAGACGTCCCTTGAATTTTCTAGACCTCCCTAGATTTTTCTAGACCTCCCTTGATATTTCCAGACCTCCCTTGATTTTTCTAGACCTCCTTTGACATCTCCAGACCTCCCTTGAAATCTCCAGACCTCCCTTGATTTTTCTAGACCTCCCTTGACATCTCCAGACCTCCCTTGAAATCTCCAGACCTCCCTTGAAATCTCCAGACCTCCCTTGTTATTTCCAGACCTCCCTTGAAATCTTCAGACCTCCCTTGACATCTCCAGACCTCCCTTGAAATCTCCAGACCTCCCTTGATTTTTCTAGACCTCTCATGAAATCTCCAGACCTCCCTTGATTTTTCTAGACCTCCCTTGACATCTCCAGACCTCCCTTGAAATCTCCAGACCTCCCTTGAAATCTTCAGACCTCCCTTGAAATCTCCAGACCTCCCTTGAAATCTCCAGACCTCCCTTGAAATCTCCAGACCTCCCTTGATATGTCCAGACCTCCCTTGATATTTCCAGACCTCCCTTGACTTTTCTAGACCTCCCTTGATATGCCCAGACCTCCTTTGATTTTTCTAGACCTCCCTTGATTTTTCTAGACCTCCCTTGATTTTTCCAGACCTCCCTTGAAATCTCCAGAGCCTTGAAATCTTCAGACCTCCCTTGAATTTTCTAGACCTCCCTTGATTTTTCTAGACCTCCCTTGATATGTCCAGACCTCCTTTGATTTTTCTAGACCTCCCTTGATTTTTCTAGACCTCCCTTGATTTTTCCAGACCTCCCTTGAAATCTCCAGAGCTCCCTTGATTTTTCTAGACCTCCCTTGATTTTTCTAGACCTCCCTTGATTTTTCCAGACCTCCCTTGAAATCTCCAGAGCTCCCTTGATTTTTCTAGACCTCCCTTGATTTTTCTAGACCTCCCTTGAAATCTTCAGACCTCCCTAGATTTTTCTAGACCTCCCTTGATATTTCCAGACCTCCCTTGATTTTTCTAGACCTCCCTTGACATCTCCAGACCTCCCTTGAAATCTCCAGACCTCCCTTGATTTTTCTAGACCTCTCATGAAATCTCCAGACCTCCCTTGATTTTTCTAGACCTCCCTTGACATCTCCAGACCTCCCTTGAAATCTCCAGACCTCCCTTGTTATTTCCAGACCTCCCTTGAAATCTCCAGACCTCCCTTGTTATTTCCAGACCTCCCTTGATATTTCCAGACCTCCCTTGAAATCGCCAGACCTCCCTTGATATTTCCAGAACTCCCTTGACATCTCCAGACCTCCCTTGAAATCTCCAGACCTCCCTTGATTTTTCTAGACCTCCCTTGACATCTCCAGACCTCCCTTGAAATCTCCAGACCTCCCTTGTTATTTCCAGACCTCCCTTGAAATCTTCAGACCTCCCTTGATATTTCCAGACCTCCCTTGAAATCTCCAGACCTCCCTTGAAATCTCCAGACCTCCCTTGATATTTCCAGACCTCCCTTGATTTTTCTAGACCTCCCTTGATATTTCCAGACCTCCCTTGAAATCGCCAGACCTCCCTTGATATTTCCAGAACTCCCTTGACATCTCCAGACCTCCCTTGATTTTTCTAGACCTTCCTTGACATCTCCAGACCTCCCTTGATTTTTCCAGACCTCCCTTGAAATCTTCAGACCTCCCTTGAAATCGCCAGACCTCCCTTGATATTTCCAGAACTCCCTTGACATCTCCAGACCTCCCTAGATTCTTCTAGACCTCCCTTGATATTTCCAGACCTCCCTTGATTTTTCTAGACCTCCCTTGACATCTCCAGACCTCCCTTGAAATCTCCAGACCTCCCTTGATTTTTCTAGACCTCATGAAATCTCCAGACCTCCCTTGATTTTTCTAGACCTCCCTTGAAATCTCCAGACCTCCCTTGTTATTTCCAGAACTCCCTTGACATCTCCAGACCTCCCATGAAATCTCCAGACCTCCCTTGTTATTTCCAGAACTCCCTTGACATCTCCCTTGATATTTCCCTTGATATTTCCAGACCTCCCTTGATTTTTCTAGACCTCCCTTGACATCTCCAGACCTCCCTTGAAATCTCCAGACCTCCCTTGATTTTTCCAGACCTCCCTTGAAATCTCCAGAGCTCCCTTGATTTTTCTAGACCTCCCTTGATTTTTCTAGACCTCCCTTGAAATCTTCAGACCTCCCTAGATTTTTCTAGACCTCCCTTGATATTTCCAGACCTCCCTTGATTTTTCTAGACCTCCCTTGACATCTCCAGACCTCCCTTGAAATCTCCAGACCTCCCTTGATTTTTCTAGACCTCTCATGAAATCTCCAGACCTCCCTTGATTTTTCCAGACCTCCCTTGAAATCTCCAGACCTCCCTTGTTATTTCCAGACCTCCCTTGAAATCTTCAGACCTCCCTTGATATTTCCAGACCTCCCTTGAAATCGCCAGACCTCCCTTGATATTTCCAGAACTCCCTTGACATCTCCAGACCTCCCTTGAAATCTCCAGACCTCCCTTGATTTTTCTAGACCTCCCTTGACATCGCCAGACCTCCCTTGATATTTCCAGAACTCCCTTGACATCTCCAGACCTCCCTAGATTCTTCTAGACCTCCCTTGATATTTCCAGACCTCCCTTGATTTTTCTAGACCTCCCTTGACATCTCCAGACCTCCCTTGAAATCTCCAGACCTCCCTTGATTTTTCTAGACCTCTCATGAAATCTGCAGACCTCCCTTGATTTTTCTAGACCTCCCTTGAAATCTCCAGACCTCCCTTGTTATTTCCAGAACTCCCGTGACATCTCCAGACCTCCCATGAAATCTCCAGACCTCCCTTGTTATTTCCAGAACTCCCTTGACATCTCCAGACCTCCCATGAAATCTCCAGACCTCCCTTGATTTTTCTAGACCTCCCTTGACATCTCCAGACCTCCCTTGATATGTCCAGACCTCCCTTGATTTTTCTAGACCTCCCTTGAAATCACCAGACCTCCCTTGATATGTCCAGACCTCCTTTGATTTTTCTAGACCTCCCTTGATTTTTCTAGACCTCCCTTGATTTTTCCAGACCTCCCTTGAAATCTCCAGAGCTCCCTTGATTTTTCTAGACCTCCCTTGATTTTTCTAGACCTCCCTTGACATTTCCAGACCTCCCTTGAAATCTCCAGACCTCCCTTGAAATCTCCAGACCTCCCTTGAAATCTCCAGAGCTCCCTTGAAATCTCCAGACCTCCCTTGATATGTCCAGACCTCCCTTGATATTTCCAGACCTCCCTTGATTTTTCTAGACCTCCCTTGATATGTCCAGACCTCCTTTGATTTTTCTAGACCTCCCTTGATTTTTCTAGACCTCCCTTGAAATCTTCAGACGTCCCTTGAATTTTCTAGACCTCCCTAGATTTTTCTAGACCTCCCTTGATATTTCCAGACCTCCCTTGATTTTTCTAGACCTCCTTTGACATCTCCAGACCTCCCTTGAAATCTCCAGACCTCCCTTGTTATTTCCAGACCTCCCTTGAAATCTTCAGACCTCCCTTGACATCTCCAGACCTCCCTTGAAATCTCCAGACCTCCCTTGATTTTTCTAGACCTCTCATGAAATCTCCAGACCTCCCTTGATTTTTCTAGACCTCCCTTGACATCTCCAGACCTCCCTTGAAATCTCCAGACCTCCCTTGAAATCTCCCTTGATTTTTCTAGACCTCCCTTGAAATCTTCAGACGTCCCTTGAATTTTCTAGACCTCCCTAGATTTTTCTAGACCTCCCTTGATATTTCCAGACCTCCCTTGATTTTTCTAGACCTCCTTTGACATCTCCAGACCTCCCTTGAAATCTCCAGACCTCCCTTGATTTTTCTAGACCTCCCTTGACATCTCCAGACCTCCCTTGAAATCTCCAGACCTCCCTTGAAATCTCCAGACCTCCCTTGTTATTTCCAGACCTCCCTTGAAATCTTCAGACCTCCCTTGACATCTCCAGACCTCCCTTGAAATCTCCAGACCTCCCTTGATTTTTCTAGACCTCTCATGAAATCTCCAGACCTCCCTTGATTTTTCTAGACCTCCCTTGACATCTCCAGACCTCCCTTGATATGTCCAGACCTCCCTTGATATTTCCAGACCTCCCTTGATTTTTCTAGACCTCCCTTGATATGTCCAGACCTCCTTTGATTTTTCTAGACCTCCCTTGATTTTTCTAGACCTCCCTTGATTTTTCCAGACCTCCCTTGAAATCTCCAGAGCTCCCTTGATTTTTCTAGACCTCCCTTGATTTTTCTAGACCTCCCTTGAAATCTTCAGACCTCCCTTGAATTTTCTAGACCTCCCTTGATTTTTCTGGACCTCCCTTGATATGTCCAGACCTCCTTTGATTTTTCTAGACCTCCCTTGATTTTTCTAGACCTCCCTTGAAATCGCCAGACCTCCCTTGATATTTCCAGAACTCCCTTGACATCTCCAGACCTCCCTTGAAATCTCCAGACCTCCCTTGATATGTCCAGACCTCCCTTGATATTTCCAGACCTCCCTTGATTTTTCTAGACCTCCCTTGATATTTCCAGACCTCCCTTGAAATCGCCAGACCTCCCTTGATATTTCCAGAACTCCCTTGACATCTCCAGACCTCCCTTGATTTTTCTAGACCTTCCTTGACATCTCCAGACCTCCCTTGATTTTTCCAGACCTCCCTTGAAATCTTCAGACCTCCCTTGAAATCGCCAGACCTCCCTTGATATTTCCAGAACTCCCTTGACATCTCCAGACCTCCCTTGACATCTCCAGACCTCCCTTGATATTTCCAGACCTCCCTTGAAATCGCCAGACCTCCCTTGATATTTCCAGAACTCCCTTGACATCTCCAGACCTCCCTTGAAGTCTCCAGACCTCCCTTGATTTTTCTAGACCTCCCTTGACATCTCCAGACCTCCCTTGAAATCTCCAGACCTCCCTTGAAATCTCCAGACCTCCCTTGTTATTTCCAGACCTCCCTTGAAATCTTCAGACCTCCCTTGATATTTCCAGACCTCCCTTGAAATCTCCAGACCTCCCTTGAAATCTCCAGACCTCCCTTGAAATCTCCAGACCTCCCTTGAAATCTCCAGACCTCCCTTGATATGTCCAGACCTCCCTTGATATTTCCAGACCTCCCTTGATTTTTCTAGACCTCCCTTGACATCTCCAGACCTCCCTTGAAATCTCCAGACCTCCCTTGATTTTTCTAGACCTCTCATGAAATCTCCAGACCTCCCTTGATTTTTCTAGACCTCCCTTGACATCTCCAGACCTCCCTTGAAATCTCCAGACCTCCCTTGAAATCTCCAGACCTCCCTTGTTATTTCCAGACCTCCCTTGAAATCTTCAGACCTCCCTTGATATTTCCAGACCTCCCTTGAAATCGCCAGACCTCCCTTGATATTTCCAGAACTCCCTTGACATCTCCAGACCTCCCTTGAAATCTCCAGACCTCCCTTGATTTTTCTAGACCTCCCTTGACATCTCCAGACCTCCCTTGAAATCTCCAGACCTCCCTTGAAATCTCCAGACCTCCCTTGTTATTTCCAGACCTCCCTTGAAATCTTCAGACCTCCCTTGAAATCTCCAGACCTCCCTTGATATGTCCAGACCTCCCTTGATATTTCCAGACCTCCCTTGATTTTTCTAGACCTCCCTTGATATTTCCAGACCTCCCTTGAAATCGCCAGACCTCCCTTGATATTTCCAGAACTCCCTTGACATCTCCAGACCTCCCTTGATTTTTCTAGACCTTCCTTGACATCTCCAGACCTCCCTTGATTTTTCCAGACCTCCCTTGAAATCTTCAGACCTCCCTTGAAATCGCCAGACCTCCCTTGATATTTCCAGAACTCCCTTGACATCTCCAGACCTCCCTTGAAATCTCCAGACCTCCCTTGATTTTTCTAGACCTCTCATGAAATCTCCAGACCTCCCTTGATTTTTCTAGACCTCCCTTGACATCTCCAGACCTCCCTTGAAATCTCCAGACCTCCCTTGAAATCTCCAGACCTCCCTTGTTATTTCCAGACCTCCCTTGAAATCTCCAGACCTCCCTTGATATGTCCAGACCTCCCTTGATTTTTCTAGACCTCCCTTGATTTTTCTAGACCTCCCTTGAAATCTCCAGACCTCCCTTGATAATTCCAGACCTCCCTTGATATTTCCAGACCTCCCTTGATTTTTCTAGACCTCCCTTGAAATCACCAGACCTCCCTTGATATGTTCAGACCTCCTTTGATTTTTCTAGACCTCCCTTGATTTTTCTAGACCTCCCTTGATTTTTCTAGACCTCCCTTGATATTTCCAGACCTCCCTTGAAATCGCCAGACCTCCCTTGAAATCGCCAGACCTCCCTTGATATTTCCAGAACTCCCTTGATTTTTCTAGACCTCCTTTGATATTTCTAAACCTCCCTTGACATCTCCAACCAAGGGGTTTTTCTAAACCTCCCTTGAAATCTCCAGACCTCCCTTGATATTTCCAGACCTCCCTTGATTTTTCTAGACCTCCTTTGATATTTCTAGACCTCCCTTGACATCTCCAGACCTCCCTTGATTTTTCTAGACCTCCCTTGAAATCTCCAGACTTCCCTTAATATTTCCTCCCTTGATCTCCCTTGATTTTTCTAGACCTCTCTTGAAATCTCCAGACGTCCCTTGATATTTTCAGACCTTCCTTGATTTTTCTGTACCTCCCTTGAAATCTCCAGACCTCCCTTGATTTTTCTAGACCTCCCTTGACATTTCCAGACCTCCCTTAAAATCTCCAGACCTCCCTTGATATTTCCAGACCTCCCTTGATTTTTGTAGACCTCCCTTGATATTTCTTTTTTTTATAATTAGCGAACACTAAAAGGGTTTTGTATACCTTTGATATGCTAAAGACACAGTGTGAGCATTAGGAAAAGAGGGAAGGGTTGGATAGGAGGTGTCGGTGTACATTGATTTTGAATTTCTGAACATTGAAATAACAGGGAAAGATAGAGCGTGGCAAGGCATTCCACATTCGCGTAGTACGTCTAAAAATGAATCTCTGTACTTCATAGTACTACCGAAGTTGGGCTCAAGGGTAAACTGATGGGCATTCCCAGAAGCGCGGGTATAACGGTTCAATTGTTTAAGGGGAGGAATGCAACTGGCTATTTAACTATAGAGCATAGTCCGTTAAAATAATGGGAAAAAAGGGTGAGACAAAAAACCTTGCGTCGATGTTCGAGTGACGTAATCGAGTTGATGATGTTAATGTCACCAATCATTTTAAAAGCTCTTCTTTGAATTCTGTCCAAGAGGCTTAAATAAGTTGCTGGAGCACCAGCCCAGAGATGAGAGTTATATTCAAGTTTCGGAGGTATATAGGTTTTGTAGATTGTAGCCAGATCAGACGGAGAAAAATTTCTTGCAACGAACTGTTTAGGAAGATGTCAGGTCGAGCGTTCCTCTTCATGATAGTACTATTCAAATATATATACGAACGAACTGTTTAGGAAGTCGATGAAAAGATGTCAGGCCGAGCGTTCCTCTTCATGATAGTACTATTCAAATATATATACAAAGTATATTCTAATTCTTTTTTTGTCTTGTGTTTTTGTTTTAATTTTCTTCATTCCCAATCAACCAATCAAAAAACCACATTATACAAAATATAAATAATAAATTGTAACAAAAATGTCTTTTCATTGCCTCCCTCTAACTTTCGCTGAGTTTGTATACATTCTTCTCTATCTTCTGTTTTTTTAATAATCTGGAAATTTATTACTTTATATTGCAATTCTCGCTCATTTTTACCCCCATCCCAATACATTCCACATGCAAAACATGTGGAACGAACTGTTTAGGAAGTCGATGAAAAGATGTCAGGCCGAGCGTTCCTCTTCATGATAGTACTATTCAAATATATATATACAAAGATTTGGTGCATTTCAAGGATCTAATCAGCGGAGATACATTATTTTTGAGGACGAATTTCGATAAAAACTACCCAAATGTGCTTTAGTTTTGCAAACTGTGACTAAATGTTCGTCATTTTCATGTTTTGGTAGTTTTTACCTGTCGTGTGTTAAACCATGATAGCTAAGAAAGTAATTGTTTTTTAAAAAGCGAGCTAAATCTTATATTAACAGTGAAACTTGAGCCAACGTTATCTATCATTCTCAACCGACCCATTTTGTTTCAAGCTTAAAATGGTGCATATAATTATTTTATCGTATACAACCACCTTTTTTCGCAACCCACCATAATCTATGTTTAATTCACCTCTCTCCTGTCATTTCATTTGACATTTCCATCTAAAACATCGCCATCAGCTGTCTTCCTCCCCTACTGTCACTTATTTTTCCAACAAAATTTTCTTCATCCAAAATTAACCAAACACAAGAAAAAAAAATCTCAACTCACATTCGCTTTTCGCTATGAGCACCAAAAAAACGCGAAAATTTTGCTTTATTTTTCAATAAATAATTATTTTCTTTTGTTTATTTTGTTCTCAATACAATAATCAATTTGATTAAAACCAATTTAGCTAAGAAATAAATCCCACAATAAGTGAAATATAAGAAAAAAAAAGAAAATCAAGAAGATACAACCTAGGAAAACGAAAAGTGTCTCTGCCACTGAAACGAAGAAAATAAAAATATTCCACAAAAGAATAGAAGAAATAAAAAGTTTTTGTGTTTTAATTTTTATTATTTTATTTGTTTTTATTTTTGTTTATTTTGTTTGTTTCAATTGAAATCGACGACGCGAAGTGAATTACATATGTATATGCTTTCCTAAAACGCAACAAATTTGCTTCAATTTATTTTTAATACAAAAAAAGAAGAGAAAGAAGTTTTGTGTATTTAACCCGATATTAGTTTTGGGCCACAAAATAAAAAAAAATAAAGAAATTCCTAACCATTTTGTCGCAAGATCCAACGACGACAACGTGCTTGGAGAACATTTTTTCCTAATCATAATTTCATAATTATTAAAATTATTCTCCATTCTGCAACTCAACCAATCTCACACAACATCGACAAAAAAAGGCAAGACCGAGGAGAGAAGAGAAGAGGAAGGATAAGGCACAATAAGTCAACTCAATCGTAAAATAAAACACACAGATTCCAACGGAAGCCAAGTGGAATTCAAATTGAATGTCCATCGTTTGTTGCGGTAAGTTTTTAGTCAAAACTCATACTTACAAAAATGTTACTTATTTAAATTTCATAAATTCATTTAATGCATCTCATTTATTCCCGACAGAATTCTCACCCCCAAAATAAAAACCAAAACCAAACCAAACTAAATACAGGTCTCTCCTCTACCTTTTATCTACTTCGCTTTTACTTCTATACTATTTCTTCTTGATGTTGTTTTCCCACTTCTAGTGCTTTTGCTATTGCCCTTTTACCATTTAGCAATTTTATAATTAGACTGGAATATCTATTATAATTTTTGTATATTTTTAATTTGAAATATTTGTCAACGTTTTGCGTCGATAAATTTAATGTTTGCTCGATGCAGTCAGAGTCAGAGAAACAAAAACTTATTGTCATAAATTAAATTTGTATTGGCGCTCTGGCAATCGATCAAAAATGAAATCATAATTCCACAACATGGCTTAATCAGGTTGTCGTACTTTTAATTTAAATCAATTAATAGACAGTTGAAGTTGCTTCTCAATCAATCATTGTTTTGATAATAAGATTTTGATAACTTTAGAAAATTGATTTTTCTTTCTATTTTTGTACCATACTACCTTCCTGATATCTTTCAATTTTGTTTTCTTCTTTTTATTTTGCTCAAGTAAAGAACTTGACTTTCAAATTAAATGAAATCGATAGTGACGAATCGATGTGTCCTTCCACACTACTTGTACTTCTATTGAAATATCTCCAGTAGCGCTACCCTTTTGGCAGGTTCATTTTTCTTTTTTAAAGGCCAAGTATATTTTATCTTGGAGGTTGTTTATTGTATAACGTCTGCGTGCATGTAAGTATATATGAAGAAATTTATAGTTAGTCACATAATGTAGATAGGTATCGAGTCATTGGAAGTAGGTACGAGTTTTTGTCTCCATCAGTTTTGTTTTTGTTACTTTGGTTCTTGTTTGTATGAATTTTTTTAAAAATACATATATTCACAAACATAACGTACATACATTTGTATCTTGATGTTGGGCGCCAAAATGTCTAGCAGAGGACCTTGAAAATAACAATCATGAACACGACAAATTGTAGTTTTATTTTTCTTGTCTGATTACTTTGCCAGGAAAAATCACTAACTTTTTTTTTTGTCGCTGAAAAAGTTCAAGAAAAGCGTGTCCCTGAAATTAAGTTCAGAGAAATTATTAACTTATGTTCGCGCAGCAAAATAAAACATATTTAACAATAAAATAGATAATAACAGAGAAATGCCATTTCCGGTGCTGATGAGATTCATTTTAATGTCAAAGTTAATAGTATCTAATAGAGATGATTTCATATTTTGTTTTATTTTTATAAGAAATCAGAAATAATGTTTTAATATAATTTAATTTTGAACATGGTTGCCATTTGAGTTGGAACATATTTAAAAAAAAATAAACTGCGAAAATGTTGTTAGGTTCTTATTTACACAACAATTTACAGCAGTATTATTGAACTTTCTTTAGTCAGACTTAGAATAATATTATTTTAAGTGGAATCGGCTAACTTTATTCTCATTGTTTTGATACTCGTTTTAGCAATTGTTTGTTTTATATAAATACATACTAGCTTTTACCCGCGACTTCGTCCGCATTAAATAGTTTTTTCGGATAGTATAGTATGAAAAAACCTGAGCTGTACTCTTTTTTACGTATGTTTGAATTGTGCCAAGATGAGATGAGGTCATACTAAGTGTGATGGTCATAGGTTAGGTTAGGTTAATACATTTTAAGAAGAAGAATTAAAGAAACTAACTTAAAACTACATACCTACTTCTGGTAAATTAAATGATCAAAGACGAACCGAGTAATTCATTAAGTATTAAAGAAACAATTAAATTTACACCACAAATAAAATATTTGCAGGATTTCTCTGTAAGACAACGGCGTGTGCCCTCACGTGTGTGTCTGTTCGGGTAGACCCACTCATTGATGTCCTCCCCCCGCGCCGCACTACCGCCGCCACCACCTTTCTCGTCTACCGCGTGCGACCCCCACCCGCGCACTCGCCCCGCGCATCAGCCGAAACAGAATTATCAGGAGTAGATTACAGACCCAGTGAATTATTTGTTGTACCTACATACATGGCTCTTGTTTGGCGACGCAAGGTTAAGCAGAGCAAAGTTTAGGTTAAAAATTATTATTTGTGGAACTTGGTGGGAGCCACCATTTTGCGTCTTATTTCATGAGGGTTGGGAATGCGTTGTTTTCCCGTAATACCAATTTAATCCAAATATTATTCCAATCTTTGGTAATTTAGGAGTAAAAGCGATCAGATTCGCCGGAAAGTAATTTTTCCCATGGGAATGCGTTGTTTTCCCGAGGTCAAAGGTAACTCATGTTCTTTCTTAAGTCTCAAACTATCTCCTTACAAAATTTCATTTAAATCTGTTCAGTAGTTTAGGCGTAAAAGCGATCGGCCCACCTAAATTTTCCCATGGAAATGCGTCATTTTCCCGGGGTAAAAAGTAGCCTATGTCCTTTCTCGGGTATCAAAATATCTCCATACCAAATTTCATGCAAATTGGTTCAGTAGGTTTGGCGTGATTGAGTAACAGACAGACAGACAGAGTTACTTTCACATTTATATTTATAATAATATTATTATTATTATTATATTATTATATTATTATTATTATAGATGATAAAGACAGATGATTGTTTTTGTTTCACTCGTTGAACAATACTCAGGAATGAACTTAATTTATTAAACTTAAAGCCTTATTAATTAAAAAATTCTACGTTAAGGTTACATGATTACCAACTGCCTTGAATATTAGGAAATTTCAATTTATGTGATATGCAATGGAACTATTCCCGAGATGATAAATGCTTGATTCCTTATAATGTTAAAAAAGATTTTGAAATTTTATTTATTGATTCAATATTGTCTCTTAACTTAATTCAAGTAAATTGTATAAGCAATTCTATGCATAAATATCTGGATTTACTCTTTTTAATAACCTAGCTTATGAAGTTAAAGAATCTTTATTTCCAATTGTAAAAAATACTATTAATCATAAAGCGATATGCTTGAGTTTAAGAATGTATAAATGCTGTTTCTAGTTCAATTAAACAATTCCGTTGTAATGATTTCAATTTTTTAAAAGGAGAATATGATAACTTGAATGATTACTTTTTATCAAGAGACTGGTCATTATATCTTTTTGGCACAAATTTGGACGCTATTTATACAAAATTTTTAGAATGTCTATTTGATGGTTTTTATCGATTTATTCCAAAAAAAAAAAAACAAAAATAGGTGTAATTCAAAGTTGCCTTGGAGTAACAAAAGGCTCCATAATGTTAAAAATATAAAAAATAAAGCTTTTAAAAAGTTTAAAAAAACCAAGTCTGATATTGATAGAGATCGATACTGTCAGATGCGACGTGAGTAGGACCAGAAAATTATTTCGTTATATCGTCTAGTGCTTAATTCCTCGTTTTCTACATTTCTTAAAATCACTGCTTTGTTTTTTAAAATTGTTGATAGGCTACTAGGAGGAATTCCAAATTGCTTAGCAATATCTGTTTTTTTTTGGTCAATCCTTCTTCAACTTTATTACTTATCAACAACTTTTTCTCAAGAAAAATGTTACTTCGAGACATTTTCAATTGTATTCATACTGAAGCCTGAACATAGAATGCTTGCATTTAAAATCTTGGGGAAATCCCCTTATAAGGTTTTTTTTTCTGCATGCTGTTGTTTTCAACAGAAAATTATTTGAAAAAATTCGTTATGTGGAAACAAAAACGTATGAGATTTGGATTTCCAGCAACAAAATTTGTTCAATGCATCAATGATTGTGTATTAATACAGAATGATATTAATTCTATAAACGATTGGTGTAAAAGCAATCATCTTTCGCTTAACATCAATAAATGTAGTTGTATGTCTTTTTCTCGATGTCATACTATTATTATTTATACATAATTATAATATTTCAAACGTCGTCTTATGTAGAGTTTCGGAGATTAAGGATCTCGGTGTAATATTCAATGAAAAATTAAATTTTTCTAGACATATGGATTATGTTATTGCTAAAGCGAATTCAATGTTGCGCTAAGAAATGGGCTAAAAGAAATTGTGCCGAATTTTCGAATCCATATGCAATAAAATCCGTCTATATGTCTCTTGTACGTCCTCATTTGAAATATGCTTCAGTTGTATGCGATCCTCATTATACAGTATAAAAAAATCGTATTAAGAAAGTTCAAAAGTCTTTTAAAAAATTTGTAGTTCGACAACTTAAATGGAATTTAGATTCAATGCCTTTATTCTACAAGATGCGCTTTAATTGTTCTAAACTCTTTAGAAAATTGGCGAATTGTTAATTGTGTAATGTTTGTTCATGATATATTGTCTTACCATATAAAATGTTCCGATTTACTTAATCTATTAAATTTGTATGTTCCTCAAAGATATATAAGAACAAGACAATTGTTTTATATACCATATCATAGATTTAATTATGGTTTTAATGAACCAATTTCAAGATGTATGAAATCATTTAATGAATTTGAATTTTATTAACCCTCTACTGCATGAATTATGAAGGCAACGAAAAAAAAATTATTATAACATTAATTAATCTTTATTTAGGTTTAAGAAAAAGTTTTACATAGTTTTTTTTTTATATACATATATATTATATTATGTTTTACATAAAGAATCCATATATGGGTCATCATGCACTAAGGCCATTTTCAATCAAAAATTAAGAGCCCATATATGGTTTATTATGCATTAAAGGCTAAATGATGAATGATTATTATTATTCGTGGAATTTAGCCAGACAGTTCCTCTTATCATTGTAGCATAAGAACACGTTACATTTCCTGCATTTGGTGTAGGTTTTAAGTTGACAGACCTTGCATTTTTGTCGTTTTTTTGCCATTCAGGCATGTGGTCAACTTTGTCAGTTCTCACTGAGGTCAATGGATAGTCCTGGGTTCTAGCTCGTTTTGCTGTCGGTGTTTTAAGCCGAGTTGGTGTGCCGGAATTGGATGGTGCTGGACTTCCTTGACTAAAATGACTTTCGCAACGTAGTGGAGTTCCATCTCTGCCAAAATTCTCTCAGTAGCCAAAATTGTAGGGCACCCTCTTTTCCGTGCCATTACAGTTTTTCCAGATTTGCATAGGTGTTCGGAAATTGCTTGCTTGAAGTCAAAAAGATCCATATATAATTCTGGATTATTCCTTCGCCACAAAATCCAAGAATTGACAACACACATATCCACCATATGAAAAAAATGTTGCGTTGACCATTTAACTTTAGCAGGCTTTGCTTTCTTCGATATCGATTTTGTTGTGTTCGGAAAAATTGGTTCGGGTTCGTCATCGGAACAATCGCTATCTGTCTCCGGGATTACCACTGAACTTCTTCGATGTTCAGGTTCACTCTGAGGTACATATTCATCACCAGAATCCGAAGCTAGATCGTCATCGCTTTGACAGCCATCGCCAGGTATAGCACTGACAAGTTTATTATTGCCATAAAAACTCTTTGAATTCATCCTACAAGCAAAATACACATTTTTACATCACTCAGTCAGTTAAGTCACCAATGCATATAAGACCACATATGGTCCTAACAAAAAGAAAGTAAAAAGCCTACAATGCATGAAGGTCCATATATGGTCTCTTAGAAAAAGCCAATAAAAAAGGCATATTTACTTATATAAATAAATAAACAAGATTATAAACTTAAAAAAGAACTAGAAATAAATAAGAAACATTTTTTTTATTTTGTTTAACTTACCTGTTTATTATAAAAAAACTGTATCAAAAATCGAACTTTTTTCACGGAAATACACTTGACACGTGCTCTTTAAAGAATGAGCTTATTGGAGAGTGACAGATCTCTGGCGAAAAATAAAAACCGTTTTATCATAGTAAAATAGACTTAGTTTAATTCTACATTGCATTTCTGTACCACTCGTGCAATAATAATAGAAATAAATTATGTTGAATTTGGTGAACCATATATGGGGCTGTATGCGGTAGAGGGTTAAGATATAAACTTAGAAAGGAATGTTATTAAGCAATATTAAAATGATAAATTAATTAGTATGCAGTCAAAAGCAATCTGTAAGAGTTAACTCAAAAGATGAAGTAAAAAAATAAAAAAAATAAAATAAAGCCGATTTAAAAGTTGCTTTTAAAATATATTTTTAAAAAACCTTTAAATTATAAAATGACGTTCAGTCCATACAAAATCAAATTATTTTAATAGTAAATAATCTGTTTTTTAAAATTCAAGAAGCCTGTAATTGAGATTATTTACTTATTTTTCGTTAGTTTGTATGTTGTTTGATTTAATGTTGTTATTAATACAATTTTGATCAGGAGGTTAAAGGACTATTTGCCCACAGTTAAATCTATTAAAAAATTGTATTAAGAGGAAATTGTAACCTTAAATTATATTGATTAAAGATTAAAAAGAGTATGGTCGTAAAATAATTCTATCTGACCATGGATTTCATTTTATTCTATTTATATTCCACAATTGATCTCACAAATGAGTCATATAGTATTTTAAGGACCAAGTGATATATTAGCTTTTTTGTTTTGAAATCGAAGTGCTCACGAAATGCTAGTTATGTCTAGGGTGAAGCTAGATGTCTCCAGTTTCGCGCTCCAAGTTTGGTGAGGTCACTTTCCACTTGTGCTCACCATCTGATTCGCGGTCTTCCTCTACTGCGCTATCCTGTGGGTTTGAATTCGAAGACTTTCCAGGCCGGAGCATTGGTTTCCATGCGCTCTACGTGACCCAGCCATCTTAGTCGTTGAACTTTTACCCTTCTGGTTAAGTCTATGTTGCTGTACAGCCCGTACAGCTCGTCATTCCATCTTCTCCTCCACTCCGTATAGCAGGACGGGGATGATGAGGGTCTTATATAGCGACACTTTGGTCCTTCGAGACAGGCCTTTCTTAGCCCAAAGAAACAGCGGTTAGCAAGAGTTATTCTTCGTTTGATCTCAGCGCTGGTGTTGTTTTCTGTGTTTATAGCGGAGCCTAGGTAGACCAAGTCCTTGACTACCTCAAAGTTACGTCTATCGATGGTGACGTTTTGACCGAGACGTCGGTGTTGTAGGTTCTTTCTTGACGGCAGCATGTACTTTGTTTTGCCCTCATTAACCGTTAAACACATTTTTGCCGCCCCTGCCTCAATACTCACAAGAGCTGGTTTGAATAAACTTTCTTTTAAAAGTAATAAAATTAATTTTAATGGCCTTAAATGCTTATATTGTTTCTGGATAGTTGGGGTCCTTCTCGTTTCCCTTAAGTCCAAAAAGGTCAAATCACAGCTCCGAAGCAGTCAATTGACAGCGACCATACGGCCCAATTAAATCTCCACTCCACAATTTAGACCAATCTGTCAGTCTGTGTGGATTCATTGGTTTCTTGAGAATAACGTGCATTTCTAAAATAGTAGAAGTTTTCTAAAGTATCCGCAAAGATGAAAATGCTCTCCGTTAGAGAGGATGATTTATGGCCCAAGATGGTTGTCCAACTAAAATTTGCTCTAATGCTCAAACCACGAGATAGTTGACGAGTTTATGTTCGTGAATTGAGTGTCATACTCTTCACTACTCGACCTAGAATATAAGTGTTGTTCACCGTTTGACGAAGTAGACAATGGGTGTTGTCTACTAACATGTACGAACTTACGTACAGCAGGCGCTGTAGGTGCTTCATTTCGATCAAAACTTCTTTAGCACATTTTATGCTACACAGCACTTATTTTGGAAATAAGTTTTAATATTTCCCATATCATAGCTGTAAGTGTCAAAATAACCTACTATGATTTAAAAAGAAACTAAATGACTCGTATTCTGTTCAAGTTTTTATTTTCTTCAAACTTGTCACCCAGGGATTGTATATGTACATATGTATGTAGATAATTTCCTAGCGAAAATATTGAGTATGTATTTTTTTTTACGGATTAACAATAAAATAAATAATTAAATTTTATTATTGGATACTCAATAATAATTTACTATGCTTCTAATGATGCTATAATATATAAAACAATTATTGTTTTGCTAACCTTGCTTGGGTAGTTTGAGTGACATGAAAAAAAAATCTATTTATGGGGTGCTAAAATATTTAAAAGCTTATTGAAATACCTTGGATGAGATTGTTTTATATTTTTTTTTCCTATTATCCCTATAATGTGTATGTATTTTATCATTTTTATTGATGGTGAGTATTCGGCATTCGAAAATAAAGTTAATACTATTTTTATGAACGAATAGGTACATTTCAATTGAAAACATAAACAACACATTTTTTGTGTATGTAAACAATTTCAATTACTTGATGGATTTTTAATTACACTAAAAAAAACGTTTAATGCCAATCAATATAGTGAAATTAATTGAAATGGACTCTTTACTAACATAAACAATCAATCATTTGAATTCAACTTCCCCAGTCAAATAATTTTGGGTTTAATATATTCATTTATTATCAAATTGTAAGAAATCGGTTTCTAAACATTGAAGAGCACTGTTTTTATAAAATATTTTAAGCGAATGGGTAGGCATTAAGTATTGAAAAAAAAAGACAACGACGACGTAAAGAAGAAAATACATATTTGAATTGATAGTTCAAAGTAATAATTCCATAAGGATCTTGGTAGTAATCATGCCGATTGCAGAATCCAGTGAATGATTTGAAAATGGATTTAGTGTGATAGCGTCATCGACATTTTATCAGCCGGCTCATCCGATTTTGTAATTGGTTTGAATGGGCAGGTTTAGACGACATAAGGGACTTGAAAGTAAGGCAAGTTTCAAGTATCTGGTTGGCAAGCTGCCAAAAAATTACCTTCCAATTAAGGCAACTTTATTGGAAAGTACACTGAAAAGTTAGCCAAGAAAAATGTACCTAACTATCAAGTCAAGTCGACTTATGTATGTCAAAATGAAAGTGTATCTTTTTTTATTCATTCAACTGAAAGCTGAACTTTACTACACTATGAATTATTTAGTGTCTGCACAATTTCATTTGATATGTGTATGTGTATAATGTGTAAAAGGGTTCCTTGTCAAATTGGAAAACAAATATAAGTAACATTTCTTTTCAATACAATATTCAAATCGTGATGGACTTGTAGAGGAGTGTTTCGTAGACAATAATGTTTTTGGTAGTTTTTTGTACTATGAACTGAAGATGAAGTAAAATTCTGAGTTTGAAATGTATGACACTTGAAAAGTTAACTAGGTACCTTGGTCGAATATCGCGTTCAAGGAATGAAGTTCACTGTACAGTGTACATGAAGTAACTTATGTTGTCCGAACCTGCCCAATGTCAAGATCTGCCAAGAAAGATTTGTTGTTTAAAGTGCAGCTTCGTTAAAATGTGCTCGAAAAGATTCTTTAACAAATTCTCAAGAGATTTAATTATGAATGTTTAACAATTTTCAGTACTTGTGTATGTGAACGTTGAAGATTTATCTAGTGTACTTTAAATTAGGTTAGGCATATCTATGTATATGAATGTTGTGAATACGGATAATTGACGTTCTATTCTCATATAATTAATTCGTCTCGTAGCCCTTCTTCTATAAGTCTTGTCATATTCATGTACAGAGGCTTGAGGTGTCCCTCCTCGCTTGTGAAGGTTCTTGGTGTTTCAGGAAATTTCGAGCACGATTGGCAGTCAATCGTTTAGCAGTACTTATCATGTATGTGTTGAGTGGTGTCATTCCAGATGCCTTAAGAGGTGCTTTTAGCTGTTATGCTATCGTCGGCATTGGTCAAAGTGGATAAGCTGAGGAGGTGTTATAAAGCAGACACAGTCATATTTAAAGTAATTTTTTGCTTATTCTGTGTATTATAGAAATAAATTGTAAAAAGTACTTGTTTTTAATTTGAAAATAATGTTGTTTATAAGTTTGTTCGTTTTTACATTAATTGTCTTTTTTTGAGCTCAACACATACAAATTAAGCCAAGCTCGTATCACACTTTTATTTAGTTTTGTAGGAAAATAAATTCAACCAATGTTTTTGGTACTGTTGTTTTTCTGTTTTTAGATATTCTTGCTCCTTCTCATCTTCAAACAAACTAAATAAATCCATTGCGTTGAGATCTGGTAAAATACCAACGAATAGGGATCATTTTGGTATTTGCTAAGTTGTAATAGGTACTTTTGTGTTTTTTACTTCGAAATATTCGCCCATAGATTATTTCTAGAAAACTAACAAGTTTCAAAGGCTGACTGTTCGTTATAAGAAATCTTTGGTAAATGTATCTGACATCTTGTTTTAGTGATGTGTAAATAAATGTTACAGCTTAGTTTGAATGAAGTAGAGATCCGTATTTGGCCAATTTGTCTGCCGGTTTATTTCCGTCTACTTTACAATACCATGGAACCGCATTCCCTTTCTGATTATAAGTAACTGGCTATGACAATGTCTAAACAATTTTGACTTCGTGACAATGGACGAGATGATTTTAATTGCCTCCTTGTTATCAATTTATATGAATATTGCTTTGTTTACCGAATTGTGGAAAAGAATATCTTTAGCGGCTTCAAAACTGCAAGTACACTTGCTTAAAAGCCACTGCAAAAATCTGAATGCTATATTAATCTTTTCACAGGAAGGCTAGGTAAGGTTAAAGTGGCTGTCCATTATGGAATAGGACACACTTAGGCCAGTTTAATGGAACATTCTGATACCACATGAATCTTGAGGCTTCCTCCTAAGCTCAATGAAACCAGTTTGAGTCGCTTGCGAAACGTGGTTGTGGCCATTCTTGTTTTGGTTCCATCATTGCCCGCTGAGTCCAATATTTATTTTAAGTACTTGAAAGTCTTTCATCGACTTGGAATTTGTGTATCTGATGATTAACCTTTAACACACTTTTGGTACATTAAAATCTTTTCCTGTTGGCTTAGGACACACTTAGGCCAGTTTAATGGCCCATTGTTATACCACATGAACCTTGAGGCTTTCTCCTAAGGTCAATGAAACCTGTTTGAGTTCCTTACGAAACGTGAGAGGCTGATTATGCTAATATGATTTACATAGATCGTTTAGATCGTTATAGAAGAATTCTCCTAAATAATTCTTGCGTTTTTGAGCTAGAGCAGGGCAACTGTTTCCTCTTCTTCCTCGTCTATACAGCTTCTGCAAAAGTCATTTGAGAATATGCCTAGACGCGTGGCGTGCTTTCAAAGTGTCCGGTTATGACATCTATTCCCGACCTTAAATGCGAACTGCTTAGAGATAGCAAGCACTTTGATCGCTTTAAATCTAGTGTTGGCCGGATGTTTTTTGTGACCTGACACGTGGTGATGTTGTTCCACCTGGTGTTCGCCGTCTTCATAGCGTTCTGCATTAGCAATAGTTTACAAGTAGCGATTGGTATGCCAACATTTGCCAAACGTTATAGAAGTGGTTGTACTGTACCGTTCCTGGCGAGCTGGAATGTCTCTATGGCCCATCACCCAGCAAAGGTGAATAATAAACTATTGTGCCATCTCCATTAGAGATGATCGACAATTATGGACTGTTATAGAGTTTATAGAGACAGAGTCGAGAGATTTGATAACGGCCTGACTATCTGAGAAAATACGGATATCAGAAGTTGATATCACGTTTTCTTAAGCCAGGACAAGACTTCTTGATTCTACAATGATTGGGAAGGCGGAATGAGAGACCTTATTTCAGTCGTTCAGAGTACACACCTCCACCAACCCCTTCTTTTGTTTGTGAACCTTCTGTATAAAAATGGATTGACTCATCTTCAAGGAATGCCCTATCCTCCCAGAAAGATTTGGAAGGTATAGAAATCTGAAAGTTTCTGTCGAATTGCATTTGGGAATTGCTTTGGAATTGATTTTAAATACCTAAGAATTACGGAGTGGCCAATGTTGTTGTTAATTCACTGCGACGAAGCTTTGAGGCGAATAGCAGAGCTTGCAGCCATTTGTTTGCTAAATATATCAAGAGGTGTAAGGTAGAGTAGGGTGTGCCGCAGATGGGGTCGTGCGAAGCGATCCGGTTATACATAGGCAAGCTGAACTTGGACTTTATTTAATTTGTCGAGGTTTATAGCTTTCTCTAAAGCAGTACACTATACTGCCACACCATACATTAAAATCGGTCTAATTACCGATGTTTATAGCCAATGCGTGATTCGGGCTTGTAAGCCCCATTTATTACCATTAGCTTTTTTTTGCAAGAAAAGATAGCAACAGTAGCATTCTTGACTCTTTCTTGTATGTACATTGCGTTTTCAATTTAGCTTTTTTATCTAAAATAAGACCCAGGTACTTAGCCTCGTTTTAGAATTTTAATTGGATTCCTTTAATATATAGGGAGGGTTGACAAATAGAATTTTGTATTTCCTCGAAATACCCAGTCCACACCGATCAGCCCAAAGTATTAGTCTGTAAGGCATTTTGTAAGAGTTCTTTTACGGTGTGAAGATGCTTTCCTGAAACCGCTATAGCAACGTCATCCGCATAGGCAATCACTCTGAAACTCTCCGCATCCAGACTAGTTAGGCAGGCTAACGATGAAAAGATACCAGACCCTATGATTTTGTAAAATGAGATCCTATTTTGCATCCATTGTTTTTCTGTTAGATCAAAATCTATGCACGTTATTTATGTATTGTTATTATAGTATTGTTTATGTTTCCATGTAAGACTGAAAGCCAGTTTTAAGTTAATGAATTGTATTAAGTGTAATACTCACTTTTCCAATTACTTCTTAGAATTTCAATTCGTTTGATTAAATTACTGATGCCTGATGGGATGATTAATGATCATACTCTAAATTGAGCTTTTTTTTTCAGTTAAAACAAGTAAGTGCGACCAAATCGTGCCATTGTTCTTATTACATTTGCTTATTCACTGCATCAGCAAAGTAATAAAATATTTTTCATTAGTTTACTTTTGCAAAGAGTCTATAAAATGAAAATAAAAACTTGAGAAATCTAAGAACAGAAACTCGTCATCATTTCAAAAAGATAAACGATTAAACAAAATTGAATTTATTATATCTTTTTTAAACAAATGCTAGAGTAACCTAATCGGGTTTATAAAACCAAGTAAAAAAAAAAAAAAAAACAAAAACAATTAAAACAAAAGCGTTATTCTTGATAACAGCAGCACGTAATATAAACACACATTTAACCAACCAACTAATTGATTATTATTATGGTCACAAGTCTTAGTTTTACATTATCAACGTCCGCGACGCTGCCGCTGCCGCCGCCGCTGCCAAGCCCTCGCCGCAGATATATTAATTTGGATTCTGTTCGAATTAGTATCACAACTGCCGCCGCGTGGAAGGTTCATTTCACACGTTTTGGATTATAAACAAACGGACAACCAAAAAATAGTAGAACTATCATTTATTTATCGGTTTAGTGGTTTTGAAAATTCAGGAAACTGATGTTTTTGTAAATCGTTACGTCTTCTTCTTCATCTTCACCGTACAAGGATGGATAGCGAGCCTTCTATTTATTCAGTGTCTTATATTGTCGAGGCAGTATCTAGATTATCAAGCGCATCTCGGAGTACTGGTGTAAGTAAATATAAGAAGATGAGTTATGTAGTAAAATGTGTTGCATATAAAACGTACGTCATAGTGCAGCAAATCTATTTTTAGTGAATTTTAAGAATTTTTAATATTTCTATCTATTTTTTTGAATAAAATGGAATTTAAGTAAAATTTGTTGCCGATATTGAGATGTGTTAGAAAAATGTTCACATTAATATCGAATAAAATGTTTGTTGATTTGTTTTAAATTTTACGAACTCTCGTACATAAGAAAAGAAAAGAGAATTTTGTTTTGTATTTTTATTGTTTGTTTAGTCTCGAATCAATCTTGAAGTCTGAGTAGAAGTGTTTTTGTGCGAATCATTATGATTTTTGATATGTATAGATTTTTTGGTGGTCATAATCAATTTGACGGGTGTATTAAGAACTAATTGATCTATCTTATCTTAATCTTTCTTGTTCTTATATATTTTACGAGTGTATATTGGTTTTATATCGTTAAAGACTAAATTTTTCCATTTAGAAATATATAGTTTATTTTTTTTTTCGTCAATCAGTATTAAAATCAGTGTGCTGACCATATGTTTAACTTTATACATAAAATTTAATTTAAATCAATTGATTTAGAGAAACCGGATCAATTATGTTAAAATTCATCGCAGAGGTGAGTTTTTTTTTTGTTAATTTATTTATTTTGACAAAATGAACTTTATCAAGAACAGTGTAAAACTAAAGCCGTCTGTACACGAAGTGTCTTACCATACCAAATACTCTTACTTCAAATCGCTTAACGTTCTGTTTCAAGTACTTATTTAACATTTTGATTTTAAATTGCAAAAATGTGTGAAACTGATAGAAAAATATTAATGTCTTGTCTATAATAAGAAGCGCCGCAGTATTCGGAAGATAAGGAGAACCGGAATAGTTGTTTCATGAATAATTCTCTAAGTCTCTTTGACGTGACTTAATGTTAGCTACATTAATGACAGTTGCTCGTTCGTGCTTAGTGTGCGCTAGGTTGAATACGGTTTACTATAGCTAAGACTATTTTTTTTTTGTAGGTAACGCATAATAAAGTACAGAAATTCCAATTTTTCTAGCTTGTCATAGACTTTGACAGATGAGACTTCTGCTAAGAAGATATGTTATGATTTAAAGTTTGGATTTTAACTTTCTTATAATGAAAGGTTGAATTTTGAATCGCACGCAATTTGGCAGGTGCTAATTTTGAAGCTGTCATTTTTTGACATTTGACAAGAAAAAAACACTTCAACAACAAGAAACTGTTCGCATCCTTAAAAAAATGAAACAACTCACTACTCGGTTATCGTTTCTGGAAAAAAAATCCGGTTTATGTAATTAAATGCGATATACGTTTGATTCCCAAACTATACTTTTTAGAATGTCCATTGGAAGCGATAGGTTTAACTGTCATTCTTCTGTCACAACAAAATCAAAAACAAAAAAAGAAGTTGAAAGTTGCAAAATAATTTGAAAAGAAGTATGTTATGAACGCCATTTTACTGTCGGAAATGAACCAACGAACGTAACAAGATGCGTATACTAATACAATATACATGGGAAAAGACTTTGGGATAAAATTGACCCATTTGAAATGTCGGAAAAGCGATTTCAAGAGTAAGCCGTCCAAATATTAGGAAGGGCGTATTTGTGCGGCATTGCATTTTTTTGCATCCGGGTCCTACCAAAAGGAAGTTGGGTGGGACTTCTCAGTAGCAATGATACAAACTATTGTGTCTCGGATTGTAGCCGAAGTAATCAAAATGCTAAGTAATCAATTAAGTTTCAAAATTAATTTATTATTTTGCTTAACTTTTTTGCCTTCAGTGTGTATTTATTATCACCTGTTTAAATATGGTAATTAGTTTTGAAGTTTGATGAATAAGAGTTATCGCGTTCCGAGCTTACAGATCACAATTTGATCGCACTTTCCAGTGATTTCCATTCCATATTGTTTCATTCGATAAAATTGGGCAGGTTCAGACAACATAAGGGACTTCATTTGCAGTAAGCTTCATTCTTTGAACGTAAATTTTGACCAAGGCAACTAGTTAGTTTTTTAAGTGTCATAAATTTCAAATTCAGAACTTTACTACACAAACCTCAACTTCAAGTTCATAGTACAAAAACGGTGCAGGGAATTAACTTCACGGGAACTACCTTCACATGGGAACTAACTTCACCACTAGTGGGAATTAATTTCACTTTTTTTTTGTGAAGTTATCTCCCACTGAAGGCGGGAGATAATTTCATCAGAAAAATGTGTGAAGTAACTTCCCACCTACGATTGAAATATCTGAAAAAATATCAAGCGTTGAATTGTAAATCAAAACAAAAATATGTAAGTTTTAAGCAATAAAAGCACCTGTGGGTGGCCCGCTTCGCGGGTTCTCAGGATTTTAACTCCCTTTTTCGGGGTCACACCCGCTCACGCAACTCCGTTGCTCCGCTTAGGGTATGCAAAGTCGCCAGGCAGGCGCCAATATCAACAGCGTTTTTGAATAAAAACACCTGTGGGTTGCCCGCTTCGCGGGATCTCAGGATTTAAACTCCATAAAACAAAGTCTTGTGGTATTGAAGTGCTCCAAGTTTTGTCATTTGGTGATTCTTATTAAGTGGGACATTAGCCCCAACATTTTTATTTGGGGCTTCGGCCTTACTTGGGTGGGACTTAAGGCCCAAATTCAATTTCGGTTTTATGTCCCACCGTAGTGAGACATAAGCCCCAAAAAAAAAAGTTGGGCGTTATGTCCCTGGCCCCTATGTCCCTGCGCCGCCCGCCTATACATTAAAGATTTTCTTAGATTAGCGTATGCGAGAATAAAAATAACATAACATGTTAATTTACTTTAACTGTACTGAAGAGTGAAGTTAGTTCCCACCTTCCGTGGGAAACAGTTACACATAAAAGTGAAATTAATTCCCACAAAAAAGTGAAATTATCTCCCACCTTCAGTGGGAAATAACTTCACCAAAAAAAGGTTAAATTAATTCCCACTAGTGGTGAAGTTAGTTCCCATGTGAAGTTAGTTCCCGTGAAGTTAATTCCCTGCACCTACAAAAACTACCAAAATCATTATTAACTATACAGAACACAGATCAATTGTCATTTTTTCATAAGTTGACTTGACTTGATAGTTAGGAAGAATTTTCTTGACTAATTTTCCAGTCAACTTTCCAATAAAGTTGCCTTTATTGGAAGGCAATGGGCAGGTTCAGACAACATAAGGGACTTCATTTGCAGTCAACTTCATTCTTTGAACGTAAATTTTGACCTAGTTAGTTTTTCAAGTCTCATGAATTTCAAAATTCAGAACTTTACTTCGCCAACCTTTACTTTAAGTTCATAGTACAAAAAGTACCAACAAAATTATCGTCTACAAAATATTCCTCAGGCAAGCTACAAGTCCATCACGATTTGTATTTTGTATTGTAAAGAAATATAAGTTATTTCTTTTCCAAATTGACAAGGAATCGTTTTACAGAAAACATCAAATGAAGTTGTGCAGAAAATAAATAAATCATAGAGTAATAAAGTTCAGCTTTCAGTTGAATGAAAAAAACATCATCAATTGTCCTTTTGACAGAAGTAGACTTGACTTGACTTGATAGTAAGGGAGATTTTTCTTGACTAACTTTCCAGTCAACTTTCCATTAAAGTTGCCTTAATTGGAAGGTAATTTTTTGGCAGCTGGCCAATCAGATAATAGAAACTTGCCTAACTTTCAAGTCCCTTATGTGGGCTGAACCTGCCTAATTTTTTGCAGCTGGCCAATCAGATGGTAGAAATTTGCCTTACTTTCAAGTCCCTTATGTCGTCTGAACCTGCCCATTATTGACTGTCCAAGTTACAGAAACCCGATGATGCGACAAAATTACTTTTGTTCCTAATTTAAATGTTTATCGACGAATATTATTGAGGCGATAGTTATAGAACATTGGTACTGACTGTGTTATTTCTCAAAGAGGTGATCACAAATGGCTCCTGATAAGACCTTGTAAATCCATCACTTTTAGATTTAAGTCCTTAAAGATGGAATTTGGGAAGTCATCTATGACATTCAGCACCATATGTGAGAATAGGTCATGAAAAACTTTATAGGATATAGAATAGGTGCTATACAACCCTAGCCGTGGAGAACATTTTTCAATTTCAATAAAAGGCTCTAAAACGCACACCGTTTCAAGAGAAACAGCTGTCAGAATCAAAATAAAATATTTAAAAAAAATTACAAAAAGAATTCTAAATGTTCTTTAACACGAGTTTGTGAATTGTATAGCTTATATCTAAAAAAATATTTAATTTCAAGACCAAAAGATTCTTGATAAGATTTTATAGTTGTATAGAGGCTTTTTTTTTTTAGTACCTATCTTATGATTATAGTGATATACTTATTATTGAAAGTTCTATATTGATTACGATAGTCAAATATCTTGGCTTAAACTTGAAGTAAAATCGATCTAGGCCAAGGTAAAAATTAATTGATTTCTGAAATTTTACAAATTTTGTGTTTAATTGAAGTTTGGTAAAAGTGAGATCACCAGAATTCTACCAAAGCTTAGAACGCATCAGACAAATACTTAATATATTCTAATTTGTATGGAAAATAACGAGTGACAAGATAAATCTTGATACTGTAACGTAACATAAGCGTCAAATGACCCAAAAGAAGGATAAGCCATACAAAATCAAACAAAAGGTTGTACCTACTTATTTTTATAATTTAAAAACGAAATTTTTCCATTTGTATTTTGAAAGAGTAATAGGGGATTTTTCAACAAAAAATTTCATTTTGATACTAAAAAAGAGATTTTTTGAAGAGAAATTAATGTTTTATTTATTTTATATCATTAAAAGTGTGGAAATCCAAATAACCGCTACGGCAACGGTTGCGCACATTTGCGGTTGTCACGAACTCCATCTTCATGGTCTTGAATTAATTTTGTAGCATTGGCATATATGTACCTATCTTAACTTACTTTAACTTTAACCTCTTCGACAAATAATACTTCCAAAAAATAATTTGCCCAAATAGCGTTCTATGCAAAATTAAACCTCTAATTGGAAAACCATATACAGTGTGGTTCACGGGAATAGAGACAAAAACACAAATAGATAAAACTCATGATATTTTAGACGTACAATTATGTTATTAATGTTTTATCATACACAAATAAGTGCCATTTTAAATTTTGAAAAGAACATAGATCATATGACGTCCATCTTGTTCGTAGCACGAAGAAAGTCAGTCCAACAAATTTGGGTGAACGCGTTGAAGCAAGTTTTCGTCTATTAATGCAATTTTCATTTTTACTGCATCCTTAAGTTCGTCTAGTGTACGTGGTTTTGAATCGTAAACTCGTGACTTCAGATAACCCCAAAGGAAAAAATCGCACACCGTCATGTTAGGTGATCTAGGAGGCCAATGCATATCTCCAAAAAGCGAAATGAGATGTTCCGGAAACATCTCGCGTACGACTTTCATTGTGGCTACAAATGAGTCGTACACGAACACACGGTGAAGGAGACTTCACTGCTCCATTGTGGAAGGAAACTAAATAGCATTATCTAACGGATCGAATGAGACCTTTTCGACTTACTCACACTCAGCCCATGTCGAGAAAGACTCATCTATTTATAGCCCTATTCCCGTGACCCACCCTGTATAAGACTGAAACGAAATTTAACTTGATTTATTCTGAATTCATTTATTCCCACAACAAAAATTAACGAAAATACACATAATTTTTGTTTGGTCCAGTGATATGATTATGAATCAAAAAAGTTTTCTCTGACCATTGTTATCTCAGTTCAGCTATCCAACTCGTTCAATATGGTATCTAAAAATGTACCTACCTAGCCTATCCAGTATCCAATACTAGATTGAACGCAAACATTGTTGACAGTTAATACGATTGATTGGCGGCTTTTATTTTAAAGTCAATATGATGATACTTACTTATATGTCATATTATTCGAAAATTCCCTTAAGGGTATCTTTCAATAAGAATTATTCAACCATTAACAAATGTTAAATACAATTCATATTCCTGATTGACAGTTCATACAATAACCAATGCCAAAAATTAAACATTTTAAGTTGAACTTGTCAATCAAAATGCAAATTTGATTGATGTGTCAACGATCCATCTGTCAGCCATACAAAACTTCCCTAAAAAAACACACACACCAAGAAGCTCTCAATAATATAATGTTTGTTGTGCTAATAAATTGAAGACAGCACATCCATCACATGGTTAAACGTACATTTAACCCATTCATTTATTTGCCTTAAAATTTAACAATTAAATGAGGTCAAATTAAACATGCGAAACATTCGAAATTTCGTTGCTGACACTGACGAAATTTCAAATTCAAGGTGCAAAAATTTAGTTTCTTTTAAAATTTATTTTGTTTTTGTTTGCAAAAGCTTTAATTCAACGCACAAAACAATTAGATTTCTCTTTGGTAAAGTTAATGAAATAAAAAGTAAAATAAAATAATTTGTATATAGGTATATTGTTATTTAATTGATAGATTTAATTGAATAAGATTGTGCAAATTATCTGCATTTAAGCGCGTGCATCTAAAGTGCTAAATATATAATTATATGATGATTTATCTTTAGATTGATAAGACTTTTCTATGTGGAGGCAATGGAATGCAGAAATAGAGTTTATAAATGGATTGCAGTACTTGTTCATGTATAAAATTAAATATTATTAAATAAGAACTTTGACGCCAGCTGATTTGTTTTATCAACTTTTATCTTTTCTTCGAACTAAAAACTAAAATCTCTCTAAAGGTTAGCGGTTATTTTCTACAATCAAGCGATGATTTTGAAGACAAACGTTTTATTTTTTATCTTCTATATCTTAGCATTTTTACTTTATGTTGTTGAACCGAAAAGATTAATTGTCTTGAGACTGATATTTTTTTTAAATGCAAAACTTGCCAAAAAGTACGTTTCTATGTACGATTATGACGCTAAAACAATTTAAACAAATTAAAACGTTTTTTTCTTCTACTTTTTAAGTCAACGTAAACAAAAGTGTCAAGAACTTTTGTGTCTAGCGTAGGTGAAGGATATTGAACTCGGTCGCGTCCCAAATACCTACATAGCTATACATAAATGCGTACTGAGTAATAACATTTATACATAATTGCGAAATAACCAAAAAGTATGCAATACATTTCAACTTAAAACTTACTTGCTTTGTTCATCCTAAGAATTTGCAGTGGTTTTAGGTTTTGTGACGTTTTTAAGGATATGGTATTGGTTTAAAAGAAAAAATAACTTTTAATTGTTGAACAAATTATTTGGACTAACTATTTAAATTTATAAATTTGTATTACTTTTAATTATTTTATTTTATTATTAGCCGCGTTTTATTATCACCGTGATCTGATCCGGATCAGATCATGATAATAAAACAGCATTGGATCATCATATTTTTTGTTATTTAAAGTTTGGTAGCAGTGTCAAATTCGTTCTTTCAAAAGTGACATTACGAAGCAAAACAAAACAAACACATACCAAAAATGGAAGCTCCACAACTTTTGAAAATGTTTCTGCAAATCACCATTGCACTCTCAAACTCAAAGCATCCAGGAACGCTTTGGTCTCACATGTAGTCCAGATTCTTTTTGACCTTTTAATAAATGTGACACTTAAATAATTTTATTTAGAGATTACTTACAATTTATTTGAACATCTTTTCTCCCATTTGTGCTGCAGCTTTCTCGATTTTATTTATATTTTTTGACATTTAAAGCAGGGTTGCCCAAAGAACATTTTGCTCAATGATTTTTTTTTGTTCCTTTTTTTGGGGGAAAATAATACCCATAAATTATGTCAAATGTACATTTTTTTGGACTTAATTATTTTAATTTCACCAATTAATATCTAGTTTTGTTAAAATATCTAATTATTTTATGGATTATATACCAAATAAATAAATATAAAGCTTCTCGCTTTCTATTTAAAAAATATTTTATTTCAGTCAAATGGAAATGTTAACAAGGCAATACAGGTTTTATTTAATTTGTTTGCAATGATACCAACATTTACATGTGAAATAACAATGATATAGCGCTCCTTGTTGTGAAAAAAAGAATTAAATTTTGGATCTCAAATTGAGATCCAAACACAAAGCAGGATCTTGTGTTGTTGTTGTAATGCATATAAATTCAAGATCCGGATCAGATCATGGTGATAATAAAACGCGGCGATCAGGTTGACAAATTGTTATGAATAATAAAAACACAATATTCCCAAGATTAAACTTTACAGTTGTGGTTTGACCACCAATGACAATTGTCACACAAACAAATTGGTATTGCGAAAGGCGTTATAGAAACGTTTTACTTAGCGTTACGCTACTTGACTCTTGGCGGTTAGTGGAATTCAAATTTTTGATTTACAAATGTCACTCTCATCGCTATTGTAGCAGTCGTTTTAGTTTCGTTTTATGACGAGTAAAACGCCACTTTCTGTCGACGAAAAATTTTCAAACGCCTTGTGAAAAATTAAATAAAAATGCAAGTTTTTCTAATGTTGTGAAAGTTACGAATCCAGGTGAAATGAAAAGGCTCACAGAATTAATGGAATTAAATCCTTCATTTACAACAAATTTTAGGAGAGGCGCCCCCCAAACAGAACAAAAAAAAAAAAACAATTGGAAATCCGTTGCAAATACCCGCAATTCCTTGGGGCCAACGCACGGTTAGAACGGTAAAGGAGTGGCAAGGAGTGGCAAAAGGTATGGTTTGATGCCAAGTTTAAAGTAAAACTTCATTGACTGTTTCCTTCTTGGGCGGATCTGAATGGTGTTATTAGAGAGGGTTCCAGGGGATAGCCTTTATTCAAGCAATTCCTGTTGTAGTAACGATGTTGATCATCTTTTTTTAGTGCTTGAATTTTATTGTGGCTGCCATCTACACGTCCAATTATGTCTTGAAATATAACAAAATAGAATGATTTGTCCAATGAATCATCCTTGGATGTATGTACAGTGTTGGCCAAAACTAAAGCAACAGTTTGCTTCAAAGAACGTCTTACGATGTAGTACGTTGTATTGATCATGAAATCAAAATTTTTTTCTTGTTTCCTATAGCCACTCTTGTTGTTAATTATTTTACTAAATCTGAAAGCAGTTAGCAACAATGCAAGAAAAAAATAGCAAAGAATTATCTCCAATTCGTTTTACCGTTGGCCAAAACTAAAGCAACTTTTTTGCTGCTCTTCTTCGAACTCGTCACATGACATCAGGAGATAAAAAATACCGTTTAGGTTAGGTTAGGTTAGGTTGCAAGGGGTGTGCACAGCATGAAGCTGTTGCGTACACGGGGGCCTACTGGTCCATTGTGATCCCCTGTAAAAGTAAAAATTTTTGCAACGATGTTCCTCAATTCTGTCGATTAGCGTAGACTGGCTCGTTGACGAACCAGCCTGTGCTATCTATAAATTTCCTCATGCTTGCCATTGAGACCTGTGCTAGATCATCCAGTTCTCCAACAAACCTGTTTCCGAAATGACGGAGTCGGCTGGTTTGGAGGTTCGGACAGTCGCAGAGCAGGTGTTTAATGGTTTCCATTTCTTCCTCATCCTGACAGCTCCTACAAAAATCGGGTGCTAATGCCCCTATTCTGTTAGCCATTGTGCCAATGGCGCAATGACCTGTTAGTACACCTATCAGGATTTTAATGTTCTTTTTACTCAGCGATAGAATATACCAAGTTTCCTTTTCATTTGTGTTAGGCCATAAACTTCTAGAGATTACACAATCGTCCCTGGATTTCCAGGAGATATTGATTTTCTCTTTTAGTTTAAGGTCTATCTTCCTCTTGAGTACCCCAATCGGGACGAGTGGTCCCCTGACTGAATGGTCGCTACTACTGGTGTCTGCTTCTGACCCTTTCCTGGCTAGTTCATCTACTATATCATTCCCTTCTATATTGCTATGTCCGGGAACCCAGCAGAGCTTTACCTGGTTAGTGTGGCAGATTTTGTTTAATTCTTTCTTACAGTTTAAAACTGCTTTTGATCTTATGGTCTCACTGGCTAAGGCTTTGATAGCAGCCTGGCTGTCCACGAAAAAAGTAATCTCCGAAGAGCTTAGATTTTCTTGATGTGCCAGTTCAGCTGCTTTTCCAATGGCAAAGATCTCGGCCTGAAAGACACTACAGTCAGCCGGGAGTGTATATGACGCTCTGATGTTTAGAGATTGGCAAAACACTCCAGCACCTGTTCCTGATTCCATTTTTGAACCGTCAGTGTAGAAAGGGATACCCTGTTTACTTATAAGTGAATTAGGATCCCAACCCTGTCTGTCTGGTATGAAAATAGAAAACTTCCTGTCGAAATCTAGTAAAGGGGGGATATAATCGGTGGTCTCCCTCAGTCCTGGAATCGTGCTCTGCCTCCAAAAACACAATTCTCTTAAACGAATTGCAGTTTTGGCTGCCGTGCACCTTATGAACTCATCCAGAGCCGGGAGGTCCAAGATCATTTCCAATCCAGCTTGTGGTGTGGATCTTTGAGCCCCTGTTATTCCTATACAAGCTAGTCTCTGTACCTTATTCAGGTTCTTGAGATAGCTTGATTTTTCCACCGCCTTCCACCATAGAGCCATAGGTAAGAATGGGTCTGACAATCGCTGTGTACATCCATTGGATGACTTGCGGTTACCCCAACGTACACCGAAGGTCTTTTTGCATGTGTAGAATGCACATAATGCTTTTTTCATTCTTTCCTCCGTATTACGCTTCCATGTAAGCTTGGAGTCAAGGATTACTCCTAGAAATTTAGCTTCCTTAGAAAGTTTTAGAGGAATACCATTTAGTTTGGGAGGGTTGAAGCCCTCCAGTTTCCGTTTCTTCGTGAACAAGACTAGCTCTGTCTTGGTGGGGTTGACCCCGAGACCGTTCTTAGTTGCCCAAGAAGATAAATCCTTTAATGCATTTTCCATAATGTTTTCGATGATGGTAAGAAACTTGCCTGATACCAAAACCACTATGTCATCTGCATATGCTACTATTTTAATGTCCTGATCTTTGAACTTTGTGAGAATTTTGTTGACTACGAGGATCCAGAGCAGGGGTGAGATGACTCCTCCCTGTGGTGTGCCTCTAGTAACTGTTTTCTCAATAGTGCTAACTCCTATTTGAGAGTTGATAATTCTGCCATTTAACATGGTGAAGATCCAATCGACAATGACAGATTCAACTCCAACTTCAACTAAGGCAGTCTTGATCGATTCCGTTTTAACGTTATTAAACGCACCCTCGATATCAAGAAATGCTGCCAGTGTATATTCTTTGTGTTCAAGACTTTTCTCAATATGTGAAACTACTTCATGCAGAGCAGTCTCCACTGATTTACCTTTAAGGTAAGCGTGTTGGTAGCTGCACAAGTTGTTTTCGTTGAGAAGTTCTCTAACATGTAGATTATCCTCTCCAGTGTCTTAAGGAGAAACGAAGAGAGACTTATTGGTCTATAATCCTGAGCGGTCGAGTGAGTCGGTTTCCCTGCTTTTGGGATAAAGACTACCTTGACCTTTTTCCAGCTATTAGGGACGTATCTAAGTTTAATACAACTTATGAAGAGTTATTTCTTTGAGAGCATTTTGAAGAAGAGCTGGGAAAATCTCGTCTGGTCCCGCTGATTTGTAGGGTTTGAACGAGTTTATTGCCCAGATAATCTTTTGCTCAGTAATAATCTGATTTAATTCTAAATTTGATTCCGTGTGAGTAAAATCCAGCGTGTTCGATTGCAAGCAATCAGAACTTTCTGGGTTTTTACAACCGGGGAAATGAGTTTCCATGAAGAGTTCAAGCGTTTCTAGGCTCGAGTTCGACCATGATCCATCAGGGTGTTTTATGTACCCCGGGATCGTGGGATTAATGGCCAGGTTTCTACGGAGCCTTGCCGCCTCGCTTGTTTTTTCAATGGATTCACAATGTTTAGCCCACGAATCCTTTTTGGCCTTCCTTAACTCTTTGGTGTAAGTGTTAAGTGCGGCTCTATAAGACTTCAAGTCCTCTTCTAATTTACTCAGTTTAGCTTTATTGAAAAGTTTTCTAACCTCTGTTCTACGTTTCTTTAATGCACCATTCCACCAGGGTGGGTTAGTGGAGTTATTGGAACGAGATAAAGGGCAGTGTTTTTCAAAAGACATTCTCATTTTGCTAGACAAGTTTTGGACAACAGTGTCAATGGTTGAAGTGCTTAGACTTGTATTGTCCTCTGGTGGATCAATACAGTCTTCCATCCATTTTTCGTACTCTGTCCAATTCGTTCTAGTTGGGTTCCTGTAAGGTTTCTTTTCAGTAAAGTTCCTGTCTATAGAGAAGAGTATCCTAAAGTGATCCGAAAAAGATTCTTTAGGTGAGACTCTCCAGTCTTCAACTGAAATTTTACTATTATTGCTAATAAGGGTCAAATCTATGATTTCCTCCCTGTTTTTGTTTCGAAAGGTAGGGTGATTGCCCCTATTACATATCGATAAATTAGAACAGAGAATATATTCAAAAATTGACTCACCCCTTTTATTGATATCCTTTGAGCCCCATTGAGTGTGGTGAGCGTTGGCATCACATCCTACCACCAAAGGTGTGCCGCTTGCTGTGGCATGGACCACAAGATCACGGACAGTTTTTGATGGTGGGCTCTCCTCGCACGGCATGTACGTCGACGCTTAAATGAAGTTTCCTTCATTCGATTCGACGCTGATTGCCGTGTTGTCCTTGTTGCTGTACCTAGATAGGAAGAAAGCGTTAATTGATTTTTTCACTAGGATACAACTTCTAATATCACCTTCATCTGACGTGGAGTGGAAAAGGTTGTAGTGTTTTGACCTCAACCCACGGATTCGGTTTTTGCCTAACCATGGTTCCTGGATCAAGGCCACATCCACGTTCTCGTGAGACATGTAGAGCGTAAGGTCGTACGTTGCTGCTTTAGCGTGGTGCAGGTTTATTTGCACCACTTGCAGCTTTTGACTCCCCTTTGCCTTCATGCCTCTTAACCTTTACGGTTCCGAGACCATACCTCAACACGTCTTTTCTTTCTCTCAGCAGAAGGTCAGATTTCTTGTCTGCCACAAACAAGAGGTCCTTCCCTTCGCCTCCATGACTCTTTCTTGAATGTTGGAGCTTCCATTCTAAAATGGGAAGCTCTTTGTTCTGCTTCGCCAACAGCTTAATAATGGCTGCGTCCTCATGTTCTGCAGGAGGGGGGATCCAGATGCTAAACTGCTGGCGGAGTGGTAGAGCTGCGGCGGGTAGAACCTCAAGGGAGGAACCTTCCCATAGTTCGCCAATGTTGGCGATTGTACGGTTCAGGAACTCCCGTGATTTCTGGTCACCGCAGCAGACCACTTTAACTCCTCGTCGCCATCCGGCACCATCAAAGATATAGTCCTCAGAACTATCGTTCTCTGATGCTGCCATCATAGCTTTAAGGATCTCATTTTCCACAAGAAGCCAGTTTTTTGCCGAGATTTTCCCATCTGGGTCGTCACGGCTTATAATGGCGATTTGTAGGTCAATCGGGGTGGTGTCGAAGCTGCTGGTTTTCTGTTTTTTAGCACCGTCTTGCTTGACTGTCTCCTCCGATCTTTGTCTCTTGGACGTTCCTGGTTTCGTTCCAGAAGAGGTGCTTGCCGGTGCTTGGTCTTTCCTAGCGTTGGCTTGCTGTTTCTTACTGGAAGTCGCCTGAACTTTACCTTTGTCGTTCCGAGCGGTCGGGTTATTGCCAGCCTGTTCACGGTTTGCCTTTTTAGGGACAGACCTAGATTTGGCAGCATCTACTCCTTTGCTCTCCGACTCTTTGGCATTCACTTCCTCTGCTATTTCCCTGGGTGCAGTGACAGTCTCTGCCAGCTGCCGCTCAAAGTTCCTAACTAGCTTCTTATGCTTTTTTAGGAGAGCTTTGTCTCTCGAACTGAGCGTCGCAGGGTCTTTCAACTCGGTCATTTTCACGAATCTTTTGGAGGATCTGTAGTTGCTGCGTTGCCTCAAAGCTTTGAGGGGTGCAGCAGACTTCAGCATAGTCTCTTCTTGACTCGGTTCCATCAGTAGCTCGTCCTCGGTTTGACTACCTATGGAAGGAGGTCTGTCCGAGGTCTCCGTACCTTTGATGGTTAAACCATCTATGTCGGGAAGGAGATCTACTGAGAGAATGACCGGTTGTCTTTTTAGCTCTCGTTTTTCTTTCTCTAAGTTTACTTTTGTCACTGGCGACTTAGCTTCTTGCGAAGCCAAGCCCTCGCCGGCAGCCGTGACTTCTGCCGACACTTGAACGTATATCCCCGTTCGATTTTCTTCATTCAGTAAACTTTTATCCATATTTATTAGATTAACATCTCTGCTTTTGGTGGTTTTCTTAGTTGTCTTACTCCGCAGCCGGATTGCTGAAGAGTTAGACGTAAGCCCCCTCGCCACAACAAGGCGAAAACCGTGAGGGGAAAAAAAAAAAAAAAAATACCGTTACTTTTAATCAATCTGGGCATTATAAACGTAACAAAACCTAAAATAAAAAAAATAGTCATTCACTGTATGCAATTTGTGGAGTAATAACCTGTGAAGTGATTGGTCTCTATTTTTTTTTTCAATGGCGCGAAATAAATATCCAACAACGTTTAAATTAAAATTAATTAACGATTATAGAAGTGGAATTAAACAATCAGAGCTTGCAAAATAGTTTAATATTAATAAATCAGTGATATCTAGCTTAATAAAATCATTTAACAGAATAACACCGTGAAAACTATTTACAGAGGTGGTAGGCCAAGGGCAACGACGCTCAGAGAGGATAAACTGCTTGTCCGAGCAATAGAAAAAAAAACTCTTCTTATCCTCCAGAGAACTTAAAACAGATCTATCATTGGAAGTGAGTGAAAGAACGATTCGCCGGAGAGCGGTTCAAAATAGTGTAAAAACCTTTTATTTCGCTCAAAAATAAGAAGGCAAGATTGAAATTTGCCAAAGAGCATTTCAACTGGACAGTTTCCAAATGGAACACAGTGTTATTTTCTGACGAATCCAAATTTAATTTTAAGGGTTCAGATGGTGTGCAACGTGTTCGTCGTCCAATTAACAGAGGGCTAGATCCTTCGTTTACAAGAGGAACCGTGAAACATGGAGGAGGATGCATTATGGTCTGGGGATGATTCTCTGGACAGGGAGTAGGGCCTATTCATAAAATAGATGGGATAATGGATCGCTTTGTATACAAAGACATTTTAGGAAACATCATGCTCCCCTACGCAGAGGAGAATGTTCCTCTTAAATGGACTTTCCAGCACGACAACGATCCAAAACACACCGCCAAGGTTGTAAAGGAATGGTTTCGTGATCATAAAGTTGAGGTGATGGAATGGCCAGCAAAGTCTCCGGATCTCAACCCCATAGAGAATCTATGGGAGATTGTAGATCGGAGAATTGTACGCGAAAGCTGTAAAACTCCAAATGATCTTCTTTCCCCATGCAAAGAGGCTTGGAATAGTATCCCTAGAACTATTATCACGAATCTTATTGAGAGTATGCCTAGAAGATGCAGAGCAGTGATCGAAAATAACGGTTTCTCCACAAAATATTGATTAGAAATCACGTTCTTAAGTAGATTATTTTATTTGTAAATAAAGTTGCTTTTGTTTTGGCCAGACAGAAAAGACATTTTTTATTGTAATTTTTTAAGGAGTAAAATATTTAGTTCTTGTTTTTACAATTTTGATTGTTAAAGTTCAAACATTTTTGTAAACTATTAGCGAAATGAAATATATGCATCTTTATGCATTTGAATTACAAAGATTTTTTTTATTAAAAAAGTTGCTTTAGTTTTGGCCAACACTGTATTTACTTGTCCGTACGTACTTCGAATCTGGTAAATGTAAAGAATTTGATGTCGATCTTATTCTTCTTCTTTGTCTCAATAATTTTAGTTTTTTATTCTCGTCCAATCTATTATCTCCAAAGCTCACGTTATTTAACAAAATAAACAGTCCAATGCTATATATTTGTGCCTTTTATTTATAGTTTCACTAAAAAAAGTTTTATTTAAATTTTAAAATTGAATTTATTCTTTCGAATATCAATCGCTCATAATCAGCTGGTAATGTGGAATGTGTGTGGATTGCAAATAATAGCGTTTAAGCAACGCAATACCGACTCTCAAACGCCAAGAAAGTGACTCGACTCAAAAAGTGACAATTGTCGTTTAAGAAAAACGCCTATTACAAAAAGAGTAAATGTTTAATATTAAGTTAAAAAATTCTAATTTTTTTAACACAATAATTATTTCATTTACCAGAGGGGAGTTAAGTATCATATTTCGGTGACATTTCTTTGTGTCAATTTTTGGACTTGAAAATCATTTGAAATAAAAAAAAAAGTTGATAGTATGTATTTGAGGAATTGAAGAAAAGAAGAGTTAAACAATAAGGATCTGCATCAATCAAAATGAAATCTAACTTAAAAAATATTGGATAAAATTAGCTCCACGTTATTGAATTATCGTTTTTAACATAGATTTAGATAAGTTCTTATTAATTTTACTTCAATTCCATGAAGAAGATTTTAAAATCAATCAAAATGTGAAATACTGGAGACAAATTTGTTCGTTTTCCAAATTCCATTTCGATCGATTTCCAGAACCTAGCTGTAATGTTTCTATGTACAATGTACATCTATAAGTATACAAAAAATAAGTATAAGTAAGTTGTAAGTTCTCAGGTGTAATTTAAGTTCAATTGGTACAGTACCCTGAATTTACAAAAATAAATATTTGATAGGACAACTTTAACACGCCCTATGGATTGTAAACGGTTTTCCAATAAGAACTTGTCAGCTTTTTTTTTTAAATAAATCGTAAACCATTTCAGATATTTGTAGTACCCGTGGCGTGGTGGTTAATGCATTGGACTGTCATGCCAGAGTTCGATTGTTGTCTGTGTCATCTAAATTTTTTTCACGGGTGCTGCCTCTTGCGAGGAATTGACAAATTCTCCAAGAGTAATTCTTGTCATGAGAAGTGCTTTCTCAAATTAGCCGTTGGGATTCGCCCTAAACTGTAGGTCCCCTCCATCCCTGACAACACTACCCGCACACAGGAATGGCTGAGAGTTGTAAGTCACGGACTGTTGCACCACCTATTTTTATTTGAGAGTATTTCAAAAACTACTATTATTATTATATTATTATTATTATTATTATTTCTTTATTTCATTAAAAACATTTGTTTACAATTTGAAAATTAAAATAATATATGAACATGGCAAGATTGCCGTCTGCCAGAAAATAACATTTGCTTTAATAAAATTATAAAATAAATATTTGGTAGGTTTTTATTACAATTCTTGTTAAATAAATAAAAAAAAAATATAATTTGTTGTTTTACATTCGCTCACGTGAAAAAAAAAATAGATAAAAGTTCTTTTGATAACTATTAATTTTTGCGTTCTTTTTAAAGTTTTTTTTTTTTTTTAAATCATATTATAAAATGTTTTAGAGTTTTGTAAATTAGTACTTTTAGAAAAAAAAAAAAACAAAATTTAAAAAAAAAAGAATTAAAAGGTTGAAAAGCTTCTTCGATAATTTAAGGCATGGTCACAGAACATGAAGAGATTTGTCCACCCAACGGATCCGTTCATTACACCAAACATTTGTTCTCTAGAGAGAACACTATGTTGAAAATAGAGCCTTCGAATTTCTTGTAGCATCGGACAAATAGCTATAAAGTGGTAAATATCGTCACGCTCATTTCTGTTACAATAATTGCAAAGGAGAGGTAGATCTGATCGATGCGGAATATAATTCAAGTTCAATATTTCAACCCTTGCTCTAAAAATTGTACCTATAGCTCTCGCAGAAAGTCTATTATTGAAATAATTTGTCACATTAGTATTTAAGGAGTGGCTTAAATTTCTATAAATTTCTCTTGTTAACGATGATGATGCTCTATTTAGATGTTGAAGATATATATTTTCATCAACTTTTGCGATAACATTGGAAAAGATATCTTGCCAATTATCTATGTTAAACTCAGACAGTTCAAGAGAAACATTATGCAACCGGGCAAGTTGAGTCCATTCCTTAAAAGGCGATGCTTTTGTTCGCAAAAGAACCTTCATGATAGATGTATGAAGATTCGAACTTGGTTTATTCATTACTCTTGTTAGAAAATCTGCATGCAATTTTAAATTTTTAACGTACATCGGCGCAATTCCAGATTCTACATGAATTGCATAGGTCGGAGTCGAATTTGGTAACCGAAATAATCTTTTGAAAAAAAGCGTTGTATCAACTCAAATTCTTCAAAATAGGTGTGACCAAAAACTTGAATACCGTAAGACAAGCAGGTGTTAATGGTTGCTTCGAAAACTCGGTATTTAGATCCTAAGTCTATGTTTTGGTTTGAGAAGAAAGATGGCCACATCATGTTAAGAGCTACTTTAGCTTCTCTACTCTTACGCTGAACATGTTTATTGAAGCTACCGTTAGCAGACATCAACACTCCCAGATATTTGAATTCCTGTACTATTTCAATAGGTTGGTTGTTAAGGAACCACCTTTCTTCTCTCAATCTTCTACAACTCCGTGCCTCAAACACCATTATCTTTGTTTTCTCTGAGTTTATTTTAAGGTCTCAGATATTGCAGTACGTTTGGACCCTATTGATTTGTAGCTGGAGAGAAGATGGGTTATCCGCTAACATAACCAAGTCATCCGCGTAAAGAAGTACTTTTATACGATTATCAGAAAAACACACTCCACCGGGTAAATTATCTGAAATATCGTCAATGTAAAGGGCAAACAAGATTGGGCTGAGGATACACCCCTGGGGAACACCTGCAGTCGTTTGAAACCAATTTGAAATCTCGGTCCCATCCCAAACTGTCGCATAAGTTTTACATAGAAATTTTTCGTAGATATTTAGAAATTTTCTAGATATAGCGAGTGAGGACATTTTGTAAATGAGAGCTTGTCGATTGACGGTATCAAATGCAGCTTTTAAGTCGATAAAGCAAGCATACATCTTCTTTTTCTTTTGGATAAATTTGTTAGCAATACTCGATAAAGCAAAAATATGGTCAACTGTTGAAAAGCCCTCACGAAAACCAGCTTGAAACATACTTAAACGATTGTTTGATTCTACCCAACTGATAAGTCTTTTGTATAGGATTCTAGCAAATACTTTTCTAATGGAATTTAATATTGAAATACCTCTATAATTCTCAGGTAAGCTAGGATCCCCTTTCTTGAATATTGAAAATATAACAGCTTTATTAAAACTCGTGGGAACGCAAGCAGAATCGTACAAGTTGTTATAAAAAGAAAGAAGATATTGCTTGTATTCTAAAGATGAGTTTTTAAGAAATTCAGCGGGAATGCCATCAATTCCTGGGGACTTATTGTTCTTCATATTAAAAAGAGCATGATCCAGTTCATCTAGGACTATAACAGAATCAAGCAAATCAACGGCTGTGTCTGGGCAAGCATAATGAAACGAGTGCAAGTCATCTTGACATGTCAACAAGGATCGGAAATGGGATGCCAGAACTTCAGCTTGCAATATACTTGAAGACGTACGATTGCTTCCACCCAACTCTCGTACATTATACCAAAATTTTTTTGAATCTTTACACCTTTCTAAACTGGTCGCTAAATTTAGTGTGTAATTTAACTTTTTAGCCTCGCAGACCTGTTTGTATATTTTGTTTGCTTCCAGATATGCAGACTTAAAGTGGTCTGAATTAAATCTTCTAAATAACTTAAGGAAAGCGAAAGATTTTTTTCTGAGCCTCATACATTCGGAATCAAACCATTTATTTCTGGGTTGCAGCTGCTTGTGACTACAAATACGGGAAGCAGATGATCTAACAATTTCGCTTATTTGTTCTCCTAATTGGTCAATTGCCGAGGGGCTTGGGGGTGGCAACGATCCAACGTGAAGGTTTAATCTTTCTCGGAATCTCTCTCCCTCCTGAGGTTTCCATTTAAGTCTAGGAATTTTTTCTACGCTTGGGCAACGTGTTTCATACAAGAAGTTTGCATTCACCAGAATTGGTAAATGAGAAGTAAAAGTTGCTAATAATACTTCAAAATCATTTACAGCTTGAAGCCAATCACCATTCACTGCACACAGATCGATAACTGAACTTCCCTGCCCACCTACAAAGGTCAATTCACCACAAACATCACTTCTCGATACACCATTCAAAACCCAATAACCGAAACTTTCAAGTAATTCAATTAGCATTCTCCCGTTTCTATTTTGTGTTTCATCTTTAGAGTTTCTAGTTGAGAGTAAATCCGTTTGGGTATTCAATTCTTCGATGTTTGAATTTTGAAAAAGCCCAATTCTGGCATTGAAATCACCGATCAACATTACATTTTTGGGTTTGAAATTATTTAAAAAATCGTACAATTCTTCATAGTCGTTCAACCAATTATTACAGTTTAAATATAATGGGACAATAAAGTGAGTTTTGTGGGTTGTGTTACCATCTATCTGGAAAACTAATTTACTTTCGACTATTCTAAACTTTACAAAATTACTAATTTTATTTTTTTTAATACCACACAATATTCCCCCACTTGCTCTACCGTGAATATTATTTCTTACAGCCGGAATATAGCTGGTATTAAAGTCCTTAAAATATTTAGAAATTTCATTTTGTCTTTCTTCTTCTAAAAACGTTTCAATCAATATAATTATATCATATTTTTGAATTAAATTAAAAAAATCAGCTAGCATTAATTTGTTTTTAATTCCAGCTATATTGTAGCTTAAAATACTTAAATTAATAAATCTACTACTAGTACTTATCGTTTGGCAGACGGCACTGTTTTCCTATTCATTATTAATATACACCGGTGGAGGCGCTGCTGAGGGTAAAGAGCACTCAGTTTGAAGTTCTCCCACGCTGCAGTCAAAAAGTTCAAGTGCATTCGAACCAAATTGTTGTTGGATAAATGTCATCTCTGCCGAAGTTTTGATTACTAATCCGCGATCGAATTTGTAAACAAAGGTGTTGTTGTTGATTTGTATTTTGTCTCCTTTAATTATAACTTTAGCAGCGGGGTTAAATTTAAGCAATTTGGTTTTTGTTTCGAATAAGGACTGCCTTTTCTTGCGATATAGAAGCGTGTTACACTTATTCCAGTTCCTTTAAGAATACTCGAGCCGCGCAGAATCTCTTGAACCGTGTTAGCAGAGTCAAGCTCCAAGAGTACCGTGCATCTTTGCTTTCTGCTGTTAGTGAATTCCCGCGTCTTGTTTACAAGTATATTATCATTTTCCTTTAGATTGAGAAGACCCTTGCAAGTTTGTTTTGCTGAGTCAACTGCATTGGTGTTTTCTTTTAAAGGAAGATGCACAACTATGGTGTTTTCGTTGGCCTTACGTGACAGCAGCTCAATTTGCGACTCCAGAAGCTCACATCTATTTGTCATTTTGATGAGTTTTTCATTTAATCGTGCATTTGTGGCTTTAAGAGAAGCAATTTCTGTCGCAAGTGATGAAATATCCGTTTTAGTTGCTATATTTTTTAACTTATTATCTAGCAATGTGTTGAATTCTTGCACAGATAATTTGCCTACTTCGGTATTCATTTCTTTTATGCTTGAATGTTTTTTGTGACAGCGAGTTATTTCTAATTCCGGTGAAAGTTCGGTTACTTTTCTTTTGTTCTTATTGCTCATAGAGATTTGAGACAAATTTTAAATGTAAAAAAGATTTATTTAGATGTGATTCAGTGCAGCACTTTTTATAACAAAATGTTCATGTATTATTTAAGATACTTTTTCCAATAAAAACAGATTAAATAAAATAAAAGAACTATTGAATTTAATTTTTTAAAAAGGAGCACTATTTTTGTACACTCTACCGTTGACAGATCAAATGCCAATTCAAAAACTACTATCGGCTTAAAGTAAAATCAAAACATTTATGAATAGAATTCGATTTAGTTTATATGGCCATCGAGATTTCACCCAATTTTCCATGACTTAGCTACACATTTCGGTCGAAACCAATTACTTAACGAAGCCCTACAAGAAATAGTCAAGAGACGTTAAATTGCACGAACGATGAAGCCAAATGGTCCATATCTTGAAATAACACGCTCTTCAAACTTACTTTTCCATTGATCAATTGTAAGGTGCGCTATGTGGCCCTCTTATTGAAACGCTGATTATTCACAGTAACGTGACAATCGTTATCGCTGATCATAAATATGGTCCAATGCCTCCATCTGCATGCAAACCTTAACAATCAGTTATTTTGTTGTGAATGAAGTGGTAATTCCTGAAGCAAATTTGGACTTTCACCCGACCAATAGCGCATATTATTTTGCTTGTTGACGAACCCATTTAGCCATTGAGCTAGGGCAAAAATACTACCAAAAATTGGAGTTAACGCACTTAAAGTTATAACTTCGAATCTGGTAAGAACATTTTTAAAAATTGCAGGCGTTGCTATTTCGTGTACTTTAGCATGATGAAAACGTCCCGTTTACTTAATAAATAATTGACATTGACAGTTCAATGATTATTGAAAGGGTGTGTTCACAAATTAAATTCAAAGTTGTCAATCCTCTAGTTTGGAACATCCGACATTCATTAGTTTTTCAGTTGGTTTTGAAATGGAGCCTTCGCTTAATTTCTTCTTAAAAATTCACAATGGGATTAAGTTCCAGTGAATGAGGTGGGGTCTTGAGCTGGTTTCTGGCATCATAAAGCAACTATTCTTTCGCAACAAACTATACTTGTTCAGAATCGTTATCTTAGTCAAAGTAAAATGTTGCTGGTAAATTCAGTTTTTCTGCGGACTGACGCATATTTCTTTTACGAATGTCCAGATTTTTCTCTTTGTGCATAATTGTGTCAGTGAATTTAACGTGGCATTACCTCCTCTATGTTTAACAGTGACCCCCAAATTCTCTTTCTTGAATTGCGTATTGGGGTTTTTCTAAACAATCAAACAAGTTTATTTAAATTTAATAAAAATAAAAAAAAACGTCGCACTTTAAATATTAAAAGTAATGAATTTCTTATATTTTCATATAAGTGTACGCTCAATGTTGGGAGTTTTACTGTAAATTATTGATTTCAAGTCCTTGGACGACAGTATTTATAACGGAAATCCACAGCAAACCACCTTTTGTGCTTTTGTCTAATATTACGATGACAATCAAATAAAAATTCTCTTTGGAACAATTCAAGAAGTTAATGGAAAATCTTTGTACGTTTTGTAATTATAATGTTTTTGAAGAAAAAAAAACATATTAGAAATATATAATAACATACTATTGAACAAACGAATTGACTTCCAAGTATAAATCAATTTGTTTGAATTTTTCGATTAACTAATTGACACTGAGCATGTTTCAGCGACCTAGACGTATATTTTATTACTTCATACCTAATAAAAATAAAACTTGATTTTTGAATGCGTCAAACTTCAAATTAAAATTAGGTTTATTAACACAGCGGTACAATTTCTGCAGCTACCTACACAATTTCTTCAAATTACTGTTAGAATGATTTAATTTCAAAATTGTGATAAATTAATTTTTATATGTATATCTAATCCTTGACTTATACTAGTTTTTATAATCAATAACAAACAACAATATTTACATAAACCTTCAGCTTGAAAATTCTAAATACTCACGTATGTATAGAGGGATACATTTTAATTCTTAACAAACCGAAATAAATTTCATATAGTTTAATATACAATTTAATGTGCATATGACGTACATATAATAATGTCATTTAAATTGCTTTCAAGTACAGCTTCATTTGTAATATATCACCGCATATTACAAACCTATAGTATCTATAAGTATGTAGGTATATTTTTTTTATTAAAATTGTTAATTTCCCATCTATCAATCAATCAATCCTTTATTCAACATTCAACAATCACTTTGTTGTTTAATTACTTCCAATTTTACACATCACTAGGCCTAACAAGAAAATGCCAAATGAACTACAGTACGGTTCACTAGATTATATACACATAGTCCAAAAAGTCTCCGTACAGCAGCTTTATTTTTGTTGGTTCTGAGTTAAGTATTTACTATAAAAATATATTAAAAACAAGAATTTCGAAAATCACAATCACAATTTTTTAAAATTTGGTAAAAATGTGAAGGTTAGGTTAGGTTAGGTTAAAGTGGCTGTTGGTTGGGAAGTCCAACACACTTAGACCAAAGTATGGTCCGTTGTGATACCACATGGATCAGTTAATCAGCTCAACTCGTTGAACCAATTGGAGCTTCGAATGAAGTGTAGGAGACAAATAATGTCAGAATTTTTTAGATCGCTGGTATCGTTGAAGTAGTAGTCTCCAAGGTGGATTCTACGTCTTTGTGATAAGGCAGGGCATGTGCACAGAAGATGAGAGATTGTCTCCTCTTTTTCTTCGTCCGTGCAACTCCTACAAAAATCATTTGCAGAGGCTCCAAGTCGAATAGCATGCCTTCCTATTAAGCAGTGCCCAGTCAGGACACCTATAACATAGCTAATGTGCAATCTACTCAGAGAGATTAATTGTTTTGAGCGCTTGGCGCTAAGATTAGGCCTAATTAGTTTAGTCGCTACACAGGTGGTGGTGTTATTCCACCTGAAGTTTGTTTTCTCTATGGTATCTTGCTTTAGCATGAGTTTACATGTAGCTAAGGGGGATACCTTTGCTAGCATTGTGAGCCAGCAGAGGTAAAGTTGTTCCGCTTTTTGCAAGTTCGTCAGCTTTGCAATTTCCTGGAATGTCTCTATAACCCGGCACCCAAAAAAGGTGAATATTGAACTGTGTAGCCATCTCCGTAAGAGATGATCGACAATTTAGGGCTGTTAGTAAGTTAGTGAAAACAGAGTCTAGGGACTTTAACGCAGCTTGGCTATCCGAGAAGATGCGTATATCATTAGTTGATATAACGTTTTCTCTAAGCCAGGATAGGACTTCTTTTAAAGCCAGGATTTCAGCTTGGAACACGCTACAATGATCGGGTAGACGAAAGGAGAGACTTAAATTTAGTCTATCTGAGTATACGCCTCCACCAACCCCATCCTCCGTTTTTGATCCGTCTGTATAAAAGTTTATAGGACCATCGTTCAAAAATGATGTATTCTCCTAAGAAGACCTGGGAGGTATAGTCACTTTGAAGCTATAGTTATTAAACTGAGGATGGGGTATGGTGTAGTCAATATTACTGTTTATAGTTCTGAACGAGTTCAGAATAGTGGTGTGGCCAATTCCATTATTGATCCACAGAGAGGAGGCTTGAAGCCGTATGGCAGTATTAGCGGCCGTTTGCTTGCTGAAAATGTCCAGCGGTATTAGATGGAACAGAACGTCTAGTGAGGCGGAAGAAATAGAGCGAAGTGCTCCTCCCATACACAGGCAGGCTGTTCGTTAGACTTTGCTGAGTTTATCGCGATTTGTCGCTGTATCTAGCGCCGTCCACCATACCGCTACTCCATAAGTAAGGATCGGCCTTATGACCGAGATATATAGCCAGTGTGTAATGCGGGGCTGTAGACCCCATTTATTACCAATGGCCTTTTTACAGGAGAACAGGGCTACTGTGGCCTTGTTTAATCTCTCTTGAATATTAGGTTTCCAACTTAATTTCTTATCTTAAATGAGACCCAAGTATTTTACTTGTTCAGAGAATTTAAGTGGTACACCGTTTATGAGGGGAGGGTCAATGTGTGGGACTTTGTATTTCCTTGTGAAGAGGACAAGGTCGGTTTTTTGTGGGTTAACGCCTAGTCCACACCGATTAGCCCATCTGGTGAGCTTATTTAAAGCGTTTTGTAAGAGTTCTTTTAGTATATTGGGATGTTTACCCGTTACTGCAATAGCAACATCGTCCGCATAGGCAAACACTCTGTATCCCTCTCTTTCTAGAGTAGTTAGTAATTCATTTATTACTAAATTCCAGAGGAGAGGGGATAGGACACCACCTTGTGGCGTACCTCTGCTGACACCCCTTTGTGTAGTAAAATCGCCCAGTTTTGAATTGATAATCCTGCTTATCAGCATCTGATTAATCAATTCGCTGATCGACTTATCTACCTTCAGAGATGTCAATACACGTGCAATTGCAGATGTGTCGACATTGTTAAATGCACCTTCTATGTCTAAGAAGGCAACTAAGGTGTACTCTTTATGATGGAGGGAATATTCGATTGTACGTACTATACTGTGTAGAGCCGTTTCAACTGATTTCCCTTTGTTGTAGGCGTGTTGAGCCTTTGAAAGGAGGGACTTATCAATACTTGCCCTTAAGTGGATATCGATCAAACGTTCAAAAGTTTTGAGAAGGAATGATGATAAGCTGATAGGTCTTAGGTCTTTAGGGTTAACGTGGCTAGATTTTCCGGCTTTTGGAATAAAAACAACTTTAACTTGTCTCCAAGACATCGGGATGTATGCCAATTTAAGGCATCCCTTGAAGATGTTTTCTAGGATGGGTATTAGAAAACTTGCATTTTCTTGCAGTTCAGCTGGAATTATACCATCCGGAAAATGTGAAGGTGGAAACTATTTTTTTTTCAATGTTATCACTTTGGTTTTTACATTTATTTCTAGTACTTTTTTTTTCAAAAAAACACTAATTTAGGCTGCTGTACGGAGACTTTTTGGGCTATAAGCGTACGTTTTGACATTTTATTTAAGGTACTACAAATTTGTTACTTTTTCTTTTACTGATTTTGTTTTTAAAAAAAGTCAAGAATTTATTAAAATTAAAGTTTTAAAAAATTCTGCTTAGTTTGTATCTCGAAATTATCTCAAACACTGAAAGAATTCATAATGACCAGAAATACGGCTTTCACTGCAATATAGGAAGGTCCACTGGTGATCTCATAGTTTGTCCTAACGAAAAGTAAAACAAATCCTTGCATTGTTTTGAAGAAAGTAAGATTATTACGTTTGATATTTAAAAAGAATTTAAAAGTTATTATCAGGCATTAGGTGTGACACCTACAAAATAAACGATGGTGTACCCTAAGTCTCTGTCCTGTATCCTACGCTTTTTCTCTTTTTATTATTTATTTCCTATCTAAAACTGCTGTTATTACTTACTTACAGCTATCCATATTCTTTTATAAAATCACAACTCAACCCTACTCTTTGTTTGTAGATATTGAACTCTTGTCGCCAAAACTTCGGCAAGAGATTTGAGTTCCCTAAAGTGATGCAAGATCTCTCTGTTATCTAAAAAGTGTTTTTTTTTAGAGTTTTTTTTTTCACCAAACGTGTGACGTGTGTGATGGTCGTTCTGCTTCAATTCTTGGACGAGTTGGATTTTATAAACAAGCAAACCAAAATCCTTCCACAAAATCTTGCATACGCACGATGGCGAATAGACTCATTCGGGTCTTATTCAACACTCTGCTCCACAGCAGCAATAGTGTCTTCGGTGCGCACTGCACGGCTTCCCTGAAGATGTGCATTAACGACTAGGGTAAACGTGGTGTTAAATCGATCCATGGTTGCTCCAAGTATCGACTTGGCTTAGCGATTATGTCAACGAAGCCTCCTATTAAATTTACTCAATTTGCAAATATTGTTCAGTAATTCTATTTATTATAAAATGGCTAGCGAAAATATGTATAAATCAAGTGACAGCTGTCAAAAAGACAGACCAACTGTAAAAAAAGTATTGTCTTGTTGAAAACAACACGTCTAAGAAAATACCATTTAAAAAGTTTTTGTGTAACTGCAATTTTTGAATTAGTGCTCCAGTTATATACTTATTTATGTTTTCTCCACAATATTGAAGAAGGGACTTTTATAATGATTGGTAATAACATGATTGACACCATTGAAATAATTTTTCTTGCCTCACCCTTCTAACGATATTTTGACTAACTACACTAGTCGGCATAAGTATTTTGACGAAATAAAAATCGTGCATTTTTCAGTTTAACTTTTTAATGGCTTTATAAAGAATTTTTGTTTATTTTTTTTCCTTTTTATATATAACTAACACAATCTTTAAAATAGTCAAACAAATATTTTTTCATAGAAACTTAAAAAGATATAAATAAATTATTGATTTCACTCGTTGGCATAAGTATTTTGACAAGTATGCATTATTAAGAAAACAAAGTTTAAATTTGACAAAAATAAAGAAATGAAGAATTTAGTAAAATGTATAACCTCCTTTGGCTTCAATAACTTTTTGAAGGCGTCTCGGTACTGAATCCACTAAATTTTGAAGAATATCAGGAGATATCTCTTTCCAAAGGGAAGTTACCTCAGCAATTGTCTCCTCTCTGGTTTTATTTAAAGAAACTGTTCTTTTGCGTTTCAAAAGAGACCAGACGTTTTCTATAATATTTAAATCTGGACTTTGAGGTGGCCAGTCCAAAGTAGTAACACCAACATCCTTCAAAAAATTCATTACCAGCCGGGCTTTGTGGCATGGGGCATTGTCAGGTTGCAGAATGAATGATTCGCCAATAAACATATCCCCGGATGGAAAGGCATTATCATTTAGGGTACTAACATATTGGCTTTTGTTCATAGAGCCAGTGATAGGAACCAAGTCACCCAGTCCATTATAAGCAACATATCCCCAGAACATGACAGAGCCTCCAAAGTGGCTCACTTTTTCACAAACGGGCCTTTTTTTTGCCTTACTGCCTTTGAAATCTTACAAAACATTTATTTTTTGATGAGTTATACTCAAATGAGCTTTCATCCGTCCATAGAACGCTTCTCCAGAACTCCTTTGGCTTGTGCAGATGTTCCTTTACGAAGGCCAGTCTTTTATCTTTGATATGTATGGTACGTCCTTAACTTTAATTGTCTTGAAATCTCCTTCTTTTAAACGTCGTCGGACAGTACGCTCACTGATTGGATTCTTGGCCGTCAAATTCCATTTATCTGCAGCAGATTGGGGCTTCACAAACATATTTTTTTTAAATTCCCGTAAAAGGATTAGGTCTTCAGTGGGCGTTGTTTTGCGCCTAGCACCTGATCTTCTTAAGTTTCTTATGTCATTATGCTTTTTAAACTTATTAATTTGATAGTGCACAGTTTGACGTGACACATTAAACTCATTTGCAATGTCTTTTACTGCCATTCCAGCGTTAAACTTTGCTACAGTGGAAGATCTGATAACCAAACTCAACTCCACTGTTTTAACCATGGTTTTAAATAACTTTTGATTAAATTTTATTTTTTTGTTAACGTTTCACTTCAAATAAAGTTTAATATTGCATAAGTTGCTTGGTATTCACGTGCAAAATGTAAAAACAGGTACACAAAGATTCCGTCAAAATACTTATGCCATGCATTGTTTACATGCATTTTTATAAGCAAAAAGAGAATGCAAAATGTAAACAATACATAATTTGGCATGAATAGAACTAAAAACATATTCTTTGTTTTGCACATTATTTTTTAGCCGTTATTTAACGATAATTAGCAAAGTCTAGGTTCAATAGTCAGAAAAAGGTTTCGTCAAAATATTTATGCCAACTACTGTATGTTCTAGTGAAAAAGCCAACTGCATTTATTCCCTTAAACAATTCAACCGTAATACTAGCGCCTCTATAAAACCTTATCGATACATGTTATATGTATTCTCGAGCCCAAATTCTTCGTACTGTCATTTACAGAAACTTGTTCTTTTGCTGTACAATTCTTTCCCCGAAAACTTACTCTTAAATATCACACTAAAACCTATGGAAAAAAAACGTTTTTTTATGGGGGTGGAAAAACGATTGTATTGAATAGACAAATGTGGACAAAAGAATGGGGCATAAAATAGATAAATTAGTTGGCCCAACAGTCCGTTGAGAACTAGGGCCTAGTGACTTACAATTCTCAACCATTCCTGTGTGCGAGTACTGTTGTCAGGGATCAGTTTTAAGCCGAATCCGAACGGCTAATTTTAGAAAGCACTTTTCATGACAAGAATTACTCTTGGAGAATTTGCCCGTGAAAAAACTTTAGCTGGCACAGGCAGGGATTGAACCCAAGACCTCTTGCAAGACAGCCTAACGCACTAACCATCATGCCACGGGTACACACGAATAGAGCACACCGGTTTCAAAAATTTTGAGTTTGGGGTTCTAATTTCCCACGTCTAAGAAAAAGCTGAACAACTATATTTTTCAATACGTTTTTATTGACTCTTTGTAAATGTTCCTAATCAATTGATTCGCAATGTAATATCAAGTTCTTGCTACTGTTGCTGCTAATCAATGAACAAAACAAAAATCTCTTCCCCTTTTAACCCCCGTGTAATATTATTGCAGTGATAAATCGACTTCGCGATTTACACTATCGCGCATCCATGTTTTTTGTTTTTGTGATTATTTTTGTTTTACAAAAAACAAAAAAAAGCCAACAAAAATAAAGGTATAGCTAGGTTAGAGGTAGGTATCTCTCCTTTTTTGAGTTGAGCTTATGTGGTATGATTAACGGTAGTATCAGTGCGCGAGATCAGTAAACAAAGTCCGCCGGCTGACAATAGTCGCTTCATATCGCAGCATAGGACGTGTTCTGCTGTCAGTAAAGTAAAAATTCACGAGACAAGCACATGCCAAACTAAAACTACTGCTAAAATATTAAAGAGAAAAAACCCAAACAAAGTGCAACGCCATCATCATGTCCTCACTCACAATCACAGTTGGGGGTGCGCGATGTGTATAAAAATAGATTTTGAAATTAGAAAATTATGTTTGACAATGTTTTGTGGTATTTAAAATGTTTCCGATAAATCATTGCGGGGTTTTTGTGAATACGTATCTACTATTAAATTAAAATAGTATCGCGTTGGTACTTTTTGTTGTTGTTGTTTAATTCGTGAAAAAAAAGAATTAATTATTGTTTATTTTGTTTTCTGAAGTTCCATGACAATTATTGTGGGTTCTGTGGTAAAAATGAAGCGCGTTCAACTTGGAGATATCGGGCGGGCATACTCGGAGATGTCACCCCTCAATCCAAGCAACAACAACACCCATACGATTGATAGCAATAGAAATAGACGTCCATACAACAATGCAGGCGGTTACGGTAGTATTTTACCGTATTTTGGAATTTTTCGAAATTCATTTGCAAGAAGCAATTCAATGCAGGTACGATTTTGTTTGTCTTTTTTTTTATTCTTCTCTTGTTAAATTGTCGTTTTTGATAAGTGGTTTGCAAATGTTGTCTCTTGATATGTAGATATATATGTAGCTATAAGCAATAACATAGATACATACATATATGTATGTAATTGTACAAGTTCAGGTAAACGAGTGCTATCTAGTTGCCAAGGCTGCAACTGAAAATGTAGGTTAAAAGCTGAAAGGTTGAGCATATGGTTTTAGAGAGTTGAGTGCTTGTTTTGTTTTTAAACTTTTTGATCTAACAACATGCAATTTGTGTACCTAGATAAATGCAAACAAGTACATATGTATATATAAAATTTTAATTAATACAAATAAATAGGTTTTTTTTAGTTGTACTAACGGAAAATTGGTAAATAATGAAGACATCAAATGTAGGAGTATTTATTTTGTTTTAGAGTCTTTTGTTTTTGTTTTTGTTTCTGTAAGCGTGAAACTTAAAATTATATATTTTTTTTTAATTTTGTGCTATGTATACCTAGGAATATGTATATTTTTATTTTTCAAAATAGCTACTTGTGTAATATAAAAACACTAATGTTCGCTACAAATATTTTAGCCAGGTATTTGAAAGTTTATTCATTTTTTCAACACTACCCTACGTTTAATTATAGTTTATATATAAAAATAAACAATTTTCAATGGAAACTCAAAAGCTCCAAGTAAAAAAATATTCATTTAATAGAAGGGTTACCATACTTATTATCGTATTGTCTTAGAAAGACAATTCTAGTAAAGTCTTTCTCATAACGAAACTGAAAGAGCGAAAAATGCTTTATAATAGGTACACAAATCAACAACAAACGAAATCCCCATAGGACACGAATAATACCTTGTATTTTAATAAATGTTTATAATGCGTGTGCAGAACAAAGTAACAGTTTTGAAACATTTCAGAAACATTTAAAGGTTTGTTAACACCAAAGAAACATTTCAGGAAACATTGCTTAAAAAACATGTCTAAAATTTTCCCCATTTGATTAAAATTTGTTCTGAATCTTTGCAGAAACATTTCAGAAATTTTTTTTTTTGTTATAAACACTTTGACCAAAGAAAATATTTCACCAACATTTAAGAAACACAGAAAAGTTTTTCTGTTTCTGAAATGTTTCCGAGAATTTTTATTAAATGTTTCAGAAACGTTTATTTAGTTTGGATACATCTTAAAATGTTTTTCAAACAAATGAGGAACATTTCCAAAACGTTTTTAAAACAATGTTTCCTGAAATGTGTCTTTTGCATGGACAAACCTTTAGAATGAAATACCCTTAAAAAAGTTTAATCCGCGAAAGAATGCGTGTAATAAAATAAAATTAAATTAAAACATTTCTTGAAAATAAAAAAAAAAACGCATCCAAAACTTTAAACAAACAAGTTCAAAATTAAGTTTATTCGATCTTTGGAGGCGTGTTCGCAAATACTCTCAATTTAAAAGTAATTTTATGTTGGACTCGGGCCCAAACTATTGACTCCATAATAAATTTAAAATTGCTATTATATCGAATTATTTCATCTTTTGGTTTTTGAATTGGGCACCGTAACGAAATCCCGACGATTAAATTAAATATTTTCCGAGTGAAACACGCAAAGAAAAAGGTCCAAATAACGATTTTTCCATTTTTGGAAAGTTAATCATGTTGATGGAAAATTTATTTCGATTAATTTAGTCATTCTCTTTAGGCTATTTATATGGAAGCATTTGTATGCATGCTTAAAGTCGTTTAAAAAGCTATTTAACCTTGAATTCTCGTTTTTATCTCTCAAAATATTTTTGAAAACTCTAAAGAAAACTGACAGTGGTATTTATATCAAGCGCTAAACAAAATTCTCTTAGTTAATGTTTCAAAACTCTAAAAACGTATTCATCAATAGTGACCACAAATCCGCGCTTAAAATGTACCAAGTTGATATCCCTTTACGAGGTGCGTACACCACTGAGAAGAACTGAAGATAATGTCGAAATAACTTTATACGAATGTCTATTCTATTTGTTACCTCCTTCGTTCTTGTTGATTCTCACGATTGAGGGTGGGTTAGGACTTTTGGCGATACAAATCAGCTTACATTACAGACATTTACTTTTGTTTAAAAAAAAAAAAAAAAAAAAACTGTTTATATAGGCTTCTGCCTGTCGACTTTACATAGTCGGATGTGACTCATTAAAAAGAGTCTAAATCCTGAGAACCCGCGAAGCGTGCGAATCATAAGTAGTCTAAATTAAAAAAATATTGTTGGTTCAGATTTATACAAGATAATTTTTTTTAAATATAGCTAATGCAGGAATTTTCAATCTCTTCATAAATATTCGGTCGTCCTGAAAATGACGGATTGGTTATCGTCATTATTTAACATTTTTTAATAACTGCACTTTCTCGCTTTATGTCCTCCTGCTTTGCACCTTTTATTGTTGGTGGTGTTCTTCTTATCGTCGAACGCCCTTAACTGCAAACTTTATTACAAGGCATTCTTTTAAAAGATCTCCAACGAGTTTCTAGAGTCCTGTGTGTCTCTGGTTAGTTAACTACCACTTTTAAGCTTTTATGACACGCTTTAACATTTTTTTCTGTTATATGAAAACTAGTTTCACCGTTGTCTAGGACTCCATAAGAAAGGTGGCAAGGTTAGGTTGATGGGCTAGCGATCGATAACGTCATCGATTGCCAGACCTAACTTGGCGTACGCTTTTTTTTTTTAAATATCTCCAAAACAAGTCCAATAGTGACAAATCACATGACCATGACCACATGATGACCAAATGGCATCACCGCGACGACGTGACGATGTGAGATAACACGGCCATTGAATTATTTCTCACAAAAGTAATACTGTTTTGTTGGCTGTGATAAATGGCATCATCCTGTTTAAACCACATATAGTTTAGTTTGATATCCATCATTTCTGGACAAAAAGATCTGTTATCTCTTCGCGGTAGACAACATTATTCACTCTAACTGCCAGACCATAAAGCGCACCAAAAAGTCACTCATTGTGGACACATGGACTTTATAACAATCACTCTTGGATTCTCAACAAATAACAGGAAAAAATCTTTTCACAATATTTGTGAGTTTACGTGCTAACAAATAAAAACCCAAAACATAGTTTGATAATAGAAAACAGTAAGAGAACAAATTGGCCAGTTTATATTTCTAAGATTTCTGAAAATTTTCTAAGACTGATTGACAAAGCAGGAGAATTAAATATAAACACAATTTATTGTAAGATAGCAATAAAATTAGCTTCGTATTTCTTTGTATCCCTTTTGAGAAATCGAACCATAAAAAATCTATTCTCAGATTTATGAGAAATTTTGTTTAATCTTGAAAACATAAGCTGGCCAAATGGTGATTTTCTTGGATCAAGTTAGTGTCAAAAATATAAAAAAGTAGTAATGATACAACGGATTTACCTACAGAAAGCAAACAAAAATATGGGTATGTTAAGTCCACGTAAATTCAAATTGTATCCGAAGAGTGCACCTAGGCGTATACGCACTATTTTATTATATACTAAAGGGTGTCCCAAAATTAACGCAAGATTTGAATTTGCCGCCATTTGTGCAGTGAAGTTTTGGCAACCCTGAAAAAAGGCAATTTGGCAGCTAACAGTATAGGGTTATTAAAAATGGAGCGTTACACGATAGAACAACGTGTCTTCATTATTAAAGAATATTTCAAAAATAGTGAAAGCTTGGCGGCTGCAGTTCGAAAATTTCATACAAAATATGGTCGGAATAGTGTTTTAACTTCGTCAACTGTGAAGAGATTAATTGAAAAATTCATGGAGACTGGATCCGTTGGAGACGCCAAACACACTGGTCGTCCAAAAACAAGCCGTTCAAATGTGAATGTCGAAGCAGTGCGTGAGAGTGTTGCTGACAATCCAGGAACCTCAATTCGACGTCGTGGACAAGAATTGCAAATTTCAAGAACCTCTCTACAGCGTATACTCACCAAAGATCTGTGTCTTCATGCTTACAAAATTCAATTAACACAACAATTGAAGCCTAATGACCATGGACAGAGAAGAGAGTTCGTTGAATGGATTATTGAACATCAACAAATGGACCCTGATTTTTCGAGCAAAATCATCCTAAGCGATGAAGCACATTTTCATCTTGATGGCTTTGTCAATCGCCAAAATTGCCGCATTTGGGGTTCGGAGAACCCACATGTGATTGTCGAAAAACAAATGCATCCACAACGCGTGACTGTATGGTGTGGATTTTGGGCTGGAGGCATAATTGGGCCATATTTTTTTGAAAATGATGCTGGTCAAGCAGTGACTGTTACTGGTGCTCGATATCGCGACATCATTACACAGTTCTTTCTGCCAAAATTGGATGATATTGATGTGTCCAATATGTGGTTTCAACAAGACGGTGCCACATGTCATACAGCCCGTGAAACAATTCAATTACTGCATGAGACATTTCCAGGTCGTGTACTCTCACGTTTCGGTGATCAAAATTGGCCTCCTAGATCGTGTGATTTAAGACCATTAGACTTCTTTTTATGGGGTTATTTGAAATCACAAGTCTATGTCAACAAGCCCACAACCACCCGTGCATTAAAGGAGGAGATTCAACGCTGCATCAACGAAATTCAGCCACATTTATGCAGAATGGTCATGGAAAATTTCAACAAAAGAGTGCGCATGTGCATGCAAAGCCGTGGAGGCCATTTGTCCGATGTGTTATTCCATACATAACCCTATCCTATGTACTTTACGAGTCAATAAAAATATAACTATCAAAAGACTAAAAACGGCGTTTTCTATTTAATTCAAATCTTGCGTTAATTTTGGGACACCCTTTATCTAAGCAAATATTCTTCCACTTTTTTTTTGGGTACGTTTCTGTTTTGTTTTATACATAAGCAGATCAACGCAGAAGACCAAGTTAGCTATAGTATTGTTTAGAATTATGGATGTGCTAGCGTTAGTTAGTTTTTTTTATAAACGTCTACAATTTGTTCCATATAGGTTTCAGAGTATCTGGTAAATAATAATCTTTCTTTATCAAAATATTTGTACAACATTATTAAATCTTTTTTAAACAACAATACTTGGAAAAAATACAAAAATCAATACGAAACAAGTTTAAAATTGCTAACCAGGCTGTTGATTGAAATTCAAACAAACAGAGACTCATTTATTCTTTCGTCGTTATCACTTCAATAACAAGTCCAATAAATTGACAACAAACGTCTGAGAGATGCCAACCCTGGCCGTGTGCATGTGTCATTGACATAAAATCCAACTCACTTACTAGACAAAAGACGGCTCAACGCAACGACGACGTTAGGTTAAATAAGTGGTTATCAGTACATATGAACTGCTTATCTGTGAGTTTGTCATTTATAGCACCAACTTCAATCATTATAATATGTATGTATGTACATATATATTTTTTATTAGTCGCATTTTTTTGTTGTTGTTTAAAAGTGCTCTCGCAAAAATTTCCGTCTCTTTGCTGATTTTTATTTTGATAAGATTTTAAATCTTATCGAAAAAAGCTTCAATTGAAACTTTATTATTTATTAAGTTTAAATAAAATGTGTTTCATTTGTAAAATATTTTTACTCAAATAATTTCTAATTTGTTTTCTAAATCGGATGTTGTTGGTTGGTAATATGGAATAAAAATAAATTCTTAATTACTTATTCAGACTAATTTGCTAATAAGCGTGACTACCTAATGGATTTTGTTCGCAAATATTTTGCTGTTATTGCAATAATTTGTCAACCGTTCGAGTTTCATCAAAGAAAAATAATATTAAATCGTTTAATTTAAGCTTCCCTGGTTTATGTTCGAAAAAATTATTGCTCAACTATTGCTTTTCTCTATCCATATCCAGTTGTTTAGAAGCGACTTTTATTTTTATTTTTAGCTTTGAAAAGTAATTAGAGAAAAGAAAAAAATAATGCTTGCATTCATAGAATATTACTAAGGGTGTTCATATTTGTTTGTTGTTTTTGGTTTTTAAAGAATCTGATGCTATGAAATATAAAATACGAAGCATGTTCAATAGT